>LR738713.1:785196108-785207367 GCA_902687465.1 Secale cereale | reverse complement strand
CGACCCCCGAACCCCTGACACCACACCCCGACCCCAACACCCCGACCAAAAAACAACACACCGAACCCGACACGACACCCACGACAACAGAGGCCGACGGGGTCATATATTTGTGAATTATGAGTTAGGTCATATATTTTTCAATTTAGTTATGAAAAACATCATATATAATTGTGTTGATCGGGTAGATTTAAACATCATATATATTTTTCGATTTTGTTACGAAAAACAACATATATTATTATTCATGTCGGTATTTTTTTATGTTGTAGTAATTTCGTTTACTCTTTGAGATGGCAGGTGTTGAAAGATGGTGGGCGCTGGTCCGGAGCGCTCCGAGGCCCCTTCTTCGTCGGCGCGTGGTGGAGGTCTTCCATTCCACCCGCACAAATCCGCCGAGCATTGCTAGACAGTATGGCGACACCGCCGGGCCCTTCTTCATCGACCACGGTGCCCAGCAGGGGACGAGGTAATAGAGGGGGTGAGAGGAGTTGGAGCACGTGGTCGCGGGAGAGGAGGTAGGGTGACTGCTAGGGTGCCTTCCTCGCCGCCACCCCCAGCTGTTTCACCTGAGCACGTGACTGCTACGGTGTCTTCCTCGCCGCCACCCCCAGCTGTTTCACCCGAGCACGTGACTGCTAGTGTGGGCTTGTCCGAGGAGGAGGCTACACGGACTCCGATCCACGAGCCTCGGGTCCACGGGCCTTCGACCCATGAGAGTTGGGCCCACGAGACCTCGAACGAGCACACATCTGGATGGGGTACCTGGCCGGATCAGCCTGAGGGGCCGAGTGGCCATGCTGATGATGGCGGGAAGCTGACTGATATTGAGGAGGAGGGGGCCACTGTGGTTGTACACGGCTCTCGTCCGTGCCGGCGACCCACGAGCAGAGGTCACTACTAGGAAAATGGCTATAGATAATATGGCATCTAATGGCGCACCAGACACATGGTGCGCCATTACTATATAGTAATGGCGCACCATATGTGTCGGTGCGCCATTAGAGTGGTAGACACTAATGGCGCACCAAACACAGGGTGCGCCATTAGTAACAAATCTCTTTTTTCAGAAATACTAATGGAGCATCGTGGCACAGTGCGCCATTACTAGTTTAACTAGTAATGGCGCACCTCCAACACAGTGCGCCAGTACTTTTTTTTTTTGCAAAACTACAAATGGCGCACCTCAAGCTGGTGCGCCATTAGTAACCCTGGTTACTAATGGCGCATTAGTGAGTGGTGCGCCATTAGTAAACTAGGACCAGCTAGATATTTTGGACAGCCACACCTACACACTCACTTTCCCCACTTCATTCTCTCCACCTCCTCCTCCAAGCTTGTGTCGGCTGCCTCGTCCTCAATTGCACCATAGATTCATCAAAATTAAGTGGTTAAATTACCATTTTTTGATAGATAAGTAAGGGGGGAAAGCTATCTTTATGTTGTAGATCTACATTTTTTCTCCCTCGAGCTCCAACAACCGTGCACATGCACTTTTTATGGCCTAGCTAGATTTATGTATGTTTGTGGTGTTGCATATGTTTGTGGTGTTGCATATATGTTTGTGTTTGTAGGTACCGGTATTTTAAATGCGATAGTTGCCAATATTCTGCCGAAATGTTGATTCATTTCCGTTTCGGCGAGAATTTTGGCACTATGCATTCTTTTTGGTCCAATTTTTTGGGAAAGTCATGCCAAATTTTTTCTTGGTTCTAAAATATCGTTTTGCTCTACCCCGCAGGCGACCATGGTCCGCACGATGACCGAAGGCATCGTGAAAAGGTTTTTGAGCTCTTCGAAGGCCGAGATGCTTCAAAAGAACGATACGAAGAAAAGATGTCCGTGTCGAAGATGCAAGCTGAAGAGCCTTATTGCGGACCCGGATTTCGGGCAGATGCGGGACCACCTGCTCTTGCGTGTGTTCATGGTTGGCTATCAGTGGCAAGGTGATGAACATGACTATGAAGTCGTCCATGGCCGGGCAAGAAATGAGGAAGGGCAGCAAGACAACCACCGCGGCGAGGGCGGGCGAGAAGACGAAGAATCTCCAGGACATGATCACGACGGTGATGCTGTACACAGTCATCATGTAGAAGATGCCGGACATGATGACGAGGAAGATCAAGACGAAGGGCATGATCATGATCTAGATGAAGATGCCGGAGCAGACGACGATGGAGGCTGGGTGCAGGACCCTCACATTCAAGAGCTGCTTCTCAAGCAGACAGATAACGCAAGAGCTCCCTCCCGAGAGAAAGCCAAGTTGTATCAACTGGAGATAGACGCGGTTACTCCATTGTATGAAGGATGCATGCCCGAGGATACCCGCCTGAAAGTAACGCTCATGGCTCTGGAGATGAAGGTAAAACACAAAATGACCGACGCATGCTTCGCCGAGAACATGTCATTCTGGCATGAACGTCTTCCCAAGGGGAACAAGTGCCCGACCAGTTTCGAGGAGGCGAAGAAAATTGTGTGTCCTCTAGATTTACCGCATGTGTAATACCATGTGTGCATGTACAATTGCATCATTTATCGGGACGAGCACGCGGAGTCTACCATATGTCCGGTGTGCGGCGTCACTCGATACAAGAAGCGGAAGAAAGTTCCTCGAAAAGTGGTGTGGTACTTTCCGATCACTCCTCGTCTGCAGCGGTATTTCGCGGACCCTAAGGTAGCAAAGCTCATGCGTTGGCACGCGGATAGGGAGGAGAAGAAGCGAGAAGATGACAGAAATGATCCGGAGATAAATAAAAAAGACAAGATGTTGAGTCACCCTCAGGATGCCAGCCCAGTGGCAAGCGTTGAATTTCGAAGACCTAGAATTTGGAAACGATCCAAGGAGCATCGTGCTGGGCGCGAGCATCGATGGAGTCAATCCATTTGGTAGTCAGAGAAGCACACATAGCACTTGGCCTGTGTTTGTGCGGATGTACAACCTTCCCCCCTGGTTGTGCATTTAGAGGAAGTACATTCACATGAGTATGCTAATTGAAGGGCCGAAACAACCAGGTAACGACATCAATCTGTATCTGGGGCTGCTGAAAGAGGAGCTAGACACGCTATGGAAAACGCCAGCCAATACGTGGGACGCCGCAGAGAAAGAATATTTCCCTATGAGAGCCGCACTGCTCACGACGGTGCACGACTCTCTCGGTTACGGATATGTCGCGGGGCAGGTGGTCCACGGATTTTCTGGATGCGTCAGTTGCATGGATGACACAATGTATCGCCAGCTAGATAGAGATCCCGGGTCTTCGAAAACCGTGTTCATGGGACATCGAAGGTGGCTTCGCGAAGATGACCCGTGGAGGAAACGCAAGGATTTGTTCGATGGTGAAACCGAACCCTGATAACGCCCGCGTACAAGGAGCGGCGAGGAAATAGACGAGCTGTTGAAAAATTGGAAAGATTGCCCACTGCCAGGAAAGAAGCAAAATGCGCCAGAGCCGGGAAAGAAGCGAAAGGCGCCAGAGCCGTTACTGAAGGTATGGAAAACGAGGTCTGTTTTCTGGGACTTGCCGTACTGGAAGATCCACCGTGTGCCTCATAGCCTTGATGTCATGCATATCATGAAGAACGTGTGCGAGAGTCTGCTTGGTACCCTGCTCAACATGCCAGAGAGGACCAAAGATGGGCCGAAAGCAAGGGCAGACTTGAAATCAATGGGCATCAGGCAGGAGCTTCACGTTAATGATGATGATGATGCTGCTGATGATGATGATGATGATGATGAGGCGAAGCAGGACACGGAAAGTCGTCGCAAAGGAAAAAAGGCCAAGAAGACCGGAAATGACTACCCTCCCGCGTGCTTCACTCTAAGTCAGGAGGAGATCGAGCAGTTTTTCACCTGCCTCGTAGGAGTAAAACTTCCTTACGGTTACGCGAGGAAGATAAGAAGATACCTAGGCCCAGCGAAGCAGAAGTTTAGCAGGATGAAGTCTCACGACTATCACGTGCTCATCACGCAGATACTTCCAGTTGCAATCCGTGGGATCATGGATGCGCACGTCCGTGAAATGCTATTTTGCCTATGCAACTTTTTCGACATCATCTCTCGGATGTCGGTTGGCGTGAGGCAACTCAGAAGGCTACAGGAAGAGATCGTGGTGATACTATGCGAGCTTGAGATGTACTTCCTGCCCGCATTCTTCGACGTTATGGTGCATCTGCTTGTCCATGTCGTGGAGGATATCATCCAACTCGGGCCGACATTCCTGCACAGCATGATGCCGTTCGAAAGGATGAATGGTGTTATCAAAGGATATGTTCGCAGCATGTCACGTCCAGAGGGAAGCATAGCCAGGGGCTTTCTGACCGAAGAGTGCATCTCCTACTGCGTGAATTATCTAGGCATCGAGAACCCCGTTGGTCTGCCCGTCCACAGGCACCTCGGCAGGCTCCCTGGATGGGGTCACCGCGAGGGTCGCTGCGAAATGCATGTCAACTTCGAGGGTGGACTCGCCGACTTTGAAAGAGCAAACCTAGTCGCGCTACAACACATACACGTGGTCGATCCTTGGGTGATAGAGCACAAAACCTTTATTGAGAAGACGTACAATGACCGAGGCCAACAGAGGACGGACAGAGATGTAATCAAAGAGCACAACTCATGTTTCACACGTTGGTTCAAGCAGAAGCTTCTGTCGTACCCTTTACATGAGGATTCTTCCGCGGAAGAACAACTCATATTCACCTTGTCACAGGGCGCCGAGCACAACCTGATGACCTTTGAGGCGTATGATATCAACGGCTACACATTCTACACCGAGGACAAGGACATGAAGAGCGATGGTCATCAAAACTCCGGGGTAACGATGGAATCCTACACCGGTAACAACAAGGACAGATACTACGGAAGGATCGAGGAGATCTGGGAGCTGAGCTGCGCTGGAGAGAAGGTCCCGATGTTCCGTGTCAGATGGGCCAAGAGCGTCCTAAAAGAGGACCGGTATTTCACCACCATGGTTATACCCGAAGCCAAATCCAAGACCGCGGGCGCAAACGTCACCGCGAAAAATGAGCCATGGGTACTGGCTTCCCAAGTGGACCAATGCTTCTTCATTACCAACCCGTCAAAGCCCAGTCGTGTTGTCGTGAGGAGAGGCAAAGGGAAGATCATCGGGATGGATGGAGTCGCCAATGACCAAGACTTCGACAAGTACGGCGACCCAAAGATGGAACATGACGACGAGGATGAAGTAGCAGCATACACCACAAGAAGAAGCAGGACCACCCTACCTAAAGGACGTCCGTTCCATAGAATAACTCCATTTGCGAAAAAGAAGGGCAAGAATATTGTGAATAGATAGCTAGCTAGCTAAGATCAATTGTATTTAAATTGTAGTCTTCATTTCTCGATTGTATTTCATGGGCACTTTTTGAAATATCATGAATATTTTTAAATTTCATGGGCACTTTTTGAATTCATGAAAAAATATTGTATATTCATGAGGACACTCGATCTCGATGCCCCTCCATCTCGATCGCTATCCCCCCTCGCCAGATCCCACTCGCCGCCGAGCAACCCCCGCACCCTCCCCCGCTCCACCACCGCCGGCGACCCCCGCACCCTCCCCCACTCCACCGTCACAAATGAATGCAACTAAAAATCCAAAAAAAAAATTTGATTATATTTTCAAAAAACAAATATGATTATATTTTCAAATAATAAATTTGATGGTATTTTCAAAAAACAAATTTGATTATATTTTCAAATAACAAATTTGATGGTATTTTCAAATAACAAATTTGATGATATTTTTTTATATTCATAAATATTTTCAAATAAAAAATCTGATGATATTTAAAAAAAATTATTACTGTTTTTATAAAAAATTATTACTGTTTCATATTCATATTCATTTTCTAAAAAACTATTAGATGCAACAAAAAAATTTAATTACTTATGGCGCACCGCTGGCTGGTGCACCATTGCTATAAAAAAATAATACTTATGGCGCACGGTCCCGCTAGTGCGCCCTTGCTATAAAACAACATTCTAATGGCGCACCGCCAGGTGGTGCGCCATTAGTATTCTTCCCCCCATCGATAGCTAGTCATCCCTCGTCCCTGATCCCTCGTCCCTCCCTCTCGATCGCCAGAATCACTTCGTCCCTCTCCCTCCCTCCCTCGTCCCTCCCTCCACCGCGCCGCCGCCGCCGCTGCCCCAACCCACTTCGCCGCAGCCGCCCACGCGCCCCCTCCGCCTCCCTCTCCCCATCCTCCCCCTCGAGCGCTGCCTCCCCCCCAAGCGCCGCCACGTTCGCGCCTACCTCACCGGCCCCGCCTACCGCTCCGACCTCAATCTCGTCGCGCGCGAGGCCTCCGCCTACGCCCGCGCCGCCGCTCCGCCGATGCCATGTCCACACAAGCCGCCTGGGAGACAGGACATCCATGAGACATGGCTTCCACAAGGCCCCGTCGAGGAAGGGCTCGGGGAAGCAAGAGACGGAGCAAGAACGCGCCACCGTCCGCAGCCTCTTCGACACCGCCGCCGCCCGCACCTCCTCGACGCCAACGTCCTCCTACGGCATCCTTCGGTTCTCCCCCAGGTGATACCTCCCCTCCCCTCCCCTCCTTTCCCCTAGGTTTTATTGCCTCCTCCCACCATGGCTACCTCAGGCGAGCACGACGCTGGTCCGACACCGACGAGCTCCTGGGCTCCTCCCAAGTTCTATCCTCCCGACCTCAGCTTCTAACCCTGCTGCCGACCCCTTCTTCGTTGCATCTAGGCTGCCGGAGCGAGCTGCAATTTTAGTAACACTAACGACCTGCAAGAAAAACCAACTACCAGGCAACCAATCTTTCTTTTTGATGATTTCTTCAACTGCAAGTTCATTGAATTTACAATGGGATCCACTGGTGGCTGTCAATGTGTAGGTTTTGCAGTTGTACTGATTTCGAAATTGGGTGCCCACATGAATCTAGTGTTCACAATCATTTCATCATTTGACTTGTGTTGAACCTCATTACTTTATGAACATGCCATCTTATATATTGAGTTGAAAATGCCAAGTGTTGGATAGTGAAGTGAGTAGGCAATGCCATCTTATATATTGAGTAGAAAATTCCTGTTGCTTATCTGAATATATTGTATGTGTAGGCCATTGAGTAGAAAATTCCATGGTATATGCGTTTGTAAAAATGCCAAGTGTTGGATAGTGAAGTGAGTAGGCAACATATGTATTTAGCTGGATAATTTGCATGTGTAGAAACTGCATTTAGGTATGGCAGTGTTATATGATCTGAATATATGGATAATTAAAAATGATATGGCAGTGCTAGATAATTTAAATAGATAGATAATTTGTAACATATGCATTTAGTTGAAGCAGTTTCATTGTATATTGTACATTTTGTTTTTTTACAATAGACAGGCACAATTTGTTACATTTTGCCCCCAAGTAATTCTTTTTCCATGAGATTTTGAGAGAGAGAGAGAGAGAGAGAGAGAGAGAGAGAGAGAGATAAGATACACATTTGTTACATCTGTGGCATCATATTAACCAGGCAGAGCATTTGAGGGAAAGAAATTGTGTATCATAGTGGGCATGTTATTCATTATTCATTTTTGAGATAACAGGCAAAAGATTATACCTGCACTAAATACACATTTCAGAGTGATGAACAACCAGTGCCCATGTCCTAAATATAAGATGTTTTAGCTTTCCTCTATTTTCTCAGATTTGTATGCATCTAGACTCGTTTGTTTTAATCTATATGTAGTCCATATTACAAAAATATCTAAAACATCTTAGAATTAGAAACAGAGGAAATGGTAGTACAATGCATTTCAGAGTGATGAACAACCAGTAGCCATAGGAAGTTGTTTACATCCTAAAGTTGAAGAAGGTTTGTCTCCTTCTTTACCTTTTTCTAGTGAATCACATACCGGTGAGCATGGCTGAAAATCAAAAGCTGCTGCTTTGAAACCAGCGACCAGCAGTAAGTATTTCGTCCTGGAGGGACATGTTACCAAAGTTCCTGTTTCCAGGGAGCACACATTGTCCACTACTGGTAATATGCCAGTGGTATTTTTGTTGGGTTTTGTCTCCGACCATCGTGTCGTGATGATTTTGCAGGTACCCCGAGAGGCCCTTGAGTTTGCTGGAATGTCGATTAACTTCCGTTCTGGCAAATTCGGGTACTCCATATGTCCTAATTTCAGCAAAGGTCATGCTGAAATTTTCCGTGAAATTTAGCATGACTTTGCTAAAAATAGGACATATGGGGTACTTGTGACTAATGCATGGGCCGGGGTATCTTAGTACTTAATTAAGTAGGATCAACTGCCCCTTTATTTTTGCTGCATTAAACCATAGGCGGCAATAGATCCAAGTGATTAGGCCTAACTTAGAATTCTCCTTCCCAGCTTAGCTTTTAGGATGCCTCGGTGTCGACAAACCATAAATTATAAAACCTTGGCTTTTAGGGTGCCTCGGTGTCGATAAAAACCTAAATGATGAAAGCTTAGGCTTTTAGGGTGCCTCGGCGTCAAAAACCCTAAATTATAAAATCTTAGCTTTTAGGATGCCTCGGTGTCGACAAACCCTAAATGATGAGACCATGATCTTTTTCCTTGACAGTAACCAACTTTTTGACCAAACTTTTTTCCTATTTAGAGAGAAACATGGCCCACAACGATCAGGCCGGCGGTTCGGGCGGCAAGGCATTCTAGGAGCTGTCCCAGGAGATGGAGGAACAACCTCACTTCTATGAGGACGTCGCGAAAGACACCGATCCTGACACCACTGATGGTGCCGCCGAGGATGACACCACTGATGGTGCCGTCGAGGATGCCACCACTGATGATGGCGGAGCACGCACAGATGGCAGCCAACAGAAGAGGCAACGGAAGGACCGGTGCCCGACCAAGCTCCGCAACGTCAAGGAGGAATTTACTGAAGTGGACTCCGACGGGAATCCAATGGCGCCCAAACAAATAGTCAAGGGGTACTCGGTTCAGCTCGGGTGCATTCTTCGGAGCACCGTCTCGATCAACACCGAGAACCTAAGGCATAAGGACCGAGGGAATTTGCGCAACCTCCTCTTCACGAAGCTGCACGAACGATACAAGTTCCCCGCTGAATTTGAAAACACATGCCTCACAGGGAATAAAGTGAACAATGCCGCCCTCACGAGGATGAGCACGGCCCTGTCTACTTGGAGAAGCTCGGTGAAGAGAATGATTGACAAAGGTTTTAGTTATGAGAAGATCAAGGAGAAAAATCCTTCGATCACCGAAGATGACTACAAGGAGTTCAAGATCAAGTGCAAGAGCAGCGCAACCTCCAAATCAAGTCAGTGGGGGAAAGAAATGTGGCAGTTGAACTTAGGGGAACACACACTCGGTCCCGGCAGTTACAGAGTGGCGGAGCCTATATGGGACAAGGAGGACGCGGAGCGTGCCGAGCAAGGCCTACCGCCCGTCTTCGATAAATACGGTGACAAGCAGACCAGGAACTATGTGAGGGCCCGGTACAAGGAGGAGCCGGTAACAAAGGAGCTCACCACGGATCCGAAGACCAGGGCCCTTGAGGTTGTTCTGGTAAGGAATACACCCCCGCATAATTAGCTCCATATGGTTGCATTCTAATTAATGAAGCCAAATTTCTAAATGGTTCACATTCCTTCCGTAGTCGACTAAAAGCAGTAGCGCGGGGTCGACTCAGAGCACCCCTTGGGACACCACTCTAAATAGGGCGTTGAATGTAATGAAAAAAAAGGATAAGCTCAGTAAGCAGTCGTCAGCTAGTCGTGTGGGCGGCAAAGGCTTGTCCACAAAATGGTCGTCCTACTATAACGCTGGTGGGCGAAAGGAGAAAAAGACCAACTCGGAAAGCCAGTCGCGCAACGTTCAAGAACTCAAGGCACAAGTGGCACGGATTCCGGAGATTGTCCAAGAGCAAGTGCAACAACAACTGGGATCGATGCTCACCGACATTATGCCTACCTTGATTCAGGGGCTGGCGACGTAGATTGCGGGCGGCCAACAGGGGCCGCCCCCGATTCCCAGCTTCACGGCCAGCAACTCGCAGAACGCGCAGGCGGGGCCATTGGTGTCTCCGGCGGAGGCGGCATTGGTGTCTTCGATGCCGGCACGGGCATTGGAGCTTAATTCACCCGGGTGTACACCGGCCGGCACCTCTGCAGTAAGCGGCCCCTCCGTCAATTGCACGCCCGCCGTTGGCGGTGCCTCGACATTAGCAGAGCTAGACGCCATCATCACGGTAACTAATTAAGCCTCTCAGCCGAGGACTTCATCTCCTTCCCTTTGATTGGGCATCCGTGACGCCCTACATGTTTTCGCAGGGCGGCCCCGACGTTCCGTGCACTCTCCTGCACTTCGTGAACGACGAGTTGGTCGATGTCGCCAAGGGCAGAATTGTTCAACCGGGCAACCCCATGTTCCACGGTAATCCGATGCCACCCACCGTGTATAGGGTTCAACTAGTTCGGGTGCTGCCAGGCTGCGACGAGTTGTTACCTCCGATTCGACCCGCCGGGGCCAATGAAGATGATGTGATGACCCTCAGCACCTGCCTAAGCTGGCCCCTGCTTTGGCCGAAGAGCCAAATTCGTTTGTGTAACATCCCAAATTTCCAATTTGGAATGTTATACATTAGATCATTATGCATATCATATTTTCTTGCTTTTGGTGATCCAAGAAAATCCTAAGCAACTCAAGGACCCTCGGAGAGAGTTGGGGATTTCAATATTTTCATATTTGAGGTTTCTCAAATTTTTGAAAATAGGATCATTTGATTTTATCTATTTATTTTCACGTATTTCTATCATAATATATGAGAGAGGGAGTCAAATGACTCTCCCAAAAATAAAGAAATACAGGGGATTTTTAATAGAAAAATCAAATAAGTTTATTTGGAGTTTTATTTGGAGTTTTATTCGAATTAGGAAAAATTGCATGTTTCAAAAATGCATTTTACTGCCAAGAAAATGTTCATCTTGTTCTAAATATTCCATTTAGACGGTGAAAAATTGTTTTGGCAATTTTAGATTTTTTTTAGAATTCTTTTTCGCAGCGCCGGCGTTAATAAGAAAAAAAATAGGGGATCCGACCCGACTGGGCCGAAGCCCAGCCGAGCCAGGCTCAAGCCGCCTCGCCCGCACCGCCTTCCCCAGGGACAGCCGAAGCCGAGCCGGACTCCGCCGCCGCCGTGGTTGCCTCCTTCCCCAAGCCTTCTACCCCCTCCCCCCCGATATAAGTGCAGCCCCCCTCTACCGCACACCGCCCCG
>LR738713.1:785179688-785196007 GCA_902687465.1 Secale cereale | reverse complement strand
ACCGCCCCGCCCCTTGCCGCCGCACCCCGCAGCCGCGACGCCGCAGCCGCCGCCTCGCCACCCGCCGATGCTGCTGCCCGCCGCCGCCCTTGCTACCGCCCGCCCGCCACCACCACCGCCGCCGCAGCCGCCCCGCCGCCTTGCCGCCGCCCACCGCAGCCGCCGCCGCCGCCGGTCATCGGTGAGGTAGCCGCCCGGTTCATTTCTTGAAGACCGTTGGTTTTTTTAGAACCCCTAGTCGGGTTTTTTCCTTAGATCGGTTTTCTTTTTTTTCGGTTTAGTTAATTAGTAACCGTTCGCCCGTTCGTTCGTTCTAACGAACGAGTTCATCGTTTAGTCTCAGCTGACGAACGTTCGTTCGTTAAGTTGTATTAGTTTTCTTTTTGTAGTTTATTTTCTGATCGCGATCTCTGATCTGATCTTTTTTTTAATTTAACTTTTCGCTCTTTTATCGGAATCAGGTGATTCAAGCGCCTGGAGTTTCATCTCGAAATTCTCGTTCCGTTTAACCTAGTCACTCAAGCGTTGCCTCTGTTAAATTTGGACTTAGGTCCAGATTGGTTCGGTAGTTGTTTTTCTTTCGCCGTTTGTCTTTTCTTTTGCCGTTTCTTTTGCAAACCGGAGTTCTTAAGTTGAACTTTCTGGTTAGATCTATTATTCGAGTTTTATCCGTGCATTAGTTAAGTACTTATTGTGTGCTTTTTTGCTTGCGATAGAGTACCCGGAGTGCGCCGCTTGCTACTTTGAATCTCTAGGTTTTGCAGATCATCAGCAAGGCAAGTAACAGTTTGATCATACTTTCCAATTACCCAGTTTTCATTGCATTAGTCAAACCCTCACACATTGCATGAATAGGATCAATTAACTTGTGGGACTGGGAAGTAGATTGAGGTAGTACCTATTACCTGCATTACATTCAAACCTTTGGGAGTTACTTCTACGTTTGCTGTTAGGCCATGCTATGCTCGTAGACGTGGATTGGGTGAGTGTATCCATGACAGATGTGAGTTTGTTATTTAATGGTTCAACCTAAGGTGGCAACATTAACACATATCTGGGTGGATTGAGGCACCTGGGTATTCCGGCGATTGCCTGTTTTTCTTCGGACCGCCACCCAGCCTCAAAGGGATCATGAGATTATTCATACTAGAAACTTCCGTGTGCAGCCACAAGCTATTATGGGCTCTAGCATAGTTGAATAAGTTGTGCGAACTCTTACATTGGTGGACTAGCAGATGTAGAGGATGTAGGTTGGTACGGTCCACCCGTTTGTAAGGTGCGAATACTTCCGAAAGACTGTGTCTCGGTCATCCGTTTCTCAAACATCATGCAGTGCGAGAAACTAAACGGAGGCGATCGAGTCTTGTGGGGAAAAGTGCACAAACCTGTGCAGAGTGTACAAACTGATCATGATTAGTCGTGTCCCCGGTTACGGATGTCTTGAGTATCTAGTACTTGGATATCATGTGAATCTCATCATGTTACTTTAATTTAATATTGTTGGGTTTAATGATGATTTATAATTGGGGTTGAGAGGATGTCTATCTTCTCAATGATGTTTCAACTACCATGATAGTTAATTAAAATCTATTCCTTTGAAGTAGGGAAAAATTGGCTTTACGCAAAAACTGTAACCATAGAGCTTTCCACCAGCCATATTGCATATAGTATAGCTTTACTTTCATTGCTCTCTATGTGTTACTTTGCCAGCATATTCCATGTGCTGACCCGTTTTCGGGCTGCAACGTTCATGTTGCAGACTTTTCAGGCGACGAGTAAGGTGCCTTATAGGTCATTGTTCTATACTCAGTGATGGAGCTGCAGTTGATGGACTCACTTATCTTCCAAGCGTTCCGCTGTTATCGTGTTAGATGGCCGTAAGCCATTTTTATTGTAATAAGTTCATCGTTGGAACTATCGATGTAATAAGTGTGTGATTGCTACTCTGTTATAAATCCTTCAATTACTGTGCGTGTCAGCATTACTGATCCAGGGATGACACTGATGCTCAGATATCAGACTATTTGAGGTCTGGTCGCTACAAGATGGTATCAGAGCACACGCTGACTGTAGGACACGACCACTAAGCTAAAGCCCTAGAGCACTATTCACTCTTCTGTTTTCTGACTCCTCATCTTTTCTACTCTTTTAGGATGGTGGATGCAAAGAACAAGTTCACGCAACGGGATGAAGATACACCATTTGGACGACACCTGAAGGAAGTCACCAGATATCTAAACATTGGACTACCAAGTTTCACCGGAACCTACAATGCCACTCTACGTGAGGAGGAGCGTTTGTTGATTCAAACTCATGTTCCAGGAAGGACGTTCAAGCCCGTCACCGCACTCATAGCATTTTCCTTTAATGCGCCTACATGGAGCCTAGGCAGGAGCATGGCAGCCGACATCGCTATGGGAAGGATTGGAGAAGTCTACAAGCAGGAACTAAATGACACCATCTACCTGATTTGTGGACACCGAGATGAGAATTGGGACATGATCTGCACCCGGAAGGATAGATCCATTGCAGCCTTCATCCAGGAGTTGAACCATCACATTCGTCGCCAGGAGCACCAGATGTGTGCAGGGATGATCGATATAAAGAAAGCCCTAAATAGGAATTTGGAGCTAGAGGAAGAACTCAAGTCTACACGCGACGGATACGAGGAGGAGATGCTAATACTTGTGGAGAAGAATGATCATTTGACACGAAAGTTAGGGATACTCATGGGAGAAGAAGAAGAGGAAGAAGAACCCAAGGAGATTCCACCCGAAGACTACATTATCATCGACAACACGGATTCGGAAACCGATGATAGCAAAGACGAACACTATGAAGATGAAGCTGGAGCAGATATCATGGAATCCTCTGTCGATCAAAATTTCTAGAAGACCTTCCTATGACTAGTAGTTTTTCCATTTAGTAGACTTAGAGCACTTTTGTAACGATTAGATCCATGTAAGCCCTTGTTTGAAATTGATTTTGGTGTGATGAATTGTGTGTTTTGCCTCATGTGCATATGGGTAGTGATTTTCCCTTATACCTCTTTTCTATTCTAATCTCTTCCCTCTACACCCATCAGATGCCTCCAAGACGTGAGCCCGGATTTGAGTTTCCCCCTGAGCTCACACAGTTGATCCAGCAGCAGAACACCCTGATGCAACTACTTGTCCAGAATACTCAGAACAACCAGAACAACAACAACAACCCTCCACCACCACCACCCGTGGACAACCTGACATGTTTCTTAAAGTTGCAACCACCAGTGTTTGCTAGCAGCATTGAACCAATAGTCGCTGACGACTGGCTGCACAAAATTGGAAGGGATTTGACCACTGCTAACTGCTCAGAAGCTGAGAAGGTGCGTTTTGCCGCACACCAGTTGTCTGGACCAGCCGCAGCATGGTGGGAGAATTACACAGCCACTTATCCCATAGCCAATGTGACTTGGGATCAGTTTCAGCAAGCTTTTCGTACCGCCCATGTCTCAACTGGAGCTATGAGTATGAAGAAGTAGGAGTTTCGCAATTTGCGCCAAGGCAACCGTACTGTGGCCCGGTACATGGATGAGTTTAGTACCCTATCTCGTTATGCCCCAAATGATGTGGCCACTGATGCCGCTAAGCAGGAGAGATTCATGGAAGGGCTGAATGATGAGATGAGTGTATAGTTGATGGTGGCAACTTTCAATAACTAACAGGAGCTGGTTGATCGCGCCCTAATGATTGAAAGGAAGCATCAACAGATTGAAAGTCGCAAGAGGAAGTATGGACAAGGAAAGTACAATTCCGGAGCATAGCAGAAGCCCCGTTTTACCCCTAAAACGGTAGGACAGTTTCAGCATACCCATGGAGGAGGTAGCTCGCACAATCATAATGGCCCTAAGAATGGAAATGGGAATGGAGCAAGTAGTAACCAGAGCCGCCCTACCCCGTCCACACCCACCAAGAAGGATTTCAGCCATGTCACCTGTTACAAGTGCGGGAAGAATGGACATTATGCCAATGACTACCCAGAAGTTAAGAATGGGAACGGCAATGGAAGCGCTGCTAAGAAGCCCAACCCCTTCAACAAAGGACAAGTGAATCACGTTAGCGTGGAGGATGTTGAAGCTCAGCCAAATGCAGTAATAGGTAAGTTTTTAGTTAAGTCCTTTACTGCACTCATTCTTTTCGATACTGGTGCATCGCATTCATACATTTCAAGGGGATTTGTGGATAAGTATAAGCTGCCAACCCAAGCCCTTAGGTCGCCCATGTTAGTAACCTCACTAGGAGCGGAATATATGGCTAAGTTATGGTGTGATCAGTTGCCATTAAGGATTGGTAACTACATTTTCCCTTCGGACCTAATAGTATTGGAATCTCAAGGATTGGATGTGATATTAGGCATGGATTGGTTATCTAAGTATGAAGGGAATATTGAATGCGCCAGTAAGTCCATTTTGCTTACTACGCCAGAAGGAAGAAGGATCAAGTATGTATCCCTGCATGAGCCGAAGAGGAATAGATTAAATTCCTTATCAGGAGTTGTTCAGGAGGAAGTACCAGTGGTGAAAGATTTCCCTGATGTGTTTCCAGAAGAACTGCCAGGAATGCCACCTGACAGAGATATAGAGTTTTTGATTGAGCTTTTGCCAGGCACAGGGCCAATTTCTAAGAGACCATATAGGATGCCCGCAAAGGATTTGGAGGAAATTAAGAAACAGATTAAGGAGTTACTGGATAAAGGATTCATATGCCCAAGTTCTTCGCCTTGGGGTTCGCCAGTACTTCTAGTAGAGAAGAAGGATGGATCGCTAAGAATGGTTGTTGATTACCGAGGGCTGAATGAAGTAACGATCAAGAACAAGTACCCATTGCCGATGATCAATGATCTGTTCGATAGATTGCAAGGAGCTAAGGTATTTTCCAAGATCGATCTGCGATCAGGGTACCATCAATTGAAGATCCGAGAGCAGGATATACCTAAGACGGCCTTTACCACTAGGTATGGGTTGTACGAGTATACCGTTATGTCTTTTGGTCTGACTAACGCCCCAGCATACTTTATGAACCTGATGAACAATGTGTTTATGGAGTATTTGGATAAGTTCATCGTGGTGTTCATAGATGATATATTGATCTTCTCAAAGGATGAAGAGGAGCATGCAGAGCATTTGCGTTTGGTATTGGAGAAGCTCAGAGAACATCAGTTGTATGCCAAGTTCAGCAAATGCGAGTTTTGGTTGAATGAAGTTGGATTTCTCGGACACGTTATATCCGGAGAAGGAATAGCAGTAGATCCCGCCAAGGTGGACACTGTGACAAATTGGGAAGAACCGACCACAGTTGGAGAGATCCGGAGTTTTCTTGGACTTGCAGGATACTACCGGAGATTTATTGAGAATTTCTCGAGGATTGCAAAGCCAATGATGGAGTTGTTAAAGAAGGACACCAAGTTCAGTTGGATAGAAGAATGTGAGGCCAGTTTCCAGGAACTAAAGAAACGTTTGGTCTCAACACCCGTGTTGATTCTGCCAGATCTACATAAGGACTATGAGGTGTACTGCGACGCTTCACGTCGAGGACTTGGAGCAGTTCTTATGCAGGAAGGAAGAGTTGTTTGGTATGCTTCACGACAACTAAATCCTCATGAGTTGAACTATGCCACTCATGATTTGGAGTTAGCAGCCGTAGTGCATGTATTGAAGACGTGGAGACATTTTCTCATTGGAAACCATTGTGAAGTATATACGGATCACAAGAGTTTGAAGTATATATTCACTCAGAAGGAGTTGAATCTCAGGCAAAGGAGATGGCTGGAACTCATCAAGGACTATGACATGAGATTGCATTATCATCCCAGAAAGGCTAACGTAGTAGCCGATGCGCTAAGCCGTAAGAGCCATGTCAATACCCTAACGACGGAAGAGTTTCCAAAGGAGTTAGCCGAGGACTTACGAGAACTACATTTGGAGATATTTCTGAGAGGCTACGTAGCAACACTAGAGATCCAGTCTACCCTGAAGGATAAAATCAGAGAAGCTCAGAAAACTGACAAGGAGGTCGCCTCTATAAAGGAGAGGATGAGCGAAGGAAAAGCTAAAGGATTTCGTGAGGATGAACACGACACCTTATGGTTTGAGGACCTCATTTATGTGCCTAATGACTCGGAGATCAGGAAGTTGATTCTACAGGAGGCCCATTATTCACCATACTCGATTCACCCAGGAAATACCAAGATGTATTTGGATTTGAAGGATATTTTCTGGTGGACCGGTATTGTCAGGACCCCGATCCTAAGTCACACCGATCCAGCTGTAACACGTCATATCACTTTGCGGCCTCACGCACGGTAACCCCACGGGTGCCACCTTACCTGGCCCGGGACCGTTTGCGCATTTTGGCACACGTATATGACAGTGTCGCTAGCATCCATATGACAGAGAACCCGGGCCGACATGGCTAGTTATAAACCAAAAGTGGCACTAAATTACAGAGACAGGCATCCATGACCCAGCAACGAACGTGTCGGTCATCAACGTATGAACCCAAGTCGTAGCAAGCTACATGGGCTTAAAGGAACAATGCGTGACATTTCCCCTAAGGGACAGACACAGGAACGAAGAAGGACACATGCCGGCCAGCCTACGTGTTCCGAGCAGTAGCAAGCTACCAAGGCTCATTGGAATCACTAGGAGGCATTTCCCTGTAAGATAGGCTACCAAAGGAAAACAACTAGGTGTCGGATCCCACACATACCAAGCATTTCAATCATACACGCAATATGCTCAATATGTGCAAATACAACATTGCATCACAACAGAACTCTATGACTCAAAGTCCTTTATTTAAAAGGCTTCAAGAGCCATACATAACATATTCATACAGGTAGGGGTCACATAACCCAACACTCAAGTCATACAGTCATACAAGCACAAGCGGAAGCTACATGTCTGAGTACAGACAACTTAGAAAAAAAACAGGCTTGGTGTAGCCTGACTATCTACAAGGCCCTTCACAAGCTCTAGATCACCGTCTGGGTGTCAAGCTACTCGTCGACGTCAACGTCTATGTAGAACCCATCAGCAGGGGCAGGGTTCTCCTCTGCAACAGTTATTAAGCAAACATGAGTACAAAGGTACTCAGCAAGTCTTACCACAGAACCTATCATACATGCAACATTATCAAGGGGGTAGTGGAGTTTATAGTAGAATGCCAGCTTTGACCTTGGCTAACCTATACTACACTCTCAACGGATTGCAAGATGTTATTACGAACACGAGTCCTCTACTCACCACATCAATACGCTACCGAGGATCCTCTTTCGTCATCCTACGGAAGGGCCATCCACGGCACTCACACTTATCTTGAGGCTTTTAGTAGTATCCATCAACTTGTCTATGAACTGTAAGAGCAACCAAGTAGTTCATACCGTGAATAACGGCTATTCGAATAGATTGATAACCCTGCAGGGGTGTACCTCTTCACACACGCTTCCACCACTTATCGCCGTTTACTCGGCGTCTACTCGGCAACCTTCAAGCGGAAGCCCAGCGGGGGTGTCGGCCACGACCTGACTAACTACTCAAGTCTCTCGTCCAGGTTTATCGCCTATTTGGGTTCCATCCGTGGGGAGATCCGGCCGAGGTGTCGCTCACGGCCCCAAACGATGTGTACAGGGTTCCCGAGTCACCAAACGGGCAACCGGTACACCGTGCCACGTACCTGTCGCATCACAACCCACCCCGAGGATCAGCGTTGTGCACGACCTCCAGTAAGCTATAAACACCAGAAACTAGTTGCAACTCCTGGACAGAGATCAAGGGTAATTAATAAACCGAGAGGGTCAATTAAGGATCCCATTGCGTGGTAGTAGCTGTAACTTGAACCACACATACAGATCTCGGGTCCTATGGACGATTATAATGAAACAACCCACCATGTACTCCTACATGGCCTTTCATCGATAACTTTACCAAGCGTATTCCACACTTCCTTCTCTTTATCGGTAAGATCATTTCACTCTGATCCATCACCCAGATGAATCAGAGCAGACACAACTCTAAGCATAGCAGGCAACATAAACAAATAGCATGGTGGATCACACATCACATGGCTCAATCAACTCCTACACATGCTAGTGGGTTTTCAACTATTTACTGTGGCAATGACAGGTCATGCAAGGGAATAGGGTTCAACTACCGCAGCAAGTAGCAGTTCACGCGCTGTTGCCTTAATGCAGTAAAAGAGAGCAGGAGCGAGAAGATTTGGTTTGTATCGGAATGATCAATGATTGCTTGCCTGACAAGGTAGTTGTCGGGTACTGCTCTTCAACTGGATACGCAGCAGTATCCTCGGGAGCAGGACCTAACACAGAGAATACCGGCGATACAATCATTAACAAACAAATGCAACAATATGATGCATGTTTATGACATGGCAATATGCATGTGTGTTGGCTAATGCAACTAAAACCAGAAGGGTTTGAACCTATTTGAATCAAGGATTCAAATTGAAGTTCAAACTATTATTTAAATAAGTGCATTATCATGTTTTTGATGTATACAGCATGTTAACTTGTTCAAACATGCATGAAACCAGTGCCATTGGAAAGATTGGATTTTTCTGATCATTTTTCATATATAAATCTTTTCCATCTGAGCTATGGTTGATTTTATATGATTTTTTGAAGTTTTGGGTATTTTCTTGAATTTCCTGAATTATTTTTAAATCTAAAATTACCAGAAAAACCTTTACTGCGTCAGCATGACATCATGCTGACGTCAGGCAGTCAACAGGGCCAGTCCAAGTCAAACCTGACCAGTGGGTCCCTCATGTCAGTGTCATAGCTAATTAACTGAGTTAATTAGAGTTAAACTAAAACTAATTAGCTGTCAGTGGGGCCAGGGCCCACGTGTCAGTGACTAAGCTAATTAACTAATTAAAATTAAATTAACACCTAAACTAGGTTTGACTTGCGGGCAGGGCCCACATGTCATTGACCCAGGGGGTCAAACCCGTGGTCAAAACAGGTCCAACTCACCGGCGTTTAGCCGCCGGCGAGGCCAAACGCGGCGGTGTGCTTCGGAAAACGCCTACGGTGCACGGCTCGAGCTGCGGTTGGGTGCATTGGATAGCCCTTGCTGTTGCGCGTCGGATGGTGGTGGTCGCCGGACCTGGGGTGGCCGGAGACGACGGCAACGAGCTCGACGGCGGCGAACGGCGTCGGGCGTGTGTGGAGAAACGGCTGCAGGGGCCTAGGCGATGCGTGCGTAGCACCGTTCGCATCTACGTGCTGCGGTGAGTATGTTGGACGGGTGCCAGTGACCAAATGGTCACCGGAGCATCACCGGCGGCGAGCACGGCGGCGGTGCGTGCGGGCGAGCTTCGTGCAGTGCATTACAGGGCAAAAGAGAGCCAACGGAGAGGGGGAGGAGGTAGCTAGGCTCACAGGGGTTGCAGCAAGCACCGGAGCGAGCTCGGGGGTGGTCAAAGCTGAGCAGAACGGCGAGGGGGATCTCCGCGGCCGGAGTTGGGGAAGAAGAGGTCGGGGGCGTCTCCAGGGCGGGCGAGCGCTCGGGGCTCGGCCTGTTCGAAGCAGTCGAGGACGGCGGAGACGATGGACACCAAGGCGGAGCTCAGGGACGACGGTGGACGCGGCTTCTACGACGGTGCGAACACGGCGGCGTCGGCCATGGCGCGGGGAGAGCGAAGGAGAGGAACTGGGGGAGGTGGAGGTGTCTGCGGGGTCGAGGAGGACGTGGACGACCGAACCATCCCTCCAGGACGGCGAGGGGGTGAAGCAAGGCGGCGGGCAGCTGCGTGGCGCGCGGCGCGGTCGCCGTCGAGCACCTGCCTGCCTGCCTGGCCGAGCCAAGCAGCTCGCTGGAGCGGCAGCTGGGCTGGGCCGGCAGGTGGGCCGGGTGGGGCGCCAGGTAAGTTTTCTCTCTCCCTTTTTTTCTATTTTCTTTTCTGTTTCATTTCTTTTGCAGCTTTGTTCATTTAATAAAAATGCCTAAACATTTTTATAACTCATAACACTTGTCATACCTACTGTATATATTATGAACAGTAGGAAACATTATAGTTTATGATTATTTGAGCATTTAAAATATTTTGTAGCATTTAAATGCCCAAATTCAAATACCATATGATTTAATCCAAAGCCCTAGATTGTCCTAGAAAATTGTGCACCACTTTTGGCAGAGGTTTAAGACCAAGGCAGAAATGATGAACATTTTGAAGGGCATTTTGGGTACATTGGAAAATATTTTATCAAACCCTAGTTGTTAGGAGAGGGGTGCTGGGGTTTCTGTTAATCCCATTTCAAGTTTCTTTGAAAGTAAACATGATGCACACTCTAGCTAGGTCCTAATGCAAGTGCTAACTAGGGATGTGACAACTCACCCCCACTTAAAAGAATCACGTCCCGAGATTCAGGTTCCTCCGGAAAGAGGGTGGGGTACTCAAGTCGAAGACGATCCTCCCTTTCCCAAGTAGCTTCACTCTCGGAATGATGTGACCATTGAACCTTGAGAAACTTGATATTGTGGCGTCGAGTGGTGCGCTCAGTTTGATCAAGAATACGAACGGGGTATTCTC
The DNA here is from genome assembly GCA_902687465.1 of Secale cereale. NCBI lineage: Eukaryota > Viridiplantae > Streptophyta > Magnoliopsida > Poales > Poaceae > Secale > Secale cereale. The sequence continues at coordinate 785,185,418 of LR738713.1, read as the reverse complement.
GATATGTGAGATTGTCTTGGAGATCAAGCGTTTCGTGGTCCACTCCGCGGATAGGATCCGAGAAGCATCGCCTGAGTTGAGAAACGTGGAAAACATCATGAACTCTGGAGAGGTGCGGAGGTAGTTCCAATTGGTAGGCAACTTCTCCTCGTTTGGCAAGAATGCGAAAAGGACCGATGTAACGAGGGGCCAATTTGCCTTTGATACCGAAGCGATGGGTTCCTTTAAGAGGAGTAACCCGAAGGTAAGCCTTATCACCGACTTCAAAAGTCACAGCCTTATGATGACTATCATATTGGCTCTTTTGGCGAGACTGGGCTGTTTTCAATCTCTCACGAACGATGCGAACTTGTTCCTCTGCTTCCTGGATCATATCCGGGCCAAAGAATTGTCTTTCCCCAGTCTCTGACCAGTTAAGAGGTGTTCGACACCTTCGTCCATATAGAACTTCGAAGGGAGCTTTGCCCAAGCTGGCTTGATAACTATTGTTATAAGCGAATTCGGCAAATGGAAGACATTTTTCCCATTCCATACCGAAAGAAATGACAGAGGCTCGAAGCATGTCTTCCAGAATTTGATTGACTCGTTCCACTTGACCACTTGACTGCGGATGGAAGGCAGTACTGAAAGAGAGATGAGTTCCCATAGCATTCTGGAAACTTTCCCAAAATCGTGAAGTGAAAAGACTTCCACGGTCTGAGTTAATCTCCAACGGTACACCATGAAGTGATACTATTCGAGAGATATATAAGTCTGCTAGCTGGCTAGCGGTAATACTCTCCCGAACAGGCAGGAAATGAGCTACTTTAGAGAGGCGGTCGATAACGACGAAGATAGCATTATTCCCTTTCCTGGACCTGGGAAACCCGGTAATGAAGTCCATACCGACTTTATCCCATTTCCATTCAGGAATAGCTAAAGGTTGAAGGGTGCCAGCAGGCCGTTGATGCTCTGCTTTGACTCGACGACAGACGTCGCAGTTAGCAATGAACTGAGCGATTTCTCTCTTCATCCTAGTCCATTAGAATCTTTGACGTAGGTCTTGATAAATTTTGGTACTACCGGGATGAATCGTGAGAGGAGATTCATGAGCCTCCTTAAGAATCATTTGTCGTAGTTGTGGTTTCTTGGGTACCACCAAGCGGTTCTCGAAGTACACTACACCTCGATCATCCATAGAGAAGCTTCTAGCAACTCCGCTAGCAATGTTCTCCTTGATCCGAGATATGCCTTTATCATACCGCTGGGCAACTATGATTTGATCCATAAGGTAGGTTTCGCCACCAAGGTGGAAAGGAATCCTCGAGGAACAATGTGAAGGTTAAGCTTACGAAATTCCTCGTGGAGAAGTGGTTGACCTTGTTGTAACATTAAATTGTTACAATATGACTTACGACTTAGTGCATCAGCCATGACATTGGCCTTTCCAGGAGTGTAAGTGATTCCTAAGTCGTAGTCGGTGAGCAACTCAACCCAACGTCTTTGCCTGAGATTTAGATCCGGTTGAGTGAAGATATACTTCAAACTTTGGTGATCAGTGAAGATTTCACAACGATTACCAAGGAGGTAATGTCGCCATGTTTTAAGTGCATGGACTACAGCTGCAAGCTCTAGATCATGAGTAGGATAGTTATCCTCATGTGGACGCAACTGTCGGGATGCGTATGCAATCACTTGACGATCTTGCATGAGAATGCAACCTAGTCCTTGTCGCGAGGCGTCGCAATAGATTATAAAATCCTTGGAAAAGTCTGGTGGTACCAGTACAGGTGCAGATGTCAGGCGTCTTTTCAGTTCCTGAAAACTGGACTCGCACTGTGGGGTCCACTCAAACTTTTTATCTTTCTTGAGGAGTTCGGTTAGAGGTTTAGCAACCTTGGAGAAATTCTCGACGAAACGTCGGCAATAGCTCGCTAAGCCAAGAAAACTCCTAACTTGCTTGACCGATTCAGGAGGAGTCCAATCAAGTACGGCTTGAACTCGCTCGGGATTGACAGCAATACCCTTGCCAGAGATCACATGACCTAGATAGGTTACTTCTGGCAACCAAAATTCACATTTAGAGAATTTGGCATAAAGGCGGTGCTCTCGAAGTTTCGTCAATACCAGCCTTAAATGCTCGGCATGATCTTCCTTGTTCTTGGAGAAAATGAGTATATCATCAAGGTATACCACGACGAATTTATCCAGATACTCCATGAATATAGAATTCATTAACCGAGAAAAGGTAGCTGGGGCATTGGTTAATCCGAAGGACATGACGGTGTACTCATATTGGCCATAACGAGTAACGAAAGCCGTTTTAGGAATGTCCCCGTTCTTGATTTTGATTTGATGGTAGCCCAACCTAAAATCCATCTTAGAGAAGACTGAGGATCCAGGGAGCTGATCATACAGGTCGTTGATCCTGGGAAGCGGATACTTATTCTTTATGGTGACCAGATTGACAGGTCGGTAATCTTCAACCATCCGCTCTGTTCCATCCTTCTTCTTAACGAAGAGGACGGGGCAAGCCCAAGGGGAAGAACTAGGACGGATGAAATCTTTTTGCAAAGACTCATCGAGTTGTTTCTTTAGCTCAGCTAATTCTAGTGGTGCCATCTTATAAGGTCTCCTAGAGATTGGGACAGTTCCAGGCATAAGATCTATCACGAACTCAACATCTCTGTCAGGTGGAACTCCTGGCAGTTCTTCTGGAAAAACATCCGGGAAGTCACGGACTACCGGGATATCTGCGAGTTCTGGTAGAGGGCTGGCATTAAGAGAGTAGAGCTGACGTTCAGCCATTCGGGCCAAGACATTGACTATCTTGCCGGATGGATGTGTAAGTTGAACGGTCCTAGTAAAGCAATCAATCTTGGCATAATGAGTTGTCATCCAATCCATACCCAAGATGATATTTATGTCCGAGGACTTGAGAGCGATTAGAGATGCTAGGAAAACAAGTCTATCGACAAGGATTTCATTTCCATGGCTTACCCTAGAGGTTTGCCACTTTGAACCAGGAGTTTGAATAACCATGGAAGTAGGCATGTCACAAAAAGTCATGTTGTGCAATCGAGCATAGCTCTCAGATATGAACGAATGGGATGCTCCAGTATCGAAAAGAACAGATGCCGGATGGCAATTTACGAGAAGCGTACCAAGGACGACGTTAGGATCCTCATAAGCTTCTTCGGCAGAAACATAGTTGACATGAACACGTGCAGTGGGGATTGGCTTGACATAGTTCACCTTGCCAGTTGGCTTACCACGGCCAACGGGTTTTCCTGGCTGATTCTGGGGACAATCACGCATGTAGTGTCCCGGTTCTCCACACTTGAAACATGTCACAGTGGTGGTGCGTGGAGCAAAGTTGGAGGGTGGACCTCCATAGGTCTTAGCAGGTGTAAACTGTTGAGTTGGGCGAGGCGCCTCATAGGATGGCCTCGGTGTGTACTTGGGTGGTAGAGCAGTGTTAGGAACCCACACACGGCGCTTGTGAGAGCCAGAGCCGGATGAGGAACCAAAGTCTCGAGTATGCTTGCGGGTGGCCTCGAAGTCGTTCTGGCCTGGCTCAGCACTGATAACCTTGTTAACCAACTTCTAGAAGGAAGTGCACTCGTGCAGACGTAGATTTCGACGAAGTTCAGGGCTGAGTCCCTTGCGGAACCTCGCCTGTTTCTTGGCATCGGTGGATACTTCCTCAGGTGCATAGCGTGCCAGATTACCAAACTCACGACTATAGCCATCCACAGTTAAACGGCCCTGGGTGAAATTACAGAATTCCTCCCGCTTGCGATCCATGAGACCTTCCGGAATGTGGTGTTCACGGAATGCCTCACTGAACTCAACCCAGGTAGTGACTTGGCCAGCAGGACGCATAGCTTCAAAGTTTTCCCACCAAAGACTGGCAGGGCCCTCAAGATGGTAGGCGGCGTAGATAACCTTGTCAGCTTCGGCCACACGGGCAGAGTGTAGCTTGTGGGTGATACTACGTAGCCAGTCATCAGCATCCAGAGGTTCAGTGGAGTGATGGAACTTTGGTGGACACATCTTGATAAAATCGTGGATTGACACCACGTCTTTCCTCTGACGGAACCCAGTGTTCTGCTCTATGCGTTCCAGCAGACGGTTGGTCTCTCTCTTGTTCCGTTCTGCTTCAAGCATAACTTCCGCCAAAGAGGGTGGCTGGGGCAGATTTCCATCTCTAGCCCCACTAGCCTCACCCTGCTCCTGAGCAGCAGGAGTGTTGCGAGTGTTGACCATCCTAGGAAAACAAAGCAACGGTTTAGACAAGGATGGCAAAAATTTGACATAGAAGTGCAGAATGGAATGGATGACACAGAATGCAGAGATGTTCATTCGTACGACATGGTAATATAGGAACTGCTATATATACACCAGTGGTCATACACACCATACAAAGTTTAGTACAAGCCAAGGCTAAAGTACAACTGCGGTGAAAGACGATACATCCCATCAGAGGCATTCCGAGCTCCTATACATTATTTAACTACACCTCCGGAACTCAGTACACACTAAGTCATATTCCACATGACGCGCAGGACTGTGGAAATACAACTACTACAATACTACTACTACCATGGACTAGCTCAGACATTCGCGTAGTAATCCTCGTAAAGATTACCACCGTAGCCTGGAAGTGGTACAGACGGATCTTGGAACTCGCGAGCACTCGAAGGCTGTGGACCATAGGGGCATGGGTGTGGTCTCGGTCCCGATGCTGGTGGTAACCGACGCCCACGTGGAGGTGTAATACCCCCAACGTCACGCCAATCCATGCGATCAGGCAGACGAGTCCGCACGGGGTACAAATCCCGCATGCCCAGGTATCCGGTGTGCACAGCAGGTGCAAGCCGTGTCAAAGTAGTCCAGTGAGCGGCTCGAGTGTTATACAGCTCCATTCGGAGGGCACGGACCTCACGGTCCCTATCCTCCAACATCTAAACAGTAGTCTGAAGCAGTGGCTCTTCATGAGCAGCATCAGTATACAGACTAGTGTAGTAGCCTTCCTCTCCGGGGAGTGAGGCTGGCATGTAACAGAACTCAGTGTTCAGCAACAGGGCATGCCTAGCACGGAGAATGGTCATCATCGAATAAGCGGCATCCTGCACTGCCATCTCGATGGTAATCCCGAGTCCATAAGACCAATGGATGGGATCATTAGCTCCGGGATATGAGGGGTATATCCGGACTGTGCAGAAATACTGACTTTGATTAAAATCCCGGTACTGTTCCTCCACAGTATATTCAGGATACCAGCGATAACCGGTCTCAGTCATCACACGGACTAGCATGGCCGTGTGACCAGGCACATTAATGCACCGAGTCAAACGAACCACTTGGTGAGGGATGCGGCCAGACATCTGAAACACGGAATAATGCAAAGGCATTAGTGTTTCTGGAAGAAATCGGGCAGCATAACAACTGTAAATGCTCAAACAAAGATTTGAGACATCATACAAATGATAGCATAGCCACTCAACAATTCCATATCAAGGTTCCGGTTCAACAATCATCATACTAAAAGGATAGAAACTGAACTGAGGCTTGAAACCAACAATCCTAAGAGTCTACGGATTAGTAACACGTGAACCTAGTAAGGATAAGAGGCCTAGTCCTAAATCCCCGTAGAAAGAATAGACAGACTCAGATCAGAAGGGCATAAGGTAAAGGAGTAAAAAGAGCCTTACGTTCCCTTCCACAATCAATTCCCCTACATATAAC
>LR738713.1:785154718-785179678 GCA_902687465.1 Secale cereale | reverse complement strand
CCTAAGTCACACCGATCTAGCTGTAACACGTCATATCACTTTGCGGCCTCACGCACGGTAACCCCACGGGTGCCACCTTACCTGGCCCGGGACCGTTTGCGCATTTTGGCACACATATATGACAGTGTCGCTAGCATCCATATGACAGAGAACCCGGGCCGACATGGCTAGTTATAAACCAAAAGTGGCACTAAATTACAGAGACAGGCATCCATGACCCAGCAACGAACGTGTCAGTCATCAACGTATGAACCCAAGTCGTAGCAAGCTACATGGACTTAAAGGAACAACGCGTGACATTTCCCCTAAGGGACAGACACAGGAACGAAGAAGGACACATGCCGGCCAGCCTACGTGTTCCGAGCAGTAGCAAGCTACCAAGGCTCATTGGAATCACTAGGAGGCATTTCCCTGTAAGATAGGCTACCAAAGGAAAACAACTAGGTGTCGGATCCTACACATACCAAGCATTTCAATCATACACGCAATATGCTCAATATGTGCAAATACAACATTGCATCACAACAGAACTCTATGACTCAAAGTACTTTATTTAAAAGGCTCCAAGAGCCATACATAACATATTCATACAGGTAGGGGTCACATGACCCAACACTCAAGTCATACAGTCATACAAGCACAAGCGGAAGCTACATGTCTGAGTACAGACAACTTAGAAAAAAAAACAGGCTTGGTGTAGCCTGACTATCTACAAGGCCCTTCACAAGCTCCAGATCACCGTCTGGGTGTCAAGCTACTCGTCGACGTCAACGTCTATGTAGAACCCATCAGCAGGGGCAGGGTTCTCCTCTGCAACAGTTATTAAGCAAACATGAGTACAAAGGTACTCAGCAAGTCTTACCACAGAACCTATCATACATGCAACATTATCAAGGGGGTAGTGGAGTTTATAGCAGAATGCCAGCTTTGACCTTGGCTAACCTATACTACACTCTCAACGGATTGCAAGATGTTATTACGAACACGAGTCCTCTACTCACCACATCAATACGCTACCGAGGATCCTCTTCCATCATCCTACGGAAGGGCCATCCACGGCACTCACACTTATCTTGAGGCTTTTAGTAGTATCCATCAACTTGTCTATGAACTGTAAGAGCAACCAAGTAGTTCGTACCGCGAACAACAGCTATTCGAATAGATTGATAACCCTGCAGGGGTGTACCTCTTCACACACGCTTCCACCACTTATCGCCGTTTACTCGGCGTGTACTCGGCAACCTTCAAGCGGAAGCCCAGCGGGGGTGTCGGCCACGACCTGACTAACTACTCAAGTCTCTCGTCCAGGTTTATCGCCTATTTGGGTTCCATCCGTGGGGAGATCCGGCCGGGGTGTCGCTCACGGCCCCAAACGATGTGTACAGGGTTCCCGAGTCACCAAACGGGCAACCGGTACACCGTGCCACATACCTGTCGCATCACAACCCACCCCGAGGGTCAGCGTTGTGCACGACCTCCAGTAAGCTATAAACACCAGAAACTAGTTGCAACTCCTGGACAGAGATCAAGGGTAATTAATAAGCCGAGAGGGTCAATTAAGGATCCCAATGCGTGGTGGTAGCTGTAACTTGAACCACACATACAGATCTCGGGTCCTATGGACGATTCCAATGAAACAACCCACCATGTACTCCTACATGGCCTTTCATCGATACCTTTACCAAGCGTATTCCACACTTCCTTCTCTTTATCGGTAAGATCATTTCACTCTGATCCATCACCCAGATGAATCAGACCAGACACAACTCTAAGCATAGCAGGCAACATAAACAAATAGCATGGTGGATCACACATCACATGGCTCAATCAACTCCTACACATGCTAGTGGGTTTTCAACTATTTACTGTGGCAATGACAGGTCATGCAAGGGAATAGGGTTCAACTACCGCAGCAAGTAGCAGTTCACGCGCTGTTGCCTTAATGCAGTAAAAGAGAGCAGGAGCGAGAAGATTGGGTTTGTATCGGAATGATCAATGATTGCTTGCCTGACAAGGTAGTTATCGGGTACTGCTCTTCAACTGGATACGCAGCAGTATCCTCGGGAGCAGGACCTAACATAGAGAATACCGGCGATACAATCATTAACAAACAAATGCAACAATATGATGCATGTTTATGACATGGCAAGATGCATGTGTGTTGGCTAATGCAACTAAAACCAGAAGGGTTTGAACCTATTTGAATCAAGGATTTAAATTGAAGTTCAAACTATTATTTAAATAAGTGCATTATCATGTTTTTGATGTATACAGCATGTTAACTTGTTCAAACATGCATGAAACCAGTGCCATTGGAAAGATTGGATTTTTCTGATCATTTTTCATATATAAATCTTTTCCATCTGAGCTATGGTTGATTTTATATGATTTTTTGAAGTTTTGGGTATTTTCTGGAATTTCCTGAATTATTTTTAAATCTAAAAATCCCAGAAAAACCTTTACTGCGTCAGCATGACATCATGCTGACGTCAGGCAGTCAACAGGGCCAGTCCAAGTCAAACCTGACCAGTGGGTCCCTCATGTCAGTGTCACAGCTAATTAACTGAGTTAATTAGAGTTAAACTAAAACTAATTAGCTGTCAGTGGGGCCAGGGCCCACGTGCCAGTGACTAAACTAATTAACTAATTAAAATTAAATTAACACCTAAACTAGGTTTGACTTGCGGGCAGGGCCCACATGTCATTGACCCAGGGGGTCAAACCCGTGGTCAAAACAGGTCCAACTCGCCGGCGTTTAGCCGCCGGCGAGGCCAAACGCGGCGGCGTGCTTCGGAAAACGCCTACGGTGCACGGCTCGAGCTGCGGTTGGGTGCGTTGGATAGCCCTTGCTGTTGCGCATCGGATGGTGGTGGTCGCCGGACCTGGGGTGGCCGGAGACGACGGCAACGAGCTCGACGGCGGCGAACGGCGTCGGGCGTGTGTGGAGAAACGGCTGCAGGGGCCTAGGCAATGCGTGCGTAGCACCGTTCGCATCTACGTGCTGCGGTGAGTATGTTGGACGGGTGCCAGTGACCAAATGGTCACCGGAGCATCACCAGCGGCGAGCACGGCGGCGGTGCGTGCGGGCGAGCTTCGTGCAGTGCGTTACAGGGCAAAAGAGAGCCAACGGAGAGGGGGAGGAGGTAGCTAGGCTCACAGGGGTTGCAGCAAGCACCGGAGCGAGCTCGGGGGTGGTCGGAGCTGAGCAGAACGGCGAGGGGGATCTCCGCGGCCGGAGTTGGGGATGAAGAGGTCGGGGGCGTCTCCAGGGCGGGCGAGCGCTCGGGGCTCGGCCTGTTCGAAGCAGTCGAGGACGGCGGAGACGATGGACACCAAGGCGGAGCTCAGGGACGACGGTGGACGCGGCTTCTACGACGGTGCGAACACGGCGGCGTCGGCCATGGCGCGGGGAGAGCGAAGGAGAGGAACTGGGGGGAGGTGGAGGTGTCTGCGGGGTCGAGGAGGACGTGGACGACCGAACCATCCCTCCAGGACGGCGAGGGGGTGAAGCAAGGCGGCGGGCAGCTGCGTGGCGCGCGGCGCGGTCGCCGTCGAGCACCTGCCTGCCTGCCTGGCCGAGCCAAGTAGCTCGCTGGAGCGGCAGCTGGGCTGGGCCGGCAGGTGGGCCGGGTGGGGCGCCAGGTAAGTTTTCTCTCTCCCTTTTTTTCTATTTTCTTTTCTGTTTCATTTCTTTTGCAGCTTTGTTCATTTAATAAAAATGCCTAAACATTTTTATAACTCATAACACTTGTCATACCTACTGTATATATTATGAACAGTAGGAAACATTATAGTTTATGATTATTTGAGCATTTAAAATATTTTGTAGCATTTAAATGCCCAAATTCAAATACCATATGATTTAATCCAAAGCCCTAGATTGTCCTAGAAAATTCTGCACCACTTTTGGCAGAGGTTTAAGACCAAGGCAGAAATGATGAACATTTTGAAGGGCATTTTGGGTACATTGGAAAATATTTTATCAAACCCTAGTTGTTAGGAGAGGGGTGCTTGGGTTTCTGTTAATCTCATTTCAAGTTTCTTTGAAAGTAAACATGATGCACACTCTAGCTAGGTCCTAATGCAAGTGCTAACTAGGGATGTGACAGGTATGAAGAAAGATATTGCGGAGTATGTAGCAGTTTGTCATGTATGTCACAGAGTGAAGGCAGAACATCAGAAGCCGGCAGGATTGTTACAACCATTGCCAATACCTGAATGGAAGTGGGATAAGCTAGCCATGGATTTTATTACGGGATTACCCAGAACTCGTTCTGGCTATGACTCAATCTGGGTCGTAGTCGATCGTTTAACAAAGGTAGCTCATTTCATCCCCATAAAGACTACCTATACCAGTGCAAAGTTGGCAAAGATATACATGACCCGAATTGTATGTCTGCATGGAGTTCCGAGGAGCATCGTATCAGATAGAGGAACCCAGTTTACCTCAAAGTTCTGGAATTAGTTACATGAAACTTTGGGTACCAGACTAGAGTTCAGCACAGCTTTTCACCCGCAGACAGATGGACAGACTGAAATAGTCAATCAGATTTTGGAGGATTTGCTGAGAGCCTGTGCCCTAGATTATGGATCTAGTTGGGACGACAATTTGCCGTATGCCGAGTTTTCTTACAACAACAGTTATCAATCCAGTTTAAAGATGGCCCCTTTCGAAGCGTTATACGGAAGGGGATGTAGGACTCCATTGTCGTGGGACGAAGTTGGAGACCACAAGCTGTTCGGGCCAGATTTGATCAAGGAATCGGAACTGAAGGTGAAGTTGACTCGCGATAGGATCAAGATAGCCCAGCCCAGGCAGAAGAGCTACGCAGATTCAAAATGCAAGGAGATCGTTTACAAGGTTGGAGACAGAGTTTATCTTCGAGTATCTCCGCTTCGAGGAGTTAAGCGCTTTGGAGTTAAGGGAAAACTAGTGCCCTGTTTTGTAGGACCCTATAAGGTTATGGAATGCATGGGAGAAGTAGCCTACAAGTTGGAACTGCCCAAAGGATTGTCAGGAGTTCACGACGTATTCCATGTTTCCCAGTTGAAGAAATGCCACGCAGAGATGACCGCGATACCGCTGAGGGATACCGTGCCATTGGAAGCTATTCAGTTGGACAGCGATTTGACCTATGAAGAGAAACCAATCAAGATTCTTGAGTATGCCAGCTGAGTAACCCGCAGCAAGGTTATCAAGTTCAGCAAAGTTCAGTGTAGTCACCACACCGAGGAAGAAGCCACCTGGGAAAGAGAAGAAGACCTACGGAAGGACCACCCTCACCTATTTTCTAGCCAACCCGAATCTCAAGGGCGAGATTCACCTTAAGGGGGGTAGGTTTGTAACATCCCAAATTTCCAATTTGGAATGTTATACATTAGATCATTATGCATATCATATTTTCTTGCTTTTGGTGATCCAAGAAAATCCTAAGCAACTCAAGGACCCTCGGAGAGAGTTGGGGATTTCAATATTTTCATATTTGAGGTTTCTCAAATTTTTGAAAATAGGATCATTTGATTTTATCTATTTATCTTCACGTATTTCTATCATAATATATGAGAGAGTGAGTAAAATGACTCTCCCAAAAATAAAGAAATACGGGGGATTTTTAATAGAAAAATCAAATAAGTTTATTTGGAGTTTTATTTGGTGTTTTATTCGAATTAGGAAAAATTGCATGTTTTCAAAAATTCATTTTAGTGCCAAGAAAATGTTCATCTTGTTCTAAATATTCCATTTAGACGGTGAAAAATTGTTTTGGCAATTTTAGATTTTTTTTAGAATTTTTTTTCGCAGCGCCGGCGTTAATTAGAAAAAAAATAGATTGTTTTGGCATTTTAGATTGTTTTGGCATTTTAGATTCCTCGCCGCCTCGCCGCCCGCCGCTGCTGCTGCCTGCCGCCGCCCTTGTTGTCGCCCGCCCCGCCGCCACCACCGCCGCCGCAGCCACCCCGCCGCCTTGCCGCCGCCCACCGCAGCCGCAGTCGCCGCCGGTCATCGACGAGGTAGCCGCCCGGTTCTTTTCTTAATGACCGTTGGTTTGTTTAGAACCCCTAGTCGGTTTTTTTCCTTAGATCGGTTTTCTTTTTTTTTCGGTTTAGTTAATTAGTAACCGTTCGCCCGTTCGTTCATTCTAACGAATGAGTTCGTGCTTTAGTCTCAGCTGACGAACGTTCCTTCGTTAAGCTGTATTAGTTTTCGTTTTCTAGTTTATTTTCTGATCGCGATCTCTGATCTGATCTTTGTTTTAGTTTAACTTATCGCTCGTTTATCGGAATCAGGTGATTCAAGCGCCTGGAGTTTCATCTCGAAATTCTCTTTCCGTTTAACCTAGTCACTCAAGTGTTGCCTTTGTTAAATTTGGACTTAGGTCCAGATTGGTTCGGTAGTTCTTTTTCTTTCGTCGTTTGTCTTTTCTTTTGCCGTTTTTTTGCAAACCGGAGTTCTTAAGTTGAACTTTCTGGTTAGATCTCTTATTCGAGTTTTATCCGTGCATTAGTTAAGTACTTATTGTGTGCTTGTTTGCTTGCGATAGAGTACCCGGAGTGCGCCGCTTGCTACTTTGAATCTCTAGGTTTTGCAGATCATCAGCAAGGCAAGTAACACTTTGATCATACTTTCCAATTACCCAGTTTTCATTGCATTAGTCAAAACCTCACACATTGCATGAATAGGATCAATTAACTTGTGGGACTGGGAAGTAGAATGAGGTAGTACCTATTACCTGCATTACATTCAAACCTTTGGGAGTTACTTCTACGTTTGCTGTTAGGCCATGCTATGCTCGTAGACGTGGATTTGGTGAGTGTATCCATGACAGATGTGAGTTTGTTATTTAATGGTTCAACTAAAGGTTGCAACATTAACACACATCTGGGTGGATTGAGGCACCTGGGTATTCCAGCGATTGCCTGTTTTTCTTCGGACCGCCACCCAGGCTCAAAGGGATCATGAGATTATTCATACTAGAAACTTCCGTGTGTAGCCACAAGCTATTATGGGCTCTAGCATAGTTGAATAAGTTGTGCGAACTCTTACAGTGGTGGACTAGCAGATGTAGGGGATGTAGGTTGGTACGGTCCACCCGTTTGTAAGGTGCGAGTACTTCCGAAAGATTGTGTCTCGGTCATCCGTTTCTCAAACATCATGCAGTGCGAGAAACTAAACGGAGGCGATCGAGTCTTGTGGGGAAAAGTGCACAAACCTCTACAGAGTGTACAAACTGATCATGATTGGCCGTGTCCCCGGTTACGGACGTCTTGAGTATCTAGTACTTGGATATCATGTGAATCTCATCATGTTACTTTAATTTAATATTGTTGGGTTTAATGATGATTTTTAATTGGGGTTGAGAGGATGTCTATCTTCTCAACGATGTTTCAACTACCATGATAGTTAATTAAAATCTATTCCTTTGAAGTAGGGAATAATTGGCTTTACGCAAAAACTGTAACCATAGAGCTTTCCACCAGCCATATTGCATATAGTATAGCTTTACTTTCATTGCTCTCTATGTGTTACTTTGCCAGCATATTCCATGTGCTGACCCGTTTTCGGGCTGCAACGTTCATGTTGCAGACTTTTCAGACGACGAGTAAGGTGCCATATAGGTCGTGGTTCTATACTCAGTGATGCCGTGTGAGTTGATGGACTCACTTATCTTCCAAGCCTTCCGCTATTATCGTGATAGATGGCCTTAAGCCATTTTTATTGTAATAAGTTCATCGTTGGAACTATCGATGTAATAAGTGTGTGATTGCTACTCTGTTATAAATCCTTCAAGTACTGTGCGTGTTAGCATTACTGATCCAGGGATGACATTGATGCACGGAGATCAGACTGTTTGAGGTCTGGTCGCTACAGTTTGGGGGCGGTGGACACCATGCCAAAGACAACACCGCCAGTCGTGCCGGCGCCAAGCCATGGCAAGACCGCCACAACGCTACCGGACATGCCGGACACCCCTATGGCACAGGATTCGAACATGCATATGGCACAGGATCCGGACGATGACGACGACAACGACGACGGTACATTTGCCAACGTCGATAAGTACTTTGCCGATCATGAGTACGATGGCGAATTCATGGGGCCTCCTTCTCAAGAACCCAACCCTACAAAAGACGATCGCGGTCTAGCTGGTACTACGGAGAAACCAAGTTGCAACAGGTGTCGTCTGGCATTCAGTTCTCAGGAGACGCCTCCAGCTGCTGACTTCACCGAGCCTCAGATAGCCGAGGTGCGAAATATTATCAGCCCCAACACACTCAAGAAGGCGGTCTGTGAGCAGAACTCGGTCCCATTACAGCAGAACAAGAAGGGACGGAAAAGAAAAAGTAACAAGGGTGCGAGCCAGCCCGCACCGAGTACGATCCGTGCTCAGGACGGGCCACCTTCACCTAAGGATATAATGAGGAGGGTGCATGTGGCGGGTAGGCCGATGCTACCGACTAATATGCTAAATGCTACAACCGGTGCTATGCGGAGTCTGCATGACAGTGTTCTTTCTTTGGAGAAGCGGCGTCTCGGAGAGAAGGATGTGGCATACCCGGTTTTCGTGGCCAAGGTGCCAGAGGGCAAGGGCTTTGTGGATAACTCCATCGGGGGTATGATCGTCCTACGGTTTGAAGACATCTTCGCTATGTTTAACCTTCATCCGCTGCACTACACCTTCGTTCGGCTATTTTCGCTGACTATGGAGATGCGGATCATTAGAGACAGGACCCCGGACATCGTGATAGTCGACCCCTTCTACATGCGTGCCAAGATCTTGGGCAGCGCTGGGGACCGGCAAGTCGCGAGTTCTTACCTCGAAGTCGTCATTCTGGCAAATCGAGATAAGGATAACTTCCTCGTGCCTTACTTTCCCGAGTAAGTTTGTCGGGGAAACTGTTCCACGAGCACCTATGGGACCGGCGGACCGAGTCCCTTTCGGTTCGGCGGGGGCGGAGATCGCACGAAGAGCAGATCGAGGCGAAACACACGAGCAGTTTACCCAGGTTTGGGCCGCACGGATGCGTAAAACCCTACTCCTGCTTTGTGGTTTGTATTGAGTTCTTGCTCGGGAGCGCGAAGTGCTACAGTACACACCAGCAGCTAACGAGACCGAGCGTGATTGTTCTTCTCTGTTCGAACCCCCCTCTACGTTGCGCATGGGCCTCCTTTTATATGCTCAAGCGGTCACCGACAGGTGGCAACGTAGACAAGGGTAAAAATGGAAAGGTGTTGCGGTTGGTACAGCTACCTGTACAGTGTATCATACCTAACCCTGACGGCAGGGGACAAGGGCATTAAATGCATGTCTGCCTCGCCCAAATAGTGCAAAAACGGACCGTCAGGGGCGCCACCGCTCGCCACGATGGCAATCTTGTCAGCACCGCTTGCCACCGTGCACCGCTGGCTGCACAGCCTCCCGCCACATACGCTTGGAAGGGTCCCAGAGCGACACGTTGGTGGATGTGCTGGAGTGCGGGTACAGAGTGGTAGCTTGCCGCGGCAAGCGCCTTGCCGCGGTTGTTGTCTTGTCGCGTCCGGGAGCTTGCCGCTCATCGGGCCTTGCCGGGATGCGTGGCGCGTCGCGGCAAGTTCCTTGAGATGCCTTGGTTGGCCTTCCCGGCAAGCTCCTCTTGCCGGGGCCTTGTCTCCTTGGCTTGAATAATTTGTTCTTGAATGGCTCCAAAGGAACCACGGAGGACCTTGGCGGTCACCTGGCAAGCCTTGCCGCGGGATGCTGCGACTGCCCGTGCACAAGTTCGGGATACTAGGGTACCCCTACTCTAGTACACCGACAGGAGCCCCCGGGCCTGGGCCATACACGGTGCCGAGCGCTGTTGGGCCAGGCCCAAAACAGGGCACGGGCACGCGCGGCCTGGGTTACGCCGTATCTTTCTCCGTATCCATCACGCCCTCCCCGAACGACACGCGTTGAATTCGGCGTCGTGGGAGAGATCGTGGGTGGTTTCTTTATTCGGAAAGGCGGAACGTCCGACCCTCCCTCCTTATAAGCAGGGGAAACAGGGGCAGTTCGCCCATTCGCCAGTTGCTACTCCAATCTCGGAAACCTCCACCGCTCCCCTTCTTCCCAAAGCTGAAAGAGAGCAGCGCTCCGCCCCCCATCGGCACCAGCACCACCAACGCCGTCGACTTTCCTCACCACTTCCACCATGGCTCCGAAAGCCGAGAAGGGGAAGGTCGTGAAGTCGGCCGAGGCGCAGCGGCTCGCGGCGCTGCGAAAGGAGCGGGCAATCTTCCCCCCAAGCTCGCCGCGAAGGAGCTGAGGGAGTATTACTACCTCTTCTGGTCGACGGAGACGCGAGCGCATCCGCGCACGAAGGTACTTCCAGCCGTCGCTTGGAAAATGGCTCCAAATGGATATCCATTCTTCGCCTTGTTCTTCTACTGCGGGCTCTGCCCGCCTTTCTCTAAGTTTTTCTGCGATGTTATGAACACCTACGGGTTCCGCCTCCTTGACTTCACCCCCAATGCCGTTCTGACCATGGCAGTTTTCGCACATCTCTGCGAAAACTTAGTCTGAGTCTATCCAAATGTAGCCCTTTTTCGCCACTTCATTATGCCTCGATTTGAGAAAGGAGAGCCTTTATCCGGCGGAATCACCTGGATCTCGAGAGCCGGCAAGAAGGACGCTTATCTGGAGGGAGAGCTCCGCGGCAAGTGGGAGGAATGGAGAGCAGACTGGTGCTGGATTGTCGAGGAGAACCCGCAGCCGTTTACCGCCCGGCACCAAACCCCAGTAGCGCGCGGCAGCGATTGGAGCAGCGTGGCCCCGGACGACGATAGGCTGAAGATCGCCGTCACCCGGATCCAACGCCTCAGGCTTGCCGGGCTCACTGTAGGCGCTGTTGGCGCAGATTTTCTTCACCGCCGCATCGCCCCCCTGCAGGAGAGGAGGAGACCCGCCTGGGAGTTCAAGAATGCGGCGGATATCATGAGGCTGCGTCCGGGCCTCAACTTCAACTTCACTGTTCTGGAGCTCAACGCGATGCTCCAGGAGCTGTTCAAGTACGACCCTCAACATCCCGAAGTGTTCAGGTTGCCGAAGGGTGTCGTTCCGCTGTGCAACAATTCCGCGCTCGACCGCATCCGGACAATGATGCAGCTGTGCGATTCGCATGGAATTGTCCCAACTTGGCAAGAGCCTGCAGACGAGGTCATGCAGGAGTTCTTTGATGGCTTGGTCGAAGTGCCGGTCCGCTTCGACGAAAAGAAAAGCCTCACTCGTGACACCACTGAGGCGGAGATGAAGCGCATCGCCACTACGCTAGAAGAGGCGGCGGCAGCCGCTGCCGCGGGCGAGTTTGGATTCACCATGGAGGAGGAAGAGGCAGCGGAGGCGGCAAGCCTTGCCGAGCGAGAGGGGCTTGCCGGCGAGGGAGAGCTTGCCGGGCATGATGTCGAGTCGAGTGAGCCCACCGAGGATACGAGCGGCTCGTTGGAGATCGACTCCTCTTCCTGCTCATCTTCAGCCAGCTCGCCGCAAGCAGAGCCCCCAGCTCCACCAAGAAGGCGTCTCCGCAAGGCCGGGGACGTAGCGGAGCGGCAGACGAGTCGACAGCCGCCGCGCCACGCGACACGCTCCACCGCGGCAAGTTCTGTTGCCGCGGGAGCACCTCACGCTGCCGCGGCAACTAGAGCGGGGTCCTCCCGGACCACCGCTTCTGCTCCTACCGCTTCTCACGCCGCGGCGGTAGCCGGAGCGGGGTCGTCTCAGACCACCGCCACTGCTCCCGCCAAGCGGCCAAGGGAACCTACTCCTCCACCTCCTCGCACCGGACATGAGCCGGACTTCGACTTCTCCGCGCTCAGCTCCGACGAGGAAGAAGAAGAGTAAGATTCTTGTTGTACTTGTATTTCTTCAATTCTTGCTGTTTTGCCTTGTATCTCATTTGCCTTACTCCGAACTCATTCCTTTTCAGGACTCTGGCCCAGAGAGCGGCGAAGAGAGCCAAGGTCCCGGTGATTGTCATCGAGGACGAACCCACCGCGACAGCAGGGGTGTGTCCGAGACCACCCTGCCGGACCCGGCAACTATTCCCCAAAGCAGCCCCCAGCGCAGCCCCCAGCGTAAGTACATGGTTTACTTTCCGCTGTTAGGCGCGGATGGGTGCTCTTTCTTTGCTGACAACTGACTGTTGGTTTGTGTAGGAGCAGAGCAGCACTCGCCAGCAGCGCCTTATCGGCCTTGATCTCCTCCTTCAAGGCCACCTCCTGCTCCCTGGCGCCGTTCAGCGTCTTGGTCAAAGTGGTCAGCTTCAACTCAAGATCTGCGTTGGAGTCCTTGGCGGCGCTAAGTTCCTTGCCCTTCTCAGCGAGACGAACCTGCAGCTCTGAGTTGCTGTGGGCGTCCTTCTCCCGCTCACGCTTGAGCGCGGCAAGCTCGTCACCGCTCGCCTTTAGATCGGCCTCCAGCCGCGCCACCTTCGTCTCCAGCTCCTTCTTGGCGGCCTCGGCAGCTGCGAGAGCATCCTCTGCTTGCTTGAGGGCTCCGCCGAATGATTGCTCGCGCGCGGCAAGCTCCTCCTCGTGGCTGTCAAGGTTGACCTTCCGCTGCGCCAGCTCGCCCTCCTGCGCAGACAGCTTCTCAGCGGCAAGGGACCGGAGAGCTTCCTGGTTGAGACCCCGGAGCTCCTCCGCGCGCTTCTCGATGTCCACTCCCGCCTTCGCGACAAGCGCCTCGCGGGATTCCAACCTGGCTTGCCGAGCATGGTAGAGCGACAACAGCTTCCGCAGCAGCCGCTCCTCCTCAGGCTCGCCGCTGCTGCTGCTCGGCGCATCAACTAGCGTCAGCCCAGCGGAGGCGAGCACCTCTCCATCAAAGCTCTCTCCTTCGACCGGTGGTTCTTTGGTCGATCAGGACGACGCCAAATCGAGCCACTGGCCAGACACCTTTCGCTCTAGTCTATGAAGCAGAGGCAGTTCTCCCCACGGAACTCGTATACAGGTCACCTCGAGTGCTCGCTTATGATGAGCTTGAGCAAGAGCAGCTGCGACAAGATGACGCGCTGCTCCTTGAGGAAGACCGTCTTCAGGCTGGTGTACGAGCTGCTCGCTACCAGCAAGCTTTGCGCCGCTACCATAGCCACAAAGTTAATGCCAGAAGTCTCGAGGAAGGCGACCTTGTTCTTCGGCGCGTTCAGTCCGCCAAGAATTCCAACAAGTTGACGCCAAAGTGGGAAGGCCCTTACCGGGTGAAACGAATCACTAGGCCTGGCGCTGTCCGCCTTGAGACCGAAGATGGCATTCCGGTGAGCAACTCCTGGAACATTGAGCATCTTCGTAAGTTTTACCCGTAAGGCGCGGTTGCCGGAACCTATTCCGGCAACCACCTTTTGTACAGGTCTTGCCGCTGTTGCATGTAATCCTTTGTACAAAGCCGGGCGCAGACCCCGTGCATAGATAAAGCTCATGTGCTCCGCACATCTTGTCAATTCCATGCTTTCTATTTTTTTTGCATGTGTTATCTGACACTTTGTGCAGCACCTAACCCCGGAAAGCAATAACGAGCCGTAATGCTCCATATCTTTATTTTCTCTTCTTTCTTTTTCTCAAGGAAAGGAAGGTTCCCTCGCCCACAAGTTTGTCGGGGGGGGGGGGAGGAGAAGATAATGGTATGGACCAGGCGTCGTTCAAGAAAGTTTCGCCTTACCGGGAAGCAAACAACAGAAAAGCTAAGTTGCCAAAGTTTGAGCAATCAGATTTTTTTAAATTTTTAAGTTATCTTCCTTGAACGACTGTGCTTTGTATGGAAAACCTGTGCGCGGAGGAACCAACTCGTAGCTAGTTGCGCCCTTACTTTGTTTCGAGTCCGCTCAACAACTTAAGTGAGCTGCGACTAATTGCGACAAGGTTATTTGTCGGTAATGGCACCGCCAGCAGGGTGCTGACGTCCCGCACTCAGCGCTCGCGGCAAAGGTGCCTGCGCCGGCAAGTTCCCTAAAAGCGTAGGCAAAAACATACAAAGGAAGGAATCAAGTAAAGGAAATAACGTTGCAGTCATTATCCAAAATAGAGTTATATTACAAGGTAGCTTGTCACAGCTCTAACAGATTGTTCTCATAACATGGCCAGCAGCGACAAGAAAAGGAGAAAACGGGCAGCCTAATCTACGCGATCGCCCTCAATCCTCTTGATCCCGCTCACCTTGTCCACAATGGGTGCGACAAGGGTCTTGAGAGCCTCCAGATCAGCATCCGGCGGCAGGGTCTTGAGGACGTTGGTGAGGTTGAGGCCCGGGTTGCGGAAGGCCACCTTCACCAACACCTTTTGAAGAGCTCCCGTGCAGATCTTGCGCGACTTGTGGGCCAGCTGCTTTGGGATCCTCTCCCGGAGTCGCTGGAGGGCCGTCGCCACGCCTTTGAAGAACAAGGTGAGCTTGGCGCTGGGTTGGAGGTTCTCATCAGAGGGATACCCGAGATCCCCCATCCCCAGCTGCGCCAGCTCCTTGTCGATATCTGCGGCCGCATTAATGAGTCCCTCCGTCCAGTGCTCCACATTCTCCCTAAAAGTGTTCTGGGCGGCAGCAGCACTCGCCAGCAGCGCCTTATCAACCTTGATCTCCTCCTTCAAGGCCACCTCCTGCTCCATGGCGCCGTCCAGCGTCTTGGTCAAAGTGGTCAACTTCAACTCAAGATCTGCGTTGGAGTCCTTGGCGGTGCTAAGTTCCTTGCCCTTCTCAGCGAGACAAACCTGAAGCTCTGAGTTGCTGGTGGGCGTCCTTCTCCCGCTCACGCTTGAGCGCGGCAAGCTCCTCACCGCTCGCCTTGAGATCCGCCTCCAGCCGCGCCACCTTCATCTCCAGCTCCTTCTTGGCGGCCTCGGCAGCTGCGGCAGCATCCTCTGCTTGCTTGAGGGCTCCGCTGAATGATTGCTCGCGCGCGGCAAGCTCCTCCTCGTGGCTGTCAAGGTTGACCTTCCGCTGCGCCAGCTCGCCCTCCTGCGCAGACAGCTTCTCAGTGGCAAGCCGCTGTTGCTCTTCAACTTCAGCCTTCTCGAGGAAGAAGGCCTTCTGCTCCTCGGCGAATTGCTCCCGCTCCTCTACCAGGGACCGGAGAGCTTCCTGGTTGAGACCCCGGAGCTCCTCCGCGCGCTTCTCGATGTCCACTCCCGCCTTCACGACAAGCTCCTCGCGGGATTCCAGCCTGGCTTACCGAGCACGGTAGAGCGACAACAGCTTCCGCA
This sequence comes from Secale cereale, assembly GCA_902687465.1. NCBI lineage: Eukaryota > Viridiplantae > Streptophyta > Magnoliopsida > Poales > Poaceae > Secale > Secale cereale. The sequence goes on along the minus strand of LR738713.1, from coordinate 785,164,479 downwards.
GCAGCCGCTCCTCCTCAGGCTCGCCGTTGCTGCTGCTCGGCGCATCAACTAGCGTCAGCCCAGCGGAGGCGAGCACCTCTCCATCAAAGCTCTCTCCTTTGACCGGTGCCCTAGAGAGTGACGCCCAGGGGAGGTTGATGAAGACGCCATCGCCGGCATTCAAGTAGACGCCTGGCTGGGGCTCTTCAGAGCCTGGCGCTGCGGCAGCAGCGGAGGGATCGGTGGTCGGCGTAGCGCCTGGCGCTCCTGCGGCCTCAGGGCCGTCAGTGCGATCGCCAGACCCCTCGCCAGCTTCTGCGGCGGCAGCTTTGGCGGCCTCGTCGTCGGCGGGATTATCAGCGCCGGCTGCTTCTTCGGTGGCGGCGGCGTCGTCGATATTGATGCGCGTGTTCTCCTCGTCAGCAACCTCGGCCTCCATCGGCTCCACAGCAGATGGGTCTGACGGCCAGAAAAGGGAGAAAAGTCAAGCAAATATCCAAAAAGAAGATCAAAAGAAGAAGAACCCAAGGGAAGTTTTGAAGCGAGAGGATTACCTGCACAGGGTTCCGCAGTCGTGGTGTCCGCCGCCGGGGGGCCGCTGGTGCTGTCCCTTGCCGGAGAACTCTCCCTTGCCGGAGAACCCCCCCTTGGCTTGTCGGGGGCGGCCTCCGGTTCCCTTGGCGGCGTAGTCGAAGCAGACGGCATGTCGGGGGCGGCCTCTGGGCGCTCCTGGTGGGGCTGCTCTGCTCCTACACAAACCAACAGTCAGATGTCAGCAAAGAAAGAGCACCCATGCGCGCCTAACAGCGGAAAGTAAACCATGTACTTACGCTGGGGGCTGCGCTGGGGGCTGCTCTGGAGAAAAGTTGCCGGGTCCGGCAGGGTGGTCTCGGACACACCCTCTGCTGTCGCGGTGGGTTCGTCCTCGACGATAATCACCTCTCTCCTCGCCGGGACCTTGGCTCTCTTCGCCGCTCTCTGGGCCAGAGTCCTGAAAAGGAATAAGTCCGGAGTAAAGCAAATGAGATACAAGGCAAAACAGCAAGAATTGAAGAAATACAAGTACAACAAGAATCTTACTCTTCTTCTTCCTCGTCGGAGCTGAGCACGGAGAAGTCGAAGTCCGGCTCACGTCCGGCGCGAGGAGGCGGAGGAGTAGGTTCCCTTGGCCGCTTGGCGGGAGCAGTGGCGGTGGTCTGAGACGACCCCGCTCCGGCTGCCGCCGCGGCGTGAGAAGCGGCAGGAGCAGAAGTGGTGGTCCGGGAGGACCCCGCTCCAGTTGCCGCGGCAGCGTGAGGTGCTCCCGCGGCAACAGCACTTGCCGCGGTGGAGCGTGTCGCGCGGCGCGGCGGCTGTCGACTCGTCTGCCGCTCCGCTACGTCCCCGGCCTTGCGGAGATGCCTTCTTGGTGGAGCTGGGGGCTCTGCTTGCGGCGAGCTGGCTGAAGATGAGGAGGAAGAGGATACGATCTCCAGCGAGCCGCTCGTATCCTCGGCGGGCTCACTCGACTTGACATCATGCCCGACAAGCTCTCCCTCGCCGGCAAGCCCCTCTCGCTCGGCAAGGCGTGCCGCCTCCACTGCCTCTGCCTCCTCCACGGTGAATGCAAACTCGCCCGCGGCAGCTGCTGCCGCCGCCTCTTCCAGCCTAGTGGCGATGCGCTTCATCTCCACCTCAGTGGTGTCACGAGTGAGGCTTTTCTTTTCGTCGGAGCGGACCGACACTTCTACCAAGCCGTCACAGAAATCCTGCACGACCTCGTCTGCAGGCTCTTGCCAAGTTGGGACAATTCCATGCGAGTCGCACAGCGGCATCATTGCACGGATGCGGTGGAGCGCGGAATTGTTGCACAGCGGAACGACACCCTTCAGCAACCTGAACACTTCGGGATGTTGAGGGTCGTACTTGAACAGCTCCTGGAGCATCGCGTTGAGCTCCAGAACAGTGAAGTTGAAGTTGAGGCCCGGACGCAGCCTCATGATATCCGCCGCATTCTTGAACTCCCAGTCGGGTCTCCTCCTCTCCTGCAGGGGGGCGATGCGGCGGCGAAGAAAATCTGCGCCAACAGCGCCTACAGTGAGCCCGGCAAGCCTGAGGCGTTGGATCCGGGTGACGGCGATCTTCAGCCTATCGTCTTCCGGGGCCACGCTGCTCCAATCGCTGCCGCACGCTACTGGGGTTTGGCGCCGGACGGTAAACGGCTGCGGGTTCTCCTCGACAATCCAGCACCAGTCTGCTCTCCATTCCTCCCACTTGCCGCGGAGCTCTCCCTCCAGATAAGCGTCCTTCTTGCCGGCTCTCGAGATCCAGGCGATTCCGCCGGATAAAGGCTCTCCTCTCTCAACTCGAGGCATACAGAAGTGGCGAAAAAGGGCTACATTTGGATAGACTCCGACAAAGTTTTCGCAGAGATGTGCGAAAACTGCCATGGTCAGAACGACATTGGGGGTGAAGTCAAGGAGGCGGAACCCGTAGGTGTTCATAACATCGCGGAAAAACTCAGAGAAAGGCGGGCAGAGCCCGCAGTAGAAGAACAAGGCGAAGAATGGATATCCATTTGGAGCCATTTTCTAAGCGACGGCTGGAAGTACCTTCGTCGCGTCTCCGTCGACCAGAAGAGGTAGTAATACTCCCTCAGCTCCTTCGCGGCGAGCTTGGGGGGGAAGATTGCCCGCTCCTTTCACAGCGCCGCGAGCCGCTGCGCCTCGGCCGACTTCACGACCTTCCCCTTCTCGGCTTTCGGAGCCATGGCGGAAGTGGTGAGGGAAGTCGACGGCGTTGGTGGTGCTGGTGGCGATGGGGGGCGGAGCGCTGCTCTCTTTCAGCTTTGGGAAGAAGGGGAGCGGCGAAGGTTTCCGAGATTGGAGTAGCAACTGGCGAATGGGCGAACTGCCCTTGTTTCCCCTGCTTATAAGGAGGGAGGGGGCGGACGTTCCGCCTTTCCGAATAAAGAAACCACCCACGATCTCTCCCATGACGCCGCATTCAACGCATGCCGTTCGGGGAGGGCGCGGTGGATACGGAGAAAGATACGGCGTAAACCAGGCCACGCATGACCATGCCCTATTTTGGGCCTAGCCCAACAGCGCTCGGCACCGTGTATGGCCCAGGCCCGGGGGCTCCTGTCGGTGTACTAGAGTAGGGGTACCCTAGTATCCCGATCTTCTGCACGGGCAGTCGCAGCATCCCGCGGCAAGGCTTGCCAGGTGACCGCCAAGGTCCTCCGTGGTTCCTTTGGAGCCATTCAAGCCAAGGAGACAAGGCCCCGGCAAGAGGAGCTCGCCGGGAAGGCCAACCAAGGCATCTCAAGGAACTTGCCGCGACACGCCACGCGTCCCGGCAAGGCCCGGTGAGCGGCAAGCTCCCGGACGCGACAAGACAACAACCGAGGCAAGGCGCTTGCCGTGGCACGCTACCACTCTGTACCAGCACTCCAGCACATCCACCAACGTGTCGCTCTGGGACCCTTCCAGGCGTACATGGCGGGAGGCTGTGCAGCCAGCGATGCGCGGTGGCAAGCGGTGCTGACAAGATTGCCATCGTGGCGAGCGGTGGCGCCCCTGACGGTCCCTTTTTGCACTATTTGGGTGACGCAGACGGGCATTTAATGCCCTTGTCCCCTGCCGTCAGGGTTAGGTATGATACACTGTACAGGTAGCTGTACCAACCGCAACACCTTTCCATTTTTACCCTTGTCTACGTTGCCACCTGTCGGTGACCACTTGAGCATATAAAAGGAGGCCCATGTGCAACGTAGAGGGGGGTTCGAACAGAGAAGAACACTCACGCTCGGTCTCGTTAGCTGCTGGTGTGTACTGTAGCACTTCGCGCTCCCGAGCAAGAACTCAATACAAACCACAAAGGAGGAGTAGGGTTTTACGCATCCGTGCGGCCCGAACCTGGGTAAACTGCTCGTGTGTTTCACCTCAATCTGGTCTTCGTGCGATCTCCGCCCCAGCCAAACCGAAAGGGACTCGGTCCGCCGGTCCCATAGGTGCGCGCCAAAGATGTCGGGGAAACTGATCCACGAGCACCTATGGGACCGGCGGACCGAGTCCCTTTCGGTTCGGCGGGGGCGGAGATCGCACGAAGAGCAGATCGAGGCGAAACACATGAGCAGTTTACCCAGGTTCGGGCCGCACGGATGCGTCAAACCCTACTCCTACTTTGTGGTTTGTATTGAGTTCTTGCTCGGGAGCGCGAAGTGCTACAGTACACACCAGCAGCTAACGAGGCCGAGCGTGAGTGTTCTTCTCTGTTCGAACCCCCCTCTACGTTACGCATGGGCCTCCTTTTATATGCTCAAGGGGTCAACGACAGCTGGCAATGTAGACAAGGGTAAAAATGGAAAGGTGTTGCGGTTGGTACAGCTACCTGTACAGTGTATCATATCTAACCCTAACGGCAGGGGACAAGGGCATTAAATGCCCGTCTGCGTCGCCCAAATAGTGCAAAAAGGGACCGTCAGGGGCGCCACCACTCGCCACGTTAGCAATCTAGTCAGCACCGCTTGCCACCGCGCACCGCTGGCTGCACAGCCTCCCGCCACGTACGCCTGGAAGGGTCCCAGAGCGACACATTGGAGGATGTGCTGGAGTGCGGGTACAGAGTGGTAGCTTGCCGCGGCAAGCGCCTTGCCGTGGTTGTTGTCTTGTCGCGTCCGGAAGCTTGCCGCTCACCGGGCCTTGCCGGGACGCGTGGCGCGTCGCGGCAAGTTCCTTGAGATGCCTTGGTTGGCCTTCCCGGCAAGCTCCTCTTGCCGGGGCCTTGTCTCCTTGGCTTGAATACTTTGTTCTTGAATGGCTCCAAAGGAACCACGGAGGACCTTGGCGGTCACCTGGCAAGCCTTGCCGCGGGATGCTGCGACTGCCCATGCACAAGTTCGGGATACTAGGGTACCCCTACTCTAGTACACCGACAAAGTTGTCGCCTCAACCGCCCCGTAACTTATGATTTCTTAGATTTCGATCATTTTTTTAACATTCCTTGTTTTGTGCAGTGACACACATTGCACACCCATCCTCTTAAGCCCGAAATATTCCATGGCCACGTATTTCGACTCAGACCGTCAGTCGAAGATAGACTACACAAATGTCAAGAAAGTTCTTGATGATGTTCTCCCCGGCTACGCCAAATCTAGAGGCACCTTCACCAGGCCAGTTCGTAAGTACGGCAAGCACATGTTCGCCCACAATACAACGTTCTGCTATGTCAAGCAGCCGCCTGGCGGTCAGAAGGGTGCCTATTACGCCGTCCATCACATGCGGGCGATCGTACGGGACCATAATCATCTTCTGCTTCCAGATAAACTCAAAGATTGGTCCGCGAGCTTGTCGGCAATCCAAGACGCGGACATCAGACAAGAATTCTTTCGCATCCAGTCGGAGTTTGCGGAAATCATCCATCAAGATGTCCTCCGTACCTCAGGCAGTTCAACCTCAAAAATCAACCGTCCAATAGTGACATAGACACAACGCTACAAATGCAGGCTGACAACGCCCGCGATTTCATGACTCCCATGATGGACGGCGGCTTCATCCATGCTCCGGTCCCTTGAGTCGAGTCGAAAGTAGTGATGCTATGTCTAGTTCTGAAACATCGATTGGCTCATGTTGTAATTAAACTTTAATGAACTCGTATGTCTCTTTGGTTTGGACAGTCGTTCAACTTGGATGTAATCGATGCTATTAATGTCTTGCTTTTCTCTTCCGATCCTTTTGTTGCATACTTATATATTGCTTATGTATTGTCTGTGAATTGGTACTAACGTTTCGTTTGGCTAGTGCATAGCGATGCCGTCGTATGTCGTGTACAAGGGTCAGTTTCCCGGAGTTTACGACGACTGGGAGGAGTGTCGGAGACAGGTTCACCGTTTCAGCGGTAACAGTTACAAAGGGTACACCACTAGGGTGGAGGCGGAATCTAGATAAGCGCGTTATCTAGCGGGAGAGAGGAGGGAGCGTTGGAGGAACCGGATGAAGACGAGTTTCATCGCGATGATGCTCATCGTGATGACCGCAGCTCTCTTCTATGTGATGGTAGTTTAGATGATCGATATCGACTTGTAATGTGAAGACAAACTCGCTACTCGCGGTCTCGAGACTTGTAATATAATGTTCTATCTTTGTTCGGTCTTTTGAATTCGAAGACTAATATGATGAATTGTATTCGGAGACTATTCTTCTATTGTATTCGATGAATCTGCTGTTGCTGTGTGGTGTTGTCTAAATACTATCCAATAATATATTTTGTATCCTGTAAAAATATCAGAAAAGAAAAAAATCCCTAATATTCATACTAGTGGCGCACCACCCAAGACTCTAATGGCGCACGTTACAAATGAAACTAATGGCGCATCACCCTCTAGTGCGCCATTAGCATGCCAAAGCACATGGGTACATATGGCCCCCTGGGAGGCATACTAATGGCGCACGTCGGGCTATACTAATGGGCACTCTGTGGTGCGCCATTAGTACACCAGATACTAATGGTGCACCAGGGGTGCGCCATTAGTATTTAATTCTAATGGCGTGGTGCTAGTGGCGCACCACTAGTGCGCCATTAGTAAGGAAAAGTGGTGCGCCACTAGCATGCCTTTTCCTAGTAGTGGGTGGTTGATTTTCCTTGATGGGGAGAGGTAAGTGCATTTAATCTTGTTGTACCTTCTGGATTCACGTTTCTTCAAATATCTAATGTGTTGGCCTTGTCATGCTGCAGGGGTTGGGACCACAATGAGAAGGTCCGCCGGCCCTACTCCGTCCTTGGAGTGCTTTGCCGGCAAAACTTCCCGGGGTTTGTCACGTTGCCTGGTGAGGGTCGGCTTCCAAAGCTTGGATTGAGCTGGGAGCACTACTTGGCTGCCCTGGCCCCGCCGGGTGAGATTATTGACGGTGTCTTGTGCGACATGAGGGCAGACGTGGTGATCAAAAAGTTCTGGGTAATTTCTCCTTTACACAATTAAAAATCTTCAACTAGCTAGTTATTAATTGTACTAATCAATATTCTCTCATTTAATTGCAGACATTCTACAGGTGTGAGGAGGGATACGAGGAGGCTGCGACAAAGGTTATCGATGATGTCTGCCCGCGCCTAATACAGAACTTACGGCACGAGGCTCGGGTGCAGGCTGTTCGAGACTACTACGCCTTGCGTGGTATGAAGAAGCCCAAGCCGGCGTGCCCCGATAAGTTCCTGAATAAGGAGGAGTACATGTAGGTAATTCTTAAGGCCTTGTACTTACTTCCTTCTTTTAGTAATTCATAGCCGTAGCACTCAAGTTTCTATTTGCTAACTTAGGCGTCTCCGAGATGGTGTGCGGATTGGATGGATTGTTGGGAGGTGTTGGTCAAAGAGTGGTGCTCAAAATAATGGCTTGCCATCCACAACGCGGCCAAGGACAAACGTGCCCAAATGGAAGGTGTGCCACACCATCAAGGCAGCTCTAACTTATATCAGTTCGGGCGGAACTGGGTATGTAGTTTGCTTCATGATTCATGCAATTCATTCATCATGCTAGCTTGAGCCCTTTAATTACTAATTTACTTTGTTTCTCTCTTTCAGGCACGCTACAATAAGGCGGATAAGGTGCCAGAGGTGTACGACCTCTATGCCATGACCCATACTGCCTATTACAAGAAAGTCAAGGCATTCTCTCCGTCTGACCTCGATGATCCAAACAACTTCACCAACATCTCCTCCCACGACAAGCTCGTGAAATATAGAGATCAGAGGAAGGCGAGGAAACGGGAGGACTCTAAACCGAGCCAGGGTCCCATTGATCCAGAGCTGGTGATGATAGCTGGTGGCGGGAGGTCCCATGGCTCGATAGCCATTGGAGATGGACTTATCCGTTGTCCTAGCACTCTCCCGGAGATCAAGGCGCGCCAGTCGAGATCCGCCCCTGAGATAAGGCCTCGTGAATGGCAGTCCAACTCGCCTTCAAGGTTAGTTATATGTACTCAGCTATCTTTCTCCATTACATTGTGTGCGCTTCCATCAATGATTACAAATGCTAACGAGGAGTGGGGTTGTAGGCTGCTATACAGAGTGAGAGAGATAGCACGGAGAAACTTCTGGCGACGGCGGCGGAGAGGCAGCTGGAGTTGGAGGAGAGGACGGCAAAGATGTTGGAGGAGGAGAGGGCATTGAATTACATGTAGGCAAGGTCCATGTACGAGCTCCTTGTTGTAAGTTTCTTCTGCTCATTAGCCAAAACATTCATGTAGTGTTTGTTTCATTACTAACTAGTATGACTAAGTCGCCAAAACCAAATGTGCAGTGTGTGTGCGAGAAGTCCGGTCAGTCCGCTCCGCCGATGCCAGAGATTGCTCCTGGGACCACGGTGAGTTTAATTTGAATGGACATTACTTGCTAGTCTTAGCATTTGAGTGTCATCATGCGAACGAGACATTGGAAATGATCTTAGGTGCAGCATAACTCCAGATAAGCATCGCACGATCCTACTCCAGCTACCGGCACGAGCCAGCCCGCTCCCACACCTCCATGATCACGGTAAGTTTCTCTAGTGTTTTGCTTAACAAATGCATAAAGACCTAGGCTTAGCTTTATTTCCTCCAAAATGACTTAATTAGCTTACTGACCTCCAAAACCATCCATTTTACCTAGGTTAGCTCTAAAACGATCTATACTTACCTTTGTTTCCTCCAAAATGACCAAAGTTAGCTCTAATATGCTTAGTTAACTAGGTTTGCTCAATAATGACATGTACTTAGCTTACTTATGTCAAAAATGGCATAATTAGCTTAGTTAGCTCATAAACGATCCATTTTACCTAAGTTAGCTCTAAAATGATCCATTTTACCTTAGTTAGCTCATAAACGATCCATTTTTACCTAAGTTAGCTCTAAAATGACCCATTTTACCTTAGTTAGCTCATAAATGATCCATTTTACCCAAGTTAGCTCTAAAATGACCCATTTTACCTAGGTTGGCTCCAAAATGATCCATTTTACCGAGGTTAGCTCTAAAATGACCCATTTTACCTAGGTTAGCTCCAAAATGACCCATCTTACCTAGGTTAGCTCTAAAATGATGCATTTTACCTAAGTTAGCTCATAAATGATCCATTTCACCTAGTTAGCTCTTAAACAATCCATTTCACCTAAGTTAGCTCATAAACGATCCATTTCACCTAGGTTAGCTCATAAACGATCCATATCACCTAACTTAGCTCACAAACGATCCATTTCATCTAGGTTAGCTCATAAACGATCCATTTCACCTACGTTAGCTCATAAACGATCCATTTCACCAAAGTTAGCTCATAAATGATCCATTTCACCTTAGTTAGCTCATAAACGATCCATTTCAACTAAGTTAAGTCATAAATTATCCATTTCACCTTAGTTAGCTCATAAACGATCCATTTCAACTAAGTTAGCTCATAAATGATCCATTTCACCTAAGTTAGCTCATAAATGACATATACTTCTTCTTCTAGTCTTCTTCTTCTAGTCACCTTTTTCTAACTTTCTTATTTGCCATTTTGCAGATTTCATTCACTTCACGGAAGCTAGGTTGCTATGATGGAGTGCTTGTTTTTCTTTCATTCTCTTCTAGTATTCTTCAAGCATGCTATGATGGAACTTCTTATCTTGATGAAAACTTTGCATGGTAATATGTATGGATGGAACAATGTGTATGTGCAACTTGCTATGTATGAATGGATGGAACTATATATGTATGAACTTGCTATGTACTTGCTATGTACGATGAAACTTATGTGCTGGATATGTCATATGTTTGCTGTGAAATATATATAT
>LR738713.1:785049771-785154644 GCA_902687465.1 Secale cereale | reverse complement strand
ATATATATATATATATATATATATATATATATATATATATGTATATATATATATATATATATATATATATATATATTTGAAGTGAAAATTGTTGGATTTAAAAAAACAGGAAAAAAGAGGCAATGTAGACTCTTTGCCGTCTGCCACCGACGGCAACGGGCTCTTTGCCGTCCGCCACGGACGGCAAATGATCATAATCTGATTAGCGAGGTTAGTACCCATAATAAAATAATTGTTCCTTGCTGGAAATAAGGATATTCTTGAAGGTCTACTGTTTCTCAAGATTGCCAAAAGGTTTTTGCAAAGAAAAAGCAAGCTCAAGGTTTGCAAAATGAAGGAAAGGCAAAACAGGACAGAATCTGTGAAAAACAGACCAGCAGGTAGTAAATGATTTTTTCGGGGCACTTCTGCAACTCAAATCAAAAAACTCAGAACAGACGCCCGAAATACAATTGTATAGAGAACGCTGTCGAAAAAGTTCAGACCAAAAAGATGATCTGGTGATTTTGTATGAATTTTTCTGTCCAAGGACATGATCTGTTTCCTGGACAGCACGTCACAACTTTTGAACTTTCTTGCAATCAGAGGCTAAGAAGCCACGTGGCAGCCACCTGTGTTTCGTTTGAAGCTGACCCATTTGGTCAGTTTGCCTATAGTGGCAGATGGCAAAGGATCACCGCATTTGCCTACAGCAGCGGACGGCCAAGCCTTGGTGGGCAGTGACGTCCAACTGACGACATTTGGTCGACGGCAAAGGCCTGATACTCTTTGTCGTCAGCCAAGGACGGGAAAGACTGTCGTTAGCCACCTAACAGACTAACAGTGAATTTATTGCCGTCGGCTTTCTTTGTCGTCAGCCAATGATGGCAAAGGCCCCTTTGCCGTCCGCTGCAGAAAGCAGACGTCAAAGAAGGTCGTTACATATCCTATCTTTGTCGGCGCCTTTTGCCATCCACGGCAGACAGCAAAGGCCTTTGCCATCCTCCATCCGTGCCTTCGCCGTCTGCCTTGGCGGTGTGGGGACCCCGACTTAGAAGTCGAGATCACCGAATGCACGTGTACAGTGATCCCAGAGATCAATGCTCACTGAACACACAGAAGCTGAATAACAAGAATCTTACATCCATACATACCGTCTTACACAAATTAAGGCCATTATGGCCAAGTCTTACATAGATAAAGCCTCAAGGGCTGAATAGCAAATAACTCAAATAGCGGAAGTCTTCGATGATAAGTAGAACCCATGCCATCTGCCTTAACCCTATAGGCATTCTGACTGGGATAGCGTCCTAGTTCGCATGTTCGTCTCCAAAGAACTCTTCTTCATATTCCTGTTCCTCCATGCCTGGCCAATTAAATAACCAGTGGCAAGCCAATGAGTACTTTGAATGTACTCGCAAGCAACCCATGATTTGGTTCAAAGTAACAATGCAATTTAACAACAATGAGCAATCTAGCAACGAGCTAGAATAAATATTCTACCATCAAGTGTATGCATCAATACACTCACGTAACCTCGAAGATAGGTTACCGATATCAACATGAATATGATTCATCTCATCGAGTCAAGTCACCACCTTGACTCAACATACACACACACAAGGTTTCGCAAACATTGGACGTAGCCCAAGAGCGGTTACCCAACTGTCCTTGACCGTGGACACGGCTATTCGAATAGTTTTACACTCTGTAGAGGTTGCGCACTTTAACCACAAGATCCGGGAAGCTTTCGTGTCACCCACGATCCCGCAGTACCTCAAGTACTCGGGGGAAGCACCTGGTCATTATCTTTCCTTAGACGACACTAACATAGAGTCCACTCGTTGGTACACGGCCCTCGAGTACAAACAATAGATCACGGGACTTGCCCTAATTTCAATGTCACGCGTACCTGAAGGGACCAACGGTGTGTCCGGTGCCCTATGAAAACAGTCATGGTCGTCTATCCAAGCACGACCCCGTCCCGGGAAAGACCTCAAGTCTTCCCGTCACTAGTAATGCAGGCACCATGCTAGTATCGGCCTAAGTAATCAATAAAGCCCCGTCCCATAAGGGGTAGAGTGGTTGCACATGTATGGTTGGAATAACGGTCGCAACTTAAACCAATCCGTTTGAAAAACTTCACACACACTTGTCTCGGTACACCACTTCGTCATCAAGTGGTTATCCATCTCATCATCTCCCTCGGGCATGAATGGCACCCGACGGGGTTTTCGAAAAGAATGCAACCACGAAGGTATCATGGCACACATGCATCTCTAAGCATCACTACTAGTCATTTGCAAGGCATCAAGCACATAGCAAGATCATGAGTAAGCATGCATCATGTGGTGGTTTCAAACTAGGTCACCACCATAACTCTTATCATCATGCAATCGGAAACAACGGGTTTCGAAGAACACAAGTGTATCATGGTCAAAGGGCTGCTTGGCTAGATTGGCTTGGTCTTCAAAGTCTTCAAATCCTTCTCCACCTTCTTCTTGAGCAACTTCGTCAAATACGGTATCTATACGTCGCAAAGTATCAAAGGAAAAATAAGACCACAATAAAAACAGAAAAAATCAAAGTGCTCAGAAAAATTTCAACTTATTTTTGTTAAATACTAGAGGGAAAACTAAGATGGCAAAAATTCTTAGTTGGAGTTTTGGAGTTACAGAATGGAATCTAAGGATTTTTGAACAGTAGTTTTAATGCTCAAATTTGAATTTAAATTTGAACAGAACAGAAAAGTTTCATGGATATGTGTGAAAGTGATACCATTAAATAGGTTGGAATATTACAAGATTTTCGGAGTTGGAATTAACTCATTTGGACAATTATTTTTTTCTGTAAAATTATTTGAAATTTTACAGAAAAGAAAAAGAGCAAATGGCCCTGTGCCACTGGGCCAGAACGGCCACAGTGCACGGCCCAGGCCAACTAGCCCACCCGCACGGGCGCCAGCGCGCGCGCGTCAGGGTTTTAAACCTCACGGGCGGGGCCCGGCGGTTAGTGACAGAGAGGGGTGCGGGAGGGAGGTGAGGATGACAGGCGGGGCCCGCCTGTCATCTTCAACCTCACGGCCAGAGCGACGACGAGCTCACCGGCGACGATTCCAGGCACGGCAGGGCAAGCTGAGGGTAGAAATGGGTTCAGCGAGGAGTCGCGGATGTAGTGGTGTTGGAGTTGGTCGCCGGAGAGGCCAGGTTCGTCGGCGGCGAGGTGGGACGGCGGAGGAGCTTCGGGAGGTCGCGGCTCCGGTCGATTCCGGCAGCTGCAGAGGGGGAAAAGAGAGGGGAACGCATCAGTGAGGTACGGCGGTTCCAAATCGAGCGAGAGCAGGGGCGGAGGGAGGCTGTACTGCGAGATCTTCGGTTGCCCGACGCGGCGGAGCTCCGGTCGATCCCGAGCACTGAGGCTCTTTGGGGATGAGTGAGTGGTGCTGGCGTGCTACTGGGATTGTGGTGAGGCTGTTGGTGAAGAGAGGAGGGGCTTGGGGGCCCTATTTATAGGGGAGCGGCGAGGTCCCGTGGACCTGTGCGCCGGCGAGCTCACGGGCGAGGCCAGAGGCCGTGCAGGTGCTCGCATTCGAGTCGGGGAGGATCATGGATGAGGTCCACGCCTAGTAGAGGGGAGAGGAGGAGCGGGGAAGGTTCCAGAGGGCGTGCGCGTGTGAGGCCGACGAGTGGAGGTTGCCGGCGGCCAGCGTGCGTGCGAAGGCGGCCACTGGAGGGAGAAGGAGGAGGGGGACAGCGCCGGGGACGGTCGCGGACGTCGTGGCGCATCGGTAGGTGCGAGGGAGGAGCAAGAGGTGGTCGGGGCATGCGATTGGGCGAAGCTACAGTGCGGGCGCGCACTGTAGCGCTTTCTAGAGCGAGCTTATCGCATGCCATGTCATGCCATTGGCCCTCTGGGCGTGTCCACCAAGTCTGGGGGGTCCAGGGAGACGTAAGCAGCCCAGCTGAGGCCTTGGATGCTCTGGATGATCAATGAGAGAGAAGGGAAGCTGGTAACTAGGTGAATTTTGGCTGTCCAGCAAGGTGAATTGGGGTTTTCACCCCTCAATCATGGAGCTGTGGACATGGGGGAGTTACTGGAGGTAGAATGTAACTAGATGAAGCTGTGGTAGAAAGTTGAGGCAAAAGTAAATGGTAAAAGTGGTGAAGATGGTGGTTTTCGTAAAATAGCAGAAGGTGTTTGATCAAGTTTTGGACTAGCAAATGATCTCCACTAGCCATGATACTTAACAGGATTGAATGTCATATGGAAATAGGGTGTTTCACAAATTTGGGCTCATTTGAAGAAACTAGCCAATGTAACTTTGGTGAACCCTAGGAAACAACAGAAATAGCTTCATCTTGTTTAAGTCAAGCTAATCATCTCGCCTTGATGCACCACTTGGTGTAGTTTCATCATTTGGGGTTATGATCATGCCCACAAAGTTTGAAGCTCCAGGTAAAATGTTGGTAATGTAAAGTTGTTCAAATTTGCATTTGAACAGAAATGGTTTTGGGGTATTCTGATCAAGTTACCCTACTCCAAATCTTGTGTCATTTGGTCTATATGCCTTATTAGGCCATTCCAGCATGTGCACCAAGTTTGATGGCATTTGGACAAGTTTGGCAATGTAAAGTTGCTCAAACTTCAGATATGGACATAATGGTTTTGAAGGGTTTTGACGATGTTTTCTTGCTTCCCAAGGCATGGGGCTTGGCAAGATCATCAAATATGTCATATATGACATGATAGAATTTCCCTGGAATTTTTGGAGAACATTTCCTTTGTAAATATTTCAAAAGCTTGAAATATCAAGAAAGGGCTTTAGAGGGATTAGCCCCTTATTTTGAACATGACCAAGTGTTCAAACTCTTATATATGGACAATATATGTCCTATGAGTCTCCCTGAATTTTAGCAAATATTTTTGAAATACTTAAATAATTTTTCCCTATTTAGGACCATTTCTGGCCTTAAGAAAAGGCTTTTAAATAAAATAGGAAAATAACTTTTAAAATTATAGTTTTGTGGTTTCTGGGAGTCCTATGACTACTAGGTCTCAAATATGCTTTTTGAAATAATTTTCTCACCCTAAATCAAGCACTTGGAGTGCAAACCTCAATTCAGGGGTTTTTAGAATACTAAATTTTAAAAATACATTTTGGCCAAATTAAATTTTTATAAGAAAATACTATACTGCTATATAACACTTGGCATGATCATTGGGCAGAAGTTTTGGGTAAGGAGATGAATTCTACAAGAGGTAATAGTTGACTTTAATGAGCACATGAAAAACACATGAAGAAAAACTCAATTCCAAATAAGAGCCAAATGATACCAAAAATTTTTGCTAGTCCAAATTTTCATGCTTCATTGATGCAAATAACATGTTGCAAAATGCAGGGTGTGACAGACCTACCCCCCTTACAAGAATCTCGTCCCTGAGATTCCTATACTAGGTCTTAAAACAGATCGGGATACTCGGATCTAAGATAGTCTTCACGTTCCCAGGTTGCTTCTGCTTCCGTGTGGTTGCTCCACTGGACCTTGAAGTACTTGATGGTGCGGCTTCGCGTCCGTCGTTCTGCTTCATCCAGAATGCGAATGGGCTTCTCGCGGTAGGTCAAATCAGGCTGCAGATCAATGGCTTGGTGATCAACATCCTTGTAGAGATTAGGCTTGTCCGGAACTTGGAGACATTTCCGGAGTTGTGACACGTGGAATACGTTGTGCACATCGGATAGCTCAGGTGGTAGTTCCAACTGGTAAGCCACTTCTCCTCGTCGGTCGGTGATCTTGAAAGGGCCAATGAATCTTGGTGCAAGTTTCCCTTTAACATGGAAACGCTTGGTTCCCTTTAGAGGGGTTACTCGCAGGTACACATGGTCTCCGACACGAAAACTCATGTCTCGGCGTCGAGTGTCAGCATAGCTCTTCTGCCTTGACTTGGCTGCCTTCAAACGCTCTCTGACTAGTTGGACTTGCTCTTCTGCTTCGCGGAGAATATCCGGTCCAAAGACTAGCCCTTCTCCAGTCTCTGACCAGTTGAGGGGTGTGCGACATCTGCGTGAGTACAACACCTCAAATGGTGCCATCTGAAGGCTCGACTGGTAACAGTTGTCATAGGAGAACTCGTCAAAAGGGAGAAAATCTTCCCACTTGGCTCCATATGCCAAGACACAGGCTCGGAGCATGTCTTCGAGAATTTGATTTACTCGTTCCGTCTGACCTCCGGTATGTGGGTGGAAAGCCGTGCTGAAAGACAACTTGGTTCCCAAGGCTTCTTGGAATCTTTTCCAGAACCTTGAAGTAATCTGGGTGCCTCGATCTGACACAATTTCTTGTGGAACACCATGGAGGCTCACGATTCGGTTGATATAGAGAGTTGCCAACTGGTTGCCGGAATAGGTAGTCTTGACAGGAATGAAATGGGCCACCTTGGTCAAATGGTCGACTATGACCCAGATGGAGTCATGTCCTCTATTCGACCTTGGTAATCCAGTGATGAAGTCCATTCCGACTTTATCCCACTTCCACTCGGGAACCTTGAGTGGTTGGAGCAATCCAGCGGGTCGCTGATATTCAGCCTTGAGCCTTTGGCACACATCACACTTTGCAACATAGGTTGCAATCTCTCTTTTCATCCCGTGCCACCAGAATCTTTCCTTCAAGTCTTGGTACATCTTGGTTCCTCCAGGGTGGATGGAATACGCAGTGTCGTGAGCTTCTTGCAGGATCAGGTTCTTCAACTCCATCTTGTTTGGTACGCAGATGCGACCTTTGTACCAAACAATCCCGTGCTCGTCTTCAGAGAATCCTGGGGCCTTGCCTAGCTTCATCTTCTTCTTGATGCCTTCAATGCTTGCGTGTCCATCTTGTGCCTTCTTGACTTCATCCATCAGGGTCGGTTTGACTTCCAAATGATCTAGAAATCCAAGGGTGACCAATTCCAAACTGAATTGTTCGAGTTCCTTAAACAAGGTTGGCTGCCTCTCTTGAATAATGGCATTCAAGGAGCAAGCCTTCCTGATTAAGGCATCGGCCACCACGTTAACCTTCCCGGGGTGATATTGAACACTGAGGTCATAGTCTTTGATGAGTTCCAACCATCTTCGCTGCCTCATGTTCAATTCCTTTTGGGTGAAAATGTACTTCAGACTTTTGTGGTCTGTGTATATCTCACACCGTTTCCCTAGGAGGTAATGCCGCCACGTCTTCAAGGCATGAACCACTGCCTCTAACTCAAGATCGTGAGTAGCATAGTTCTCCTCATGAGGTCGTACCTGCCTGGAGAGGTAAGCTATGACTCGGCCTTCTTGCATCAGAATGCTTCCCAATCCGATTCGAGAGGCATCACAATATATCACGAACTCCTTGTGAATATCAGGTGTTGCCAGAACTGGGGCGATGGTCAACCTCTTCTTGAGCTCTTGGAAGCTCTCTTCGCATTTTGCCGTCCACTCGAACTTCTTGTCCTTCTTGAGGAGCTGAGTCATCGGCCGGGCAATGCTAGAGAATCCTTCCATGAATTTGCGGTAATAGCCCGCAAGTCCGAGGAAGCTTCTGACTTCCTTGACGGTCGTTGGAGATTGCCATTGGGTCACAGCTTCGATCTTCGAGGGATCAACTGATAATCCTTCTTCGGTGAAGACAGGACCTAAGAATCCAACTTTATGCAGCCAGAACTCACACTTGCTGAATTTGGCATATAGTTGGTGCTCCCGAAGCTTTTCTAGGACCATCCTCAAATGTTGCTCGTGTTCTTCCTCCGTCTTTGAGAAGACAAGAATGTCATCGATGAAGACAACAACGAACTTGTCCAAATATTCCATGAAGACTTTATTCATGAGATACATGAAGTAAGCTGGGGCATTGGTTAACCCAAAGGACATGACCGTGCCCTCATACAGGCCATATCGGGTTACGAATGCCGTCTTCGGAATATCTTGGGGTCTGATCTTCAGTTGGTAGTACCCAGATCTAAGGACGATCTTGGAGAACACATTGGCTCCGCTGAGCTGATCAAACAGATCTTCGATCTTGGGAAGTGGATAATTGTTCCTGATTGTAACCTCATTAAGGGAACGGTAGTCAATTCATAAGCGGATGGTACCGTCCCTCTTTGCCACAAACAGAACAGGCGATCCCCAAGGGGAAGCACTTGGGCGGATAAATCCCTTCCTCAGCTGCTCCTCCAGTTGCTTCTTCAACTCAGCTAATTCTTCCGTCCCCATTCTATAAGGCTTCTTATAGATGGGTCCTGCCCCGGGCACGAGCTCGATGATGAACTCAATGTCACGGTCAGGGGGCATTCCCGGTAGCTCATCCGGAAAGACATCGGGATACTCACATACCGCCGGTACTTGCTCTAGCCCAACTTCAGATAGACAGTTGACTTGAACGGCTTGAGCGGAAGAGGAGTTGGAAGCAAACTTGACTTCGACTCCTTGGTCATTGGTCACAGTGACAGTCCGATTGGCACAGTCTAATAAGCCTTGGTGCTTACTGAGCCAATCCATCCCTAGGATCACATCCAAGCCTTGCGATCTCAGGATGATAAGGTTTGCTAGGAAATCTGCACCGTTAATGGTAATACTGACTCCCTTACAGCCTATCTTGGCTCTCATGTCCGCTCCGGGGGTTTGTACCACCATGGGGTTATTCAGGGGCGTAGGGGTCATGCCACTTTTTAATGCAAATCTTTGAGTGACAAATGAATGCGTTGCTCCATAATCAAACAAGACAGTTGCAGGTGCTGAGTTGACAAGGAACGTACCCACCACGACGTCCGGGTCTTCCTGGGCTTCTTCAGCAGTGACGTGATTCACACGCCCCTTCCCATGGTTAGGCGGGTTGCGAGGAGTTGGGTTCCTTGGTGGCATCCCGCGGCCTTGTCCTGGGTTCTGCGCATTGGGGCACGGGGCATCAGGCTTCTTGTTGGGGCACACCCTTGAGATGTGTCCTGACTGACCACATCCAAAGCTAGTGACTTGGTTTGGATTGTTGATCTTGTTGCCAGCACTGTTATTGGGGTTGAAAGCTGGCCTTGGGTTGGCATACTGATGAGGCTGATAGTTGGTACGAGGTGCAGGAGCTCTTGGTTACTGAAAGGTTGGCTTGGCCGGGGCTGACTGCCACGGGCGAGGCTTCTGGTCGCTGGAACTTCCCTTGCTGACCATCTTGCGCTTGCGAGTGTCTTCCAAAGCACGCCGCTTGTCTTCAAGCATAAGTGCTTTGTTCACCAGATCAGGGAAGGTCGGGCAGTCGCATACGACAAGCGAGTACTGCAGAGTCTGATTGAGGCCTTCCATGAAGCGCTCCCTTTTTGCAGCATCAGTGCTGACATCTTCAGGGGCATACCTTGACAAAACACTGAACTTCTGCATGTACTCCTTGACAGTGCCACTTCCTTGCTTCAGGGCTCGAAACTCACGCTTTTTGATAGCCATGATTCCGGAAGGAATGTGGGCCTTGCGGAATTCTGCCTTCAAGTTGACCCAAGTGATGTCTTGTTCAGCATGCATGACCTTGAATCCATCCCACCAAGCTCTAGCAGTCCCCCCGAGGTAGTGGGCTGCATTAGCCACCTTCTCGCGGTCTTCGGTGCATCCGACTAGTTCCAGCAAGTCCTCAATGGTGCGGACCCAGTCGTTTGCATCCAGGGGTTCAGCAGTCTCAATGAAAGTTGGCGGTGCATGCTTCTTGAACTCTGCCAACGTGGAACGTCCATTGCCATTCCCCGCCGGCTGGCGGTTGTTGGTGACAGCTTGAGCAATCAACTGAAGGGCTGTAGTGTTGGCTTGGCGTTCCTCTCGGAAAGCTTGGAGAAGCTGAGTCATGTCCATGTTCAGAGGAGGTGGTGGTGGTGGAGCTTGGTCGTTGGTTTGGTCGTGGCCGGCCTCTGACTGAGCGGATGCTCCGGCTTCAGGCTGCTGGGTAGAGGTACCAGTACGAGTTACAACAAGCATCCTGTTGGAGCGGTAAAAAGTCTCATGACTTGGAAGAGGGAAAGCAAGATTGATGGGTGCCTAGTAAGGGGGTGGGTGTGACACTAATCAAATCATGCAAGGGCCGAAAGGCCAAACACATTCACTAAAATCCAAATGGGTGATGCGGTCGTTTACATATTCCCGAAGGAAGAATACGACATACATCCAAACACAACAAAAGCAAACACTAGATGGTTTCATATGAACCATACAAAGACTCGACTGTGCATAGGGTTTACACGACCTATCCTACCGTAGAGGTCTCGAACTGGCATATCCGAGTAGCGAATAATGCCTAAGCGGCGGAATGCTCGGTCGCGCATTCTGGCTCTTCGGGGTCTTCCTCCTTGTCTTCATCTGTCTGGGCCCCCTTGTCACTTGAGGGTGTGGGGGAGTGGAGAAGTTGGATACGACGGTGCTTCGTCGGTGGTGCAGGGAAAAGCTTGCGATATATCCTTGCCGTCATCCGGCGTCGCCGAGGTGGTTCTTCATTCTTGGAAGATACATCTCTGGAGGGCCTTCCGCCTTGGTATGCGATAGCGGACTGTCCGGAAGGCGCTCATTCTTTCTTGATCCTATCTATCTTCTCTTGAGCTCGACGAAGAAGTTCCTTGGTCTTATGAAGTTCTTCTCGGAGCTTCATCGATTCCAAGCCCAAGTCTTGTGCCTAGCTGTCGGCACATAGAATGAAGTAGGTCTGGAATCGAAGCGAGAGTCCTTCCTTCAGTGGAGGGGCTAGTGCGCTGCTTTCATCTTCACCTTACTTCCGGTAAGGTAAGAAGCGGGTTGTCATCTTGGCTGCCAGCTCCGGAAGAAGCTCGC
Organism: Secale cereale; assembly: GCA_902687465.1. Classification (NCBI taxonomy): domain Eukaryota; kingdom Viridiplantae; phylum Streptophyta; class Magnoliopsida; order Poales; family Poaceae; genus Secale; species Secale cereale. Next base: position 785,143,858 of record LR738713.1, on the reverse strand, counting down.
GGAGACGGGTTAGTGCCTTGAGTGCAGCAGCCTCGACAGCGAGAGGTAGTGTTGCCATCTGGGGTCCCTCGAAGAACCAACTTGTGGGAGGATCGTTTGCCTTCACGATCACTTCCACATGGTACTCCACCTCAGTGTCGCGAACCCAATGCTCAAGGTAGGTGAGGATGGGCGCTCGGTGGAACTGGCACTCTTGGAGGCTATCCTCGAGAAGCAAGGGAAACCCAGTGGTCAGGTGCTCTTCAGGTACAGCGGCCATCTACAAAGGTGGAATAGGAGGGGTTAATAAGCTGATGAAATCTCAGGTTGGTAAGGTTTAGAAAAGAAGAGAGGTTCAGAAGGTTTTTGAAAAAAGGTCTCAACTAACTGACGCCCATGCTTACTAAGGCTTCCTACAGTCAGGATGGCTCTGATGCCAGCTCTGTGGGGACCCCGACTTAGATGTCGAGATCACCGAATGCACGTGTATAGTGATCCCAGAGATCAATGCTCACTGAACACACAGAAGCTGAATAACAAGAGTCTTACATCCATACATACCGTCTTACACAAATTAAGGCCATTATGCCCAAGTCTTACATAGATAAAGCCTCAAGGGCTGAATAGCAAATAACTCAAATAGCGGAAGTCTTCGATGATAAGTAGAACCCATGCCATCTGCCTTAACCCTACAGGCATTCTGACTGGGATAGCATCCTAGTTCGCATGTTCGTCTCCAAAGTACTCTTCTTCATATTCCTGTTCCTCCATGCCTGGCCAATTAAATAACCAGTGGCAAGCCAATGAGTACTTTGAATGTACTCGCAAGCAACCCATGATTTGGTTCAAAGTAACAATGCAATTTAACAACAATGAGCAATCTAGCAACAAGCTAGAATAAATATTCTACCTTCAAGTGTATGCATCAATAAACTCACGTAACCTCGAAGACAGGTTACCGATATCAACATGAATATGATTCATCTCATCGAGTCAAGTCACCACCTTGACTCAACATACACACACACAACGCAAACATTGGACGTAGCCCAAGAGCGGTTACCCAACTGTCCTTGACCGTGGACACGGCTATTCGAATAGTTTTACACTCTGCAGAGGTTGTGCACTTTACCCACAAGATCCGGGAAGCTTTCGTGTCACCCACGATCCCGCAGTACCTCTAGTACTCGGGGGAAGCACCCGGTCATTATCTTTCCTTAGACGACACTAACATAGAGTCCACTCGTTGGTACATGGCCCTCGAGTACAAACAATAGATCACGGGACTTGCCCTAATTTCAATGTCACGCGTACCCGAAGGGACCAACGGTGTGTCCGGTGACCTGTGAAAACAGTCATGGTCGTCTATCCAAGCACGACCCCGTCCCGGGAAAGACCTCAAGTCTTCCCGTCACTAGTAATGCGGGCACCATGCTAGTATCGGCCTAAGTAATCAATAAAGCCCCGTCCCATAAGGGGTAGAGTGGTTGCACATGTATGGTTGGAATAACGGTCGCAACTTAAACCAATCCGTTTGAAAAACTTCACACACACTTGTCTCGGTACACCACTTCGTCATCAAGTGGTTACCCATCTCATCATCTCCCTCGGGCATGAATGGCACCCGACGGGGTTTTCGAAAAGAATGCAACCACGAAGGTATCATGGCACACATGCATCTCTAAGCATCACTACTAGTCATTTGCAAGGCATCAAGCACATAGCAAGATCATGAGTAAGCATGCATCATGTGGTGGTTTCAAACTAGGTCACCACCATAACTCTTATCATCATGCAATCGGAAACAACGGGTTCCGAAGAACACAAGTGTATCATGGTCAAAGGGCTGCTTGCCTGGATTGGCTTGGTCTTCAAAGTCTTCAAATCCTTCTCCACCTTCTTCTTCAGCAACTTCGTCAAATACGGTATCTATACGTCGCAAAATATCAGCGGGAAAATAAGACCACAATAAAAACAGAAAAAATCAAAGTGCTCAGAAAAATGTCAACTTATTTTTGTTAAATACTAGAGGGAAAACTAAGATGGCAAAAATTCTTAGTTGGAGTTTTGGAGTTACAGAATGGAATCTAAGGATTTTTGAACAGGAGTTTTAATGCCCAAATTTGAATTTAAATTTGAACAGAACAGAAAAGTTTCATGGATATGTGTGAAAGTGATACCATTAATTAGGTTGGAATACTACAAGATTTTAGGAGTTGGAATTAATTCATTTGGACAATTATTTATTTCTATAAAATTATTTGAAATTTTACAGAAAAGAAAAAGAGGAAATGGCCCTGTGCCACTGGGCCAGAACGGCCACAGTGCACGGCCCAGGGCAACTAGCCCACCCGCACGGGCGCCAGCACGCGCGCGTCAGGGTTTTAAACCTGACGGGCGGGGCCCGGCGGTCAGTGACAGAGAGGGGTGCGGGAGGGAGGTGAGGATGACAGGCGGGGCCCGCCTGTCATCTTCAACCTCACGGCCAGAGCGACGGCAAGCTCACCGGCGATGATTCCGGGCACGGCGGGGCAAGCTGAGGGTAGAAATGGGTTCAGCGAGGAGTCGCGGATGTAGTGGTGCTGGAGTTGGTCGCCGGAGAGGCCAGGTTCGTCAGCGGCGAGGTGGGACGGCGGAGGAGCTTCGGGAGGTCGCGGCTCCGGTCGATTCCGGCAGCTGCAGAGGGGGAAAAGAGAGGGGAACGCATCAGTGAGGTACGGCGGTTCTAAAATGAGCGAGAGCAGGGGCGGAGGGAGGCTGTACTGCGAGATCTTCAGTTGCCTGACGCGGCGGAGCTCCGGTCGATCCCGAGCACTGAGGCTCTCTGGGGATGAGTGAGTGGTGCTGGCGTGCTACTGGGAGTGTGGTGAGGCTGTTGGTGAAGAGAGGAGGGGCTCGGGGGCCCTATTTATAGGGGAGCGGCGAGGTCCCGTGGACCTGTGCGCCGGCGAGCTCACGGGCGAGGCCAGAGGCCGTGCAGGTGCTCGCATTCGAGTCGGGGAGGATCATGGACGAGGTCCACTCCTAGTAGAGGGGAGAGGAGGAGCGGGGAAGGTTCCAGAGGGCGTGCGCGTGTGAGGCCGACGAGTGGAGGTTGCGGGCGGCCAGCGCGCGTGCGAAGGCGGCCACTGGAGGGAGAGGGAGGAGGGGGACAACGCCGGGGAGGGTCGCGGACGTCGAGGCGCATCGGTAGGCGCGAGGGAGGAGCACGAGGTGGTCGGGGGCATGCGATTGGGCGAAGCTACAGTGCGGGCGCGCACTGTAGCGCGCTCTGGAGCGAGCTTATCCCATGCCATGGCATGCCATTGGCCCTCTGGGCATGTCCGCCATGTCTGGGAGGTCCAGGGCGACGTAAGCAGCCCAGCTGAGGCATTGGATGCTCTGGATGATCAATGAGAGAGAAGGGAAGCTGGTAACTAGGTGAATTTGGGATGTCCAGCAAGGTGAATTGGGGTTTTCGCCCCTCAATCATGGAGCTGTGGACATGGGGGAGTTACTGGAGGTAGAATGTAACTAGATGAAGCTGTGGTAGAAAGTTGAGGCAAAAGTAAATGGTAAAAGTGGTCAAGATGGTGGTTTTGGTAAAATAGCAGAAGGTGTTTGATCAAGTTTTGGACTAGCAAATGATCTCCACTAGCCATGACACTTAACAGGATTGAATGTCATATGGAAATAGGGTCTTTCACCAAATTTTGGCTCATTTGAAGAAACTAGCCAATGTAACTTTGGTGAACCCTAGAAAACAACAGAAATAGCTTCATCTTGTTTAAGTCAAGCTAATCATCTCCCCTTGATGCACCACTTGGTGTAGTTTCATCATTTGGGGTTATGATCATGCCCACAAAGTTTGAAGCTCCAGGTAAAAAGTTGGTAATGTAAAGTTGTTCAAATTTGTATTTGAACAGAAATGGTTTTGGGGTATTCTGATCAACTTACCCTACTCCAAATCTTGTGCCATTTGGTCTAGATGCCTTATTAGGCCATTCCAGCATGTGCACCAAGTTTGAGGGCATTTGGACAAGTTTGGCAATGTAAAGTTGCTCAAACTTCAGATATGGACATAATGGTTTTGAAGGGTTTCGAGGATGTTTTCTTGCTTCCCAAGGCATGGGGCTTGGCAAGATCATCAAATATGTCATATATGACATTTTAGAATTTCCCTGGAATTTTTGGAGAATATTTCCTTTGTAAATATTTCAAAAGCTTAAAATATCCAGAAAGGGCTTTAGAGGGATTAGCCCCTTATTTTGAACATGACCAAGTGTTGAAACTCTTATATATGGACAATATATGTCCTATGAGTCTCCCTGAATTTTGGCAAATATTTTTGAAATACTTAAATAATTTTTCCCTATTTAGGACCATTTCTGGCCTTAAGAAAAGGCTTTTAAATAAAATAGGAAAATAACTTTTAAAATTATACTTTTGTGGTTTCTGGGAGTCCTATGACTACTAGGTCTCAAATATGCTTTTTGAAATAAATCAAGCACTTGCAGTGCAAACCTCAATTCAGGGGTTTTTGGAATACTAAATTTTAAAAATACATTTTGGTCAAATTAATTTTTATAAGAAAATACTATACTGCTATATAACACTTGGCATGATCATTGGGCAGAAGTTTTGGGTAAGGAGATGAATTCTACAAGACGTAATAGTTGACTTTAATGAGCACATGAAAAACACATGAAGAAAAACTCAATTCCAAATAAGAGCCAAATGATACCAAAAAATTTTGCTAGTCCATATTTTCATGCTTCATTGATGCAAATAACATGTTACAAAATGCAGGGTGTGACAGGCGGACGGCTAAGTAGCTGATTCCTGTAGTGTAATATGTGAATGTGTTTCATGAATGGATCAATGGTTGAGCATGATGGGCTAGGGATAACTTATTTTAGCATTGATATTTTGAAAGACATGGTTGCTTGTTGATATGTTTGAGTATTTAAATCTCATGTCAAAATTAGACTATTGCTTAAAAGTCCAAATGACCATGCTATAAAGAAAAGAATATGATATGACATGTTAGGCATCATTCCACATCAAAAATTCTGTTTTTATCATTTACCTACTCGAGGACGAGCAGGAATTAAGCTTGGGGATGTTGATACGTCTACAACATATCTAGAATTTTTGATTGTTCCATGCTGTTATATTATTCTTCTTGGATGTTTTGCAACCATTTTATAGTCATTTTATATCATTTTTGGAACTAACCTATTTACATAGTGCCAAGTGCCCGTTGTTGTTTTTTGCATGTTTTTTACATCGCAGAAAATCAATATCAAACGGAGTCCAAACACCGCGAAACTTTTTGGAGATTTTGTATGGACCAGAACACCGACGATGGGCTAGAGCAGCACCTGGGGGTGCCCCGAGGGGGTCACAACCCACTAGGGCGCGCCTGGGCCCCCAGGCACGCCAAGGTGGGTTGTGCCCACCTCGGTGGCCTCCCGCACCTCCTCTTTACCCTATAAATTCACAAATATTCTGAAACCCTTTGGGGTGAACCTAGATCAGAAGTTCCGCCGCCGCAGGCCACTACAGTCCATGAAAAACCAATCTAGACCCTTTCCGGCACCCTGGCGGAGGGGGAAATCATCACCAGTGGCCATCTTCATCATCCCAGCGGCCACCATGATGAGGAGGGAGTAGTCCACGCTCGGGGCTAAGGGTTTGTACTATTAACTATGTGTTTAATCTCTCTCTCTCTCTCGTGTTCTTTAGATGCACAATCTTGATGTATCGCCGGCTTTGTTAATATAGTCAGATCATATGGTGTTTTCCCCTCTCTATGTTGTGATGAATTGAGTTTTCCCCTCGAAATTTCTTTGCATTGAATACTTTTATGGATTTGAGAACACTTGATATATGTCTTGCAATTGAATACTCGTCGTAACAATGGGGTATCGTATTTATTCACTTGATATATGTTTTGGCACTCAACTCACGGATTTCCGAGGTGACCTTGGGGTAATCTATGCATACGGGTTGATGCACGTTCTTGTCTTTGTTTCGCTTGTAGAAATCTTGGGGCACTCTTTGAAGTTATCTGTGTTGGATTGAGTATTATGAATATGAATTCGTTCTTGTGTTATTTTAGTACGAACTCTTGATAGATCGATCGGAAATAATACCTTGTGTTATTTAAGTATGAACTCTTGGATAGATCGATCGAAAAAAATAGCAACAAACAATTCCTTCTTATGTTCTCTGCTAGATAGGAACTTTGGAGTGATTCTTTATCGCACGTTGAGGGATTGTTATGTCATCCATTATACAGTATTGTTGAGAGATTGCACTAGCGAAAGTACGGACCCTAGGTCTTGTTTCTAAGCATTGCAATACCGTTTGTGCTCCATTTTATCACTTGCTACCTTGCTGTTTTTTTATTGTCACTATCACAAAAATAAATATCTATTATCCATATTACACTTGTATCACCATCTCTTCAACGAACTAGTGCACCTCAATTTCCCATTGTATTTGGTGTGTTGGGAACACAATAGACTTTTTATTATTTGGTTGCAAGGTTGTTTGAGAGAGACCATCTTCATCCTACACCTCCTACGGCTTGATAAACCTTAGGTCATCCACTTGAGGGAAAATTGCTACTGTCCTACAAAACTCTGCGCTTGGAGGCCCAACACGTGTCTACAAGAATAAAGTTGCGTAGTAGACATCAGCAGCTTGGTCTCCAATGCGCAGAGTGCGTTCATCAAGAAGTGAAGTATCCATGACAATTACATGTGCGTGCGCAACCTCGCTCGATGCCTCAACAAGAGCAAGACACCTTCGCTCCTCTTTAAACATGGTTTCCGCAAATCTTTTGACTCTGTGCGATGAGACTACATGTTGGACCTCCTACAACGGAGAGGGTTTCCGAGCATCTTCCCGGACTAGATTACATCGCTTCTTCGCATGTCCTCCTCTCGTGTCCTTCTAAATGGTGTGTCGGGTCCACCAATCTTGCATGGACAGGGTTTTCGTCAGGGTGACACACTGTCCCCCCTATTGTTTGTCATTGCCTTCGACCCACTGTAGCAACTCTTGACTTGGCCACCAGGCACGGAATGTTACACAAGATTAGGGGGAGTGGGTCGACCTTTCGGACCACGCTCTATGCTGATGATGCCGCAGTTTTTGTCAAGCCTATTAGTGAGCATGTGACAAACCTTGCTTCCATTTGGAAAGTCTCCCGTGAGTTTACTAGCCTTCACACTAATTTCTCGAAAAGCTTCGTCGTCCCCATTCGTTGCGGGAACAACAACCTTGATGCCATCCTCCATGGGCTACCAGCAAAGCGAGCCTCCTTCCCGCTGAAATATTTAGGGCTGCCCTTATCGGTGTGGCAGCTCAGACGCGCCAACTTCCAATACCTAGAGGATCAGGTGGCGGGAAGGCTCGTGCCTTGGGAAGGGAGATATATTGCAACTCCGAGCCGAGTACTTCTGGTAAAGTCGGTCCTTACATCTCAGGTTGTCTTCACTGCTACTGCCCTATCCATCCCTCACGGCACCCTGAATAACATCAACAAGATTGAGCGAGCCTTTCTTTGGTCGGCCTCGCACAAGACAAATGGGGCCAAGTGCAAAGTCAGTTGGGAGCGCGTTTGCAGACCCAAGGACCTTGGAGGACTTGGGGTGTTGCACTTGGAGAATTTTTGCCGAGGTCTTCGTTTGCGGTGGCTTTGGCTCGAGTGGACCAAGGCAACGAGGTTGTGGGTGGGCTTGGGTAACACATGTGATGATGAGGACGAGTACTTCTTCTACGCGTGCACAACCATCACCATTGCCAACGGTGCCCGTGCGCCCTTCTAGGAATCACCATGGCTAAATGGGTGCAAACCCATGGACATCGCCCCCTTGATCTTTGAGGCCTCATTGTGTAAACAATGGAAGGTCTGGGAGGCTCTGCATAATGACGCGTGGATTAGCAAAATAAACCTCATGGCAGTGTCCTCTTCTGATCACCTGAGACAATTCCTAGCGCTTTGGATTGCACTTCACGGCCGCCGCCTTGACTAGCATACTGAGGATTCCATCCTGTGGAAGCATATGACCTCGAGAGAATACACTCCTTCTTTCACATACAATGCACAATTTCTATCTAACACTCATACTAACATGTGCAAGGTAGTTTGGAAGGCCTGTGCACCCCCAAACGTCAAATTCCTTGTGTGGTTGGTAATTCAAAATAGGATATGGACGGCTGGCCGTTTGGCCAGGAAGGGGTGGCCAAACTATGTCCCTTTCCCCCTCTGTAGGAGGGAGCAGGAGACCATTGAACATCTTTTCTTCAACTGTCGTTACACACTGTGACTGTGGGGTTTGGTGAAGGACTGGCTGCAACTTTTCAGCTTTGACTTTTCACTTTGGGCGAACTACAGGAACATCAAAGGTTGGTGGTTCGACATGGTTTCCATCCAAAGGATCGAGGGAGGGGCGATGCCTTCGCTCACTATGCTAGTATGCAAGACAATTTGCGATGAAAGAAACGCGAGGGCTTTCTGAAGCAAATATGCGCCCCCAATCATCCTTCTTCACACCATTTAGAGGATGGCGAGACTTTGGGCGACTGCATTGCAAAACATTTGGGGCATATTCTGCCAGGAGAGTAGCGATTGTGTGATGTGTACCCCCTGGTGGGGGGCTTTACTTTCTTTTTTGCATGTAACCTTGTCAGACTTCTTCCTCTCTTAATTAATGAAAAGGGGCAAATCTTTTGCCCCACGTTTCAAAAAAAAGATTGTTGGTTGTGTGTCATTCGGGTGGTATGTAGTGCTTGCCTTTTTGGCCGATCAACTATTATCTATATTAAGATGCTCACTAAAGGAACTACTGTTGATGTTGCACATAACTTATCATTTCAGAAGAAGTTGTTACCATTTCAATGTTGCTCGCTGCAGCTGACCATGTACAAAATACATTGTTTAGTTGTGTGTATCCTCTACAGTCCATCTTTGCCTTGTCGAGGATGTAGGCGAATCAGGCTCTAGAAATGGGTTTGCGCTACTTCTCGAGCTTGCATTGTATTCCCTCGAAGAGGAAAGGGTGATGCAGCACAGTAGCGTAAGTATTTCCCTCAGTTTTTGAGAACCAAGGTATCAATCTAGTAGGAGACCACGCGAGTCCCTCGTACCTGCACAAACAAATAAGAACCTTGCAGCCAACACGATAAAAGGGGTTGCCAATCCCTTCTCGGTCACATACAAAAGTGAGATATGATAGATATGATAAGTTAATATTTTTGGTATTTTTGGTATAGAGATTGAAAGTAAATAATGTAAAGTAAAGCAAATAGTTGATGGAAGATTAATATAATGAAGATAGACCCGGGGCCATAGGTTTTACTAGTGGCTTCTCTCATGATAGTAGATTTCTACGGTGAGTGAACAAATTACTGTCGAGCAATTGATAGAAAAGCGCATAGTTATGAGAATATCTAGGCATGATCATTGTATATAGGCATCACGTCCATGACAAGTAGACCGAAACGATTCTGCATCTACTACTATTACTCCACACATCGACCGCTATCCAGCATGCATCTAGAGTATTAAGTTCATAAGAATGGAGTAACGCCTTAAGCAAGATGACATGACGTAGAGGGTGAACTCAAGAAATATGATATAAATCCCATCTTTTTATCCTCGATGGCAACAATACAATACGTGCCTTGCTGCACCTGCTATCACTGGGAAAGGACACCGCAAGATTAAACCCAAAGCCAAGCACTTCTCCCATTGCAAGAACTATAGATCTAGTAGGCCAAACTAAACCAATAATTCGAAGAGAATTGCAAGGATATTAAAATCATACATAAAAGATTTCAGAAAAGAATCCAATATTGTTCATATATAATTTTGATCATAAACCCACAATTCATCGGATCTCGACAAACACACCGCAAAAAGATTGCATCGAATAGATCTCCTCAAAGATCGAGGAGAACTTTGTATTGAGATCCAAAGAGAGAGAAGAAGCCATCTAGCTAATAACTATGAAGCCAATCCCCCTGGGCGCGCCCCTGCCCTCGTGGCCGCCTCTCTCGCTTCCTGGCGTGTACTCCAAGTCTTCTGTGTTGATATCGTTCCAAAAATAACTCTCCTGAAGGTTTCATTCCGTTTGGACTCCGTTTGATATTCCTTTTCTGTCGAACACTGAAATAGGCAAAAAAAGAGCAATTTGCACTGGGCCTTGGATTAGTAGGTTAGTCCCAAAAATAATATAGAAGTGTATAATAAAGCCCATTAAACATTCAAAACAAAATATATAATAGCATGGAATAATCAAAAATTATAGATACGTCGGAGACGTATCAAGCATCCCCAAGCTTAATTCCTGCTCGTCCTCGAGTAGGTAAATGATAAAAACAGAATTTTTGTTGTGGAATGCTAACCAACATAATTCTCAATGTAATTTTCTTTATTGTGGCATGAATTTTCAGATCCAAAAGATTCAAGACGAAAGTCTATATTGACATACGAATAATAATACTTCAAGCATACTAACAAAGCAATTATGTCTTCTCAAATCAACATGGCGAAAGAAAGTTATCCCTACAAAATCATATAGTCTGGCTATGCTCTATCTTCATCACACAAAATATTCAAATCATGCACAACCCCGGTTTCAGCCGAACAATTGTTTCATACTTAAAAAAATTTAAACTTTTCAACTTTCACGCAATACATGAGAGTGGGCCATGGATATAGCACTATAGGTGGAATGGAGTGGTGGTTGTGGAGAAGAAAAAAAGGAAGATAGTCTCACATCAATTAGGCGTATCAATGGGCTATGGAGATGCCTATCAATAGATATCAATGTGAGTGAGTAGGGATTGCCATGGAATGGATGCACTAGAGCTATAAGAGTATGAAAGCTCAACAAGGGAAACTAAGTGGGTGTGCATCCAACTTGCTTGCTCACGAAGACCTAGGGCATTTTGATGAAGCCCATCATTGGAATATACAAGCCAAGTTATATAATGAAAATTCCCACTAGCATACGAAAGTGACAAAACAAGAGACTCTCTATCATGAAGATCATAGTGCTAATTTAAAGCACAAGTGTAGAAAAAGGATAGTAACATTGTCCCTTCTCTCTTTTTCTCTCATTTTTTTGTTTGGGCCTTTTCTCTTTTTTTATTGCCTCCTTTTTTTCTCTTTTCTTTAGTACGGAGTCTCATCCCGACTTGTGGGGGAATCATAGTCTCCATCATCCTTCCCTCACTGGGACAATGCTCTAGTAATGAAGATCATCACACTTTTATTTACTTACAACTCAAAGATTACAACTCGAAGCTAGAACAAAATATGACTCTATGTGAACGACAAGGATGAAGCGTGTCATATGAACGGAACGGTGGAAAGTTGCATGGCAATATATCTCGGAATGGCTATGGAAATGCCATGATAGGTAGGTATGGTGGCTCTTTTGAGGAAGGTATATGGTGGGTGTATGGTACCGGCGAAAGTTGCGCGGTACAAGAGAGGCTAGCAATGGTGGAAGGGTGAGAGTGCGTATAATCCATGGACTCAACATTAGTCATAAAGAACTCACATACTTATTGCAAAAATCTATGAGTTATCAAAACAAAGTACTACACGCATGCTCCTATGGGAAGGGTTGGTAGGAGTTAACCATCGCGCGATCCCGACCTCCACACAAAGGATGACAATCAATGAATAAATCATGCTCCAACTTCATCACATAACGGTTCACCATACGTGCATGCTACGGGAATCACAAACTTTAACACAAGTGTTTCTCAAATTCACAATTACTCCACTAGCAAGACTCTAGTATCACCATCCTCATATCTCAAAACAATCATCAAGTATCAAACTTCTCATCATATTCAATGCACTTTTTTGGATGCCTATCATATTAGGACTAATTTTATAACCAAAGCACATTACCATGCTGTTCTAAGAGACTCTCAAAATAATATAAGTGAAGCATGATAGATCAATAATTTTTACAAAATAAAACCACCACCGTGCTCTAAAAGATATAAGTGAAGCACTAGAGCAAAACTATCTAGCTCAAAAGATATAAGTGAAACACATAGAGTATTCTAATAAATTCCAATTCATTTGTATCTCTCTCAAAAGGTGTGTCCAGCAAGGATGATTGTGGTAAACTAAAAAGCAAAGACTCAAACATACATGACGCTCCAAGCAAAACACATATCATGTGTTGAGTAAAAATATAGTCTCAAGTAAAGTTACGGATAGATGAAGACGAAAGAGGAGATGCCTTCCCGGGGCATCCCCAAGCTTAGGCTTTTGGTTGTCCTTGAATTTTGCCTTGGGGTGCCTTGGGAATCCCCAAGCTTTAGCTCTTGACACTCTTTGCTCCATAGTCCATCAAATCCTTACCCAAAACTTGAAAACTTCACAACACATGTCGGTGTATTGGAAACGACACCTATGGGATCACAAGAATCGCTACTACGGTTGCGGGGCGCGGGGTTGAGAGCAGAACGGATCAAACAGATAACACACGGTTCCTTTACCCAGGTTCGGGCCACGAGGATGCGTAAAACCCTACTCCTGCTTTGGTGGATTATATGTTTGTGTTCTTCAGCTAGCTACGGAGCGTGAGGAGCTCCAAAAAGCCGAATCCTCCTCCTGGTCGCCTCGGGCCTCCTTTTATAGGGGAAAGGGGTTGCCATAGTGGCACACAGGAGGTGGAAAGGGTACAGTGATGCGAGGTTATCCCTCGCATTCATGACAAGGCGCATTTAATGCATCTTGCTTAGGTGTCCTTGCTTTATCGGGGACGGGGGAGACATCCGTCTTGTCTGTCGCCGCTCGTCCTTGCATCGACATGCGCCCTGGCCAGCGATGCCTGAGATGCCATGTAGGCAGGCAGGCAGCTGAGGTGGCGCAATGGTGGGTCTCCATGAAGATCTGCATGTCGCCACGCAGGTGCCTGCCCAGCTGGTTGGGTCGGCAGCTGCATATGGCGGTGGAGGCTTAGTTGGCGTGGGCCTGATGGTGGCCCTGCGGACGTCCTCGGCAAGGGCCTTGCCGGGGCCCCGACAAGGGTCTTGCCGCGGCGCCTCCTGTCATCCCCGGCAAGGTGCTTGCCGGAGGTCTTGTGGTCTTCCTTGGCTGGGATCCCGCCAAGGGTCGCCGTCTTCTCAGTGTGTATCTGATCTTGAATGTCTTCACAAAGATCTACATGCCACTACGGGAATGTCTCCCGAATCCTTGCCCTATGGGGGCAGTGGACAAAAGGGTGAATCGCTCCGTAGGCGTGGGGTGAGTTGCCGCGGCAATGGTCTTGTCGGGGCTGCTAAAGCCGGCGGGGCTGCTAAAACTGGCTCCCGGCAAGGATCTTGCCCGGGGAAGCCACTTCGTCCCTTTGCTCTTCGTGGTCTTGTTCTTGGGCTTCAGTTCCATCGAGCTTCGGTCTTACCCTGGCTCACCTCCCTTGTCGTGCTTGGTGTGGTGGTGCCCGTTGATACATCCAAAACATATCTATAATTTCTGCTTGCTCCATGCCACTTTTGGGTGATATTGCTATGATATTCATACACTTCCATACACTTTTGATCATATTTGGACTAACTTACTAATCCAGTGCACCCCAGTGCTAGTTTCTGTTTTCGGCTGTTTTTGTATTTCAGGTTTTCACGTTACGAGAACTGCCAGGAAAAATCCAGAAAAATTATATAAAAAATCAGCGTTTCGGAAACAACCTTGCGTCCGAAGGACAGCCGGGGGGGCCACCAGGGCTCCAGGCACCCTGGCGGCGCCCCCCCCTGGGCCGCGGCGGGGGGGCGCCTGGGCCCCCCGAAGCTTCCCCGATGCCCCCCTTTGGCATATATTTAAAGCGTCCTCCGAAACCCTCAGAACAGGAACTCTTTTCGCGATCCCATCTCTGTTCCGCCGCCGCCGCCGCTTCCAAGATCGGGAGCACCAGGAGAACTCTTCCCGGCACCCTGCCGGAGGGGAGGATCACCACCGGGAGCTTCTCCACCACCATGGACGCCTCCCGGATGACTCGTGAGTAGTCTCCCTTGGGCCATGAGTCCATGACCAGTAGCTATGTGATGTTCTCCTCCCGTTCTTGTGCTTCACTAATTAGTCCTCGTGAGCTGCCCTACATGATCGAGGCACCTATGTAATCCTTATGCTGTTGCTATGTTGAGTTTGCTGGGATCCGATGGATTATGAGATTATGTTCAGATTGATCTTGAGTAATATATTTGATCTACCTCTTTTATATTTTTGTTCATAAGTAATTCTTGCATGTTCTCCGTTGTTATTTATTGCTTTGGCCAAGTAATAGGTAGTGACTCCAAGAGGGAACGTTATGCTCGATTGTGGGTTCATGCCCCTCGATGACTAGCTTGAGTGACAGAAACATGAGTCTAGGGGATGTGCTGTTGCCACAAGGGGGGAAACAACGGTGCTTGTGCCCGCGGGTGCAAGGATTGTTTACTTTACGCAAAGTTCTTTTAATGCAGTTGTCTGTTGCATTGAGTTTACACTATGGGTAGGACTCGCAACTTAATACCAGCGAGATGTTCTGGATAGATATCTCAAGGTGGATGATTAGTAGTAGATATTGATGGATTTCGGTCTACTTACTTTGGCGTACCGCCCATGCTTTGAACCTCAATCTTTCTTGCAATGTAATCAGCATTGGTTTGCGCTCGTGGGTCCTGTCAATTGCCCAGCTGTAATTTGTTTACCTCATATAGCTGTTTTATCATCTTTTGGGAGAGAGACATCACTAGTGAACATCATGAGACTCCGGTCCATATTACCATCATTGATCACATCCGCTATTTACTTTTTGTTATTATTTGCTATTGCAAAACACTATCTATCACTACTATCATTGCTTTTAATCCTTTGTGAACTACAAGGCCGGAGGGATTGACAACCTCTCTGTACTCGTTGGGAGCAAAGTTATTTGTATCTGTGTGCAGGTCCACGTTGATTGCTACTAATCTGGCGCCGTAGCAGTTGACACCTACTTGTTGAACCTAGGAGTCTCTGGGGATTCGATCCTTGGCATCTTTGCTAAGGGAAAACACTTCCACAACACTGCATCTTACACCTTCCACTTGGGGTAACCAACGAGGGGTTCGAGGCCCATCAAGGAGTATTTTCTGGCGCCGTTGCCGGGGACTCCACTCTTCAGGATAGGGGAGTTGCATGCTATCTTTTACCTTTGCTTTTTAGTCTTGTTAGTTTACCTTTCAGTTTTTGTTTTAGTACCTTTTTATCGAAAATCACAAAAATAGTTATCTTGCTTACTTGCTATTATGGGTTCTACCAAAAACACTAAATGGGAGGAGTACACCCCTTCTTCCATTACCCCAATTACCACTGTCGGGATTTACAAAAGTAATAAACCTTGTGATTATATTAGTCTTGACGGAGGGTTATGCCCATGGCATGGTCTTCTAGGAAAAGAGTATGAGCCTCAGTTTAAAGTTGCTCCTAAGCTTCCCCAAACTTGGGAAGATGTTCAAACTCTTATAATAGAGAGCGAATTAAACAAAGAGGATGACACTACAATTCTGCCCACTAATGATAAAATTGATTTTGATAATTGTAGTATTACAGAAGTTGTCACCTTTCTACAAGGAATGGCTAAAGATCCCCACACTAGCACGCTTAATCTTGCCTTCACAGAGCATGTCACTAATGCTCTCATCAAAGCTAGGGAGGAGAAACTTAGAGTAGAAGCCTCCATACCTAGAAAGCTAGAAGATGGTTGGGATTCTATGATTAAAATTAAGATAAACAACTTCTCATGCTATGCTTTATGTGATATTGTAGCTAGTACTTCTATTATGCCCAAGAGACTATATGATATGCTTAAATTGAAACCTTATGATTCTTGTTCTTTTGGTGTTCGTCTCGTTGATTCTTCCATAAAGAAACCTTTGGGGAGGATCAACGATGTTCTTATTGTTGTCAATGATAATTATGTTCCCGTTGATTTCACTATTATGGATATTGAATGTGATCCTTCTTGTCCAATTATTTTGGGACGTCCCTTTTTGCGCACCGTTGGTGCTATCATTGACATGAAAGAGGGTAATATAAAATTTCAGTTTCCTCTCAAGAAAGGGATGGAACACTTCCCTCGTAAGAAGATCAAGTTACCTTTTGAGTCCGTTGTACGGGCTAGCTATTCTTTTACTCTTGATAAAACTTGATCTATGCATTATGCCTAGCTTAAAGGCATAAAAGAAAGCGCTTTTGGGAGGCAGCCCACATGAATAAATTTTTTTCTTTTGTTGTGTCTTGATGTTGTTTACTGCTGTAGCATCATCATTGTATCTTTGCTTTTCATATTTGTGCCAAGTATAGCCTCTGATTGCTAGAAAGTTCAAAAGTTGTGAGGTGTTGTCCAGGAAACAGATTCTGTCCTTGGATAGAAAAATTCGTATAAAATCACAAGATCATCTTTTTGGTCTGAATTGTTTCTACAGCATTCTCTATATAATTGTCTTTCGTGCGTCTGTTCTTAGTTTTTTGATTTGAGTTGCAGAAGTATCCCGAACAGATCAATTACTACCTGCTGTTCTGTTTTTCACAGATTCTGTCCTGTTTTGCCTTTCCTTCACTTTGCAAATCAAGAGCTTGCTTTTTCTTTGCAAAAACCTTTTGGCAATCTTGAGAAACAGTACAACTTCAAGAATATCTTTATTTCCAGCAAGGTATAATTATTTATTTAAGGGTACTAACCTCGCTAATCAGATTATGATGAGTTATGTATGAAGGGAGTTTTCAAGTGTGCGAGGGAAGATGATAAAAAGATTCAGGAGTGTCAAGCGCTCAAGCTTGGGGATGCCCCCGTGCACCCCCAAGAAATATTCAAGGAGACTCAAGCGTCTAAGCTTGGGGATGCCCCCGTGCATCCCCTTCTCCATCAACATTATCAGTTCGTCTTTCGTTCCACTATATTTTTATCACTTCATGTGTTATGTGCTATGCTTGGAGCGTCTTGCTTTTTGTTTTCTTTTTAGTTTTTCATAACGAGTCGGAACTCAGCATTCTTTATGTGGGAGAGAAACACGCTCCACTTCTACCCAGAACATAACATATAATTTTCATGTCTATCTTTGTTGTGTGTGTTCTTTGTCTTTTAATAGCTACTATCATGCTCTACTCTTAGTATTCATGCTTATCTTTTCAAAGAACTTTTGTCTAGTTGGTTGCTGGAACTCTCTTTAATTACCATGCTCACCTTATTAAGAGAGTTTGCTTCCGTTGCATTGGTTAATGTGTCTATGATAAAGATGCTACTTGCATGATGGTGCTTAGTAGTTCAGGTTTTCTTATGGTTAGTCTCAAATAGCTGGGGGGTTCCCAATGTGTTATTGGAGTACCAACTTGATTTGTTTGCCTATGATGTGTTATGGTTTAGTAATATCTTCCTTCGAGAATTTATTTTGATTGACTTGGCGTATGCTCACGCATATTTAAGACTGTAAAGAAAGTCTGTCAAGCCTTGATGATCTTTTATTTCTGAGTAGCGATATAACTACCATGCCTGATTCAATATTGCTTTGTCGCTCTGCATGATTATGACCGTCATTGCTCTCTTAGTTGGTCGCTCCCAGTCTTTTGCTAACCTACACCTGTACTAAGCGAACTAACTTGCAATACATAGCTCATGGGAAAGTAGCTTTAAAACTATTGTGGTAAAGAATATGTTGCCTATGTATCTTATTTCTTATAAGTTGCTTGCTGAGCGGTAACCATGTTTTTGGGGACGCCATCAACTGTCACACTTTTGTTGAATATCATGTGAGTTGCTATGCATGTTCGTCTTGTCTGAAGTAAGGGTGATTTACCATGGGTTGAATGACTATGCATATTGTTAGAGAAGAACATTGGGCCGCCAACCAAAGCCATGTATCATGGTGGAAGTTTTAGCTTGGACCTTAATCCTCAATCTCTTATGAGAATATGCTTATGCATTGAAGAGGAGTCCATCATCTATTTTCTATGTTGTCCCGGTATGGATGTCCTCAAGTTTAGATCTATCAAAAATGAGAAATCAAATGCGATTTATCTCCTTGGACCTTTGTACAGGTGGCATAGAGGTACCCCTTTGTGACACTTGGTTGAAACATATGCAATGCAATGATAACCCATGGAAATCCGAGCTAATTAGGACAAGGTGCGAGCACTATTAGTATTTGATGCATGAGGCTTGCAACTTATAGGATGTCTTATGCATGACACATATGAAGTACTACTACCGTTGAAAAAATTGCTTCTATGTTTTCAAAATAAAAAGCTCTAGCACTTCAAGCACCAACTACTGAGAGCATGATTGTCATTCTGAGTGTAATGTGCATTGTCCCAAAGTAGCATTGTCTTTTGCATGATTGTGATATCGTTCATTCTGAAATCATTGTATCTAGTCATCACATAAACCTTGAAGGTGCCCCTGCATTTATGTTTTGCATCCCTAAAGGGGGCAAGCTAGATATCACTTTATCATATTTGCACATCATGTTCATTGCAAATCTATTTGATGTTTCAGTTTCATATTGTAAAACTTTCAGTCATTTGTGATTTTCTCATGAGGCAACTTAATTACTATAGAATCATTGTCTCAGTAAGCTTTTGTCATATGACTATGAAAAAGTCCTATATGGTTAATAGCATGTCACCACAGAAATTATTCTTGTTATCATTTACCTACTCGAGGACGAGCAGGAATTAAGCTTGGGGATGTTGATACGTCCAAAACGTATCTATAATTTTTGCTTGCTCCATGCCACTTTTGGGTGATATTGCTATGATATTCATACACTTCCATACACTTTTGATCATATTTGGACTAACTTACTAATCCAGTGCACCCCAGTGCCAGTTTCTGTTTTCGGCTGTTTTTGTATTTCAGGTTTTCACGTTACGAGAACTGCCAGGAAAAATCCAGAAAAATTATATAAAAAATCAGCGTTTCGGAAACAACCTTGCGTCCGAAGGACAGCCGGGGGGGGGGGCACTAGGGCTCCAGGCGCCCTGGCGGCGCGCCCCCCCTGGGCCGCGCCGGGGGGCGCCTGGGCCCCCCGAAGCTTCCCCGATGCCCCCCTTTGGCATATATTTAAAGCGTCCTCCGAAACCCTCAGAATAGGAACTCTTTTCGCGATCCCATCTCTGTTCCGCCGCCGCCGCCGCTTCCAAGATCGGGAGCACCAGGAGAACTCTTCCCGGCACCCTGTCGGAGGGGAGGATCACCACCGGGAGCTTCTCCACCACCATGGACTCCTCCCGGATGACTCGTGAGTAGTCTCCCTTGGGCCATGAGTCCATGACCAGTAGCTATGTGATGTTCTCCTCCCGTTCTTTTGCTTCACTAATTAGTCCTCGTGAGCTGCCCTACATGATCGAGGCACCTATGTAATCCTTATGCTGTTGCTATGTTGAGTTTGCTGGGATCCGATGGATTATGAGATTATGTTCAGATTGATCTTGAGTAATATATTTGATCTACCTCTTTTATATTTTTGTTCATAAGTAATTCTTGCATGTTCTCCGTTGTTATTTATTGCTTTGGCCAAGTAATAGGTAGTGACTCCAAGAGGGAACGTTATGCTCGATTGTGGGTTCATGCCCCTCGATGACTAGCTTGAGTGACAGAAACATGAGTCTAGGGGATGTGCTGTTGCCACAAGGGGGAAAACAACGGTGCTTGTGCCTGCGGGTGCAAGGATTGTTTACTTTACGCAAAGTTCTTTTAATGCAGTTGTCTGTTGCATTGAGTTTACACTATGGGTGGGACTCGCAACTTAATACCAGCGAGATGTTCTGGATAGATATCTCAAGGTGGATGATTAGTAGTAGATATTGATGGATTTCGGTCTACTTACTTTGGCGTACCGCCCATGCTTTGAACCTCAATCTTTCTTGCAATGTAATCAGCATTGGTTTGCGCTCGTGGGTCCTGTCAATTGCCCAGCTGTAATTTGTTTACCTCACATAGCTGTTTTATCGTCTTTTGGGAGAGAGACATCACTAGTGAACATCATGAGACTCCAGTCCATATTACCATCATTGATCACATCCGCTATTTACTTTTCATTATTATTTACTATTGCAAAACACTATCTATCACTACTGTCGGGGAAACTGGTCGCCCACGAACACCTATGGGACCGGAGCCCCTTCTACGGTACGGCAAGGGAGCGGAGGGAGCACGAAGAGCAGATCGAGAAGCACACGCGGGCAGTTTACCCAGGTTCGGGCTGCACGGATGCGTAAAACCCTACTCCTGCCTTGGTTGTATTGAGTTCTTGAGCTCGGGAGCTTGAAGATCTACAGTACTAGCTACACCGAGCGAGGGAGTGATCAAGTTTCTGGGATCGAACCCCCTCTACGTTGTGCATGGGCCTCCTTTTATAGCTCAAAGGGGTCACCGACAGGTGTCAACGTAGAGGAGGGTAAAAGTGTAAAATTGGTGGTAGATGGAACAGTGCATGAACAGTGTATGCGCAGTGTACGCACAGTGATCTATACCTAACCCAGACGGTGGGGGACAAAGGCATTGAATGCCCGTCGCCGTCACCCCAAAAGCGTCCGCCCGGGCGTCTCCGTTCGCCACGACGATGGCCTCGTCACCGCGGCTCGCCACCGTGTACCCCAGGCTGCACAACCATCTGCCACGTGCCCCTGGAAGGGCCCCAGGGCGATGCGTGGCCAGATGAGCTGGAGCGCAGGCACACAGTGTAAGCCTCCCCCGGCAAGCACCTTGCCGGGGTTGCTATCTTGCCGGGCCCGGAAGCTTGTCGCTCTTCGGGTCCTGCCGGGGCGCATGATGCACCACGATATCTCTTCTGGGGTGCTGTTCTTTAGCCCTCCTAGCAAGCTCCTCTTGCCAGGGTCTTGTGTTGGAATGATAACCTTGAGCCTGGTGCGGCCTTCCCGGCAAGCTCCTCTTGCTGGGGTCTTGTTTCTTAACTTGAATACTTTGTTCTTGAATGGCTTCAAAGGGGTCCAGAGTGGGTTTTGGCGGGCGCGTGGTGAGCCAGACCACGGGACGCTGCTACTGCCCGTGCACAAGTCGGGATACTAAGGTACCCCTACTTTAGTACACCGACAGGAGCCCCCGGGCCTGGGCCACACACGGTGCCGAGCGCTGTTGGGCCAGGCCCAAAACAGTGCACGGGCACACGCGGCCCATGGCGCGCTGTTTCCCACTCCGCATCTGTCGCATCTCTCCCTAACGGCACGCGTCGATTGCGGCGTCGTGGGAGAGATCGTGGCCTGCTTCTTTAATGGAAAAATGCGGAACGTCCCCCACTTCCCCCTTAAAAGCAGAGGAAGCAGGGGCAGTTTCCCCCCATTGCTTTCATTGTGTCTTGAATCTCCAGAAACCCCCGCCGCCCTCCGCCTCCCCAAAGGTCGACGGAGAGCCGAGCTCCACCCCTCCTCCGCCGTTTCCAGCATCTGCAGTGCCGTCGACCCCCTCGCCGCCCTCGCCATGGCCCCGAAGAGCGACAAGGCGAAGAGCGACAAGGCGAAGAAGGAGATGTCCGACAAGGCGGCGAAGCTGGCAGCCATGCGGAGGAAGATGGTGGTCTTCCCGCCGAGGCTCGGCGCGAGGGAGCTGCGGGACAAGTATTACTTGTTCTGGGCGAGGGAGACGAAGGCTCACCCGCGCACCAGAGTCCTCCCCGCCGAAGCCATCGACTTGTACCCAGGAGGTTACCACTACTTCGCTTTGTTCTTCCATTGCGGTCTCTGTCCTCCGTATTCAGAGTTTTTCTGCGATGTGAGGAACACATATGGATTCCAGCTCTTAGATTTCACCCCGAATGCCGTCCTCACTTTGGCCGTTTTCGCACATCTGTGCGAAAACTATGTCGGGGTCCACCCAAACGTAGCTCTCTTCCGCCACTTCTTCACACCTAGAGTAGAGTCCGGATCTCCACTTTCCGGCGGTATCTCTTGGATCTTCAGGCTCGGCAAGAAAGAAGCGTACTTGATCGGAGAGCTCCGCGGCAAGTTGGAAGAGTGGAGGGCTGATTGGTGCTGGGTCATGGAAGATGAACCCGAGCAGTTTACCTCGCCGCGCCGGACAGCAATAGTGCACGGCAAGGATTGGAGTGACTTGGCCCCGGAGGACGACAAGCTGCAGATTGCCCTCACTAGGATCCTTCGCTTCCGGGCCGCCAACCTTACTGTAGGTGAAGTTGGGGCTGATTTCCTCCGCCGCCGCATTGCTCCTCTGCAGGAAAGGAAGAGGCCTGCCTGGGAGTTCGGCAACGCGGCAGACCGCATGAGGCTGCGCCCCGGGCTGAATTATAACTTCACCGTCTTGGAACTCAAGGGGATGGTCCAGGAGCTGTTCAAACATGACCCCAAGCACAAGGAGTGGTTCACCCCGTCCCGGGGAGTAGTTCCGTTGTGCAACAATACTGCTCTTAGTGCCATCCGTGCGGCAATGCCTGAGTGTGACTCCCACGGGGTTGTTCCCACCTGGCTGACGCCTTCAGAAGAGACTGTGCAGACCTTCTTTGACAGCCTGGTTGAACGGCCGCGCAACCCCGAAGAGAAGAAAGGGCTCACCCGGGAGACCACCGAGCGAGATGTGGCATATATAGCTACCAGAATGGAGGAGGCCGCCGCGGCGGCGGCCGCGGGTGAGTTTGGGTACACCGTGGTGGAAGCGGAAGCGGCGGACGCGGTGAGCCAAGCCGAGGAGGAAGAGATCCTCAAGCTGTTGAAGATTGCGCCCGAGGAGTTCATCGGGGAGCCTGCCGGGACGAGCGAGGCTGTCGGGCAGGGCTCCGAGTCCAGTGAGCCCACCGAGGAGGACGCCGAATCGGGCGATTCTGACGAAGACTCGGGCGGTTCACTGAACCTCGACGATGACGCCTCCTCATCCTCAGAGAATTCTCCGCCACCACCAAGTCCTCCGCCACAGCCGAAGAAGCGCCTCCGCAAGGCCACTGAGACGGCGAGGCCACCGGCGCCCCGACAGCAGCCGAAGTGTCGTGCGACGCGTGCCACCACGACGAGCAAGGTCGTCAAGGAGGTGCCCCGTGCCCGAGCGACAAGCGGAGGGGGATCTTCCCGGAGTGGCTCTGGTGTTCCTTCTGCCCCTCGGTCTTCAGCGACGACCGGCGCGGGGTCTTCACAACCCACGGCTCCGAAGCCCGCCAAGCGCCCGAGGGAGCCTTCTCCTCCAGCTCCTCGCGCTGGAGCACGTGAGGCGGAGTTTGACTTCTCCGCCCTCAGCTCCGACGAAGAGGAGGAAGAGTAAGCACTTGCAATTCCTATTTCCTTTGATTTTTGTTGCTTTTGTCTTGATTTCTCTTTGCCTAACTCTGATCTTGTTTGGCTTCCAGGACCTTGACCCAGAGGATGGCGAAGAGGGCCAAGATCCCTGTGGTTGACCTCGAGGACGACGAGCCCGTCGCAGCGACGGGGGATGCGCCAGCGACAGGCCTGCCGGACTAGCCTGCTGCTCCGGAGAGCAGCCCCCAGCGCAGCCCCCAGCGTAAGTCTTGTGTTCATTTTTCTGCTTGACGGGCGCGCTTGAGGTTGTTATCCTTAATAATGTTTTGTTGTCTTGTGCAGAAGTGGAGCCGCAGCCGCAGGAGCACCAAGAGGCCGCCCCCGATGAGCCGCTTGTTCCACCCTCCCCGCCAAGGAGGAGCTCCCCGGCGAGGGACAGTGCTCTGCCAAGGATGGGTACTCCGCCAAGGGCGAGCACACCGACAAGGGTGGGCACCCCGCCAAGGGAAGGCGCAAGCGGCCCTCCGCCAGCAGGGGCCGCTACTACACCGCCAAGGGAGAATTCCCCGGCGAGGGACCCCGTTATCGAAGAGGCCCGCGCAGGTAAACCCTTGTACTTTCCTTCTTTTGAACTCTTCTATTTGGATATTTGCTTGACGATTCTTTCTTTTCTTTTTCTGTTGTCAGATCCGCCCGCCCCGGAGTCGATGGAGACGGAGACCATCGCCGAGGAGGACGCGCGCGGCAATGCTGGCGACGCCACCACCACCGAAGGAATGGCTGGCGCTGACGAGCCAGCCGCCGAAGAGACTGCCCCGACCGCTGACGCGGCAGCTGGGGAAGGGACCGGCGACCGTACTGCTGGCCCTGAGGCCGCAGGAGCGCCGGACGCTGCGCCGGCCGCCGACCCCTCCGCCCCCGCGGCTGGGTCGGGCGTCTATCTGGAGGCCGCCAACGGGGTCTTCATCCAAGTCCCGTGGGCGTCTTCGTCAAGGGCACCCGCGGAGGGGGAGACCTTCGATGGAGAAGTTCTCGCCTCCGCCGGGCTGAGGGTCGTCGACGCGCCCGACAGCAGCAACGAGCCCGAAGAGGAGCAACTCCTATGTCGACTCCTGGCCTTGTACCGGGCCAAGCAGGCTAAGTTGGATTCCCGGGAGGCCCTGGCTGCCAAGGCTGGTGCTGATCTGGAGAAGCGCGCCGCGGAGCTCCGTGCCGCCAACCAAGCGGCCCTCCAGAACATGGCGGAGGAGCGCGAAAGAGCTTGCCGGAGCACATCATGCGTTCCTCCTCAAGAAGGCCGAGGTGGAGGAGCAGCAGCGGCTGGCCGCCGAGGAGCTGTCTCGGCGGGAGGGAGAGCTCAACCAGCGGAAGGTCGACCTCGATAGCCACGAGGACGACCTTACCGCTCGCGAGCAGGCCATTGGCGGGGCTCTGCAGGAGGCGAGGGATGCCGCTGCCGCCGCAGAGACCGCCAAGAGGGATCTGGAGGCCAAGGTGGCGCAATTGGAGACGAGCTTGAAGGCGAGCGAGGACAGGGTTGCCGCGCTCAACGTGGCGCGGGAGAAGGACGCCCATACCAACTCGGAGCTGCAAGTCCGTCTCTCCGAGAAGGGCAAAGAGCTCACCGACGCCAGGGACTCCATCCCAGACTTGGAGCTGAAGGTTTCCACCCTCACCGATTCGCTTGACGCTGCCCGGGACCGCGAGACGAAGCTGAAGGACGATCTCCGTGCTGAGAGGGCCTTGCTGGACAGTGCTGCCCTGTCGCAGAACAACTTCCAGCAGACGGTGGAGCAGTGGACCGAGGAGCTTGTCGCCTCCGCTGCCAACATCGATAAGGAGCTGGTGGCGCTGAGGGCGGAGCACCTCGTGTACTCCCCTGACGAGAGCCTCCCCCACAGTGCCAAGCTAAGCTTGTTCTTCAGAGGAGTGGCGCCGGCTCTCGCGCAGCTACGGGAGAAGATCCCCACGCAGCTGGCTGACGAGGCGCGCCGGCTTTGCATGGGTACTATGGAGCGGGTGTTGTCGAAGATCGTCTACCGCAACCCCGGGATCAACCTCATCGACGTCCTCCGGACCCTGCCGCCCGAAGCTGACCAGGAGGCGTTGAAGGCACAAGTCGCCCACATTGTAGCCAAGGCGGGCAAGATCAAGAGGGTCGACGGAGACCGAAAAGACTAGGCTCCCTTCTTTCTGCTTCCCTTGCCGCTGTCGATTAAGTCATGGGTAGTAGTTGGTTAGAACAGCGGCAAGCTATCTTGTAATATAACTTTATTTTGGATAATCAATGCAGTGTTATCTCCCTTGTTTAGTCCCTTCACTTTGTATGCTTTCCACCCTACGCTTTTAGGGAACTTGCTGGCAAAGGAACCCTTGCCGCGAGCGCTGAGTGCGGGACTCTTAGCAGCCTGCTACCAATGCCTTTGCCGGCAAGAAACCTTGCCGCAGCTAGTCGCAGCACACTTAGATTGCTGAGCGAACTCGAAAACGAAGTAAGGGCGCGACACTTGTCGCAGCTCACTTAAGCCGTTGAGCGTGCTCGAAACAAAGTAAGGGTGCGGCTAGCCACGGGTAGGTTCCTTCGTGCACAGGTTTTCCATACAAAGTGTGGTCGTTCAAGGAAGATAACTAAGAATTTAAAATTTTGAAAGCTCAAACTTTGGCAACTTAGCTTTCATGGATTGTTTGCTTCCCGGCAAGGCTTTCCTTTCTTGAACAGCACTTGGTCCATACCTCTATCTCCTTCCCCCCGGCAAACTTGTGCGCGAGGAACACTTCTTCTGTTTAAGAGAGAAAAGAAAAAGGGGAGGAAACACAAGTATGGAGCCTTGCGGCTTGTTACTGCTTACCGGGGATGTGTGCTGCAGAAAGTGTCAGACGATACATGCAAGTAAAAGGAAAGGCATGAAATGACAAATGGTGCAAGGCATAAAAGTTTTACTGATGCACGGGGTCTGCGCCCGGCTTTGTACAAAGGTTTATATGCAACAGCGGCAAGACTTGTACAAAAGGTGGTTGCCGGAGTGGATCACGGCAACCGCGCCTCATGGGTGAAACTTGCGAAGATGCTCAATGTTCCAGGAGTTACTCACCGGTAAGCCTTCTTCGGTCTCAAGGCGGACAGCGCCGGGCCTTGTGACTTGTCTCACCCGATAAGGGCCTTCCCACTTTGGCATCAACTTGTTGGAGTTCTTGGCGGACTGAACGCGCCGAAGAACAAGGTCGCCTTCCTCGAGACTCCTGGCCTTGACTTTGCGGCTATGATAGCGGCGCAAAGCTTGCTGGTATCGAGCAGCTCGTACAGCAGCCTGGAGACGGCCCTCCTCGAGGAGCAGTGCATCATCTTGCTGTAGCTGCTCTTGCTCGAGCTCGTCGTAAGAGAGCACTCAAGGAGATCCGTATACGAGTTCCGTGGGGAGAACTGCCTCTGCTCCATAGACAAGAGCAAAGGGTGTCTGCCCGGTGGCTCGATTTGGTGTCGTTCTGATTGACCAAAGAGACGCCGGCAACTCCTCAATCCAGTTTCTTCCGCACTTGTGTAGCTTGTCGAAGGTTCTTGTCCTGAGCCCGCGCAGCACTTCAGCATTGGCCCTCTCCGCTTGACCATTGCTCCTCGGGTGAGCAACAGAAGTGAAGCAGACCTTGGCGCCAAGGTCTTGGACGTACTGCATGAAGGTGCGACTTGTGAACTGTGTGCCGTTGTCGGTGATGATCCTGTTAGGGATTCCGAAACGGCAAACAATTGACCCGAAGAACCTGACTGCTGACTGTGCGGTCACCTTTCTCACTGGATCCACTTCTGGCCACTTTGTGAACTTGTCGATTGCAACGTACAAGTACTCAAAGCCCCCGACTGCGCGGGGAAAGGGGCCGAGGATGTCGAGCTCCCAGACCGAGAAGGGCCAGGACAAAGGTATTGTCTGGACAGCTTGAGCTGGCTGGTGTATTTGCTTGGCATGGAACTGGCACGCTTCACACTTGGTTACTTGTGCAGTTGCATCTTGGAGGGCTTCTGGCCAAAAGAAACCTTGCCGGAATGCCTTCCCGGCAAGTGCTCTTGCGCCAATGTGGTGGCCACATATGCCTCCGTGTATCTCTGCCAACAGCTTCTGTCCATCTTCCCGGGAAATGCACTTCAATCTAACACCATTGAGCCTTCTTCTATATAGCTCGTTGCCGACGAACTGATACATACTTGACTGCCTGGTAATCCTCTCTATCTCTTCTGGTTCTTCGGGAAGTTCCCCAGTTTGAAGAAAACGGACGATTTGCTGTGCCCATGCTGGAGCCTGAGGCTCAACAACAAGGACTAAAGGCATCAGGGCTGCTGCGGGAACCTCAGCTTCTACGGCAAGAACCTGCGGCTCTGCTGGAGCTAAGTGTTCCCCGGCAAGCCTGCCGGGGCAAGGCTTGTCGGGAACGCCTGCTTCCACTGTACAGACCCTTGGGTCCGCAGGAGCAGATTGTTCCTCAGCATCTTGGTTGTTGATCTTGGGGACCTTGGCTGCGGTTTCAGGAAGATCCGCCGGCAAGTAGTCGCCGGAGACCAATTTCCTCTTTTTGCTTTGCCCAACTAATGGTGTAACGGATGGTTGAGTTAGCTTGAGCACGAAGACCCCTGATTCCATAGGTAACTTCATTGCAGCATACTTTGAGAGGCCATCCGCGATATCATTCTGAGCTCTTGGGACATGCTCCATCTGCAGGCCTTCAAAGTGTTCTTCAAGCTTCCTCACTTCATCGACATAAGCTTCCATCAAAGGACTCTGGTAACTCTTGTTTACTTGTTGGACCACCAATTGTGAATCTCCCCGCACAATCAGCTTCTTGATCCCAAGTTCGGCCGCAATTCTGAGGCCGGCAAGCAAACCTTCATACTCAGCAGTATTGTTTGTCGCTTGTTCCTTGGGAAAGTGCATCTGAACAACGTACTTGAGGTGCTCTCTGGTGGGCGCTATGAGTAACACGCTAGCACCGGCGCCTTGCAGCGAGAATGCACCATCGAAGTACATTATCCACTCTTTGCTTGCTTCTTGGACGGGGATGCTTGTCTCTGGAACTTCTTCATCTGGTGTTGGTGTCCACTCCGCTATGAACTCTACCAAAGCTCTGCTCTGTATAGTTGAAGTACTCTCAAACTTGAGACCAAAGCTTGACAGCTCCAGTGCCCACTCGACGATCCTGCCTGTTGCTTCTGGGTTTTGCAATATCCTCTTCAACGGAAAGCGAGTGACCACCGTTATCTCATGTGCTTGGAAGTAGTGGCGCAGCTTTCTTGAGGCCATGAGGAGGCCGAAAAGCAATTTCTGCACCCCAGAGTATCTTGATCTAGCCCCCTGCAAGAGGGAACTTACAAAATAAACTGGGCGCTGCACCATCTTCTTTCGCACTTCTCCTTGTTCCTGCGCAGACTTGTCCTTGTCGGGGCCAGAGCTTGTCGGGGAAGCCCCCTGCTTGTCGCTGGATGTGCTTGCCGGGGATGTGGGTTCCTCATCTGCCTCCCTCTCCGCTACTAACGCAGCACTAACCACTTGATTGGTTGCTGCTAGGTACAGCAGCAACTTCTCTTGTGGCCTAGGTGCGACAAGTATTGGAGTGGAGGACAGGTATTCTTTCAAGTCATGCAGCGCTGCCTCCGCTTCCGGAGTCCATTTCATAGGACCTGCCTTTTTCAAAATCTTGAAGAAAGGTAGGGCGCGTTCCGCAGACTTTGAAATGAACCTGCTGAGGGCAGCCACACAACCAGCAAGTCTTCGTACATCCTTGACGCGCTTTGGTGCTTCGATCTGCTCGATGGCCTTGATCTTGTCGGGATTGGCTTCAATCCCCCTCTGGGACACAAAGAACCCAAGAAGCTTGCCGGAGGGAACTCCGAAGACGCACTTCTCGGGGTTGAGCTTGAGTTGTATCTTCCGCAGATTCTCGAAGGTTTCTGCTAGGTCTTGTACCAGGGTATCTTTGTCCTTGCTCTTGACCACTATATCATCCATGTAGGCTTCTACATTCCTGTGTATCTGTGGTTCAAAAGCGGTGTGGACCACCCTTGCAAATGTTGAGCCCGCATTCTTCAATCCAAAGGGCATGCGTATGAAGCAATATGTGCCACATGGAGTAATGAATGCAGTCTTCTCTTCATCTTCCTCAGCCATGAATATCTGGTGGTAGCCGGAGTAGGCTTCAAGAAATGAAAGCAACTCACATCCGGCCGTGGAGTCGACGATCTGGTCAATGCGCGGCAAGGGAAATAGATCCTTGGGACAAGCTTTATTCACATCAGTGAAGTCTATACAAAGTCTCCACTTCCCATTAGCCTTACGCACGACAACTGGATTAGCCAACCACGTGGGATGTAGTACACCTCTAACAAGGCCTGCTGCTTCCAACTTCTTGATTTCTTCAGCTATGAACTCTTGGCGCTCCATCGCTTGCTTCCTGACCTTCTGCTTGACGGGCCGCGCGTGAGGACAAACAGCAAGCTTGTGCTCAATTACCTTCCTAGGAACGCCGGGGATGTCAGACGGTTTCCATGCGAACACGTCGACATTCGCCCGCGGGAAGGCAACGAGCGCGCTTTCCTATTTGTGGTCGAGCGTAGCACTGAGGGTGAAAGTACCGCCAGTGCCGTCCTCCTTGGCGGACACCTTCTTGCTTGCCGGTGGAGCTGCCATTCCTTTCTTGCACTTGCCGGTGGAGCTCGATGGTGCGTCCTCGACGGCAGCGCAGCACTCCGAAGAGGTGCGTTTGCCGGAGTGGGCCCCAGAGCTTTTGCCGGACTTGGTCTTGGTCTTCCCCCCGGGAGCTTCAGCGGCAAGTGTCTTGCTGTCCGCCGCGGCTGCTGCGTCCCGGTAGATCTTGTCGGCGCAGATAAGCGCATTCTTCTTGTCACCGGGGACAGAGATGACGCTTATTGGCCCTGGCATCTTGAGCATGTTGTAAGTATAGTGGGAGGCCGCCATGAACTTGGCGAGCGCAGGACGGCTAAGTATCCCATTGTATGGTAATGGGATATCGGCAACGTCGAATGTGATCCTCTCCGTCCTGAAGTTAAGCTCTCCGCCAAAGGTCACCGGCAGCGTGATCTTCCCCTTCGGCTTGCTCCTTCCCGGGTTGATTCCATGGAAAGTCCCGGTTTCCTCGAGCTCGCTGTCGGGGATCTGCAGCTTCTTGATCACAGCAGAGGAGATCAAGTTGAGGCCGGCCCCGCCGTCAACCAACATCTTGGTGACCTTGAGGTTGCGGATAGTTGGTGAAACCAACATCGGCAAGCACCCGACAGCAGTTGTGCGGTCAGGGTGGTCCTCAAGGTCAAAGATGATGGCCGTGCCGGACCATTTCAGCAGCCTGCGCGACTCGACGGGTGGCTCAGCTGCATTCACTTCCCGCACCCATTGCTTGAGTTGGCGGTGGGAAGTGTGCAGAGAGGCACCTCCATCGACGCACAGAACTTCCGTGGCCTTCTGGAACTCCTGCTCGCTGTTATCTCCGTCATCCATGTCCTCATCGTCGTCTTCGTCTTCATCCTTGTCGCGGCCCCGGGGAGGTCTGTCTCCTTGCCGCTGCTTGGCCTTGCCGCGTCGTCCTCCCCGGCCATTGAATGGCCCCTTCTTGCTGGGCTCTCCTCCGCCCCCTTGGGCCTTCTCCATGTCGCGACGCTCGTATTCAGCCTTCTGCTGTTCTACGAGGTACTCGACCCTCTTGCAGTTCTAGAGATCGTGGCCTTTGGTGCGGTGGATTTTGCAGTACTGCTTGTCGGAGCCATCCTGCTTGTCGGCTGCCGCTACAGGGGTGGCCTCCTTGCCGGAGCCACCAGCCTGTGTCTTCTTGGTGGCAGCCTCCTTGCCGGACTGCTCGACAACCAGTACCTCCTTGTTCTTCTTCTTCTTATTGTTCCGCCGCCGGTTTTTCCTTGCCGGGGCGGCATCCTCGCTGTCTGTTCCTCCTGCTCCAGTACCCTCTCCGGGGAGTCTCCTCCCCTCCTCAGCACGCGCACACTTGTCAGCCAGAGCGTAAAGCTCGCTGACGTCCCGAATCTTGGTCATCGCCATCTCCTCCCTCATCCGGCGGTTACGCACGTTCTGGTGGAACGTGTTGATAACCGCGGCAGGGGGGACATCGGGGATGTTGTGCTGAACGCGGCTGAACCTCTAGATATACTTTTGCAGGGACTCTCCCTCCTTCTGGGCAAGGATGTGGAGATCGCTCTCCTGGCCGTGGGGTTTGTGGCCGCCTGTGAAGGCGCCAACAAATTGGTGGCACAGATCCGCCCAAGAAGAGATGGAGTTCTCCGGCAGGTGCATGAGCCAGGATCTGACATTTGGATTGAGCACGAGCGGGAAGTAGTTCGCTAAGATCTTCTCGTCGCGTCCCCCGGCAGCCTGCACCACAATGGTGTAGATGCTGAGGAACTCCGAGGGATGGGTCTTGCCGTCGTACTTCTCGGGCACGTCGGGTGAACGCAGGGCAGCTTGCCGCGTACGGCAAGTCGCCTGGTTCACCGGGCGCGTGCATGTCGACAGCAGTCCCAGCGCGCTGATCGGACTATCTTCGGGCTTCTCTTCGACGCTCGATACGAGTTCGAGCGTCCTCTTGTCGCCTGTCGTCGAGGACTTGGCGTTGATCGCGGCGGGCCCGCGGATCCGACGACGCCGTGGAGTCATCGTCGACGTTGATCCGGCGGGTTGGTGATTTCTGCTTCCGCGGCGGGGAGTGCATGGTAGTTGCACCCCCGGCGGTCTTGTCGCCATCGGCCTTCGCTTGGTCGACTTGCCGCGGTCGTGATGTTGCCGGCTGCTGCGGCGTGTCATTGTTGGCGAAGGCGATGAGGCTCTGGATCGTCGCCCTCCAGTCTTCGGCCTTGTCTGCTGCTGGAGGGAAATCGAGGAGCAGCTGGGCTCTAGCAAGAGCTTCTACTGGAGAGGAGGGAAGCGGTGGCGAGCGGTGCGAGGAGCGAGATATGCTCGGACTTCTAACAGCATTAGAAGGAGCAGGTTCTCATCCCGGCGACCGTGCCTTGCTCGTGCCAGCGCGCTGGCCTTGAGCATCCCGCGACCCGCCAGTTTGGCCTTGCCCCAGCAGGCGGATAGTACCGTGGGTACTACGTCGCTGCTGGCCCGGCGCCTCTTGAGAGGGACGGGGTGCGTGCACGGACACCGAGGCTTTGGAGTTCGCCCGGTCGTCCGTCTTGTCCTTGGACTTGGCGGCGCCGTGAGTGTCCTCGCCGGCGTCCACCTTTCCGCCGGCGTCTACCCCACCAACCGTTGGTTCTGGTGGCGGTGGGATAGACGCGGACGGGCCTCCGACCTCCGAAGCCTTCTTCTTCGGAGGCATGCTGGTGTAGTCGATGAGGTTGATGAAGCTGGAGAAGTTGCTGAAGATTGCGCCCGCGTGAGCGCCAGATCAGGTTCGCACAACCTCGACGCCCCCTACCTGGCGCGCCAAAGATGTCGGGGAAACTGGTCGCCCACGAACACCTATGGGACCGGAGCCCCTTCTACGGTACGGCAAGGGAGCGGAGGGAGCACGAAGAGCAGATCGAGGAGCACACACGGGCAGTTTACCCAGGTTCGGGCCGCACGGATGCGTAAAACCCTACTCCTGCCTTGGTTGTATCGAGTTCTTGAGCTCGGGAGCTTGAAGATCTACAGTACTAGCTACACCGAGCGAGGGAGTGATCAAGTTTCTGGGATCGAACCCCCTCTACGTTGTGCATGGGCCTCCTTTTATAGCTCAAAGGGGTCACCGACAGGTGTCAACGTAGAGGAGGGTAAAAGTGTAAAATTGGTGGTAGATGGAACAGTGCATGAACAGCGTATGCACAGTGCACGCACAGTGATCTATACCTAACCCAGACGGTGGGGGACAAAGGCATTGAATGCCCGTCGTCGTCACCCCAAAAGCGTCCGCCCGGGCGTCTCCGTTTGCCACGACGATGGCCTCGTCACCACGGCTCGCCACCGTGTACCCCAGGCTGCACAGCCATCTGCCACGTGCCCCTGGAAGGGCCCCAGGGCGACGCGTGGCCAGATGAGCTGGAGCGCAGGCACACAGTGTAAGCCTCCCCCGGCAAGCACCTTGCCGGGGTTGCTATCTTGCCGGGCCCGGAAGCTTGTCGCTCTCCGGGTCCTGCCGGGGCGCATGATGCGCCACGATATCTCTTCTGGGGTGCTGTTCTTTAGCCCTCCTGGCAAGCTCCTCTTGCCAGGGTCTTGTGCTGGAATGATAACCTTGAGCCTGGTGCGGCCTTCCCGGCAAGCTCCTCTTGCCGGGGTCTTGTTTCTTAACTTGAATACTTTGTTCTTGAATGGCTTCAAAGGGGTCCAGAGTGGGTTTTGGCGGGCGCGTGGTGAGCCAGACCACGGGACGCTGCTACTGCCCGTGCACAAGTCGGGATACTAAGGTACCCCTACTTTAGTACACCGACAACTACTATCATTGCTTTTAATCCTTTGTGAACTACAAGGCCGGAGGGATTGACAACCTCTCTGTACTCGTTGGGAGCAAAGTTATTTGTATCTGTGTGCAGGTCCACGTTGATTGCTACTAATCTGGCGCCGTAGCAGTTGACACCTACTTATTGAACCTAGGATTCTCTGGGGATTCGATCCTTGGCATCTTTCCTAAGGGAAAACACTTCCACAACACTGCATCTTACACCTTCCACTTGGGGTAACCAACGAGGGGTTCGAGGCCCATCACCCGTGGCTCAGACTGCCCGTGCACAGTCATAGGGGTACAAAAAGTGTACCCCTCTTTTTGTACACCGACAGGAGCCCCCGGGCCTGGGCCACACATAAGCGCGACGCGTTGTTGGGCTAGGCCCAGAACGGTGCGCGGGCAAGCGGGCCGGTTTTCACCGTGGTAAGATTTTCCGCGTGCCACGCCTCCCACGATCGGCGCGCATGGCGCGGTGTGGAGGGGTGCGCGTGACATGGGCGGCATGCGTGGGGCGGTTTCCGCAGGCATGCGTCACGTCGCAGTAAAGAGGCGGCTTCGCGCCTTCCTCATGAACCAGGGGAGGCGTGGAGGCATGGCCCATTTACTGAATGGGGCCGAGGCACGTTCCTCAAGGCGTCCACTCCCCACGATCACGGGGTGGGGAGAGGTCGCCTCACCCGTCCCCTCGGTTCTGCAAGTCTGCCATGTGCCTCCCATCCGCCTGGGGTGGCGCACGGTGGAGGCGGGAAACCGGGCCGTCGCTGGTTGGGGCGCCGGGTCGGTCCTGGCTCCATGCGCCTTCCGCGTTTTGATTGGCCGAGCGGGGCGGTCGAGCCCCAACCCCGTTCCTTTATAAAGAGCGGGGGTGGAGGGACAGCGTCTCACACTCTTCAATCTTCTTCGTCCTTCAACTTCTGCTCCCTTCTTCCATTCGTCATGGAGAGAGGAAACCCCGGCCGTTCAACGATGGCGGCGAGGGTTGCCGCTTGACAACGCGTCCCTCCTTCTCCTGCACCTGCGGTGGCAGAGCCGGCCACGAGGGGAAGGGGGAGGGGCGAGGCCATGGGCGAGGCCGGGGCGCTCGGGGAAGAGGAGGACGGGGCGGCCCGCCTGCCTCGCCCCCGCCAGCAGCTCCTCCTCTAGTGGAGGGCCATGTTGCGGATGACCCTTGCGAGTTCTTCGTCAGGTTGCGGTGGCCGCCGCGCCGTCGCCTTCGTGTCCCGACTCCATTTGCACGGGAGATGGAGTTGGATCAGCCGGAATCATTGCGGCTGCACATGAGGGGCTGTGGGATCAGTGGCACGCGGGTCCGCGTCGACTTCCCTGCTCCTAATGTGATGTATCTTCGTGAGGGATGGAAGACGTTTGCTCGTATCCACAGCCTGACGGATGGGCTCAATATCCATTTTAAGTTGATGGAGGGTGGCCTTCTCTCTGTCAAGGTCTTCGGGCACTTTGGGACTCGTGCAAGGTGTTGCGTGGAGAGCTCCTCCGATGACGAAGACTCCTCCTCGAGCGAGGGTGACGAGGAGGACAGCGGCAGCGACGACGAGGGCGGTAGGCGGCAGGATGACGGGTCCGACTAGGTGTCGGGCGCCGCTCCTGGTGGCACCGGCGACCCCATCATCCGTGTCGCCGGCTCCTTGAACTTCTCGGGGCCGTCCCCTTGGCGGCTGGCGTAGGGAGGCTGCGGAAGAGGAAGAGGAAGAGGGCGGGCGGCAAGGTCATCATGTCGGAGTACGCGGGCACCGACGCCTTCGACGCGTACTGACGTCCTGCCGCCTCGTCTTCGAGCTCTGCTTCTGGCGCCGCCATCACCATCCAGCCCTTGGGCGGCCACTGAGATGTCCTCTTGGTGTCTTCTGCCACCCGTACCTCGCCTAGGCGCTTCTTTTGCCCTTCTTGCCTCCTTGACCTACCTCCTGAGGAGAGGGACAAGAAAGTCATTACGGGCATCTTATCTCTTTTTAGTTTGTAAGCCTTCGGGCATCTATTAAATTTAAAACTTGTAATCCCCTTGTTCATGTTTTTCATTCCCTATGGACTGTACCTGAGTGGAATGTTTTTAATAAAAAAAGGGATGTTTGCCGGGTCATTTGTTCGCAGGTTGAACCCACAACAGGGAACAAATCCCTGATATCTCTAAGATAAACATTTTCTCGCCCGGGAACAGGCCTTGCCGTCTCCCCATTCCGCTCGACCTTTCTCACGCCTTTGGCGGAGGCAAGGATGAAGTGCGTTTAGGCTCCTTGCTTCATTCTTTCGCCGCCGCGACTACAACCAAACTTGGCCCTAGGAACGAGTCCTAGGGCCTAGAGTTATGGGAGCACGGTAGTTTTAAGGAAAGAAACAAGGTTTCACATACCTCAGCCCATAATGGAATACATGATAAGGGATGAAGAACTTATCTGAAGCTACAGCCCCCGGCAACCCTGGTTTGCCGTGGGTGAATCTTTGCTCTTGTAGCCCCCGGCAACACTAGCTTGCCGGGGCCTAGATGCTACTTTGTCCCTTTTTCTCCTCCCCAAGTGGATTCGGCCAGGATATCTGTGTGTCGTGTGAACCAAAGAAGATAGAAGAAAGACAAAGGGATGCAAACTCGACCTCTAAGCTAGGGGTTAGCCACCGCTAAGCACTATCAACCCTAACCAAAGACGAGACTCGACTCAGCATGCAAGCTATAACTTAGGGTGCTAGCGCTTCATTTATTTATGCTCAGGGTCTGCACCTGGCTTTGTACAAAGGGTTACATGCCTTGTCGGTAAGGCTTGTACAAAAGGTGGCTTGCCGGGGGGCCCGGCAAGCCACGCCTTATGGGTAAAACTTGCGAAAATGCTCAATATTCCAGGAATTGCTCACCGGAACGGCATTTTCGGTCTCCAGGCGGACTGCGCCAGGCCTGTTGACTCGTATTACCCGATAAGGGCCTACCCACTTCGGCGTCAACTTGTTTGTATTCTTGGCCGATTGAACGAGCTGAAGAACAAGGTCGCCTTCCTCAAAGCTTCGGGCATGGACCTTGCGGCTATGGTAGCGGCGCAAGGCCTGCTGGTAGCTTGCTGCTCTCAAAGCCGCCCGAAGACGATCTTCCTCAAGGAGCGTTGCGTCATCTTGCCGCGGTTGCTCTTGCTCAAGCTCATCATAAGCGAGCACTCGAGATGACCCGTATATGAGTTCAGTGGGGAGAACTGCCTCTGCCCCGTATACTAGGGCAAAGGGTGTCTGGCCGGTGGCTCGATTTGGCGTCGTTCTGATCGACCAAAGAACCACCGGCAATTCATCAATCCAGCGCCTTCCACTCTTGCGCAGCCTGTCAAAGGTCTTTGTCCTTAAGCCTCGCAGCACTTCGGCGTTTTCTCTCTCAGCTTGACCATTGCTTCGGGGGTGAGCAACGGAAGCGAAACAGACTTTGCTGCCGAGGTCTTCGGTATATTGCATGAAGGTGCGGCTTGTGAACTGTGTGCCATTGTCGGTGATGATCCTGTTGGGTACACCAAAACGGCACACTAGTCCCTTGAAGAACTTGACGGCTGACTGAGTTGTGACCTTCCTCACTGCCTCCACCTCCGGCCACTTTGTGAACTTGTCGATTGCAATGTACAAGTACTCAAAGCCCCCGACAGCGCAGGGGAAATGACCCAGTATGTCGAGCCCCCAGACCGAGAAGGGCCAGGAGAGAGGAATTGTTTGAAGGGCTTGAGCTGGTTGATGAAGTTTCTTTGAATGGAACTGACACGCTTCACACCTGGTGACCAGTGTCGTTGCATCCTGGAGGTTAGTGGGCCAGAAGAAACCTTTCCGAAATGCCTTGCCGGCAAGGGCTCTTGACCCTATGTGGGATCCACATATGCCTCCATGTATCTCTGCCAACAGCCCCAGTCCTTCCTCTCGAAGGATACACTTCAATTTCACGCCATTCGGTCTCTTTCTGTACAGAACGTCATCGACGAACTGGTACATAGCAGACCAATGGGCTACTTTTTCCGCTTCTTCCTGTTCCTCAGGAAGTTCCCAAGTCTGGAGGAATCGGACGGTATGTTGTGCCCACGCTGGAGCCTGGGGCTCGACGGCGAGGACTAAAGGCATTTCCTCCGCCATGGGAGCGGCTATCTCGACGGCAAGAGCTTGACGCTCCGCCGGAGCCAGCTGTCCCGTGGCGGGCTCAATGTCCCCGGCAACATCCTTGCCGGCGGCTCCGGGGAGCTCGGCGGGAAAGTACTTGTCGGGCCCTGACTTCCTTCTCTTGTTTTGCTTTGTTGATGGATCAACGGATGGCTGAGAAAGCTGAAGCACAAAGGTACCTAGTTCCACAGGTAACTTGAGGGCAGAGTGCTTTGACAGGTAATCGTCGATGTCGTTCTCCGCTCAGGGAACGTGCTCCGCCTGTATACCATCAAAGCACTCTTCCAACTTTCTCACTTCGTCGACGTAGGCCTTCATCAACGGGCTCTAGTAATCTTTGTTGACTTGTTTGACGACAAGCTGCGAGTCGCCCCTGACAATGAGTTTCTTGATTCCAAGGTCTACCGCGATCCTAAGACCAGCAAGCAGCCCCTCATACTCAGCAGTGTTGTTCGTTGATACCTCCCTGGGGAAGTGCATCTGGACCACGTACTTGAGGTGCTCTCCAGTGGGCGCGACCAGCAGTACGCCAGCCCCGGCGCCTTGTAAGGAGAAAGCTCCATCAAATTACATGATCCAGTTGCAACTCGCCTCTTTACCGGGGAGAGCAGTTTCCTGGACTTCTTCATCAGGCGTCACGGTCCATTCTGCAACGAACTCTACCAGGACTCCGCTTTGAATCGTCGAGGTACTTTCAACCTTGAGGCCAAAGCTGGACAGCTCCAGTGCCCACTCTACAATTCTTCCTGTTGCATCTGGATTGTGCAATATCCGCTGCAGAGGGAGGCGAGTCACGACAGTGATCTTGTGCGCCTGGAAGTAGTGACGCAGCTTCCTCGAGGCCATAAGAAGGCCGAAGAGCAATTTTTGCACACGGGAGTATCTTGACCTAGCCCCCTGCAAGAGGGAGCTAACAAAGCAGACCGGGTGCTGCGTCATTTTCTTCCTTGGCTGCACTCCAACCGGCTGTGTCGTCTCTGCACCAATGGCATCGGGCTCTGTCGCCGCTATCACCTCTTCATCAATTTCCCTCAGCGCCACTAGTGCGGCGCTGACCACCTGGTTTGTTTCCGCTAAGTATAGCAGCAACGGTTCTTGTGGCCTAGCCGCAACTAGTACTGGCGTGGAGGAAAGATACCTCTTCAAGTCTTGTAATGCTGCTTCAGCTTCTGGCGTCCACTCCATCGGGCCTGCCTTTTTCAAAATCTTGAAAAAGGGAAGGGCGCGCTCGGCAGACTTGGAAATGAATCTGCTCATGGCGGCGACGTAGCCAGCAAGCCGACGCACATCCTTGACCCGTTTGGGTGCTTCAATCTGTTCTATAGCTTTGATCTTGTCCGGATTGGCCTCTATCCCACACTGTGACACAAAGAACCCGAGAAGCTTGCCGGACGGGACGCCAAAGACGCACTTCTCAGGGTTCAGCTTGAGGTTGATCTTGCGCAGATTTACAAATGTTTCTTGTAAATCCGGTATAAGGTTTGCCCTGTTCTTGGTTTTGACCACTATATCGTCCATATAAGCCTCCATATTTCTATGGAGCTGGGGTTCAAAACCAATCTGGACTGCCCTTGCAAACGTCGAACCAGCACTCTTCAACCCGAAAGGCATTCGCACGAAACAGTACGTGCCACATGGGGTGATGAATGATGTCTTCTCTTCGTCTTCTCTAGCCATGAAGATCTGATGGTAGCCGGAGTAGGCATCGAGGAATGACAACAGGTCACACCCAGCCGTGGAGTCAACAATCTGGTCGATGCGCGGCAACGGGAAGGGGTCCTTGTGACAAACCTTATTGATATCTGTGTAATCAATACACAGCCTCCACTTCCCATTTGCCTTGCGCACTACCACTGGATTGGCCAACCACGTTGGATGGAGCACTCCTCTTACCAAACCTGCTGCTTACAGTTTCCGGATCTCCTCTATGATGAACTCTTGTCGTTCCAAAGCTTGCTTCCTGACCTTCTGCTTGACGGGCCGCGCATGAGGATAGACAGCAAGGTGGTGCTCAATCACCTCCCTAGGAACGACAGGGATGTCGGATGCTTGCCATGCAAACACGTCGACATTCGCCCGCTGGAAGGTGACGAGCGCGTCTTCCTATTTGTCGTCAAGGGTGGAGCTTATGGTGAAAGCCCCTCCTGTGCCGTCCTCCTTGACGGAAACCTTCTTGGTTCCCGGCGGTGTGGCCCTGGACCTCTTGTTTCTGCCGGTGGAGCTCTCTGGCACATCTTCGACGGGAGCGCGACACTCCGAAGAGGTGCGCCTGCCGAAGTGGGTGTCTGAGGTCTCACTGGTCTTCGTCTTGCCGGTGGAGCTCTCTGGCACGTCCTCGACGGGAGCACAACACTCCGAAGAGGTGCGCTTGCCGGAGTGGGTGTCCGAGGTCTCACCGGTCTTCTTCTTCTTCCCTCCCGGGGCTCCAGTGGCAGGAGCAAGTGTCCTCGTGGCGGCAGCTGCTGCAACTGCTTGCTGGTATAGTTGGTCAGCGCAAATCAGCGCATCTTTCTTATTGGAGGGGATGGTGATGATCGTCACAGGTCCTGGCATCTTCAGGGTGTTGTAGGCGTAGTGTGACGCTGCCATGAACTTGGCCAGCGCTGGGCGGCCAAGGATCCCGTTGTAAGGCAAGGGGATCTTGGCAACATCGAACACGATCATCTCCGTCCTGTAGTTCAGATCACTTCCAAAAGTCACGGGCAGCGTGACCTTCCCCTTTGGTTGACTTCTCCTCAGGTTGACCCCCCTGAAACGTGCCTGTCTCTTCAAGGTCTCCGTCAGGAATCTGTAGCTTCTGGATCACTGTGGGCGAGAGCAGATTCAGACCGGCCCCGCCATCGACTAGCATCTTCGTCGCCTTGAGGTTGCGTATTGTCGGTGAAACCAACAATGGCAAGCACCTGACCGTAGTAGTGCGATCAGGGTGATCCTCAGTCTCAAAAATGATAGGCGTGCTAGACCATTTCAGCGGCTTTTGGGCACCAGACGACGGCTCCGCCGCCGTAATCTCATTCGCCCACTGTTTAAGCTGGCGGTGAGAAGTATGCAGTGAGGCATCGCCATCGACGCACATGTCCTCCGTGGCTTTCTGAAACTCTTGGCCACCAGACTCATCGTCCTCTTCGTGATCGTGGTCTTCAGGCCTTCTGCCACGGCCCTGGGCGGGCCTCTCTTGTTGTTTATCCTTGCCGCGACAGCCTGCTTGGCCGTCACGCTTCTTGCCGGACCCCTCAGCACCGTCCTGGGCCTTCTCCTTGTGCCGGCTCTCATATTCAGCCCTCTGCTTCTCAGCAAGGACCTCAACCTATCGACAGTCCTGGAGATCATTTCCTTTGGTGCGATGGATCTTGCAGTATCGCTTGCCGGAGTTTCCTGGCTTCTCGGCAGCCGCCAAGGCCTGGCAGGCGACACACCCGGCCATTTCCTTGCCGGGGTCACCCGCCCTGGTTTTCTTGGCGGAGCCGGCGTCATCAGATCCCTCGACGGCAAGCACGGCTTTACCTTTGCGCTTCCTGTTGCGGTGCCGGCCTTTCTTCGCCGGGGCGGCAGTATCGTCATCTGAAGAGTCGGTTTCCGCGCCAGCATCTTCGTCGGGGTACTTCCTTCCCTCTTCAGCCCGGGCACATCTGTCAGCAAGAACATAGAGTTCCGCCACATCTTTCACCTTGGTCATCGCCAGTTCTTCACGCATCTTGCGGTTATGCAAGTTCTGATGGAACACGCTGATGATGGCGGCAGGGTGAACATCAAGGATAGTGTACTGTACCCGGCTGAACCTCTGTATGTACTTGGATAGACTCTCGCCTTCCTTCTGGGGTATGACGTGCAGGTCACTTGCTTGGCCATGGGTTGGTGACCTCCAGTAAAGGCGCCAACAAACTCATGGCACAAATCCAACCAGGAGGAAATAGAGTCCAACCGCAAGTGCATCAACCATGACATGGCGTTGGGTTTAAGAGCCAATGGAAAGTAATTCGCAAGCACCTTATCGTCGCGGGCTCCGGCAGCTTG
The DNA here is from genome assembly GCA_902687465.1 of Secale cereale. Taxonomy (NCBI): domain Eukaryota; kingdom Viridiplantae; phylum Streptophyta; class Magnoliopsida; order Poales; family Poaceae; genus Secale; species Secale cereale. The sequence continues at coordinate 785,102,070 of LR738713.1, read as the reverse complement.
CATCGCGATGGTGTAGATGCTGAGGAACTCCGACGGGTGGGTCTTGCCGTTGTACTTCTCGCCAGCATCAGGCTTGAAGGTGCGGTGAGTGGGCCACTGGAACTGCCACAGCTCACGGGTAAAAGTCGGACAGCCTACCTCGTAAGGTAGACCTCCACGGCTCTCCGGTGCTGGGCGATTCACAGCAGGCCCTGCTCGCTTGTCTGACTAGTGGCGCACCCCGCGCCGGCGCTCGATGGTGGTTCGAGCGTCTTCATGAGCTTGCTCCTAAAGAACTTGACGCTGGTCGCCGAGGGTCCGTGGGTCGGACGACGCTATGGAGATGGGGTCACCCGCGACGTCCCGACGAGTCGACACACGCGGTACCGGGCGAGGAGGAGGCGAATGCACCGTGGCCACGGTGCTGCCGGTCCTCCCGCCACCGGTGCGTGGGACCCCATCAGGGCATCGACCTGGGAGCTCCGCTGGACTTGGTTCATCCTTGTTGGCGACTGCGACAAGGCTTCGGATGGTGGCTCTCCATTCGTCGAGTTTCCCCGTAACGGGACGAAAGTCGAGGAGCAACTGCGCGCGCGCCAAGGCTTCGGCTGGGGTTAGCGGTAGCGAAACCTGCGCAGACCGCGACGCGCTTCGACCCCTGACCATGTCAGGAGGAGCTCCATCACGATCTCGCGGTCGCATGCCATTTCCACCAGTGCTTCGGCGGTTGGGCAGGTCTTCTATGTCCCGGGAGTGGCGCTCGGGGCTCTTCCCGCGGTGACACCCGGGTTCTTCAGCGCGACGACGCCGTTCGTCGCGCGCTACTTGAGAGGAGCGCGCTGTTGGCGCCGGCATGGGAGTCCTGGAGGCCCTTGCGTCGCCTTTGGGTGATGCGGCAGCGATCTTGGAAGGCCCCACGCCACTCGCGGAGGGCCTGGCTCCGTCCTTGTATCCGGCGGTGTGTGGCCCGTTACCAGGCGCACAAACATCACCACCTCCCATACTCCGGCCGTTGGGACGGCGTTGGTGTTCGTGGGCAGCGCCACGGGTCCTTTCCGCGACCGGTCCGCTGCTCGCCCGCGTCAGGACGGGCTGTCCGGCTTCCGACTGGCCAACCGCCACCGTCGCCTTCTTCTTGGGCGCCATGATGATGAAGAAGCGTCGAACTGACTGCTAAAGCCGATTCTCACAACTGCGCAGAGCCCCCTACCTGGCGCGCCAAAGATGTCGGTGTATTGGAAACGACACCTATGGGATCACAAGAATCCCTACTACGGTTGCAGGGCGCGGGGTTGAGAGAAGAGCGGTTCAAACAGATAGCACACGGTTCATTTACCCAGGTTCGGGCCGCGTGGATGCGTAAAACCCTACTCCTGCTTTGGTGGATTATATGTTTGTGTTCTTCAGCTAGCTACGGGGTGTGAGGAGCTCCAAAAAGCCGAATCCTCCTCCTGGTCGCCTCGGGCCTCCTTTTATAGGGGAAAGGGGTTGCCACAGTGGCACACAGGAGGTGGAAAGGGTATAGTGATGCGAGGTTATCCCTCGCATTACATGACAAGGCGCATTTAATGCGTCTTGCTTAGGTGTCCTTGCTTTATCGGGGCCGGGGAAGACATCCGTCTTGTCCGTCGCCGCTCCTCCTTGCGTCGACACGCGCCCTGGCCAGCGATGCCTGTGATGCCATGTAGGCAGGCATGCAGCTGAGGTGGCGCAATGGTGGGTCTCCACAAAGATCTGCATGTCGCCACATAGGTACCTGCCCAGCTGGTTGGGTCGGCAGCTGCATATGGCGGTGGAGGCTTAGTTGGTGTGTGCCTGATGGTGGCCCTGCGGACGTCCTCGGCAAGGGCCTTTCCGGGGCCCCAGCAAGGGTCTTGCCGCAGTGCCTGCTGTCATCCCCGGCAAGGTGCTTGCCGGAGGTCTTGTGGTCTTCCTTGGCTGGGATCCCGCCAATGGTCGCCGTCTACTCAGTGTGTATCTGATCTTGAATGTCTTCACAAAGATCTGCATGCCACTACGGGAATGTCTCCCGAATCCTTGCCCTATGGGGGCAGTGGACTCAAGGGTGAATCGCTCCGTAGGTGTGGGGCCAGTTGCCGCGGCAAGGGTCTTGTCGGGGTTGCTAAAGCCGGCCCCGGCAAGGATCTTGCCGGGGCTGCTAAAACTGGCTCCCGTCAAGGATCTTGCCGGGGGAAGCCGCTTCGTCCCTTTGCTCTTCGAGGTCTTGTTCTTGGGCTTCAGTTCCATCGAGCTTCGGTCTTACCCTGGCTCACCTCCCTAGCTGTGCTTAGTGTGGTAGTGCCCGTGGCTCAAACTGCCCGTACACAGTCATAGGGGTACAAAAAGTGTACCCCTCTTTTTGTACACCGACAACACAAAACTTAGCCAAAAATCTCATGAGCTCCGTTAGTATGAGCAAACAAACCACTACTCAAAGGTACTGTAATGAACTCATTCTTTGTTTATATTAGTGTTAAACCTACTGTATTCCAACTTCTCTATGATTCATACCCCCGATACTACTCATAGATTCATCAAAATAAGCAAACAACACACGAAAAACAGAATCTGTCAAAAACAGAACAGTCTGTAGCAATCTGTAACTTTCGAATACTTCTATAACTCTAAAAAATTGAAATAAATTGGTGGACGTGAGGAATTTGTCTATTAATCAACTTCAGAAATAACCAACTAAAAATCACTCTCCAGTAAACAATGGTAGCTAATCTCATGAGCGCTAAAGTTTATGTTTTTTACAGCATGATCGCATAAACTTCACCCAAGTCTTCCCAAAGGTTCTACTTGGCACAAACACTAATTAATAGACAAAACCACATCTAAACAGAAGCTAGATGCAATATTTATTCCTAAACATAAGCAAGAACAAAGAAAATAAAATTGGGTTGCCTCCCAACAAGCGCTATCGTTTAACGCCCCTAGCTAGGCACGATACAAGAATAGATCTAGGTATTGCCATCTTTGGTAGCCAATCCATAAGTGGCTCTCATAATAGATTCATAAGGTAATTTGATTTTCTTTCTTGGAAAGTGTTCCATGCCTTTCATTAATGGAAATTGGTATCTAATATTTCCTTCCTTCATATCAATAATTGCACCAATCATTCTAAGGAAAGGTCTACCAAGAATAATACACTAAAAAAAGACACATCCGTGACATTTTGGGCCGAATGAAAAAAAAATATGTCATACTTATGACACTTCTATGACGATAATTGTGACAAAATCCGGTATCATCATAGATGTGGTGGGTCCTACTTCTATGACAAAAAATCAAGACAGAAAATGGGCTTTTCGTCCTGGGCGGGCCGGAGACGCAGCTGCATGACATTCTTTGGGCCGTCCATGACGGAAAAAACCGTGGTAGAAGCGAGGGCGAGGAAAATATCGGGGTGTTCCGGTTACGGTAGGTGGTCAGGGCCGAGCGATGCACGTTTCTCTCGTACACGCACGCGCGTGGGTGCGAGGCATTGGGCTCTAACTAAACCCCGAGCGAGGCGTTGGGCTCTAACTGAACCCGAGCGATTGCACTGCACGCTACGCGTTACTGAACCCGAGCGATCGATTATATGGCTGTTAACTGAACCCGATCGAGCGATTCCTTCGCTACTGCTGCTAACTGAAGCCGATCGATGCTGCCTCTTGATGAATAGTGAGGCTTGCTGGGGGGGTTTGGATGAACAGTTCCCGGTGGGGGTGGATGAATAGGACCCCGTGGTGTTGCCTCTGGATGAACATGACCCCGATCGATCGAGCCGGTTGGGGCTAGATGAACAGGACCCCGTGGAGGGCAGGATGAACAGGACCACCCCGTGGAGGGCTGGATGAACAGTAGACGGTGGAGGGCTGGATGAACAGTAGCCCATGGAGGGGTGGTTGAACAGGAGCCCGTGGAGAGGGCTGGTTGAACAGTAGCCGGTGGAGTAGCTCGCGGTGGAGGCGGGATGAACAGGAGCCCGTGGATGAATAGTCGTAGGTGGAGGCTGGAGGAAGTCGACGGTGGATGAACAGTAGCTCGTCGAGACTGGAGGGGGTCAACGGTGGAGATGAACTGTATCCCGTGGAGTCACATTTTGCGGTACGCCACACCCCTCCCGATGAACAGGACCCCCGTTTCGACCGTAGCGCTCCAACACAAGTCTATTTCCTCCGTTTTGCGGTACGCCACACCCCTCCCGATCAACAGGACCCCCGTTTCGACCGTAGGAGGTCCGTTTCCTCCGTTTTGTGGTACACCAGACCCCTCCCGATGAACAAGATCCCGTTTCGAGCGTGGCCAGTCGAACACAAGGCCGTTTCCTCTGTTCTGCGGTACGCTATGCCTCGTTTCCATCGGTTGTTCCATCCAAGCCCTCCCGACGAACACGATGACGCATTCCGTTCTGACCCAGCCGGTTGGCTCCCCATGAACACGACGACAACGATGTTTCTCCGTTCCGACCCAGCCATGTACACGAGCCCTGGCCATATGTATGCACGAGTAGGCGTTCGAGACCCTGCCAGTATATACGTACGTGGCCGTACGTATTTTCTTTCTTGCACACTTGTCGTTGTACGTACGTGTACATGCTACGTGCGCGCCTCTACTACGACATGTGCGCGCCTCTACATCGACCAGTATTTACGTATACGTTCGCGACCAGAATGATAACGCTATGTACACTTCGACCAGGTGGGTCCCGACTGTCAGGCACTTGCTTGCCTGCGAAGATGTAGCTGGTGGGTCCCAGCAGTTAGGGGGCGAATCATTTTTTTTTGCCCGGACGCACTTCCTTGTGTGCGAAGATGTAGCTGGCAGGTCCCAGCAATCAGGGGGAAATGTTTTTTCGTGAAATAAGGTGGCCCGTTCGGTGGGTCCCCGCCGTCAGGTGGAGGAATAATCATTTTGCGCGTAATAAGGAGGCACTTCCTTGCTACGGCCGTGGACCCAGCTGTCAGCCTCTCCACGTACAATACTCTTCCAATAGAATTCGTTCCTTTACTATGTTGACCACGCCACACCGAGAGCACCAGGGCGGTGGACGACGGCGAGGCCTAGGAAGGGGATGATGCGGCAGTTGAAGCCCGCGCGGAGAGTAGTACGAGGGTTCACTGGTTCGGCTGCGGTGTGAGGCTGCCGTCGCCGCAGGGCCTGGCCAGTGGTGGGAATAGTAGGGGATGGTGGGGCCTCTGCGGCAGCACAGCCGGCCACGAGAGGCAGGAGCATGCGGCACGACCGGCGCTGCTTTGGGCGGCTGGAGCAAGAAGACCAGAGGTTGAAGAAGCACTACGGTCGTTGGATGCATATCGTACGATCATTGGAGCTAGAATCGTTCATATTGACTAAGTTGACCAAGCACTCCGTCCCCGTCAACTTAGCAGGCCCACAAGTCAGCCACCCACTAAGGCAGGTCCAAACTAGCAGGGGGAGTATTCATTTTTTGTGCGCAATAAGGAGGCACTTCCGGTGGGTCCGAGCTGACAGCGGGGTGAACCTTTTTTCGCGAAATACGATGACCCGTCTGGTGGGTCCCAGCAGTCAGGGGGAAACGTTTTTTTGGCGAAATACGGTGGCCCGTCCAGTGGGTCCCCGCTGTCAGGTGGAGGAATAATTATTTTGCGCGTAATAAGGAGGCACTTCCTTGCTGCGGCCGTGGACCCAGCTATCAGCTTCTCCATGTACAGTCCACGTCCGATGGAAGCCGTTCCCTGACCACGCCGCGCCGAGAGCACCAGGGTGGTGGACGACAGTGAGGCCTAGGAAGGGGAAGACGCGGAGCCGGGGAAGACGCGGCAGTGGATGCCCACGCGTAGAGGAGTACGAGGGTTCACTCGTTTGCCGCGGTCTGAGGCTGCCGTCGCCGCAGAATAATAGGGGTGTGGGTGACTAGAGGGATGGCCTGGCTAGCGGTGGGAGTAGTAGGGGGCATTGAGGCCTCCGCGGCAGCACAGCCGGCCACCGGAGGCAGGAGCATGCGGCACGACTGGCGCTGCTTTGGGCGGCTGGAGCAACAAGACCTGAGGTTGAAGAAGCACTACGGCCGTTGGATGGACATCGTACGGTCACTGGAGCTAGAATAGTTCATATTGACTAAGTTTACAAAGCACTCCGTCCCCGTCAACTTAGTAGGCCCACAAGTCAGCCTCCCACCAAGGTGGGTCCCAACCAGCAGGGAGAGTATTCATTTTTTGTGCGTAATAAGGAGGCACTTCCGGTGGGTCCGTGCTGACAGGGCGGGGAACGTTTTTTTCCGCAATATGGTGGCCCGTCCGGTGGGTCCCAACAGTCATGGGAAACGTTTTTTCGCGAAATACGGTGGCACGTCCGGTGGGTCCCTGCTGTCAGGTGGAGGAATCATTATTTTCCCTGTAATAAGGAGGCACTTCCTTGCTGCCGTTGTGGACCCAGCTGTCAGCCTCTCCACATACAGTGCACGTCCGATAGAAGCCGCTCCTTTACCACGTTGACCATGCCGCACTAAGAGCACCAGGGCGGTGGACGACGGTGAGGCCTAGGAAAGGGACAACGCGGAGCCGGGGAAGACACGGCAGTGGAAGCCCACGCGGAGAGGAGTTCACTGGTTCGGCTGTGGTGTGAGGCTGCCGTCCCCGCAGGGCCTGGCCAGCGGTTGGAATAGTATGGGGCGGTGAGGCCTCCGTGGCAGCACAGCCGGCCACGGGAGGTACGAGCATGCAGCACGATCGGCGCTGCTTTGGGCGGCTGGAGCAAGAAGACCAGAGGTTGAAGAAGCACTACGGCCGTTGGATGGACCTCGTACGGTCACTGGAGCTAGAATCATTCATATTGACTAAGTTGACAAAGCACTCCGAACCGTCAACTTAGTAGGCCCACAAGTCAGCCTCCCACTAAGGTGGGTCCCAACTAGCAAGGGGAGTATTCATTTTTTGTGCGTAATAAGGAGGCACTTCCTTGCGTGCGAAGATATAGCTGGTGGGTCCGACCTATCAGCGGAGGGAATGTTTTTTTCGCGAAATACAGAGGCCCTTCCGGTGGGTCCCAGCTGTCAGGTGGAGGAATCATTATTTTGCGCGTAATAAGGAGGCATTACCTTGTGTGCGGCCGTGGACCCAGCTGTCAGCCTCTCCACGCACAGTCTACTTTCGATGGTGTCGTTCGTTGACCACGTTGACCACTCCGCGCCGAGCGCATCCAAGGTGGTGGACGACGGCGAGGCCCCAGTCAGCAACAAGCCGGAGATGGGAGGACGCGGGAGTAGAGTCGCAGACGGAGAGGTGTACGAGGGTTAACTGGTTCTGGTGCGGTGTGGTTCGGCAGTCGATGGAGAAGAACAAGAGGTGTGGAGGGGTGGAGGGATGGTCTGGCCAACGGTGGAGTAGCGCTTCACAGTGAAGCGTGGTCAGCAGAGCTGCTAGCAGCAGGAGGCGGGAGCAGGTGGTCCCGGCGGCACTGGAGGAACAACACGAGAGATTGAAGACGGATGCCGGTCGTTGGATGTAAACCCAATGGCTAACGATGTCAGAATCATTTGTTGACTAAGTTGACAATGACTTGCATTGGCTTCGGCCTATTGGCCCACGTTTCAGCCTCCAAAATTGTGGCACGTATTCAACCCATTTTTTCAGAATTTGCAGTCTTTTTTTTTGCGGGGTTGAATTTACAGTCCATTTGCTCTTTTTTTTGAAATATAGTCCATTAGCTGGGCTGGGTGAACAAATAATGTAGCGTCCATGCGGCCCATTTATGTTTTTCCTAAAAAAATACAGGCCATTTGCACTTTTTCGAAATACACGACTTGCTGGGCTGGTTCGAATTATAATGTTGGGGTGGGCGCAGCAATGTTATCAAAAAATAAACAGGGGCTGAGCATTTTGTCATATATATATTTAAATAATAAGTGATTTATTATTACATTGGTCCTTAAATCTTACCAAGCTTTTGTACACAATCACCAGGATTTTCGTTGCCAAAAAAAATCCAGGATTTTATTGTTAAGAAATTATTTTTATAAGTTAACAAGATGTGGGATATTGTTTTCTTACATATGTAAGTATCTGTTAAATATATGATGACAATAACAATAATATATAATAAAATACAAAATAATTTAAATATATATAATATAGTTAGAAGGGAAACATAAGTTGGACCAAGCGTTCCTATTCTTATATAGAAAAAATAGATCAGACCTCTGCGTTTTCTTCAAAAAAAAATACATAAATTGGGTTGCCGATGTTTCAGGAAAAATAAAACCTCAGATGGGAGGTCCATAGGCCGGCCTATGGACCTCCCATCCGAGGTCGTGGGCTGCGCATGTTAAAAAAGAAAGCCTAGACGGGCAGCCCAAAACCCAGCTGATACTTACTGCCCCAGTGATAATAAATGATACCTGCGAGCTCCCCAGCTTCGTTATGAATTTATCTCCTATAGTAACTCCGTTGAAGCACCTAAAAAATGTAACTATGTTGACAAATCCGTGGGCCCCAACGTCAGTATAGCATTAGGAGGAAGTATTTTTTCGATGGGGCACTTGCTTGCATACGGCCATAGACCTGGTGGGTCCCGACTGTCCGCCTCTCCACGTACAGTCCTCTCCAGATTCCTCTCGTTTGTTCAGCATGTTCACAACGGCAGACGGAGGCATCGCGGCGAGCGCACAAAGGCGCAGGAGGAGATCAGACCACCTGAGAAAGTGCCTTATTAGTAACGAAACAACTGAACTAGCCCGGTGGATCAGTGACACTACCCGACAGCTGTTCCGCCTGCGTTCAATTCCACCTGTGCAGAGAAAATATCTCCAAAATTTTTGCCTCTGCCTTTATTGACATGTGGGTCCCAATTGTCATCTACGCACACCACGTCCTACACTTGCCAAAACTTCGTCCCTCGTTTTCTCTGTTTTCCCACACTCGACATTGTGTGGGCATTTTGAAAATAGCATACCTTTTGGACTGTGCATCATATGAAGATGTGCTATGCGTGAATGTTGATCAGCATGATGTTAACTGGCTGGTAGTTCCAGTTTCGACCATGAATAAAATTTCCAGCATGATGTTAACACTGTTTGAAAAGGCCGTGTTAATATAAATGCTCTGCCTCTGAAAGTTGCAGTTTCTTATCTGAAACTGAACTTGGAGTTTCTTATCTGAAACTGAAACTTGCAGTTTCTTCTCTGAGAATCACATTGTCTGCACTTTTATACTCCTATGATACTACATTTTCTTAAGTGCAGAGAAAATATCTCAAACATTTTTGCCTCTGCCTTTATTGACATGTGGGTCCCAATTGTCATCTACGCACACCACGTCCTACACTTGCCAAAACTTCGTCCCTCGTTTTCTCTGTTTTTCGCACACTCGACATTGTGTGGGCATTTTGAAAATAGCATATCTTTTTGAATGTGCATCATATGAAGATGTGCTATGCATGAATGTTGATCAGCATGATGTTAACTGGGTGGTAGTTCCAGTTTCGACCATGAATAAAACTTCCAGCATGATGTTAACACTGTTTGAAAAGGCCGTGTTAATATAAATGCTCTGCCTCTGAAAGTTGCAGTTTCTTATCTGAAACTGAACTTGGAGTATCTTATCTGAAACTGAAACTTGCAGTTTCTTCTCTGAGAATCACATTGTCTGCACTTTTATACTCCTATGACACTACATTTTTGAGTGCTAAAAATATATCTCTAGAATTCATAAAATACTTCATATGCTCAATACTTCAAATCTGAAATTCAAAAGACATTCATATCTGAAAGTACTCTCAAAATACACAACACAAAACACAATTCACAACCTGCAAATACTAACAACCCTAAGCTCCTCCTGACAATCCACAACCTGCCCGACTATTTGTCGGGGGGCAATCCCTCTATTTCTCGGCGGCAGACAGCCACCCCGTGAGACGATGTGAACGGCGAGGGAGAGGATGGCGGGGAAGCATCGTCGGGCCAACTGTTTTTCCCCTCTTGCAGTTGGGTTCGGTCGACGAAGACTCCACCGGCTCGCTCTAGCACGACACCCTCACAAACGGCACCCTGTAGATGCTCGATCCCTCAATCTCTGGTGGATGCTCCATCTTGGATCAATACTCCACGGTGAGCGCCACACATCCCACTAATGGTGGTGGATGCCAATGCTTAGTTGGAGCAGGGTTGGTGTCGGTAATTTTTACTTGGCACCTCGCACTCTGCATATATGCCGATTCCATCCGTACATTTGTGCAGTTCCACCAAAATGCAGCTGAATAACCATGTTTGCACAGATAGTGAAAAGGCGTGATTAGATTATTGTGGCACTAGTTGATGAAACATACACTAATAAACAGAAGAAAATATTACATCATACTGGCAATCAACCTAAGTCTCCCCGATACACCTTCTGCCAGTGATGAACATCAGTGTACAGCGGTAGTACAAGGAGGGGCCTTGAGACATTCAAGTCTCTATTTTTGTGCAGATCAACTAAAATTAAGCACCCCAGTTTGCAGAAACGCTTAAACATTAACAATGGGACTAGTTGATGAAACATACATTAACAAAGAGAACCACTTTATTTATCTACATTGAAAATGAAATGATAGAGAGGACACACGTCTATTTTAACTGTATTATTACCTCATTTTATCAGTGACACTAGGGTCGAGCAGGTGGCAAACGAGGTGTACCGTGCGTCGCAAGGATGAAGGCCGGGGTGCTTAGACTGGGATGCTGAAGCTGGCTCTTTCAGTCCCTATCTTCCCCCTGATGTTTTTGTGGCAGCATTTGGGTTGTAATCCAAACTTGGTCGAGCTGGTGCCGCGTCCCCCTACCTCCCTAGCTTATCTGGCGAACTTGTCTCCTGCTAGTACTCAGTCCGTTCTAGTAGTAGTTGCATAACTGCCCGTTTACACTGAGATGTTGTCGGATAATGGTTCTCTAGGGTTGGGTTTCTTTAATGAAATCGGAGGGAACCCCCTCTTTTGATATATAAATAAAAAACAGTGGCACTAGCGGTTCCAAAACATTGCCTCAAATTAATAGTGCCACTAGATTAAGGTGCAAAATAATAACACTACTGCTTTATCATGGCATTGCCAAAACAGTAGCACAAGAGCAGGATCAACATGCAGGATCTTTGGCAAACGGTCAGACCAAAAAGGAACATATATACCTCACGATGGGAACCATATCTGCAGTCAACGCCATCGTAGAAGGGATGACACCAGTCACCAACATGGATGATTCAATTCATGGGACCTTTTGGTGCAGTTCACCTAAAATGAAGCAATGTCACATGAGCTAGCAACTTCTTCTTCTTCTTCTTTTAAGAAAAGGGCTCCAGCCCCGGTTCCATTTCCATCAGAAAACGAAACCCACAGAGCTTCTTCTTCATTAGTTGCAATAAAATCGAGCAACATCAAGGTTGGTCATGAAGCTCCTGGAGAGTAGGCGGACCAGGACAGTTGCATCTCTAACGAAAAGAGGCAACTTATCTTAATGCGAAATTTAGGAGGACATGAAAAAAGTGCCATTGATTCATATTACTGGAGGCATTACATTGAAAACAACATTGGTTTAACGTGTCCTTACTTTTAACTGTGCGACTGCTACATTTTACCAGTGGCATTACATAAGAGTGGCTCGGGGCAACAAACATCAGAAGAGGATATCTGGGTTGGTCCAATTTTTGTTCGGTATATAGCCACCTTATACTGTGTGAGGCTAGCAAATCTAGTGCTGGCCTTACTCTGTTGACATGTCCCCCAGTCCCCACTTTCTTTCCTTTTTCAACCAATAGATCGGGTTTATATTGAGTTTGTATTGCGTTCCCTTTATTTCCCTATTAGACCTAGAGCCAGTTGGATAGCCAGTCTCTACTACTTTTCGCCCCCATTATTTCCTCTTTCGGCCAAGTCCTAGATTCAGGTAACAAATCTTCCCCCACCCCCTTTCTTCCTTGTTTGAACCAAGTACTACTAGATTCGAGTGCATGAACTAGTTTTACCTCTTAACAGTAAAAAAATAGGTGGTTTTCGAACAGCCGATCGATCCTATCTACACGAGGGGGCCTGAGAAATAGTAAAAGATACAAATGCAGCGACGCCAAGCCGGTTTCGAAGGAAGTTATACCTGAGGGTCGACGGGATGTCGCTACGTGGGCGACGGGAAGCCGGATCTACCCACACTACGGCAGCGAGGAAGATGGGGTGGGAGGCCCTCCCTCGCCAGCGATGCTTGGGAGAGAACGGCAAGGCACGCTGATCGGGACACGTCGGCAGTGGGTAAGAGCCGTCGCTAAGGACGACCACATGAACGTTGCACCTTCTCGCCTTCCCCGGTGGAGAGGATCCGGCCGGATTTGTGACCAGGGGTGAGTAGAGAGAGAGAGAGTGTGGCCACCGCTGGCGTGTTTAGATCTGGAGAGGACGAGACAGTGTGAAGATAGTAACACTAGCAAGCAAGCGTGGAGGCTCCTGCCTATATAGTGGAGTACTAGTTTTCTTTTGTCTACCGGCCGGAGCCAGCTTGACCTCGGCAATGACTGTCGAGAAGTCTTCATGCAAGTGCCCCGGAGGCGCAGTTGTCGTCATTTTGATCTGAAGCACCGGATTATAACATATAACACGAAAAAAATGCCACATGACAAGAAATCATAACCTCACTGCCCAAAGGAGACAAGATGAATCCCGACGGACAAACTAGACAAGGATCAAAGATCAAATTAAAGATAAACTCATAGAAAAGGGGTCCGTCGATAGATGTCCTAATTAACATAGACGGCTTGACCTAGATGGCAGCGGAGTAGTCGTCGTGCATGTGCCCCCAATGACTAGCCCAACTCAGTTGTCGCTGTTTAACCCTTGCAGTGATCCGAAGCACATGACACCTAATTTTGCGAGATGACAAGAAACCTTTTTTTAGATTTCTCACCAGAACTACAGCCCTGCACAACACAGCCTGCAGGATATTTAGACGATAGCCAATCCAGGCATGTCTGCTGGAGTCTGGTCACATGCATGGATGAACTGATCTTCCGTGTCTTGCAGGGATCGTCCAGGTACCAACGTATGTACTTCTATTAACTCACCCGACTTGCGGGGCCGGGGAGTGTGCCTATGGTCGGTTCTCAATTGCGGTCCCACATGTGTGTGCAAACGCAATATGACGCGCGTTCCATTCGGAGAGCGGCGTGCCAGACCGACCGACCGTCTGGGGTGCGAAGCGAACGCGACGCGCGTGTTGTATACTCCGTACATGTGTACCGCCGTTTTCTAGAGGCTTTGCTCCATGGCGCAATCCATGGATACAAAATTAGTATACTGTACTATTTATAAGTCGAGGGCGGGGCTTTTCCCACGCGGTAGGCGGGGTAGTTCCGCCTAGTCGGTTCCACAGAGACGCGAGAAGATGAGGGAGTAAGCTGCTGCAAACGTAGGGTTGCGTGATTTGATAGTGAGTTTCTGGTGGACAGGTGGGGCCCGGTGATTTGACTTGCCTTTATCATTTTAACTGCCAAGCCGGATTCCTGACCACCTCCATACAGGTGCCTCTCCCGATGCTCCACCATGTAGAGGTTGGCTCTTGCTTGAGAGCCCACTCCTCCACTTTTTCCTTGCCTCTTTCCCCCACATATGCAAAAATGCCATGTAAAGCGGGCTTATAGCCCACTATTGTACTTGATCCTACAGGTGCTAACCCTGCCACATAGGCATAAAGTCTAATGTGGCAAGTTAATTAAGAAGAGAGAGACTAGTTTGGTGACCCTAGGAAGAAACGGTGATAAGCGCGTGTACCTAGAAGAAGCAAACTTAGCAACAAAAAACTAAGCACCTATGCATTGGGGACTTGCGTTGCTAAGCCATTTAATGCCCATAGCACCTCATCTAAGCACCATTTCATTGGAAGAGGTCACTCCTTGGCAAATGTAATAAATACTACGAAAAAAGTGTTAGAGAGAAGTAAACAAAAAATACTCTTATAGCCAACCTTATAGCTAACCTTGTTGTATGAGTGACTAAGTGATTACTATGTATGACATGCCAACATCAGATAGCCTAACGCACCGTGTTAAATCTCCAAGGGCGCGACCGCGCGAGCGAGGCGACGGTCGTGGTAGGAGCGACCATGATACGGGCTACTGGCAGCCCTTGGATCTGAGATCGAATGGTCGCATGCTAAGTTGCTGAAAATTTGTAGAATAACCCTCCAGGATAGGATATTCACCCATAGGTCTAGAATCACACCATGCAACTGTTCAATCTCAGATTGAAGGCCTCTCGGATGCCCGTATCATGGGAGAATGGAAAGCTTCGTATCACCTGTAATTTTCCCGACGCTTGATGATACGTCTCAAACGTATCTACTTTTCCAAACACTTTTGATATTGTTTTGACCTCATTCTTGCATGATTTGAACTAAACTAACCCGGACTGACACTGTTTTCAGCAGAGCTGCCTGTATGGTTTTATTGTGTGCAGGAAAATGGATTTTTAGGTATCTCAGAAAAATCCACGAAAAATCACAGAAAATCCACGCACCCGACGGAACCCGGAGCCAGAAGAGGGGCCAGAGGGGGGCCACGGGGGCCCCAGGCGCCCTGGTGGCGCGGCCCACCCCCTGGCCGCGCCGGGGGGTCACTTGGGTGGGCCCCACCTCCCCTGGTGCCCTACCTTGACTCGTATTTTAGCTTGTGACGGAGAAACCCCAGATCAGAAGTTCTTTTCCTAGTTTTCGTCGCGGAGCCGCCGCCACCCTCTGTTCTTCTTCGGGAGGGCTAATCTGGAGGCTGAATTGGCCTCCGGAGAGGGGAGATCGTCGCCATCGTCATCATCATCACCACTCCATCATCCCTCCATGACTTCTCCTTCCATGTGTGAGTAATCCCCTGCTGTAGGCGAAGGGGATGGTAGGGATTGGATGAGTTAGATCATGTAATAGTTTGTCAGATCGTTGGGGGCATGTTGCCTATCATCTACTATGGTGTTTATCATCTCTGCTTCAACTTGTTATTCTTAATGCTTGTCACTTAGGGCCCGAGTGCCATGATTTCAGATCTGAACCATATGTGTTTGCATGAATATATTTGTGTTCTTGATCCTACCTATGAGTTGTTAGCACCTATTACGGTTCGGAACCGGCGATCCCAAAAGTGACAGCTTAGGACACCAAAGGGGATGGTCCGTAGTTTGAGGATTACATGTATCCATTGAGTTTATTGCTTTGTTCCAGTGCTCTTTGATAGGAGCACCTTAATCTCCATAAGTTCCTTTTGGCCCCGTTCATAGCGGGATGGTAGGACAAAAGATGTTGTGCAAGTTCTTATTGCAAGCACGCACAACTACCTACGGGATACATGCCTAATGTTTGATATTTGCCTAGATGATCATTACTTTTCCGTGTGCCGTGCCCCAAGTTAGAATCATGACATATCTCATCCATGCAGCGCCCAACCATCCGTCTCCCTAGCCTACAGTGTTTTAAATCCTGCTGGTCACTAGTCGCTACTTTTGCTATTTACTTTTGCTAGTTACTCTTGCTATTTACTTTTGCTGTTTACTTTTACTATCACTATTATCACTATCATATCACTGTTACCACTTATCTTTTGTTGCAAGTAAGTATATTTCAGGTGCGGTTGAATTGACAACTCAACTGTCAAAGCTTATAAATACTCTTTGGCTCCCCGTGTGTCGAATCAATAAATTGGGTTATTCTTACCCGCGAAGACTATCTCGATCCCTTACGGTTGAGGGTTATCAAGTACCGTTTTCTGGCGCCGTTGCCGGGGAGCATAGCAATATTTACAAGTCTACTTGAAGTATCCTACCTGCTGCATTTCATCCGCTATGGGTAAGAAAGGAGACCCCAAGGTTCCGATCTTACTATCCACTACAAGAAGAGGTACTGTTCTGAGCACTAGTGCTACACTTGATTCACCTTCTGTTATGAGTAAGTTTGCCTCACCACCACCACATGATGCTCCTACTGAATCTGTTACTATGTCCGATACTCTTGATGATGCTTCTACTACTGTTGATGATATTAGTTCACTTGGTTATGCTCTTGAGAAACAGATCGCTGCTGCTGCTAAAAAGTCTGGAATTGAAATTCCTGTTACTCGCTACCCTATTGGTGAAACTTATGATTATCCTGATTTGAGTAAACTCAAGGAGAGACTCCTTGATGACGATTACTATATGCTTGATGAAGATTTATGCAGGGAACTGACAGAGTTTTCTGGCTCTGACCCTGAAGTTATTAAGAAACTGTTTGAAAAACACTCTTTGAAGAACAAAACCGTTCCTGATCCTGAATTTGCTACATCTCCTATATGCATTGATGATCCTGATTATGATTTCTCTATTGATCTTTCACTTATACCTATGGTTGAAGCTGACCCCTTTTATGGCAGACAAAATGATGATGCTATTGCACACCTGACTAAACTCGGTGAGTTGGGTGGCCTGTTTACCACAGATGAGAAGATACGATACTTTTATGTGACCAAGCTTCTTCATTTCTCCTTGAAGGAAGATGCTAAAGCATGGTATGATTCACTCCCATGCGGTTCCATTAAGAGTCCTCAAGACTTAGCTCACTCTTTTGTTGATAAGTACTTTCCTGCTCACATGCAACATGCTGCTTTACAAAGAATTTATAACTTTAAACAGTTGCAGGATGAGTCCCTCCCTAAAGCTTGGGGGAGGTACTGCGGTCTGATTCAGGCTAGACCAGGACATGAAGTCCCTAAGAACGAATTAATCGATATATTCTATGCTAGTCTAACTGATGAATCCAGGTCCTATTTGGACAGTTGTGCTGGTTGTGTTTTCAGGAAAAGGACGCCGAAAGATGCAGAAGATTTGATGGGCAGGATTGCCAAAAACCATGAAGATTGGTCCGTCCCTGAACCACCTCCACCACCAAAGAAGAGGGGCATGTTGGTTCTAAGCCCCGAAGATATGCGAGAAGCAAAGAAGTCTATTAAAGAGAAAGGTATTAAAGCTGAAGACGTGAAGAATCTACCCCCTATTGAGAAGCTGTGTGAGCCTACCACTCACCCTCCTATGGTAGAGGTACACTCTCTTTTAGATTTCAACGCAAGTGACATCCCTCATGGTAAGCCTCCTGATCAATATTTAGATGAGTTTGATAATTTTATTATGAAACAAAATCATTTTAATGAGAGGATACAAAGTCAGTTGCATGATAATTCCCTTGCTATCAAAAGTTTGCTTGATGTTCTAGGTAGAACGGTTAATGATGTTCAATGTCTTGTGAAACATTTTCATATGGTTAAAACTCAGCTTGACCAAATTTCTAATGTGCAAAAAGATTTGCTTGCTAACAATGCCAAACAAGATAATTTGCAGGCTTTCGGGATTAAGACCCGAGGAGGAACTAGCACTCAAGATCCTCTCTATCCAGAGGGGCATCCGAGGAGAATCGAGCAAGATTCTCAAATGCAGGAAGAAGAAATTGTTGGCTCTCCAAAGAAGAAGAAGAAACATAAGGAGACTGACAATTCTAATGATCCTATTGCAGATGAAGAGCCAGCTGTTGATCCCAACAGTGTATCTATCTCCGATGCTGAGACTGAAGACGGTGCTGAACCTGAAGGTAAGGATAATGAGAAGAATGATCCGCCTGAAGTTCAAGAAGAAGAAGCACCTGACAAACGTAAGAGGTACACTGAAGAAGACTTCATCGCAAGAAAACATGGGAAGGAAAGAGAACCATGGGTATAGAAACCCATGCCCTTTCTAGGTAAGTCCATCAAATCTAAAGAAGAAGAGCATTACAATAAGTTCTGTGAGTGGATTAAACCTCTTTTTCTTCAAATCCCTTTGACTGATGCTATTAAGTTACCTCCTTATTCAAAATATATGAAAGATATTGTCACTAATAAAAGAAAAGTTCCTAATGAAGCAATATCTACTATGCTTGCTAACTACTCTTTCAGTGGCAAGATTCCTGAGAAGCTCGGTGATCCAGGTATACCCACCATTCCTTGCTCCATAAAGAATAATTATGTCAAAACTACTTTATGTGATCTTGGAGCAGGATTGAGTGTTATGCCTCTGTCTCTTTACGAGAGGCTCTGTTTAGAGAAACTAATTCCTACAGATATCTCCCTTCAGATGGCTGACAAGTCAACCGCCGTTCCGATAGGTATTTGTGAGGATGTTCCCGTAGAAGTTGCTAATTGTTTGATTCTTACTGATTTTGTTGTGCTTGACATGCCCGAGGATGGGAGCATGTCCATTATTCTTGGTAGACCTTTTCTGAACACCGCAGGTGCTATTATTGATTGCAATAAAGGGAAGGTTACCTTCAATGTGAATGATAAAGAACACACGGTATATTTTCCAAAGAAGACCGACAGGAGGCATGGCCTCAACTCTATAGAAAATATCGAGACCGTGAAGATTGGATAATGGGACTGTCCACTACATGTGCCTCACAAATACAAAACTATCATGGTGGGGACAATGTCCATGAAAGTAAAGGTTTAATGATTACTTCGTAAGAGGTGAGACTTTTTGCTCTATATATCGCCTGTTTGTTGGTAAGACTTGATCAACCTTACTAGTAAACATGTTTTATATAGATAAAAAGTTGAGCTTGTTATGTTTTCATTTGTTTTTAGTTTTTGTTCTACTTGTTGTACCAAGTGGTTATGTTTTGAAGCTTCACAATACTACTCACTGCTTCAATTTTTCAGAGAGTTTCGCAGCTTTTTGAACTTCGAAAAAATTTCAACAGTGAAGTTTTCAGAAAAATTCCAGAAAAATAAAAATAAAAATTTCCAGGTCGGGAGTGACCCAGAGGGACCTGGGGCCAACCAGGGGGACCCACCAGTGGCCCAGGCGGCCAGCTGGCGCGGCCTGCCCCCTGGCCGCACCCACAGGGCGCCTGGGGCCCACAAGGCCCCCCTCCAGGTATGTCTTCTTCCTCCCTCTCTCTTTTTCTCCAAAAACGCGAGTTCTGCACTTGTTCTTGTGTTCTTGCTGTTCTTGGAGGCGATTCTTCGATCTCTCTCTACAGCCCACCATTTGAGCTGAGATTTTGAACAAATACTCCCTGGTATGTGACTCCTCCACCCCTCCAATTAGATTTCTGATTGGTGGCTTCATTTGTGAGTATTTAGTAGTTCTTGGTGCTGTATAGATGAGCTTGCATGCATGTGTAGAAAGTTATTTTCCAAGTTTTGACGCAAGTTTATGCCTTGGGCAAGTGAGTTGAGTAGTTTGCCTTAACTCACCTTGTTTTAATCCTCGTTTTTGTAAATTGCCAAAAATTTCAGAAATGAGTTTGTTAGGAAGGGCAAAAGAGTGGCTTGAGAAGAGGAGGCCCACGCACTCCGATCGAGTTACTAGAGCCGCAGCTTCACCCTCGACTACTAGGGTGAGCTATAATGAAGATCATGTGCCCCTGGAGTTGTTGGAAGACACAAGTCCAGCACGTGCGATGACGTTTCCATGTGATGAATTCCTTGAAGCTGCGGGAATCAAGGATGAGTTTTATAATCTTTGTGCTAATGCAGGTCTGACACGGCTCGTCACGTGCCGTCTTACTCAGTATCAAAAACTCACCTCCAGTTTCATTAACAGTTTTAGATATAATCCTGATTCAGGTGCTGTTGAGTTTAAAATTTACAATGATCTTATCACCATGCCTTTGGGAAAGTTTTGTGAAATAATAGGTGTGCCGAACGTTGGGAGGACGGCTAGGATGGCCACTCAGCCCTCCGAGCTGAAAACTATCATCAACTCTCTCTGTAGCATGGGTACGAGGGATATTCATCGGTCGAAGATCTCCAGCATCTTATTTCCTCACCTCAGGTATTTTGCATATTATGTTGCTAGAGGGGTGTTAGCTCGTGACAACACGAGCAACATTTATGCTCCGGATATTGCTATCCTGGCAGCAGCCCTCTCAGGGAGGTCTGATTATAATCTGGGTGCCTTAATTGCTCGACGCCTTGCTATGAACGGTAACAAGGGAGACTTATATGGTGGCGTTTATGCCACACTTATCTTAGAACATCTTGGAGGCACCCCACATCCTGATGATAATCCTTTTACTTATTTAAGCTTTGATCTTGCTGCTATGAAAAGGCATAAGTTTGTTACCATGGCTTCTGAGCTGGATAATCTTGTTTATATCTTGCGTTTCGGAACTACCGCGGAACGCGAGATCCGTCTACCTGCACCTCTTTTGTTTGATTTTTCTCGCAGGAACGGATGGTCCTTTGATGTTGTCCAGTTCAATGAGTTCATGGCCCAGTATCAGTTTCATAACCCCATGGAGGGGGTTGTGCCCGACGAGGAGGAGCACGGTGAGTTACCACCTTTTCAGGGAGATACCGCCACCGAGTTTGGTGAAGGGTCTTCCTCTGCTTGGCGTACGGACCCTTCCTCGTGGGAGACTCCGAGGAGTTCGGTATACGCGCCGGCATCCTTCTACGACCCTTGGACTCACCACCATACCCCCGGAGCAGGAGGCTCCTGGGGGCAGTAGCTGCTACCAACTTAGGCCAAAAGCCTAAGCTTGGGGGAGTACGTGCCCCTCTCACTTTTCCATTGTATTATCCGTTTTATTCGCTTTGATCTTTTCGAAGCTTTTGCCCGTTCTTCTTTATTTCTCTCTTTGCAAAAACAACAAAAAGATTTTCTCTTTCTTTTGCTTTCGTTCAACCTTTGAAATAATCCAAAAAGATTTCCTTTTCTCTCTAGTTTGCTTTGTTTTCAGAGTTCAGCTCGAGTCCGTGATGGCATTTAAATATATTTCCTACGTTCGATCGTGCAAGTGACGATGCAGTAATGACGAAGATCAACTTAAAGGAAGCAACAAGGAAGACCGGTATGAACTCTTCTTGTTTCTACTTTTGTACATATGCCTGTACTTATGATCTAGAGACCAGCCTGTAGCGACATAGTGCAATGTTTACAATGCTCTTCCAGTGGTTCATGCTTTCCTTGTAGCTAGTCTCGAATAGCTAGAGTATCTAATGTGTTATTGAAATGATCTACATGCATTGCATTGTTCATAGTTCGGTATACTAAGGTGGTATTTCCCTTTAGAGAATTTTTGGATTGACTTGGCACATGTTTACACAAGTTTAAGACTAAAAAGTCTGCTCTACCTTGATGATCTTTAAGTTTCAGAATAGTTATATCACTTTCATGCCCGATTCAATGTTGCTTTGTCGCTCTGCATGATTATGGCCGTTATTGCTCTCTAGTTGGTCGCTTCCCAGTCTTTTGCTAACCTCCACCTGTACTAAGCGGACTGACTGCTTGTGCATCCAAAATCCTTAAAACCTGTTATGCCATATGAGTCCACCATACCTTCCTATACATGGTATTTACCTGCCATTCCTAACGAATACTTTCGTGTACCATCTCGAAATTAATCAAAAGCATTTCTCTTTTTGTGCCTCTGTTTTAGCTCATGAGGAAGTAGTAGTTAATTCATGATATTTTTAAGTTGGACAAGTTTCACCCCTGGATTGCATGTCTAATGTGCAAACCTCTAATACGAGAAGGAACTGGCATAGAGTGCGCCCGGCTCATAAAAGATAATGCAACAAACAAACACTCCTTCACGCTTTGTTCATGAGAAATCAGAAAACTTTGGCAGTGATAAACAAAGGATATTAAGAGGATGTGATCGTCCTCATGCGGGAGCCGTTCCTCGAGACTTGTCCAGCTCAAGAAGTGATTGAGTTATCTGCTAGCATTCGTTGACGAAATATGCACCTCTCAAAAATGTTTTTACCTCTGTTTTTAAAACCAAGAGCTCTGGTACATGTTTAGTTTTTGTTTCCGACCACTGGTTTTCAACCTTGCCAACAAAAGCCACGGTTCGAGAGTCTCCACCTTCTTTCTTCAAAGCACCAACTAGGAGAGCATAATTGTCATTCTGAGTGTAATGTGCATTGTCCCAAAGTATTACATTGTCTTCTGCATGCTTGTGGTATGATTTATTTTGAAATTCTTAGTTCTAGTCTCCTTTAAAACTCTGGAGGAGTTTCTGCATTTATGTTTTGCTTCACTCATGGAGGCTAGCGAGATACCACCCTAATATGCTCAAGCTATGTGCAATGTGATCTTGTCTTGATTTTCAGTAGTAAATTATTTACTTTTAGGTATTTGTGATTGGTCACTTGAAAGAAGGATTGCTCCGTGCATTGTCCTCGTAGTACTGTTTCAATACTTGCTAGACTCTTTTCGTAGTACATGCTTATATCTATACCTATACTAATTAGAGACTCCCTAGAAAATCCCACGTTAATTAGTAATTAAGAACCGTTCATCAGGTGGGACCAAATTATTATGGTCAAGATCTTTCCATACGATTTTTTTTTCTCCATATGAAATATTTTTTTCTCTCAACCCAGGATCAATCTAAAGCCGTAGGACGTACTCATACACTATGGAAGCCACGTGCAACACGACTCCTAGGGACGTCCTCTCTCCTTTAAAAAACAGAACATCCTTATCTAAAAAACAGATTCAAGTATAAGAGCCTGTTTTGCCACGAAAATAAATGATTTTTTTCTCTAAAATAAAACAGGAAGAATAGATTACAATCTGATTGATCAAAAGGAAGTCACGGTTGGCATCCTCAACCTATACGCTATCGCCACCAGCATCTCATGATTCCGCCATCATCCCAGGTCGCCGCCGCCATCCCACGACGCCCGCGCGCCGTCGTCGCCGCAGCCACCATCCCACGACGTCATGGCCGCCGGCGCCGCGGACTCCTTCCTGGCGCTCAGGGTGTTGCGGTAGAACTGCACTTGGCTGCAGTGCGTGATTCCGCCTCCATTGTCATACAGTGTGCCTCCATCAGGCGTGGACGAGAATCCTATCATTGACTGTCTCCATCCATCAGTATTCTCATCTTCGTCTTCCGGTCATAAAGTATCAATGACAACGGATTCCAGGTGCCAAGTAGCATGTACAAGAGCCCAGGACCGTGCTGCTCAAGCAGAGCACATCTGTGATGCGAGACTTCGCATCAAGTGACGATGAGTTGGACTAACCCGATCGTGGCTATTGGTGTGAACATAAACAGGATGGTAGGATGATGTATAGTTGCACGTACATAGTGGCGGTTGTGAACACAAACATGATGATGTATGGCTGCACGAACATGGTGGGAGAAGCATTATTTCATGCAGGCGCAATTTGTTACCATGGTTGTCGGGGGAAACTGTCCACCACGAGCACCTATGGGACCGGAGCCCCTTGTACGTTGCGGTAAGGGAGCGGAGGGAGCACAAAGAGCAGATCGTAGAACACACGCGGGCAGTTTACCCAGGTTCGGGCCGCGATGGACGCGTAAAACCCTACTCCTGCCTTGGTTGTATTGAGCTCGGGAGCTTGAAGAGCTACAGTACTAGCTACACCAAGCGTGAGAGTTGCTAAGGATTCGAACCCTTTCTACGTTGCGCATGGGCCTCCTTTTATAGCTCAAGGGGTCACCGACAGGTGTCAACGTAGAAGAAGGGCAAAAATGTAACTTTGGTGGTAGTTGTAACAGTGCGGGAACAGTGCGTGAACAGTGGATGAACAGTGGTCATCACCTACTTTGACAGTGGGGGACAAGAGCATTAAGTGCCCGTCGCCGTCGACCCCAAAAGCGCCCGCCCGTGCGCCTCCGTTCGCCACGGCGGTAGCCTCGTCACCGTGGAGTGCCACCGTGTCCCCCAGGCTGCACAGCCATCCGCCACGCGTCCCTGGAAGGGCCCCAGGGCGACGCGTGGGCCGATGGGCTGGAGCGCGGGCACACAGTGCAGGCTTCCCCCGGCAAGCACCTTGCCGGGGTCTTGATCTTGCCGGGCCCTGGAGCTTGTCGCTCCCCGGGCCCTGCCGGGGCGCAAGGTGCGCCGAGGCATGTCTTCTGAAATGCAGTCTTCTGGTCTTCCTGGCAAGCTCCTCTTGCCAGGGTCTTGTGTTAATGAGATAATCTTGAGCCTGGGACGGCCTTCCCGGCAAGCTCCACTTGCCGGGGTCTTGATCTTCTGTCTTGTATACTTTGTTTTTGAATGGCTTAATAAGGACCAGAGAGGTTTCCGGCAAGCACGTGGTAGACCCTGCCGCGGGAAGCTGCCACTGCCCGTGCACAAGTTGGGGTACTAAGGGACCTCTATCTTAGTACACCGACAGGAGCCCCCGGGCCTGGGCCACACACGGTGCCGAGCGCTGTTGGGCCAGGCCCAAAACAGTGCACGGGCACGCGCGGCCCACGGCGAGCCGTAATTCCTCTTCCGCATCCGCCGCGCCCCTCCCTAACGGCACGCGTCGATTGCGGCGTCGTGGGAGAGATCGTGGCCACGTTCTTTAATGGGAAATGCGGAGCGTCCCCCACTTCCCCCTTAAAAGCAGAGGAAGCAGGGGCGGTTTCCCTCCTTCGCTTTCATTGCTTCTTCAATCTCCAGAAATCCCCCACTGCCTCTTTGTCTCCACACCTCCTCCTCCGCCGTCTTCCGCATCCGCGGCGCCGTCGAGCTTCTCCGCCCCTTCCCCCGCCGCCTCCGCCATGGCTCCGAAGGCCGAGAAGGCGAAAGCGGAGAAAGCCAAGAGGGAGAAGTCCGAGCAGGCGGCGAAGCTTGCTCTCCTGCGGAAGAGGAATGTGGTCTTCGCGCCGAGGCTCAGCGCGAGGGAGCTCTGGAACAAATATTACCTCTTCTGGGCCAAGGAGACCAAGGCGCATCCCCGCACCAGAGTCTACCCGGCCGCCGCCAGAGATCTGTACCCCGGCGGGTATTTCTTCTTTGCTGTCTTCTTTCACTGCGGCTTGTGCCCTCCGTTCTCGGAGTTTTTCTGTGATATCATGAACACGTACAACCTCCACCTCTTAGACTTCACCCCCAACGCCATCCTTACGATGGCGGTTTTCGCACATCTGTGCGAAAACTACATAGGAATCTATCCAAACGTAGCACTCTTTCGCCATTTCTTCATGCCTAGAGTAGAGGCTGGCGCTCCCCTCTCCGGAGGTATCTCCTGGATCTTCCGCTTGAATAAGAAGGAATCTTATCTGAAAGGAGAACTCCACGGCAAGTGGGAAGAATGGCGCGCAGATTGGTGCTGGGTAGTGGAGGACCAGCCGGAGCCTTTTACTGCGCCGCGCACCACAGCCATAGTGCGCGGCAGGGACTGGAGCGAGTTGGCCCCGGATGACGTCAAGCTCAACGTCGCCCTCGTCAGGATACTTCGTCTCCGGGTAGCTAAATTGACCATCGGAGAGGTAGGAGCAGATTTCCTCCGCCGCCGCATCGCTCCTTTACAAGAAAGGAAAAGGCCAGCATGGGAGTTTGGCAATGCGGCGGACATTATGAGGTTGCGCCCGGGGTTGAACTTCAACTTCACGGCGCTGGAGCTGAAGGGGATGGTCCGGGAGCTTTTTAAGCACGACCCGGCCCATCCGGAGTGGTTTAGACCTCCCCGGGGAGTGGTGCCGCTGTGCAACAGCACCGCCCGGGACGCTTTGCGCGCAATGATGCCCGCGTGTGACTCTCACGGCGTCGACCCCACCTGGATAGTGCCTATGCCGGATGCCATTATGAGCTTCTTCGATAATCTGGTCGAGGTGCCGAAGAACGCCGAGGAGAACAAAGGTCTCACTCGGGCCACCACAGAGCGGGATATAGCCTATATTGCTTCCCGGATGGAAGAGGCCGCCGCAGCTGCAGCGGCAGGTGACTTCGGATTCACTGTCGACGAGGCAGAGGCTGAGGACGCGTCGTGCCAAGCCGAGGAGGCAGAGATCCGCAGACTGCTCAAGCTTCCACCCGACGAGCTTGCCGGGGTTCCTTCACTGAGGCATGCCGGGATTCCCGGGGTTGTGAGCGAGGCCGCCGCAAGGGGCGAGGTTGCCGGAGGGAGCAGGACCACCGGAGGGAGCGGAGCCACCGGAGGGAGCGGGGCTGCAGGGCAAAGTGCCGGGCCCAGCGAGCCCGCCGAGGAGGAGAAGGAGGAGGACGCCGGGGCCGATGAGGATACTGGTGGATCTCTGGGGCTCGACGACGACGCCTCCTCGTCCTCGGAGAACTCCCCGCCTCGGGCAAGCTCCAAGCGGACACCGATGAAGCGCCTCTGCAAGGCGGCTACAGCGACGGGGACGCAGGCGCCCCGACAACAACCTGCTCGCCGGGCGACGCGCGCCACCAGAGCGAGCCAAGCCGCGACGGAGGCGCCCCGTGCACCGGCCGCGACGGAGGCGCCCCGCGCGCCAGCGCCAAGCGGAGGAGGATCCACCCGGAGCGGAGCGACCGCTCCGCCTGCTCCTCAGGCGTCGGCGTCAACGGAGGCGGGGTCTTTGCAGCCCCCAGCCCCGGAGACCGCCAAGCGCCCGAGGGAGCCTTCTCCTCCTGTTCCTCGCGCGGGAGCACCTCAGGTGGAGTTTGATTTCTCCGCCCTAAGCGACGACGACGAGGAAGAGGAGTAAGCACTTGTAACTTATAGCTTCTTCAATTCTGACTTGGTCTTTCTTCGTGATTCTAATCTTGTTCTTGCTTTGATTTCAGGACCCTGGCCCAGCGGATGGCGAAGAGGGCCAAGGTTCCTGTGGTCGAGGTCGAGGACGACTCGCCCGTCGCGGCGACAGGGGACGCGCCGGCGACGAACTTGCCGGACCCAACCGCTGCTCCGAGGAGCAGCCCCCAGCGCAGCCCCCAGCGTAAGTATGGTCTTGAACTCTCCGCTTGTTGGGCACGCTTGAGGTTCTTGCTTGATACTAATGTTTTGGTGCTCTGTCTGTCTTGCTTGTCTTGTGCAGAGGTGGAGCCGCAGCTGCAGGAGCGCCCGGAGACTGCCTCCGGCGAGCCACAGGTTCCGCCCTCCCCGCCAAGGGCAGACTCCCCGGCGAGGGAGAATGTTCCGACGAGGACGGGCACCCCGCCAAGGGCGGGCTCCCCGCCAAGGGCGAGCAGCCCGACGAGGGTGGCCACCCCGCCAAGGGAGGACTCCCCGGCGAGGGAGCCAGTCGTCGAGGAAGTCCGCGAAGGTAAGTCTTGTAGCTTTGTCTTCTTGGACTTGTCTTTTTGGATATTTTCTTGATCTTTTTCTTTTCTTCTTCTTCTGTTAGATCCTCCTCCCCCGGAGCTGATGGAGACGGAGGTAATCGTCGAGGAGGAGGGCGCGCAAGGCGACGCCGGCAATGCCACTGTCGTCGAGGACATGGCAGGAGCCGACGAGCCTGCCGCTGAGGAGACTGCCCCGACTGCAGACGCCGCGACCGGGGAGGGGGACGGCGACCATACTGCCGGCCCGGAGGTGGCAGGAGCGTCGAGCGCTGCGCCGGCCGCCGACCCCTCCGCCGGCAAGGAGCAGTCGGGCTTCTATCTTGAGGCCCCCAATGGCGTCTTCATACAAGTGCCGTGGGGGTCTTCGTCGCGAGCCCCCGAGGAGGGAGAGACCTTTGATGGAGAGGTCCTCGCCTCCGCGGGGTTGAAGATCGTTGAAGCGCCTGGCGGGAGCGACGAGCCCGAGGAGGAGAAACTGCTTCACCGGCTCCTGGCCCTTTACCGGGCCAGGCAGGCGAAACTGGAGTCTCGGGAAGCCCTCACCGCCAAGGCTGCAGCAGACTTGGAGAAACGCGCCGCAGAGCTCCGCGCCGCCAACCAGGCGGCCCTCCGCGACTTGGCGGAGGAGCGCGAGAGGCTCGCCGGAGAGCAGCAGGAGTTCCTCCTGGAGAAGGCTGAGGCCGAGGAGCAGCAGCGACTGGTCGGTGAAGCGCTGTCCCAGCGAGAAGGAGCACTCAACCAGCGAAAGGTCGACCTCGACGCTCACGAGGACGACCTTACCGCCCAGGAGCAGGCCCTTGGTGGAGAGTTGAAGGAAGCAAAAGCCGCCGCAGCCACCGCGGAGACCGCCAAGAAGGACCTTGAAGCTAAGGTGGCGCAGCTGGAGGAGTACCTGAAGGCGAGCACGGAGAGGGTCACCGCGCTCAACATAGAGCGCGAGAAAGACGCACATACCAACTCAGAACTCCAGGTACGCCTCTCCAAGCAGGGCGACGAGCTCAAAGCCGCCAAGGACTCAATTGCCGATCTGGAGCTGAAGGTCTCCACGTTGACTGGCTCGCTGGACGCCGCCCGTGATCGCGAAACGAAGCTGAAGGACGAGCTCCGCAAGGAACGAGGCCTGGTGGAGAGCGCCGCCACTTCAGCTAACAACTTCCGCAGGACCGTCGAAATATGGACTGAAGATCTGGTGGCTTCTGCTGCCAACATCGACAAGGAGCTGATGGCGATGAGGGTGGAGCACCTCATGTACTCTCCGGACCCGAATCTTCCCCACAGCGCCAAGCTCAGTCTTTTCTTCAGGGGGATCGCGTCGGCGCTTGCACGGCTGCAGGAGAAGCTTCCCGCGCAGCTGGCCGAGGAGTCGCGCCAGCTCTACGCGGGTACTTTGGAGCGTGTCTTGACGAAGATAGTCTACCGCAACCCTGGCATAAATCTCGTCAACGTCCTCCGCAGCTTGCCGGCCGACGCAGATATGGAGGCGCTGAAGGCGCAGGTCGCCCACATCATCGCCAAGGTGAACAAGATCTCCAGGCGTGAAGGCGATCCCGTGGATTAGGCCTCTTTCTTTTTATTTCCTTTGCTGCTGCAAAGTGTGCCATGAACATGAATCTATTAGTCATTGCGACAAGTTATCTCTTGTAATATATCATATTATTTCTGAGCAATCAATGCGGTGTTATCTCCCTTGTTTTAGTCCTTTACTTTGTATGCTTTTTACCCTACGCTTCTAGGGGACTTGCCGGCAAGGGGCCCTTGGCGCGAGCGCTGAGTGCTGGACTCTGAGCAGCCTGCCGGCAAAGGTCTTACCGATAAGTAACCTTGCCGCAGCTAGTCGCAACGCACTTAGCTTGCTGAGCGAACTCGAAAACGAAGCAAGGGCGCGACACTTGTCGCAGCTCAGTCGTTGAGCGTACTCGAAAACAAGACAAGGGTGCGGCTAGCTACGGGTAGGTTCCTCCGCGCACAGGTTTTCCATACAAAGTGTGGTTGTTCAAGGAAGATAACTAAAATTTAAAAATTTGAAACTGCTCAAATTCTGGTAACTTAGCTTTTATATATTGCTTGTTTCACCGACAAGGCTTCTCTTTCTTGGATTGCACTTGGCTCATCTTCCATCTCCTTCCCCCCCGGCAAACTTGTGCGCGAGGAACCTTCCTTCTGCTTAAGAGGGGAATAAAAAGAAGAGGGAAAACAAGTATAGGGCCTTTCGGCGTGCTAATGCTTACCGGATATGTGTGTTGCAAAAGATGCCAAACAATGCATGCGAATAACGAAGAAAAGCATGGAAATGGCAAATAGTGCAAAACACAAAAGCTTTACTGATGCACGGGATCTGCGCCCGGCTTTGTACAAAGGATTACATGCAACAGGGACAAGACTTGTACAAAGGGTGGTTGCCGGAGCGGATCACGGCAACCGCGCCTTATGGGTGAAACTTGCGAAGATGTTCTATGTTCCAGGAGTTGCTCACCGGTAAGCCTTCTTCGGTCTCAAGGCGGACAACGCCGGGCCTTGTGACTTGTCTCACCCGATAAGGGCCTTCCCACTTCGGCGTCAACTTGTTGGAATTCTTGGCGGACTAAACACGCCGAAGAACAAGGTCGCCTTCCTCGCGACTCCTGGCCTTGACCTTGCGGCTATGGTAGCGGCGCAAGGCTTGCTGGTATCGAGCAGCTCGTACAGCAGCCTGGAGACGTTCCTCCTCGAGGAGCAACGCATCATCTTGTCGCAGTTGCTCTTGCTCGAGCTCATCATAAGCGAGCACTCGAGGAGATCCGTATACGAGTTCCGTGGGGAGAACTGCCTCTGCTCCATAGACAAGAGCAAAGGGTGTCTGTCCGGTGGCTCGACTTGGTGTCGTCCTGATTGACCAAAGAGCCGCCGGCAACTCCTCTATCCAGTTCCTTCCGCACTTGCGCAGCCTGTCGAAGGTTCTTGTCTTGAGTCCGCGCAGCACTTCAGCATTTGCCCTCTCCGCTTGACCATTGCTCCTCGGGTGAGCAACAGAAGCGAAACAGACCTTGGTGCCAAGGTCTTGGACGTACTGCATGAAGGTGCGACTAGTGAGCTGTGTGCCGTTGTCGGTGATGATCCTGTTAGGGATTCCGAAACGGTAAACAATCGACCTGAAGAACCTGACCGCTGACTGTGCTGTCACCTTTCTCACTAGTTCCACTTCTGGCCACTTTGTGAACTTGTCGATTGCAACATACAAGTACTCAAAGCCCCCGACAGCACGGGGGAAGGGGCCGAGGATATCGAGCCCCCAGACCGAGAAGGGCCAGGACAAAGGGATTGTCTGGAGAGCTTGAGCTGGCTGATGAATTTGTTTGGCATGGAACTGGCACGCTTCACACTTGGTTACTTGTGCAGTTGCATCTTGGAGGGCTTCTTGCCAAAAGAACCCTTGCCGGAACGCCTTCCCGGCATGTGCCCTTGCGCCAATGTGGTGGCCACATATGCCTCCGTGTATCTCTGCCAACAGCTTCTGTCCATCTTCTCTGGAAATGCACTTCAACCTGACACCATTGACTCTTCTTCTGTACAGCTCGTTGTCCACAAACTGGTACATACTTGACTGCCTGGTTATCTTTTCTATCTCTGCTGGGTCGTCGGGAAGTTCTCCAGTCTGCAGAAAACGGACGATCTGCTGTGCCCATGCCGGAGCCCGAGGCTCAACGGCAAGGACGAAAGGCATGAGGGCCGCTGCGGGAACCTCAGCTTCTACGGCAAGAACTTGCGTCTCCACCGGAGCTGACGGTTCCCCGGTAAGCTCGCCGGGGCGAGGCTTGTCGGGAACGCTTGCTTCAACTGTACAGACCCTTGGATCTGCAGGAGCAAACTGTTCCTTAGCGTTCTGATTGTTGATCTTGGGGACCTTGGCGGCGGCCTCGGGGAGATCCGCCGGCAAGTAGTCGCCGGAGACCAACTTTCTCTTCTTGTGCTGCCCAATTGATGGTGTAACGGATGGCTGAGTTAGCTTGAGCAGGAAGGTCCCTGGTTCCACAGGTAACTTCATCGCAGCACACTTTGAAAGGCCATCTGCAATATCATTCTGAGCTCTCGGGACGTGTTCCATCTGTAGACCTTCAAAGTGCTCTTCAAGCTTCCTCACTTCATCTACATAAGCTTCCATCAAAGGGCTCTGATAACTCTTGTTCACTTGTCGGACCACCAACTGAGAATCTCCCCGCACAATCATCTTCTTGATCCCAAGTTCGGCTGCAATTCTGAGGCCGGCAAGCAGACCTTCATACTCTGTAGTATTGTTTGTCGCTTGTTCCCTGGGAAAGTGCATCTGGATAACATATTTGAGGTGTTCTCCGGTGGGCGCGATGAGTACCACGTTGGCACCGGCGCCTTGCAGCGAGAAGGCACCATCAAAGTACATTACCCATTCACTGCTTGTTTCTTGTACTGGGACGCTTGTCTCTGGAATTTCTTCATCGGGCGTTGGGGTCCATTCTGCTATAAATTCTGCCAAAGCTCTGCTCTGTATGGTTGAGGTACTCTCAAACTTGAGGCCAAAGCTTGACAGCTCCAGTGCCCACTCGACGATCCTGCCTGTTGCTTCTGGATTGTGCAATATCCTCTTCAACGGAAAGCGAGTGACCACTTTATCTCATGTGCTTGGAAGTAATGGCGCAACTTTCTCGAGGCCATGAGGAGGCCGAAAAGCAACTTTTGCACCCCAGAGTATCTTGATCTAGCCCCCTGCAAGAGGGAACTCACAAAATACACTGGGCGCTGCACCATCTTTCTTCGCACTTCTCCTTCCTCCTGCGCAGAGTTGTTCTTGTCGGTGCCAGAGCTTGTCGGAGTAGCCCCCTGCTTGTCGCTGGACTCGCTTGCCGGTGGCGTAGACTCCTCGTCGGCCTCCCTCTCCGCTACTAACGCAGCACTAACCACTTGATTGGTCGCCGCTAAGTATAGCAGCAACTTCTCTTGTGGCCTAGGTGCGACAAGTATTGGAGTGGAGGATAGGTACCCTTTCAAGTCTTGCAGCGCTGCCTCCGCTTCCGGAGTCCATTTCATAGGACCTGCCTTCTTCAAGATTTTGAAGAAAGGAAGGGCGCGTTCTGCAGACTTTGAAATGAACCTACTGAGGGCAGCCACACAACCTGCAAGTCTCCTTACGTCCTTGACGCGCTTCGGGGCTTCGATCTGCTCGATAGCTTTAATCTTGTCGGGATTGGCTTCAATCCCCCTCTGGGACACAAAGAACCCGAGAAGCTTGCCGGATGGGACTCCAAAGACGCACTTCTCGGGGTTCAACTTAAGCTGGATCTTGCGCAGATTCTCAAATGTCTCTTCCAGATCTTGGATCAGGGTATCTTTGTTCTTGCTCTTGACCACTATGTCATCCATGTAGGCTTCCACATTTCTGTGAATCTGTGGCTCAAAAGCAGTGTAGACCACCCTTGCGAATGTTAAGCCTGCATTTTTCAATCCAAAGGGCATGCGTACGAAGCAATATGTGCCGCATGGAGTGATAAATGCAGTCTTCTCTTCGTCTTCCTCGGCCATGAATATCTGGTGATATCCTGAATATGCATCAAGGAAGGAAAGCAGCTCACATCCGGCGGTGGAATCGACAATTTGGTCAATGCGTGGCAAGGGAAATGGATCCTTAGGACATGCTTTATTCACATCGGTGAAGTCTATACACAGTCTCCACTTCCCGTTGGCCTTACGCACGACAACTGGATTTGCTAACCACGTTGGATGGATGACGCCTCTAACAAGGCCTGCTGCTTCTAGCTTTTTGATTTCTTCGGCGATGAATTCTTGGCGCTCCACGGCTTGCTTCCTGACCTTCTGCTTGACGGGCCGCGCATGAGGACAAACAGCAAGCTTGTGCTCAATTACCTTCCTGGGAACGCCGGGGATGTCAGATGGTTGCCAGGCAAACACATCGACATTCGCCCGCAGGAAGGCAACGAGCGCGCTTTCCTATTTGCTGTCGAGCGTAGCACTGATGGTGAAGGTACCACCAGTGCCGTCCTCCTTGGCGGACACCTTCTTGGTTGCCGGTGGAGCGGCCATCCCCTTCTTGCACTTGCCGGTGGAGCTCGATGGAACGTCCTCGACGGCAGCGCAGCACTCCGAGGAGGTGCGTTTGCCGTAGTGGGCCCCAGAGCACTTGCCGGACTTGGACTTGGTCTTCTTCCCCCCGGGAGTTTCAGCGGCAAGTGTGCTGCTCTCCGCCGCGGCTGCTGCATCCCGGTAGATCTTGTCGGCGCAAATAAGCGCGTCCTTCTTGTCGCCATGGACAGAGATGACGCTTATCGGCCCCGGCATCTTGAGTACATTGTAGGCGTAGTGGGAAGCTGCCATGAACTTGGCGAGGGCAGGACGTCCTAGTATCCCATTGTATGGC
Organism: Secale cereale; assembly: GCA_902687465.1. NCBI lineage: Eukaryota > Viridiplantae > Streptophyta > Magnoliopsida > Poales > Poaceae > Secale > Secale cereale. The sequence continues at coordinate 785,068,710 of LR738713.1, read as the reverse complement.
AATGGGATATCGGCAACATCGAATGTTATTCTCTCCGTCCTGAAGTTGAGCTCCCCGCCAAAGGTCACCGGCAGAGTAATCTTCCCCTTGGGCTTGCTCCTTCCCGGGTTTATTCCTTGGAACGAACCGGTCTCTTCGAGCTCGCCATCTGGGATTTGGAGTTTCTTGATCACAGCTGAGGAGATCAAGTTCAGGCCGGCCCCGCCGTCAACCAACATTTTGGTGACCTTGAGGTTGCGGATTGTTGGTGAAACCAACATCGGCAAGCACCCGACCGCCGTGGTGCGGTCAGGGTGATCCTCAAGATCAAAAATGATGGGCGTGCTGGACCACTTCAGGAGCCTGCGTGACTCAACGGGCGGCTCAGCTGCATTTACTTCCCGCACCCACTGCTTGAGTTGGCGGTGGGAAGTATGCAGAGAGGCGGCTCCGTCGACACACAGGACTTCTGTGGCCTTCTGAAACTCCTGCTCGCTGTCATCACCTTCCTCCATGTCATCGTCGTCGTCTTCTTCGTCCTTGTCGCGGCCCCGGGGAGGTCGATCACCTTGCCGCTGCTTGGCCTTGCCGCGGCGTCCTCCCCGGCCATTGAATGGCCGCTTCTTGCTTGGCTCTCCCCCGCCACCTTGGGCCTTCTCCTTGTCGTGACGCTCGTACTCAGCTTTCTGCTGCTCGACGAGGTACTCGACTCGCTTGCAGTTGGAGAGGTCGTGGCCCTTGGTGCGGTGGATCTTGCAATATTGCTTGTCAGAGCCGTCCTGCTTGTCGGCTGCCGCTACAGGGGCGGGCTCCTTGCCGGAGCCGCCAGCCTGTGCTTGCTTGGCGGGAGCCTCCTTGCCGGACTTCTCGACGACCAGCACCTCCTTGCTCTTCTTCTTTCTGTTGTTCCGCCGCCGGCTCTTCTTTGCCAGGGCGGCATCCTCGCTGTCGCTTCCTCCTGCGCCAGCATACTCCCCGGGGAGTCTCCTCCCCTCTTCGGCACGTGCACACTTGTCAGCCAGAGCATAGAGCTCGCTGACATCCCGTATCTTGGTCATGGCCATCTCTTCTCGCATGCGGCGGTTACGCACGTTCTGGTGGAACGCGCTGATAACGGCGGCGGGGTGGACGTCAGGGATATTGTGTTGCACGCGGCTGAATCGCTGGATGTACTTGCACAGGGACTCTCCTTCCTTCTGGGCCAAGATGTGGAGATCACTCTCCTGGCCGTGGGGTTTGTGGCCGCCCGTGAAGGCGCCAACAAACTGGTGGCAAAGATCTGCCCATGAAGAAATGGAGCCTTCCGGCAAGTGCATAAGCCAAGAACGAACGTTTGGCTTAAGCACCAGCGGGAAGTAATTCGCCAGTATCTTCTCGTCGCGCCCCCCGGCAGCCTGCACCGCGATGGTGTAGATGCTGAGAAACTCCGAGGGGTGCGTCTTGCCGTCGTACTTCTCGGGTACGTCGGGCTTGAAGTTCTTCATGCTGGGCCACTGGACGCGCCGCAGCTCACGGGTGAACGCAGGGCAACCTGCCGCGTACGGCAAGTCGCCTGGTTCACCGGGCGCGTGCGTGTCGACAGCGGTCCCCGCACGCTGATCCGATTGTCGCCGGGCTTCTCGGCGGCGCTCGATTGTTGTCCGAGTGTCTTCTTGTCGCCGGTCGTCAAGGACTTGGCGCTGGTCCCGACGAGCCCGCGGATCCGACGACGCCGTGGAGTCGTCGTCGACGTTAATCCGGCGGGGAGGCGTCTTCTGCTTCCGCGGCGGGGAGTGCACGGTGGTTGCACCCCCGGCGGTCTTGTTGCCATCGGCCTTCGTCTTCTCGACATGCCGCGGCCGCGAGGTCGCCGGCTGCTGCGGCGTGTCGTTGTTGGCGAAGGCGATGAGGCTCTGGATTGTTGCCCTCCAGTCTTCGGCCTTGTCTGCCGCTGGAGGGAAATCGAGGAGCAGTTGCGCCCTTGCGAGCGCTTCTGCTGGAGAGGAGGGGAGCGGGGGCGAGCGGTGCGAGGAGCGGGATATGCTCGGACTCCTAACAGGGTTAGAAGGAGCAGTTTCCCGCCCCGGCGACCGCGCCTTGCTCGTGCCAGGACGGTGGCCTTGAGCGTCCCGTGATCCTTCGGTTTGCCCTTGGCCCAGCAAGCGGATGGTAGCTCCTGTACCACGGCGCTGCTGGCCTGTCGTCTGCTGAGATGGACGTGGCGCGTCTACGGACACCGAGGCTCGGTCGTCCGTCTTGTCCTTGGATTTGGTGGCGCCGCGAGTTTCCTCGTCGGCGACCACCCTTCCGACGGTGTCTCCTCCGCCCACCGTTGGTTCTGGTGGCGGTGGAACAGACGCAGACGGGCCTGCGACCTCCGAAGCCTTCTTCTTCGGGGCCATGCTGTTGTTGATGAAGCTGGAGGAGTTGACGAAGAATGCGCCCGCGTGAGCGTCGGATCAGGTTCGCACAACCTCGACGTCCCCCTACCTGGCGCGCCAAAGATGTCGGGGGAAACTGTCCACCACGAGCACCTATGGGACCGGAGCCCCTTGTACGTTGCGGTAAGGGAGCGGAGGGAGCACAAAGAGCAGATCGTAGAACACACGCGGGCAGTTTACCCAGGTTCGGGCCGCGATGGACGCGTAAAACCCTACTCCTGCCTTGGTTGTATTGAGCTCGGGAGCTTGAAGAGCTACAGTACTAGCTACACCGAGCGTGAGAGTTGCTAAGGATTCGAACCCTTTCTGCGTTGCGCATGGGCCTCCTTTTATAGCTCAAGGGGTCACCGACAGGTGTCAACGTAGAAGAAGGGCAAAAATGTAACTTTGGTGGTAGTTGTAACAGTGCGGGAACAGTGCGTGAACAGTGGATGAACAGTGGTCATCACCTACTTTGACAGTGGGGGACAAGAGCATTAAGTGCCCGTCGCCGTCGACCCCAAAAGCGCCCGCCCGTGCGTCTCCGTTCGCCACGGCGGTAGCCTCGTCACCGTGGAGTGCCACCGTGTCCCCCAGGCTGCACAGCCATCCGCCACGCGTCCCTGGAAGGGCCCCAGGGCGACGCGTGGGCCGATGGGCTGGAGCGCGGGCACACAGTGCAGGCTTCCCCTGGCAAGCACCTTGCCGGGGTCTTGATCTTGCCGGGCCCTGGAGCTTGTCGCTCCCCGGGCCCTGCCGGGGTGCAAGGTGCGCCGAGGCATGTCTTCTGAAATGCAGTCTTCTGGTCTTCCTGGCAAGCTCCTCTTGCCAGGGTCTTGTGTTAATGAGATAATCTTGAGCCTGGGACGGCCTTCCCGGCAAGCTCCACTTGCTGGGGTCTTGATCTTCTGTCTTGTATACTTTGTTTTTGAATGGCTTAATAAGGACCAGAGAGGTTTCCGGCAAGCACGTGGTAGACCCTGCCGCGGGAAGCTGCCACTGCCCGTGCACAAGTTGGGGTACTAAGGTACCTCTATCTTAGTACACCGACAATGGTACCCTGAAGAGGAACGGCATATGCGAACACAGACAGTATGATGCATGGCTGCATGTATATGGTGCCGTAGTTGCCATGGTCCCCTGGACAGGAGCGACCGCGACGTAGCTGCGGCCGCCACATATTGTTGCGAGTCTATTTTCCTTGCAGCAAGCACAGTGTGTGCGAAGGTATTCTATGCCTCTAGGTAAATTCCCCCCCATGCAATCTGGGTCAATTGTGAATCAAGAAAGGCACGAAATCTACATGATCTCAGGTGAGCACCCTCATACAGTACAGGTTTGATGGCAGTTGCGGCCGCCACATATTGTTGCCAGTCTATTTTATCTGTAGTAAATTACGCAACTATTCAAATCTTCAGGATGTAATCTTGCTGAGTCTAGCACAATGCGAAGAAGATTTACGAAATATATTTTGGGACATCTAACATCTTTGCAATTGAGTTCAGTATGGTGGATTGGTAATTTAGTTAATGTTTTTGTTTTAGCGTCTCTAGAATCCTGGATATAGTACGTTTGTCCGATATAAGATATAATCAAAGCTATTCTATTTTAAGTGAATAAAATTGATGTTCAAAATATATTACGTTTCCCACTGGAAAAATCTATCATCTAGGATAATAATTCTAACATTGGTATGACCGTATTTTGTAAACTGCGCTTTTTTGCCCTCCCTTATCAGTACTCAATTCCAACATTTATGTTTGATTAAAGGCCCAAGGAAGACTGCATGCTTTAGCTTAGATTTGTTTTCTCATCGGAGTTGATAGTGATATCATATGTTTGGTTTGCTCTACAATGTCCCGTGGTGACATCAGAATTCTTGATACAGAGATATGTATATTTCCCCAGGAAACCTTTTCGAGGACTTTATCATGCTCTTCTAATCTTATAAGCATTAATTCTTCCCAGCATTCTAGCCATTCCTGTTTCTAGACTCACTTCTAATATGATTGTGTTGTTACATCTTTTGTCCAGCAAATTATCTTACTACACCTTAATCAAAATGTAAATACTATATACCTAGCCACTAAGTACTAATTACCCTTTCCGTTCTCGGTTATTAGTCTACAACTACTAATTACCTTGGTTGGTAGGAATCATCAACATCTCACAAAACTAGAATATCGTCAAGTCGACAGAAGTTATTGCTCTGACCAGCTTTATCTCCAGGGAAGTTGCTTCGTATGCTTTTCTTTTTGTCTACTTTAGACTGATATATCTTGAAATTTGAAAGAAATGTGGCATTTATCCTAACTCACACATATTTGGTACATAATTTTTGTTTCTTCACATATAAAAATGTTACATCAGTCTCATTTTTGTAAAGAAAAAAATTGCTTCTCAAATTACTATTACATTTTCAGTTCATTATTGATGTTTTCTAATAACGATAATAATGTTTTTCTTGCAATCCACTTGATCTGTGATTTTATAGTAATATATTATGCATGAGGACAACTGTCTACAAAGTTTGTGTACGTTTTATTTCGAACTAATTTTTTTGATAATTGAATTCAGTTGGGAAAAAATTGTATCCATTTTCTCATCCTGATTTCTTCTCACTGTTACAACTTTTTAAGGTGCAATAGTGTACATGAGTAAATTTATTTGGATGAAAACACTGAGACGCCATCTCCCAACAATTCCACTTGGTTAATATAGAATGAGTATTCAGGAAGAGATCATGTGCTTTTCAACGTCTAATGAATTCATGTTTTTATAGTTCTTTGGCATAATGGCATGATTATATACACCAACCTAATCTCTCTGACATTCATATACTTATGCACCAAATTTATGGAAGTAAAGAGCATTTTTGTTTGTTGGTTCTATTTTGGAATATTGGGTGTTTCCAAAATTGTTTATTCAAATTTTAGATGTACCTGGGAGGGTTCAAAATGGAGGAACTTCTAGGATATATCACATGAATGTATCATAACCATACCAATTTGTCCTCCTTTAAATATTACACTTTCAAGAACTTAGCACGAAGCCTTTAGATTTTTAATTAATTCCATTTCTCTACGTATGGCCAATGTTTCTAAAATTCCCCTAAGCTATTGCCTCAATAACTAGCCTGTGCAGTTGCACGGGTTGACGACTAGTACATCTAATGAAGCAAAAGAGTTTGTCAAAGTTTTCTTTGTCGCGTCCAATTCGTTGAACTGAATTGCTTGAGGACAAGCAATATGCTAAGCTTGGGGAGCTGATACGTCTCAAACGTATCTACTTTTCCAAACACTTTTGATATTGTTTTGACCTCATTCTTGCATGATTTGAACTAAACTAACCCGGACTGACGCTGTTTTCAGCAGAGCTGCCTGTATGGTTTTATTGTGTGAAGGAAAACGGATTTTTAGGTATCTCAGAAAAATCCACGAAAAATCACAGAAAATCCACGCACCCGAAGGAACCCGGAGCCAGAAGAGGGGCCAGAGGGGGCCAGGGGGGCCCCAGGCGCCCTGGTGGCGCGGCCCACCCCCTGGCCGCGCCGGGGGGTCGCCTGGGTGGGCCCCACCTCCCCTGGTGCCCTACCTTGACTCGTATTTTAGCTCGTGACGAAGAAACCCCAGATCAGAAGTTCTTTTCCCAGTTTTCGTCGCGGAGCCGCCGCCACCCTCTGTTCTTCTTCGGGAGGGCTAATCTAGAGGCTGAATTGGCCTCCGGAGAGGGGAGATCATCGCCATCGTCATCATCATCACCACTCCATCATCCCTCCATGACTTCTCCTTCCATGTGTGAGTTATCCCCTGCTGTAGGCAAAGGGGATGGTAGGGATTGGATGAGTTAGATCATGTAATAGTTTGTCAGATCGTTGGGGGCATGTTGCCTATCATCTACTATGGTGTTTATCATCTTTGCTTCAACTTGTTATTCTTAATGCTTGTCACTTAGGGCCCGAGTGCCATGATTTCAGATCTGAACCATATGTGTTTGCATGAATATATTTGTGTTCTTGATCCTACCTATGAGTTGTTAGCACCTATTATGGTTCGGAACCGGCGATCCAAAAGTGACAGCTTGGGACACCAAAGGGGATGGTCCGTAGTTTGAGGATTACATGTATTCATTGAGTTTATTGCTTTGTTCCGGTGCTCTTTGACAGGAGCACCTTAATCTCAATAAGTTCCTTTTGGCCCCGTTTGTAGCGTGATGGTAGGACAAAAGATGTTGTGCAAGTTCTTATTGCAAGCACACACAACTACCTACGGGATACATGCCTAATGTTTGATATTTGCCTAGATGATCATTACTTTTCCGTGTGTCGTGCCCCAAGTTAGAATCATGATATATCTCATCCATGCGCCCAACCATCCGTCTCCCTAGCCTACAGTGTTTTAAATCCTGCTGGTCACTAGTCGCTACTTTTGCTATTTACTTTTGCTATTTACTCTTGCTATTTACTTTTGTTGTTTACTTTTACTATCACTATTATCACTATCATATCACTGTTACCACTTATCTTTTGTTGCAAGTAAGTATATTTCAGGTGCGGTTGAATTGACAACTCAACTGTCAAAGCTTGTAAATACTCTTTGGCTCCCCCTGTGTCGAATCAATAAATTGGGTTATTCTTACCCGCGAAGACTATCTCGATCCCTTACGGTTGAGGGTTATCACTTGACATGACATATAATTGGGCCCCCATAGTACTGTGCATGAATCCATTTATCCTCCAGGCAAGCCACTACCCTGCCATTCGCACACCCCCCCACTCGACATTCTTACAATCGATAAACCCCTCCTAGTCATCCCGTCCTTTCACATTACGCCAGTTCCACTAATCCTAACCCTCCTCCCAAATCCATGGCGTCTCAAATCTCCATGATCCGCGATGAGTACAAGGTTAGAACCATCACCGGCGATGAGTTCGATGTCATCTACACCTGTTCTTCCGCAACGGTGAAAGAATGCCTTGCTCGCTTCAAATGCATGTTCGAAAACTCAAATGATGAGTGGGTCGTTGGGCTATATGTTGAGTACACCATAGTCCTGGGAAGCGAGAAGAAACTAAAGGAGGCAGAGAAGAAGAAGCCCGCCATGATCCAGGTTTAGGTCCATGACTTATGCTTGGTCTACCACATATGCCATGCCGAGGTTGAGTGCAAGGACTTTAAGAACTTCCTCAAGGGCGTCCGAGTCAAATTCATTATTGTAGACTTTAGGAACGACAAGGAAATCCTGGGTCGGATAGGCCTCATTGTAGGTGACCCCTTCGACCTCCAGAAGGAAGGGTTGGTGCCCTCCCTTGATCAGCCTTCAATGTTGACCCTGGCAGGAGCCATGGTTCATCCTATGTACTGTGAACTGAAGAAAGCTCCGCACACGTTTCATCATGCATGGCAGTGGACTGTACTAGATATAGACCACATCCACTACGCTGTAATGTATGGCTACCTTTGTTTCAATATCTACAAGGGTTGGATGAAGAGCAAGAGCCAAGTGTGTGGTTCAAGCAAAGAAGTATCGCCCAAGAGGAAGAGGGACAAGTACGAAGTCGAGGACGTGGACGAGGACTCCGAGTAAGGTGGCAGTGTCGTTGCTCATGGTGGTTCTAATGCAGTGTCTACCGGATTAGTTGCTTAGTTTAATTTCTCGTGTGCTTAGTTTTATTTGAGGGGTGTGTTGTGCTTAGCCCCCAGCAGAACTATGTTATGTTTCTTCTCGTTATATTTGGTACATTTCATCTTTTAGTTGGTATAGTACTACCACTCGTTTCTTGACATTATATACGTACAATATATATATGGCGAACATCATATAGCCAGCAGTTTAGTTGTCAAAGAATTTCAGGGTGCTTAGTTTTGTCAAAGAATTCCAGGGTGCTTAGTTTTATTTGAGGGGTGTGTTGTTCTGGAGACCATTAACTTATCATTGTGAGAATCGGCTTATTTTTTTCATGTAACATGGTCAACGGGTTTGACGTGAAAATAACAATGTCTAACGTCATTTCTGAGCAAACATCTAACTTAACGATGGCATTTTTTAGATATCTAATTGCATTTTGAGCAGGCATCTCACGGATCGATGGCATTTTTGATTAGTTGTAACTTCTAATGGCAAAACTGAGTAGTGATACACAACTAGTGGCATAAATAATAAGAACCCAAGAATTAAGTAGGGCTAATTTCTTTATTTCTTTATTTCTTTATACCTTTGTGTGCGAAACAATATACGCTGCCTCCAGCCAGATTTTCTTTACAAAGGCAACATAGAACTATATGAGTGACCTGTTAAATTTTGTAATTATTCCGGGTTCGTTTGGCCTTTTTTATACATTAATTGAGTTTCTCTTCAGTTAATGTGCATAATTCAAATTTGAACTACAAACACATGCTCCCGTGCACCAAAGTTGAATGAAAAATCACATGTGTGTCCTCGGGTGAATTTCTAGGTCCCATGCAAGAAATGGGGATGAAATTCAAACATCTGGGCATCGTGGTTCAGCCAGAACATTGAGAAGCTTGGTTTTAAAATTCTTGTAAATCCAAAACACGCCTAAAAATCATGAAACTTGGCATGGTGTCATGTCATGGTACTACCATGCCGTGGTAAAAAAATTTGCAGAATAGGAACAAGTTTTGGTATAAGTTTCTTGCAAACCAGAGCTTCTCTCAAGAAGGCTGGTGGTTCTGAGACGGAATGTGTCACCTTTGTGTGCATAATTCAAATTTTAAATACAAGCACATGCTCAAGTGCACCAAAGCTGGTTGAAAATCACATGTGTGTCCTCGGGTAAATTTATAGGTCCCATGCCAGAAATGGGAATGAAATTCAAACATCTGGGCGTCATGGCTCGGCTAGAAACATTAAGAAACTTGGTTTTTTAATTCCTGTAAATCCAAAACACGCATGAAAATCATGAAACTTGGCTTGGTGCCATGACATGGCACCAACATGCTGTGGTAATTTTGTTGTCCGATTTGCGAAGGCGCACACATTGACAATCAACAAAGTCATTTTAGAACAAGTGTTGTCACGTTACAGTCGGAAACACAAGTATTATTGAAACCGTGGGCGTTCTATTTACCATTTACATGCCACCACGCATTCCATTTTTTATTAGCTAGGAGGCGTTGTGCAGGGTAGCTATTTGAGTATGGGAGGCGTGCGATCAGACCCCTGCGCGTGCTTATCGGGAGGAGAGCCCTTTGACCTCCATCTGTCGTCCACCTCTCTCCCAAGGTCTCCATTAATGGTGCCCGAGCCTTTGTTTAATGACGTGGCAATGTCTCACTCGACTGAGATTTAAAAGAGAAAAAAGAAAATCTGAAAAGAAAATTTTGCACGGATCATGATATAAGATCCGACGGACCTATATAGCTTCTACTGCGACTTATAGCAAGATTGATGAATATATATAAGGATGATGAGAGTGCATAATAATTGTCTTACATAACTAAGAAGATAATTAAAAAAGCCACATGCGGCTACGCCCGAAATACAAAAGGGCAAAAGAAGAAGGAAGACACATACAACGATCTGGATCGCTGATCTCTACTTTCTTTATGCGCTACAGGTCGCGAAGACTAGTTCTCGTGGCGGGCGATGATCTCTTTCATCAGTTTCATGTCCTTAATACGCTGCTTGGCTACATCCATGGATTCCTCCACCAGCCTGTTGCGCTCGATGCGGAGCATGGAATTCTCATCCATAAGTTTCTTGATGATGACGCCCATCCTCTGCAACACGGCAGCGGTCTCCTCCTCCTGCTTCGCCCTTCCGGCGATCTTCGCCCTCAGCAGGTCGCGCTTGCCCCGGAGCTTCGCATTGCCCTCCCCCAGTTGCCGGATGACGCCGGTAGCCTCGTCCTGCATCCTCGCCCAACCGGAGATCTGATCCATGTGGCTATGGACTATCGCATGCATGCGCCTGTAAGAGTCCGCGCCTGCCCGAGAGAAATTTTCCTAGGCCACCACGGCGTGGCGGGACATTCCTGCTGCTTTGGCGGCACGGCAGGACATCTCTGCTGCTTCCGTGTGTGGCCAGACCAGTCTGCTACATCAACGGCCTGGCGGCACCACTGTGTTGCTACTTCTGCGCGGCTGGACATGGCGGCTGCTTTCGCGGCGAGGCGGGACATCTCTCATGCTTCCTCTTCCATGCTCACCACTCCCTGTTGGAAATCTCTCGACCCAGAACTCACGCTGGCTATGGCTTGATTGACTTGATTGTTTTTTGTGGATGAGGAGTTCAGGAGAAATGTGCAGTCATCTTATAATCGAGTACTACTAATACACTCCTAAGTGGGAAACCGTTTAGGTTGTGATCGGTGTGAATGGGTTTGGAATTAAATATAGCATGGTAGTAGTAGTAGTAATTTGGAATGTGACGAGCCGCGCTCAAAATTTATTGATGGTTCTAGCTTCGAAGTGTGGCACTATTCTAGGATGGCGTAACGTCGGCACGTTTTCTCGGCCGTGGTGTAGCATATGCCATGGTACTAGTTCTTTTTCTATTGATGTGTACGTGCAAAAACTGGCACCGTCGGATACATATCTTACGCTTGGCGTTCGACGGGAATAGCCTCGTGGCGAGCTATAGACTAGTCTTTTTTTCACACGCATTACACCTATCTCTCGGGACTTCTCGCACGCACCATCACTGCTCCCTAGGTCGATGCCACCCACATAAAGTTGTACTCTGAGAAGAGGTCCACGCACGCACTCGTCCTCTCTCACATACGCATCTGTAGCTAAGAATTGTAGTGTTCTCAACCATCTGATTGGCTTTATCATAGGTTTCACGTTGCTCCTTGGCCTTGAGATTGAGATGTTTTAAACGCTAAGATGGAGGCGCGAGGTTTTGGTTAATGTGCGGGCCGCACACGGCACCAACACGACACGAGATTCGTCTGCCTGGTGCGCATGCAGTCGGGTGAGTTGTCCAAGCATAGACACAACCAGGCCCTCGTTGGTATCTGCGCCTCGACTTTGGCTGGTCATAGTGGAGACTAAAATAGACCAGTTACTAGTCTATGTTACTAGTACCTTCATAGTGGGTAGTTTCATGTAGTATATGCATAATTTGACGACGAGCGCTCTCTATATGTACCACCTTTTTTCTTTAATTACATCTTGTTAGTTTTGCTCCATGGCGCAATCCATTGATACTACTACTGTACAAATGTATACATTTTTTAAAAAGCTAGAGGGCGGGGCAGTCTAGCTTGGTCCTTTTCACGAGAGGCGAGGGCCTTTGTGATTTGACGGCTCATTACTGTTGGAAAGCGGGGCCTTGTGATTTGACTGCTCGTATAAATGTACCGACGACCAGAGGAGGAGCAAAGAACCGTGCGGTATACTCAAGTTTTCCACTAGAGCACGACGAAGGAGCGCGAAACATGGCAGCCCAGTGCCATATCCTCTACTCTCTACTCTTATTATATATTACTAGCAAGAGGCATTGTTCTATTGGCGATAAAGAACGATCTAATTTGCTAGTCATCTCATTTTTAGCATTGTTCTATTCATGCCTCGCAGAGAAGGTGACACGTGCAGCGAAACACCCGAAGCAAAATAAGAAACACAGGAGCAAAAGAAGAAGGAGGATTATCACCCCAAAAAAGAAGGAAAACGCACACACAAGTCTGGGGCGCTGCTCTCACTACGTGAAGATTTGCTGGCCGTGGAGTCGTAACTGCTTCTTCATCGCCTCCACGACCTCCATCACCTTGCGCGTCTCCTCCGCCATCTTCATCATTGTGTCCATGACGCGGGATTTTTCGACGCAAGCCTTCATCATCTATTCCACGGCCGCATTACGTACCTTGACAGTAGCCGGGTGCTCGATGCGGAGCTTCGCCAACTCCTCCTTCTGTTCCATGATGAGGGCCTGCAACATCTTCATCGAGGAACTACTATTCTCATGCAGCTTCTTCCAGCAGGCGTTCTCCTCCTTCAGCAGGTCGAGCTCGTGGCAGAGCTTCGCCTTGTCCTCCTGAAGTTGCAGGATTTCGCCGGTCGCCTTCTTCTCCGAGGCAATACTCTTCTTCAGCAGCATCACCAAGCCGGAGGTCAACTCCCCCTGCTCATTGAGCTCAGCGGGCATGTCTTCGAGGCTCTCCTTCAGCAGCTCCACCAAGCAGTGGATGAATTCCTTCTGCTTATTGAGGTGCTTATTGAGCTGATCGGGCATGCCGTCGAGGGATAACGACTCTAGCGCCGCCAGCTCGGCATGTTCGCCTCCGCGTCTAGGGCGCTCCTGGGAGCGATCGCCTGCCCGTGAGAGATCTTTCGAGGTCTCTGTGTGGCGGCGAGCCCTCTCTTTTTTTTTCCGCAGCCATGGTTGCAGCTCCCTTGTTACGAGTAGTTCTCGACCTAGAGCTCTGCACACCGGCCATGGCAAGGACGGGCGAAGACGGAGTACTTATGAGGAGGATGGTAGAGTAATTTTTGGTTAGATAGTTCCCCCTTTTTATAACCTAAGTACTAGCACTAGTACTAAAACCTGCATGGAACACGTTCAGGTTTGGTACGTACTGGTAGGTGTGAGCAGGCTTGCACTTACTTGTAGCACTAGTACTTTCGAATGCGATGGGAACAAGGTAAAGATTAATTGATGGTTTTTGGTTTCGAGGCCCGAAACGACTGCCGATGAGTTTAGTGGAACATAAATTTCAAGTAGACTACACTGCTCAGATGAATAAATATTATGTTACTGTCAAAAATTGGCACAAAATATGAAGGAGACCAATGGAAGTACTACTAGCAACCCATGATTTAACTACTCACATGCGCGCAGTGGAGTAGTAATGTCTTTCTTCCGCCCTCACGTCCACTCAATTTGCATGGGATGTATTAATTGACCATCAATGAAGTGAAGGACTTTACACGCGTCAAATTATCACATGGGGTGGATCTTGGTACAAAATTGTGTCCGCCAGTGTACCCGCGTGTGCGTGCGAGGGAATGAGTGTGTGCGTGGCGTGCGTGCACATCTTCGCTTCGTGCATGTACCGCCAGTGCGGCTCAGGGAGGACGAGTACATTCTTCTGGAACTAGCAGCACGTCATTGTTATCAATCCACACAAGAATGTCACGACAACGCCTCCACATATGCCATGTGGCTTCATGAACTATAAGAGAGACACTGTAGGGCCTCTTTGATTCGTAGGATTTCCAAAACGCGGGAATAGGAAGAACATGGGATTAGAGTGGAATGTCTACTTGAATCCTACAGGATGGTACAAGTTTTTGATTGTGCATAGAAAAAATGCCGAATTCTTTCAAAGAGGTTTGAGTGGATGGGATGTTCCCTATGAAATCTAGTGCAAATGAATCATATGGAAAAATTCCTATGATTTACAATCGTACGAATCAAACAACCAAGATAGGAAAAATTTATAAGGATTAGAATCCTCCAAAATTCCTTCGAGAATCCTTTGAATCAAAGAAGCCCTTAATCTATTTTATGATTCATGGAATTGTGCGTTGTAAAGCATAAAGTAAAAACAAATAATGGCAATTCAACTAGAAAAAAAGTTTGGGCAGTTATGATACGGAAGATTCTAGAACAAAGGAGAACCACTGTTTTTTTGAGATTTATGCATTATGCTTAAGTTCAACCATGGAGTCTGCTAGATTGTACATGTGGAAAATCCGGTGGGGGCTAGAATATGGTGCGAGGGGCCGAATGGAGGGAGACTATGAAGGAGTGCACAACTGCGAGATCGATATTTAGAGAGAGGGGGCGAGAACGTGCGCTGTTGCGCACAGTGGCGGAGCCATGATAAATGTCCCATGAGCTAGGGGGCCAAGCATTGCTAATCCTTTACGAGGAGGGCCAATTCATCAACTTAAAGCATTTTTACCAGCAATTGTCTAATGATCACATTCATATTAGCCTTGATATAGAGTGATGTTAGGGGGGCAGGGCCCTTGCTGCCCCGTGTCTTCACCATTGTGCACGCGTCTGAGAGATGAAGCGGAAGGCATGGATGATGATAGGGGGCGTTGGATATATAATTAATGTGGGTCTATTAGCTATATATGTAATCCTATATAGAGAGGTATAGATTGATCGATGTGGACGTGGGAAAGAGGGTGGGACCTCAGTAGATATATAGATTGATCGGTTTATGTGGAAAACTATGAAAGACCTAGCTATACACACACACACACATAGAGGAACATCGATCATTGCGCATGCACGTGAGAGATAAAGAATGTCCGATATGATGGAGAGGAGGATGTGTGTGAGTGTGCCTACACGGGAGACCGACCTGAAGAAAAAGATTGCATGTGTGTGATGGATAATGTCGACTGGTAGTGTGTGTGCATGCATGCACGAGAGAAAGTTAGTGGTACAATTATAAAAAGAAGACAAATGTGTGGGTGTAAAAGACTAGGTGAGGTCATAATCAATGTAAAGTTGAATTCAAGTATTTGAATAAGAGATCATGATGTTTGAAACCCATGCATGCATGAATATAACGGAGATCTGCACGGTGTGGTTTGGAAACGAGCATGTTGCAATGTATACAAATTTAACAAGGTCAGATTGGTTTGAATTTGAGATACCGATGGCAGACATCGTTTGGCCACATTGCATCCGTGCATGGACACACTATTCTAATTGGAGATGATGGGTGGCTTTCGCATCACATATCTATATCTATGCCCCTATATATATTATATTTTATATTTTTTATATAGTGTGCGGATAACTTTAACTTTGAAAGATGGTCGTTGGATGAGGCCAGTCTGATGGTGAAGAGCTGGCAAATTTTGAGCACAACTGGCCGTTGGATATTATCTAGATTCCACCAGATTTTGCCACATGTACAATCTAGAAGACTCTATGGTTGGACTTAAGCATAATGCACAAACCTTACAACACAATCACTTCTTCTTTGTTCTAGAATCTTCCGTATCAGAATTGCCCAAATGATTTTCTACATGATTTGTTTTTACTTTATGCCTTACAACGCACAATTCCATGAATCTTAAAATAGATTAGCTTTCTTATAAAAACTAGATTATTTTGAATGAAATGAACTATAAGAATTAAATGAACATCTACATCATGCATATATGACTCAAAACTTACATGCTATAATGTGGTATTATTCATAATTTGGTTGCCAAATCTCATGCGTGCAATGCACGGGTACCTTACTAGTCTAAATGGTGTGTGTGTGTGTTGTGCGTGTTAAACACATAGTACGTAGTATATCATACTAGTCTAAATTGTCTTTTTTTTGGTACACGTTAAGCTTGTTCTCCCGAAATTTCAAGCTGCGCCTTGTTATGCCGAAATTTCAAGCTAGCATCTCTGTCTATCGTGCTGCAAAACTCCCGCCTCTTCAACATGCGCCTTGTTAGCCCGAAATATTTAAGATATATCTTTGTCTCGTTGTGCTCCGACATCTCCCTCCATATCAACCCGCGCCTTGCTATTCCACAATTACAACGCGCGCGAAAACTCCCACCTCCTGTGAAATCCCGACACGCGAAATGCCCGTGATACCCCTGAACCGAAAGAACAGCCTCAAATTGGTGGGGGTACTTTCGTAACTTACCCCACATTTCGGACAAGCGCGTCCCTAAGCCATGGTTCCTCACTCCCATCCCATCCGCCCACCCATTCGTACACCGAGGCCGGCAAAACCCGCGAAGCCCCACACCCTCCTCCGTCCGCCACCCAGTCGGAGCCTCTTCCCCGACGACGTCGTCCACAGCAACACCTCGACGTCCCTCATCCACCGTACTGGATGAGGATCCGTCGTCGATCTGGTCGTCCCGCCGGTTCAGCCACCCCGTCCTCCACCTCCAAGGAGCTGCCCCGACCTTCCCCTCGTCTTTCGCGCCACCTCCATTCCCACACCACCGTCTTCACCTGCATGACCGGGAGAGCATCATCATCACCGTTTCCTTGGATGAAGCTGTGGCATAATCGGCGCCACCAAAGAGGTTCTACATTAATCGCCAAATTTTCTTCTTGATTCGATCTCATGGCGCTGCTGGTGCTCGATCCCGAGCCGACACGGCGTGGCCCCATCCACGGCGGCGTCGCCGTCCACTTCCTCCATGGCGTCGCTCCCTCGGCGGCGACGTCCACATCTGTAGGAGCTCCTGCTGCTCTGCTCTTGCTCTCGGTCCCCTGCCTGGTATGCTCTTGCTCGCACTGCAGCTCTCGCTCTTGCTCTTTCTTGCGATGCTGCTCCGATTTAGCTACACTTCAGTCGACTGAATCGACTTTTGGGTCAGTCGATTTTCAAGGGGTGGGGGGGCTCGCCGGAGTTAAGGAAGAACCAGCCGCAGCGGGGAGGGGGGCTCGTCGGAGAGGTACCCCAATATCTATCTTTGTTCAGGGTGGGGGCAGTGGTTGCCGGCGGTGGTGGGGCGGTGGCGTGGAGATCGCCGGAGAAAAAGCTTCACGAGGGGCCTACAAGGATGGCCGGGGCGGCGGCCGACTGGCGGTGGGAGGGTTTTCGAGGCGGGCGGGGCGGTGCACCGCCTGCCGCGGGCGGCGGGGGGCGGCTGTTTGGCCGATGGTGGCTGGCGGCTCAGGGGGTGGAGGTTGAAGATGAACTACAGTCCCTTGATTTCGTATCCAACGGCTGCAAAATCGATTGACCAAAGATGAAAAAGTCAGTTGACTGACATGTAACCTCACCTCTAGTGCGTTAAGTTTCGACAGTAAAATTCAGTTTCGACACCAAAATTCAGTTTCGACAGTTAAGTTTAGTTTCGACAGTTAAATTCAGTTTCGAGAGTTAAGTTCAGAGATGAGCGGCTGATGTATACATCTAGCACTTTGTGGTTATGCCTTTTACGTCATCTATTGGAGATGCAATTAGAATTCCACTCAGGTTAACGTTGTCTCTCTTGTCCTGCTTCAGCCTCGGCGTCGTACAACTCATCGGAGCTGCTCCAATGACGAAACCCTCCATCACAGTGGAGCAGTACCTCGGGCTCCATCTCTAGACGCCTAAGATCTTCTTCCCCTCCTCCGACAGCCAAGTCAGCCGGAGCATCCTCACTGGCCAACCCAATCACGCTGATATCGACATGCCTTCGCTAAAGAGGTTGTACACTTCTTGTGGTTTAACTTAATCTCACCATGCTTCTTTGCATCCTGTGATCTTCCAATTCTTTTGAACCAAACACCCAGATTGGCAGAATCCTGTGTTTTTAAATTCTCTGTTTTGCACGTGCATTCCTATCCTATTCCTGTCTATTTCCTATCCATGCATTGTTAGAATCCTCAAGTTCAAACAAGCCCTTACACAATTACTTCTGTTACACATATGTGTCAAAGAAAACCTTGTGTGGTTTGTCCTGCTCTTGGGGTGCTGTGTTCCACCCCAGCTCAGCTGCTCCAATGACGGAAGGGTTCACCACAGCAGGGATCAGCTCTCTAGACTGTCTTTCGCCGCCTCAGATCTTCTTGCCCGCCGCCGGCAGCCACGACAACTGCATTACCATCATCAACTAAGCAGATGACCTTGAGGACTACACGGGTCCGCAAGAGAGGTCACACTCTTCCATGTCTGCTTACGTTATGCATCACTTAATATGATGACATGCTACTTTATCGTCGTGTTCACCTATTAGACTCTGACTTAGGTCCAAACTTATGCTGAAACTTGAGTTTTTAAATGGTTGTGGGGTACATATTGGGGCAGCAATCAGTACTATCTGACTACTATCTGGTTAATCTCGGGTGTCTACTATGAGTTTCATGTTGGGTGCAAACAAACATTAAAGGAGCCATTATTTGTATTTTTTAACTAAAGCTATTATCTGCCTGTTAACATTTGTTTTGGGTCTATCCACAATTTGCTACCATCACTCTGGATTTGTGCATGCACTCCTTACATAATCTCACTATGTTTTATTCCTATGCATGTCATTTATTATACACAATGGAACTGAACATGTAGAGCAAAGGAGACGAGCCTTGCGTGGCAATAAAATTTCATGCAGACATCGCTCCATGGTGGGCGCAAAGGCAGCCCCCCCTCCACCCATTTCGGATCATAATCAAGAGGAAGATAAATGTTCTGAGGGGGATTCAGAAGCAAAAGACCACTCCTATTTACCCCATGAGGTCTTCGCTCTAACTTGGCATGCTGATGTTGGTAATATCATGCATATGGTGCCTTGCATTGCTTACTGTATACATTAAAGATGGCATCTACTTAGTTTAGACATGCTTTGTACCAATTCCATCTGTTTAGTTCCTTTATCGTATATTTGAATCATGCAATGCCATCTTGTTTAGCCAGGTATCATAGATGTGAATTTTGCAATGCCACCCTGGTTAGCCAGTCATCTTATATGTGAATTATATCATGGCATCATTTTTTATTACATGTTAAATTTGTCAACAATTTTAGTACATTCAATTACTCTTCCTGTGCATCAGCCATTTGGCACGGTCATGGAAAAATCTGGAATGGAAACAAGGCCTTCAGCGCAGACAATGCTATCTGACGAAGCGCATGTCTTGCTGGTTACAGATAGCTCCTCAGAACAGGATTCAGAGACAGATG
>LR738713.1:785035219-785049741 GCA_902687465.1 Secale cereale | reverse complement strand
CCCCCCCCCCCCCCGAGGTGCATGCTCTAACTTGGCAGGGTTATGATGCTCATATCATGTGTATGGTATCTTGCATTGCTATGTCATTTGCTCAGTTTAGACATGCTTTGTGTGAATGCCACCTGTTTAATGTCTAATTACCATATATGTGAATTATGCAATGCCATCTTGTTGCAAGACATTATATATGTGAATTATGCCATGTTATCTTGTTGCAAGGCATTATATATGTGAATTATGTAATGTCATGTTGTTTAGCCAAGCGACATATATGTGAATTATAGCATGACGTCCTTTTTTTGTATTTCTCATTGCTTTTGTCGACAATGTTTGTATATTCAACTGCTCTTCCTGTGCATCATCCATTTGAATTGGTGATGGAGAAATCTGGAGTGAAAACAAGGTCTTTAGAGCAGACAATGCTACCTGGTGAAGCAGATATCTTGATGGTTACAGATAGCTCTTCAGAGGAGGATTCAAAGGCAGATGACCAATCCTATTATCCCCCTGAGGTATATGCTCAAACTTGGCAGGGTTATATTACTCATATCATGCATATGTTGTATTGTAATGCTTAGTTTTTACATCATATACACGATATTGAATGCCATCTCCTTAGTTGACACATCATATATGCGATTGCCCTCTGCTCACTTCCTTAGTATATAAATCATATATTTGAATTATATCATGCCATGATGTTTACATAGACAGCATGTATCTGAATTATGGCATGCCAACCCATTTTCTAAAGACATAATATAGTTATATCATCTCATCTTGTTCACATAGTCATCATATTTTGAATTATGTCATTCTATCCGTGAAGTATATCATGCCATCATGTTTCCATCGACGGCATGTTTGTGATTTATGGCATGCCAACCACTTTAATAGACACATCGTATAGTTATATCATGGCATCCTGTTTACATAGTCATCATATTTTGAAGTATGTCATTCTATCCTGTTTAGTTAGCCATCATACATGTGAAATTGTGTCATGCTATCCTGTTTAATTAGCCATCATATATGTGAAATTATGTCATGCTATTCTGTTTGGTTAGACAACATAAATTTGAATTATTTCATGCCCTGTTTTCTTCCCTACTATCCATTGCACCTGTCTATCTTACAATGTCTGTACATTTAATTACTTTTATTGTTTATCATCCATTTCAATTGGAGGGGTGATGGCAGTATCTGTGGGAGTAAAAACATGGTCTTCATAAGAGATCGTGCTACCTGTAGATGGAGATAGAACCATGGTTGTACTTGCCCAAGAACCAGCTATGGATGTAACTGGCATATAAATGGTGTCCGCAAGTCCCATTTAGTTGGCTTTTCCTAGCTCCATAGTTCATTTTTCCAGGAAAAAAACAAAAAATTGAACTGTTTGATTATATAGTGGGTTTAAACAGGATTAAATGGGACCCGATTGACATCCCTAGAACCATCCCCACCACACATAACCCAAACTCACGCAGATTGTACCCCTACCCAGTTGGACAGAGTACCAGCTACACCCCTTCTAACCCCAATCCCAGGAGATAGTAACCCAGTTCCCGTTGACACAGCACCGTCTCCACCACAGAGCACCGAAACACGAGCAATTAGTAAGGCAACTACAGTGCCCAAAGCACGAGGACCATCACTCCGAACCCCAAGTCAACGCTTAAAGCAGAAGAAGAATTGTTCTCAGGTCAGCTTCCGTAGCTATGGTTCATACTACTTTGCTCTTGCATTACTGTATTTACTCATACCAACTAATTTCAAATTTGAAGGATGCAATTGAAACTCCAATGGCGCAACAGGTATGTCTTAAACCTGTTTCTTTAACGTGTTTGCTGTTTTAACTTGTTCTATGTTTATGTCAGTTTCAATTGAATAAACAGTTATATTCTCATGCCATGCACCTTACAAGTGTTGTTATTGCTGTGTAGTTCCCCACACTTATATTCTGTCTAAGCTCCTTTGTCTTAAATAGATATGATTCGAACTGTATCTATCTTGATTTGGCAACATAACTAGAATGATATAGACCATACAGTGACCATACTACATAAATATATGTTTGTTTCATGCTGTTATCCTGTCCACCTTACTACTGAACTAGTTTACCAAAATGAGTTTCATATACTACATTGTAAACCAGTGATGTGTTTGATTGTTTCTCTTTTAGAATGCGGATAAAATATTGGAGAAGAATACCCCGTTATGCAATGGTACAGGAAGTAATGCAGATAAGGTTCAAGATAGTGAGACATCCCTCTTGGTCTCCAAGAAAGCTGATAAAAACTATATTGAAGACACTGAGACAACCCCAAAGTCCTGTCTTGATGTAGTGTTCGAGTTACTGCCTACTACTGTCGGCACCAGCTATTCGAACTCGCTGCCTGAATCAGTTCGGCTTCTTCATTCTCAACTTCAAGTTGAAAGACATCGACCAGATGTTATGCGACAGGAAGCCGAAGGATTGAGGAAGTCCCTCCAGAATTCAGATGCATACTTTCTGGTACAACAGCAAGTGCTGGAGGATTTAAGCGCCAAACAAGAGAAAGTTAATAAGCTTGCTAAGCATCTTGCCAGCATTATGGGTACCCAGGATATTGTTTCTTGAGCTCTTCTGAAGTGTTTTCAGTTCTGGACTTGTTTTCCTGCGGCGTTTATATGCTGCTTTGTCCCCTATATTTGCACTGGTGGCGAACTTTGATGCCCAGTGGATGTAATATGTGTAATAGCCGTGATAGCCTAGCGTAAGTTAATTGCCTATTTATTTCCTTATTGTCTTGTTTATTTGTTTTCTTGTAGTCAGTGCAGTTCTTTTTCCGCGGTTTGCTAGTGGCAGCAATAGCCTATTTTTTAAAACTAGGCCACATTAACCATGGGCTACATATTTACTGCAGTTAACATGGGCCTCTTACGGGCCGTAGAAACAATGGGCCTTCTAAGGGCCGTAGAAACAATGGGCCTTCTATGGGGCGTAGAAACAATGGGCCTTATACGGGCCGTAGAGTTGAAATCGTCTGTTCATGGGACGACCATAATGGGCCGACCATAACGGGCCGTCGTTAATTGGCCGTATTTGATGACGCTATGAAAACAGCCCAACGTATTAACGGGCCAAAACGGGCCGACTGTAACCACGGGCTGAATTTGGCCCACAAGCAGAAAATGACAGTAACGGGCCGAAAGTAAACGAATGCTGGAAATGAGCCAAGAATAAATGGGCCCGGAGAAGGCCGAAAGATAACATGGGCTGGAAACGGCCCAACGGAATAATGGGCCGCTAATGGGTATAAAGTGATACACTATTCATTACGGGCTAGTTTAACCACGGGCCGTTAATGGGCCGAGGGTTACTAAGGGCCTCATATGGGCCGAAAGACGTCATGGGCCATACATGGGCCGGAAGTTAAAACGGGCTGGAATTATATTGGACAGCACAGATGACGATACTGGGCCTAATTCGGATAGGCCGTAAACAGGCCCTGGGTTAGCGGGCTGTAAATGGGCTATATGCGAACAGGCCATTAACAGGCTTGCCGTGGGCCAGGCCGCCACCTTTTGACCAAGTCCAACGGGCCGGCCTGTTCACAGGAATGGGCCTCTGTTGGGCCATGCCCAGTTTCACCACGTGCCGTTAATGGGTATAAAGTGATACACTGTTCATTACGGGCTAGTTTTACCACGGGCCATTAATGGGCCGAGAGTAATAAGGGCCTCATATGGGCCGAAAGACGTCATGGGCCATACATGGGTCGAAAGTTAAAACGGGCTAGAATTATATTGGACGGCCCAGGTGACGCTACTGGGCCTAATTCGGATAGGCCGTAAACGGGCCCTAGGTTAGCGGGTTGTAAATGGGCTATATGCAAACAAGCCGTTCACAGGCTTGCCATGGGCCGACCCGCTACCTTTTGACCAAGTCTAACGGGTCGGCCTTTTCACAGGAATGGGCCTCTGTTGGGCCGTGCCACGTGTCGCCGTATCATCGGCGCTTTGGGTCCAATGAGTGGATGACATCTGTCCCAACGGTGAGCCGACACGTGTTTCCTCCAGCCAATGATGATTTTACACGTGGAAAATCCCCATTGGTCGGGGCTGTTAACGGGTTATCAGATCCAAAACCGGACCCGGTAGCTTAACGGTGTTCCGTTACGGTGGATGCCACGTGTCGGTCACCCTTGACGAAAGCACTTCTGTGACGCGCGATTTATCGTCATGGAAGTGGACAGTTCCGTGATGATAATTTTGGTAATGTCATGGAACACTTCTACGACAGCACAGGTATGACTATCTTTATTCTGTCATAAATTGTCATGGATGTACATGCATGACAGAAAACGTGACCTATTATGACAAACACGTATCATCACGGAAGTGTATTTTTTTATAGTGATAGGACATGTAGGATTGCAACCTATATCAAGAACAATGAAATCTACGGGCACATAATTCCTATTTGCAACAATAAGAACATCATTAATCCTTCCCATAGGTTTCTTAATGGTGGAATCAGTAAGATGCAAATTTAAAGAACAATCATCAAGTTCATGGAAACCTAACATATCACACAAAGTTTTTGGAATAGTGGAGACACTTGCACCCAAATCACACAAAGCAAAGCATTCATGATCTTTAATCTTAATTTTAATAGTAGGTTCCCACTCATCATAAAGCTTTCTAGGGATAGAAACTTCTAATTCAAGTTTTTCTTCATAAGATTGCATTAAAGCATCAACTATGTGTTTGGTAAAAGCTTTATTTTGACTATAAGCATGCGGAGAATTTAGCACGGATTGCAACAAGGAAATACAATCTATTAAAGAGCAATTATCATAATTAAATGCTTGAAATCCAAGATAGTGGGTTCATTGCTATGTAAAGTTTTGACCTCTTCAATCCCACTTTTAACACTTTTAGCATCATAATCTAAAAACTCCGAATCATTGGGATGCCTTTTAACTAAAGTAGACTCATATCCAGTCCCATCTTTATCAAGATTCATACTAGAAAACAAGGATTTAATAGGAGACACATCAATCACTTTCAGATCTTCATCTTTATTATCATGAAAACTAGAAGAACACGCTTTCATAAAGCAAACACTTTTAGCACGCATCCTAGCGGCTCTTTCTTTGCAGTCATCAATGGAAATTCTCATGGCTTTGAGAGACTCATTGATATCAAGCTTAGGTGGAATAGATCTAAGTTTCAAAGAATCAACATCAAGAGAAATTCTATCCACGTTCCTAGCCAACTCATCAATCTTAATTAATTTTTCTTCAAGCAAAGCATTGAAATTCTTTTGCAAATTCATAAACTCTTTAACACTAGTTTCAAAATCAGAGGGTATCTTACTAAAATTTCCATAAGAGTTATTGTAGGAATTACCATAATTATTAGAGGAATTACTAGGAAAAGGCCTAGGGTTAAAGTTTCCTCTATAAGCGTTGTTGCCAGAAATATTCCTACCAACAAAATTAACATCCAAAGATTCATTATTATTCTCAATCAACGTGAACAAAGACATATAATTAGGATCAGAAGAAGCACTCTTAGTAGCAAATAATTTCATAAGTTCATCCATCTTTCCACTCAAAACACTAATCTCTTCAATAGCATGTACTTTTTTACTAGTAGATCTTTCGGTGTGCCATTGAGAGTAGTTAACCATGATATTATCTAGGAGTTTGGTAGCTTCTCCTAAAGTGATTTCCATGAAAGTGCCCCCCGCGGCTGAATCTAAAAGATTTCTAGAAGCAAAATTCAAGCCAGCATTATTTTTTTGTATAATCATCCATAGGTTCAAACCATGTGTAGGGAAATTGTGTATCATTAATATCATTCTCTCCCAAGCTTGTGCAACATGCTCATGATCTAGTTGCTTAAAATTCATACTATCATTTCTAAGAGAGATAATCTTAGCGGGAGGAAAATAGTTAGAGATAAAGGCATCTTTGCACTTATTCAATGAATCAATACTATTTCTAGGCAAAGAAGAGAACCATGTTTTAGCACGATCTCTAAGCGAAAACGGAAATAGCTTCAATTTAATAATATCATTATCCGTATCCCTCTTCTTTTGCATATCGCACAAATCAAGAAAGTTGTTTAGATGGGTAGTGGCATCTTCACTAGGAAGGCCAGAAAATTGATCTTTCATGACAAGATTCAACAGAGCAGCATTGATTTCACAAGATTCAGCATCGGTAATAGGAGCAATCGGCATGCTAATAAAATCACTATTGTTGGTATTGGAAAAGTCACACAATTTGGTATTGTCTTGAGCCATAGTGACAAGCAAGCAATCCAACACACAAGCAAACAAGAGACAAGTGAATGGTAAAACACACGGAGCAAATAAGAGGGCGAATAAAACAGCAAGGGTGAAGTGGGGGAGAGGAAAACGAGAGTCAAATAATGTAATGCGAGGGATAAGGGTTTGTGATAGGTACTTGGTATATGACTTTTGCGTAGATCTCCCCGGCAACGGCGCCAGAAATTCTTCTTGCTATTTCTCGAGCTTCCGTTGTATTCCCTCAAAGAGGAAAGGGTGATGCAGTATAGTAGCATAAGTATTTCCCTCAGTTTTTGAGAACTAAGGTATCGATCCAGTAGGAGACCATGCGTGAGTCCCTTGTACTTGCACAAACAAATAAGAACCTTGCAGCCAACGCGATAAAAGGGGTTGTCAATCCCTTCTCGGTCACTTACAAAAGTGAGATCTGATAGATATGATAAGATAATATTTTTGGTATTTTTGGTATAGAGATTGAAAGTAAATAATGCAAAGTAAAACAAATAGTTGATGGAAGATTAATTTAATGAAGATAGACCTGGGGGCCATAGGTTTCACTAGTGGCTTCTCTCATGATAGCAGATTTCTACGGTGGGTGAACAAATTACTGTCGAGCAATTGATAGAAAAGCGCATAGTTATGAGAAATTCTAGGCATGATCGTTGTATATAGGCATCACGTCCGTGACAAGTAGACCGAAACGATTCTGCATCTACTACTATTACTCCACACATCGACCGCTATCCAGCATGCATCTAGAGTATTAAGTTCATAAGAACAGAGTAACGCCTTAAGCAAGATGACATGATGTAGAGGGATAAACTCAAGCAATATGATATAAACCCCATCTTTTTATCCTCGATGGCAATAATACAATACATGCCTTGCTTCCCCTGTTGTCACTGGGAATGGACACCGCGAGATTGAACCCAAAGCCAAGCACTTCCCCCATTGCAAGAACTATAGATCTAGTAGGACAAACCAAACCGATAATTCGAAGAGACTTGCAAGGGTATTAAAATCATACATAAAAGATTTCAAAAAAGAATCCAATATTGTTCATAGATAATCTTGATCATAAACCAACAATTCATCGGATCTCGACAAACACATCGCAAAAAGATTACATCGAATAGATCTCCTCGAAGATCGAGGAGAACTTTGTATTGAGATCCAAAGAGAGAGAAGAAGCCATCTAGCTAATAACTATGGACCCGAAGGTCTGCGGTAAACTACTTACAACTAATCGGAGAGGCTGTGGTGTTGATGTAGAAGCCCTCCGTGATCGATGCCCCCTCCGGTGGAGCTATGGAACAGGCCCCACGATGGGATCTCACGGGTACAGAAGGTTGCGGCGGTGGAATTAGGGTTTCGTGCTCCTCCTCGATAGTTTCAGGGTACGTAAGTATATATAGGAGGAAGAGGGATGCCAGGGGACCAACAGGTGGCCCACGAGGGTGGGGGCGCACCTACCCCCCCCCCCCCGGGCGCGCCCCCTGCCCTCGTGACCGCCTCTCTTGCTTCCTAACGTGTACTCCAAGTCTTCTGTGTTGATATCGTTCCAAAAATAACTCTACCAAAGGTTTTCTTCCGTTTGGACTCCGTTTGATATTCCTTTTCTGTGAAACACTGAAATAGGCAAAAAACAACAATTTGCACTGGGCCTTGGGTTAGTAGGTTAGTCCCAAAAATAATATAAAACTGTATAATAAAGCCCATTAAACATCCAAAACGGAATATATAATAGCATGGAACAATAAAAAATTATAGATACGTTGGAGATGTATCAGTTTGAGACTGACTTTCTTCTTGTTCCAAAATGTAGGTGAAGTAGGCTGGCTTTCTTCTTGTTCCTTTGGCCAATGTGGGAAGATCTGGTAGAGTGGACTCAATCGTAGGTTCTCTTCACCCTTTCCCTCACTGTAGAATTCTTCTAAATCTTTGTCTGATTTAACATAGGAGCATCAGCTGTTCATCTTTTGTAATAGTTCGCTTTGTCTGTTTGATCTTCCTATTTTTCTTTTCTATTCATAACCAAATTTCAAACCGTGGTCCAAAGCCTCCTGGAATTTTTCGGGACTCTTACAAGGTTGGAGTCTCCCCGGGTCTTCCAGGCTATGGATTATTCCAAGGATAGTTTGTGAAGACCGAACACTACTTTAAGCTCTTCCCTTAGTGGTTGAGCTTGGATTCGTAGCCAAAGTTCAAGGAGAGTAATGCTATGTCTCTGTGATTGTTGGTGCCTTGGTGTCGCACGTATTTCCAACATCGATTAGAACCCCGATGATTTAAACCTTGAGCGAATATCGTAGTCTTTGCGTTGTCCCATTTTGCTTGTTTATATCTTTTTTCTTGATTTATGCTTAGTGCAATTGTAGCTTGTTTACCTTGTTTAATATTTCTTGTTAGAGCTCCCTTGTCATATAGTATGAATCACATAGTTTCATGGGAGTGAACTTATAATTCCACACTTCCTAAAATCAATTATTTTGTAAAAAAAAATGTAGTTGCCTATTTAGTACCCCTCTCGGTATCTTTGAGACTTTGATCCCTTCACTTGGCCAGACATGCGTTTGCAAACACATGAACGAGATGTTGCAAATGACTCTAGACTTCTACCACAAAGGGATAGCAATTATGTTTAAAATGTTTTCTTTATTATTGTATGTGTTTTGCTTGCATATTCTTACATTTATTTTTCATTTTGCCCGTGTTCATGCTATTTTGACATTTTTTTTATGTCCTATATTTATGTGCGCATGTTTTATGTGTTGCAATTCTATCATTGATGGGCTTGCGGGGGGGGGGATATTCTAACAATTTCATAATTCGGTGTTTAATGTTACAACGATGGGGATCCAAAAATTTCCATTTTAAGTACAATGGATGGCAGGAGAGATAGCTGACTGGCAAAAATATCACCCTAACAACTCCCAGCGTTGTTGTCAAGTGAGATTAGTACAAAAAATGAAGGAAAATAATTGTGTTAGGTGCGGGTGACAAAAGCGCAGCCGTTGGCTACCTCACATGCAAAACATGTGTCAATGTGGTCACCCATGCTTTCCCTTATCCCTTTATCTCTAGAAGAGTCTCGAGCACTCGCTTTTCTTCTTCCCTCGATTCTACGCATCCTCTCTTATCCCCCCCCCTCTCTAGGCACTAGTTGTCACCCACCCCCAAATCCTACGCCGTTTGCTCACCTCCGCAGCCTCGTTCCCGCTTGCCGCCTGGCCGACCATACTCCCCGACGACCCGAAGCGACCATTATGCGGTGAGATCCCATTCCTCTTCCTCTCCTCGGTGTCTATGCCAGATGTTTGTCCTCGTGTGTTGTTTCTGATCTGAATTTGCCGCAGATGCAACCTAGATCTCAACACCGTCAGTTTTTCTAGCTGGTGTGCCATCCTGTGAACTGACGGATTTCACTCATCTTGTCATCTTCGTGCTGCCAAAGGAAGTCGCGATTTGGAGCATATATATGATCTGATGTCTGATGAGTTCGTCTGTTGGTCAGTTGCACTAAGGATGGATACGATGCTATTCTTGACTTGCCCTGGCTTATCTCATGAGTTAGCACCTGTCTCAGCTTCTCACATCGTCTCATAGGTCCCTAGAATTATAGATCTTGAATGTACTTTCTCTTTTATCAGATCACATTTTTAAGGCGCATTATAGCAACACATGTATTATATTTTCATCATTGCTGACCTGTTGTGAAATGGATGGCGATGCAACCATTGGAAAAACTTATAGTGATTTTATTTTATCCATGTCAACCAAACGGTGAATCCCTGTGACCCACTCAGCATAGGCCATAAGCCCATACCAAATATGTTCTTTCACAGTGAATCCATGTGTCCCAATCAGCATAGGCGATTAGTCCATACCAAATATGTTCTTTCATATACACAATGGTGTCATTATCATAAGGCATGAACATGATCACGTATGTTTCAAGGGCCACTTATTTACCAATTCAAGCATCGATGGGGACCAACAAAAAGATGTGCGTTCATTGTTTTTTGTGTGGGTAAAAGTTTACTGGAGTTATAATTTTTCGATTTAATTGGCATTCAGATTGTTCCCCAATTTTATATCATCTATTTTTTCTTTTCTTTTGGTGCAGACAAGTTCAGATGCTAGAGTCTCTCAGACGATATATAAAGCCCCAACATGGGATGTCCACATGTGTACTACCTGAAGAGCTGGTGGTGGACATCCTGTCTCGACTGCCGCTGAAGTCCTTCTGCCGCTTCAAATGTGTCTGCAAGTCTTGGCTTGCCTTCTCGTCTCATCCATACTACCGACAAAAGCTACCAAGATCTCCTGCTGGTCTACTGTACAGGAGACGTGAGCATGGCACATTTTTCGGGTCTCCTGGCACTGTCATCCATCTCGCCAAACTGCCCCCAAGTGATGAGGAAATAACTCACACAACACTTAGCTATGTGCCATGTTACAAGTACCCAACACGGCTTCAGGATTGCTGCAATGGCCTACTTCTTTGTTATCAGAAATTTCTAAATCGAGAAATTTCCAACGCTATTGTGTGCAATCCAGCAACTCAAGAGTGGATGGCACTGCCAAATACTGACCGTGGACCAACAATCTCTGATTATAAGCTCGTGTTGTGTTTTGACCCATTATGGTCTAAACAGTTCTATGTCTTCAAATTTCAGTTGAGCCATGGCGCGAGCCCAAACATTGGAACTTCCACTGAAATTAAGGTATTTTTCTCCGAGGATTCCACATGGTCTAGTTGTCTTTGGAAAACTCAATATGCATTTGTTGGCGATTCAATCTTCGTAAATGGGGTGTTGTATGTGAAACACTTATGGGCTCATAAAATTCTGGCACTCGACGCACCTGACTCGTGCACAAAATGGCTCGATCATAGGATCATTGAGCTGCCAGGATTTCAGAATAGGCCAAACATGTGTTGTGGTCGCGACGGATGTCTTAGCCAGTCCTCGGGTGTCTTATGCTATGCGAAACAAGAATTGGATGGCTGTGCAGTGAGGTTTTGGAGTTTGGAAGGCCCTGATGTGTGGGTAGTGAAGCACCGTCTAAGTATGGTCGATGTATTTGGGAGGGACATGTTGCTCGGCACTGACAACAGAGGCTATTGGTGTTTCGAGTATGACATCATGGATGTTGACCTAGAGAGGGAGGTTGTTATCCTTGATGACAAAACTGCTGATAAGATCATCTTAGTTAGCACCAGCACCGGAAAAGGCTCACTGTTTCAAAATATTCCAAGAAGGTTCACTAAACTATATCGCAGTCTGTTCTATGTGCCATACTATGGCAAGGTTCCAGCTTTAGCATGTTAAGGGTCCGAGGATAAATTATGTCATGTTGTACTTATTATCCTATCAGTTCATTAGTTTGTTGTAAGCACCTCTTGTGCATTAGGTGCACCAAACTGCTGTTATGTGATGTACTAGATTGTTGGTTGTGCGCCATTCGTATAAATCACTTGCCTTTTTGGCTGGTCAACTATTATCGAACTTATGCTCACTTAATTTGGAAAGCTGGAGAGTAAGTACTACTAGTGTAGATTTTATGAACATGTGGAGTGAAATGAATGAATATTCTGGGTACATGTTCGGATACTTTTCTCATTGCATATACATTCGGAGGGCATTTTAGTTCAATGTTCTGCTCACTGCAGCTGACCGTGTACATATATAATGCCATGTGTAGCTATATGTATCCTCTCTGGTCCTCATATGCCTTGTCAAGAATGTACGTTAATCATGGTCCAGAAATGGGTTTGTGGCTGACTTTCTTCTTGTTCTGAAATGTAGGTGAATCTGACTGGCTTTCTTTGTAACATCCCAAATTTTCAATTTGGATGTTTATAAATAGATCATTCATATGCATCCATGATTTATGCATTTTTGCCCCTTTTGTATTATTTGCTTCTGATCCAAAGAAATTTTAGCAACTCAAGGACCAAAAGAGAGAGTTGGAAGTTTCCCTAAAACCCACTTTTGAAATTTCAAAATTTGGAAATTGGATCAAACTTGGTTCCATAAAAAAAAGATCATTTCCATTATTCCAAAAATAAAGAGAGAAGATAAAATGACTTCTTCAAAATCAGAAGGAAAATATTGGAATTTGAATTTGGAACCAAAATATATTTGTTGGGTTTTATTTGCAATTTATTTTACTAGTTTAACAAAAATGTTTTTTTTAATTTGCATTATAGGCAGGATAAATGTTCACAAGGTCATATATAAGACCATATTATTATGTGAACATTTTTCTTCAGATCTAAATAATAATTCTGAGAGGAGCGAACATGACACTCCAAAAAGTCAGAAGAAAACAATGCCAAAAGTTTTGAATTCAAATTTGAGTTTCATTTGGATTTTAAGAAAAATGTTTTTTATAAAGTTTTTATATAGCCTCTGAAAAATTGTTCATC
Source organism: Secale cereale (assembly GCA_902687465.1). Lineage (NCBI taxonomy): Eukaryota > Viridiplantae > Streptophyta > Magnoliopsida > Poales > Poaceae > Secale > Secale cereale. Next base: position 785,037,004 of record LR738713.1, on the reverse strand, counting down.
TTGTAGGATTTATTTTTCTGAATTTTTTGATATATATATGTCCTATATAAAAATATTTTCTATTTTCTATCTTTATATTTTTTTCTGTTTTTCTTTTTCTTGGGTCTCATTTTTTTTTCCATTAAGGCCCATATCTTCCAGCCCAACCGATGGCCATCTTCCTCCTCTCGTCGTTACAGGAACATGAACGTAGAGCAACAGCCATGAACACCTCCACCTCTCTCTCCCCTCAACTCCCTTCCCCCGCACTCACTAACCCCCGGAATCGGTTCCCCTCGCCTTCCTCTACCCCTTCCCCTTCCTAGTGCGCCTTGGAGTCGCCTGTAATGGCCATTACGAGGCAGAGAAACAGCCACCATTAACACATCTCGCCCCACCCAACTCTGGACCTCCCCAAGCCCTATAAAAGGCACCCCGCGAGCCCCTCTCACCCCTCGTCCGAAGCCCTCTCCTTCTGGAGCTTTTCCCCCTCCCAAACCTCGCCAATTGCTCGCCGGAGTTCGTGAAGTCCGGCGACCTCTCACCGCGTGTACACGAAGCTATCTTCAACCAAAACTTGATCAAGAGGTTCACCACATTGTCCTCTACACCGTCCCATACGCGTCCTTCGCCGAAACACACCGGAGCCACCTTCTTCCTCGTCTCCGGCGACAAGTCCGGTGAACACCCTGTTCAATTTTTTTCTCTTTTATCAGTATATTTTCCAATTCAGATTCTTTACCGAATCTTGTTTCTAGTATATCTTTTAGTCTATAGATCCGATTTAGTTGATTCTTTTTCCTACGGTTTCATAAAAATATTCTCTATCCTGAGAACCAAACGAAATATATTTTTGAAAATTTTAAAATTTGAATTCAAATAGATCTGATTTCAAACTTCGTTAGGCCATAACTTGAGTTTCGTAACTCCGTTTTGGGTGATTCTTTTTGCAAATCGAAACTTGCGACATGTACCTTCTGTTAAAACCAAAACCATTTATTTTTGTTGCTGTAAAAATTACATTCTGTACAGAAACATTATTTTGGTGTTTTAGGAGTTTTTCGAAATCTTTTATTCATTTTTCTTTTTGATTCTTTGCTTGTATGCTTATGTATGTTATTGCTTGCTTACGCTAGATCATCCGGAGTGCGAAGCTTGCTACTATGAATCTTTAGAGTTCAACGAACGTCAGCAAGGCAAGTTCACACTTTGATCATAATTTTCAATACCCAGTTTTTACTATGCATTAGTTTCACCCTCAAAGATTGCATGAGTAGGATTGGGAACATGTGGTTATGCTATGTAGTTCATTTGGTAGGAATCTATGACCTTTGATCACCCCGGGAATATTCGTTATGTCATATATTGCTTAGCCATGCTCGTAGACGGGGATTGGTATGTGAGATACATGCAAGTTGCGAGAGATAATAATTTATCGGGACAACATAAGGTGGCAACTTTAATACACATCTGGGTGGATTGTTTGGGGCACCTGGAGAAACCAGTTCTTGCCCAAGGGGAATCCCGGAGTACCCGTGTGATTACCCTAGGTCCGCCACCCAGGCTCAAAGGGATCATAAGATATTTCATGCCTAGAAACTTCCGTGTGCAGCCACAAGCCATTATGGGCTCTGGCATAGTTGAGTAAGTTGTGTGACCTCTTTCCGTGGTAGACTAGCTGATGTAGGGGAAAGTAGGTGTACCGGTCTACCCAGGGTTTGGAGGAAATACTTCAGAAAGACTATGTCTCGATCTTCCGATCATGGAGGTGGTCGAGTCTTGTGGGGAAAAGTGCGCAAACCTCTG
>LR738713.1:785023828-785035209 GCA_902687465.1 Secale cereale | reverse complement strand
AGAAGTGAATTATTGGTTGATCTCATCACTCTTCTTAATGAAATTATTGGGTTACTAATAACTTGGGAATTTTGGGATTGAGTTGGAGGAACCTTCTCAATAATGGCATTTTTTTAACTTAGTAGTAAATAAAAATTTATTCCTTTGTTGTAGGGTAAAATTGGCTTTATGCAAACATTAAACTTAGAGCCTCCACCAGCTAAATTTGCATATAGAGATATTCTTTTTCTTTATTATTATTTCTATGGTGTGACATTGCCAGCATATTCCATGTGCTGACCTACACGGCTGCAACGTCTCATGTTGCAGAGTTTTCCGACGAGGAGTAAAGGTGCGATAGGTCGTTGTTCTGCACTCAGTTTGCCGTGGAGTTGATGGACTCATTTTTACTTTTGATGCTTCCGCAGTTATTTTATCCAGATGGCCTTTGGCCATATTATTGTAATAATACTCTTTTGAGGACCTCGATGTAATAAAGTGTGTGATTGAACTCTGTTATAATTCATCGAGTATTGTGTGTGTCAGCATACCGATCCAGGGATGACACTTAAGCACAGAGACTTCGATCCATTTGGATCGGGTCGCTACAAGATGGTATCAAAGCACACGCTGACTGTAGGACGCGACCACTAGGAAATGGAAAAATATAGGAAGAAAACTCTATTTTACCACTTCCTTATATATCCGTTGGTCTGTACTCTTCTCTATTCATTTCTATCTCTTCTATACTTCAGTTCAATAGTTGTTGAAGCCCATGACCAAGTTGCTCAGCTGATGAGACCAAGACACATGAAGACATCATTGACGAAGAAGAAGAAGTAGAGTTGACTTTGATTTGAGAAGATTTAGTTCAGACCACCACAACCAAATGTAGTCCAACGAATGATTGCGGTAGTATGAAGAAATCATATCTCTTGTGGATATGACCTTACCTGTAGGTTTTGCTTGTGTGGTGTGATTTGTGTGAATTGCTTGATTTGAAGTTTTATTGCTATCATAAGCATATGGGTAGTGATTTCTCTCATTAGGCCCTTATTCTATTCTAATTTCTCATCCACTCTAAACCTAACAGATGCCTCCGAGACGTGACCCGGAATTTCTGCCAGAACTTACCCAGTTGATCCAGAATCAGAATGCCCTCATGCAGCTACTCATCCAGAATCAGAACCAGAACAACAACAATAACCCACCGCCACCACCCCCGGTCGACAACCTTACCCGTTTCCTGAGGTTGAACCCACCCGTGTTCTCTAGCAGCACGGAGCCGATCGTCGCAGATGACTGGCTCCGCAAGATCGGAAGGGAGCTGACCACCGCAGGATGTACTGACGCAGAGAAGGTGCGCTTTGCCGCACATCAACTGGATGGACCAGCAGCTTCGTGGTGGGAGAATTACACCACCACATTCCCCATAGCAAATGTGACTTGGGATCAGTTCCAGCAGGCGTTTCGTACAGCACATGTTTCAGCCGGAGCTATGAGTCTGAAGAAGCGTGAGTTCCGCAACTTACGCCAGGGTAATCGTTCTGTTGGTGATTATGTGGAGGAATTCAGCAAGTTATCCAGGTATGCTCCCGGAGACGTGGCCGATGATGCCGCTAAGCAGGAGAAATTTCTTGAGGGACTAAATGATGATCTGGGACTTCAGTTGACTGTGGCTACCTTTAACAATTATCAAGAGTTGGTTGACAAGGCTCTCATTCTGGAAGGCAAGCAGCAGCAGGTGGAAAACCGCAAGAGGAAGTACGGACAGGGAAAGTACAACTCTGGAGTTCAGCAGAAGCCCCGCTATACCCCGTACTCGGGAAATAATGGATTAGGATCTAGCAAGTATGGTGGACACACTCACCATAACCATGGAGGACATTCACATCATGGAGGGAATGGACACAACCATAATGGCCATAGGAATGGCAATGGAAACGGAGGAAACAACAATCAGCATCACTCCAACCCCGCTACACCGGCAAAGAAGGATCTGAGCCACATTACCTGTTTCAAGTGCGGGAAGACCGGACACTACGCCACCGAATGTCCCGAGGCGAAGAACGGGAATGGCAATGGAAGCTGTAGCAAGAAGCCAAATCCTTTTACCAGAGGTCAGGTGAACCATGTCAATGTGGAGGAAGTTTATGACCAGCCTGACGCCGTTGTTGGTAAGTTCTTGATTAATTCATTTACAGCCCTTGTTCTTTTTGACACTGGTGCATCGCATTCATTCATATCAAGGGGGTTTGTGGATAAGTTTAAGTTGCCGACCGTAGCCCTTAAAACACCAATGTTAGTGAGTTCCCCAGGAGCAGAGAACATGGCTAGTCAGGGATGTTTTCAGTTGCCATTGACCATAGGGAGACACGTTTTTCCCACAGACCTCATCATCCTAGAATCACAAGGATTGGACGTAATTCTAGGCATGGACTGGTTATCCAAGTATGAAGGGAATATTGATTGTGCTAGTAAGTCGATTCTTCTCACCACCCCAGAGGGGAAACGGATCAAGTATGTGTCGAGGCATACGCCAAGGAGGACTCAAGTGAATTCTCTTTCAGGAGTTGTTCAGGAAGAAGTACCAGTTGTGAAGGATTATCCCGATGTTTTTCCGGAGGAACTACCAGGCATGCCACCGGATCGGGACATAGAGTTTTTGATTGAATTGTTACCAGGCACCGGACCAATATCCAAGAGACCGTACCGGATGCCCGCAAATGACCTGGAGGAAATTAAGAAGCAGATTAAGGAATTATTGGAGAAAGGTTATATTCGACCGAGTTCATCACCTTGGGGAGCCCCAGTGCTTCTAGTTGAGAAGAAGGATGGATCCTTGAGAATGGTCGTGGATTACCGTGCGTTGAATGAGGTGACGATCAAGAACAAGTACCCTCTGCCGATGATCAATGATTTGTTTGACCAGCTACAAGGAGCAAAAGTTTTCTCAAAAATCGATCTTCGATCTGGATATCACCAGCTGAAGATTCGAGAACAGGATATACCCAAGACAGCCTTTACCACGAGATATGGGCTTTATGAGTATACAGTCATGTCTTTTGGTTTGACTAATGCCCCTGCCTATTTTATGAATATGATGAATAAGGTATTCATGGAGTTCTTGGATAAGTTTGTTGTGGTATTCATTGATGATATATTGATTTACTCAAAGAATGAAGAAGAACACAAGGAACATTTGCGCTTGGTTCTTGAGAAGCTCAGGGAACATCAGTTATATGCAAAGTTCAGCAAGTGTGAATTCTGGTTGAAGGAAGTTGGATTTCTCAGACATGTTATATCAGGGGAAGGAATAGCAGTGGATCCTTCGAAAGTTGAAGCCGTCACCGAATGGAAGGCACCCACCTCAGTCAGAGAGATTCGCAGTTTCCTTGGACTCGCAGGATATTATCGGAGGTTTATTGAGAATTTCTCCAAGATCGCAAAGCCCATGACAGAGTTATTGAAGAAAGACACCAAATTTAATTGGACCGAGGAATGTGAGGCCAGTTTTCAGGAGTTGAAGAAACGTTTGGTCACAGCCCCAGTACTAATTCTTCCGAATATACGCAAGGATTTTCAGGTATATTGCGACGCTTCTCGTCAGGGACTTGGAGGCGTTCTTATGCAAGAAGGAAGAGTTGTTTCATATGCCTCACGTCAACTTCGACCCCATGAGCGGAATTATGCCACGCATGATTTGGAGTTAGCAGCCGTAGTGCATGCGCTCAAGACCTGGAGGCATTTTCTTATTGGAAATCATTGTGATGTTTACACGGATCACAAGAGTTTGAAATACATCTTCACGCAGAAGGAGTTGAACCTCAGGCAGAGAAGATGGTTGGAGCTCATAAAAGATTATGACATGAAATTGCACTATCACCCAGGAAAGGCCAATGTTGTGGCAGATGCATTGAGCCGCAAGAGTTATGTCAATACCCTCACATCAGGAGGATTACCTCAAGAGTTAATTGACGATCTCAGAGATCTCCGATTGGAGATAGTACCACGAGGTTTTGTTACCGCAATGGAAATTCAATCCACCTTGCTGGGAAAGATTCGAGAAGCCCAAAAGTTAGACAAAGGTATTGCAGAAATAAAGGAAAGGATGAACCAAGGAAAGGCAGCAGGATTTCGTGAAGATGAACACGGAACCTTATGGTTTGAGCAGCGTATTTATGTGCCAAATGACACAGAGATCAGGAAGTTGATTCTTCAGGAGGCTCATGATTCGCCTTATTCGATACACCCAGGAAACACCAAGATGTATTTGGACTTGAAGGAAAGTTTCTGGTGGACAGGTATGAAGAAGGATATTGCCGAGTATGTAGCAGTATGCGACGTATGTCAGAGAGTTAAGGCAGAGCACCAGAAACCAGCAGGATTACTTCAACCTTTGCCGATACCGGATTGGAAGTGGGACAAGCTTGGCATGGACTTCATTACAGGATTACCCAGGACCCGATCAGGCTATGATTCTATTTGGGTAGTAGTTGATCGCTTGACCAAGGTAGCTAACTTCATCCCCGTGAAAACCACATATACAAGTGCTAAGTTGGCCAAGATATATATGAACAGGATCGTATGTCTGCATGGAGTTCCGAGGACCATCGTATCAGATAGAGGAACACAATTTACCTCAAAGTTTTGGCATCAGTTACACGAAACTTTGGGTACCAGGCTAGAATTCAGTACAGCCTTTCATCCGCAGACAGATGGGCAGACCGAGAGAGTCAATCAGATTCTGGAGGACATGTTGAGAGCTTGTGCGCTAGATTATGGATCTAGTTGGGATGATAATTTGCCATACGCAGAATTCTCATATAACAACAGCTATCAAGCTAGTTTGAAGATGGCCCCTTTCGAAGCTTTGTACGGAAGGAGGTGCAGGACACCATTAATGTGGGATGGAGTTGGAGACCGTAAATTATTTGGTCCCGACCTTATCAGAGATTCGGAGGAGAAAGTCAAGTTGATCCGTGACAGACTTAAGATAGCCCAATCCAGACAAAAGAGTTATGCCGATACTAAACGCAAGGAAGTAACTTATGAAGTCGGAGATAGAGCATATCTTCGTGTGTCTCCACTTCGAGGAGTTAAACGGTTTGGAGTTAAAGGCAAACTAGCACCACGATTTGTGGGGCCATACAAAATTTTGGAACGCAGAGGAGAAGTTGCATATCAGTTGGAGTTACCCGAAGCCTTGTCTGGAGTTCATAATGTGTTTCATGTTTCCCAGTTGAAGAAGTGCCATGCAGAGATGGCTGATATTCCTTTGAGAGATACAGTGCCACTAGAAGCCATACAGTTGGATAGTGATCTGACCTATGAGGAGAAGCCCATCAAGATTCTCGAAATAGCAAGCAGGGTTACCCGCAGCAAGGTCATCAAGTTTTGCAAGGTTCAGTGGAGTCATCATACTGAGGAAGAAGCCACCTGGGAACGCGAAGAACATCTTCGACAAGATCACCCACACCTTTTTGCTAGCCAACCCGAATCTCGAGGGCGAGATTCATCTTAAGGGGGGTAGGTTTGTAACATCCCAAATTTTCAATTTGGATGTTTATAAATAGATCATTCATATGCATCCATGATTTATGCATTTTTGCCCCATTTGTATTATTTGCTTCTGATCCAAGGAACTTTGAGCAACTCAAGGACCAAAAGAGAGAGTTGGAAGTTTCCCTAAAACCCACTTTTGAAATTTCAAAATTTGGAAATTGGATCAAACTTGGTTCCATAAAAAAAAGATCATTTCCATTATTCCAAAAATAAAGAGAGAAGATAAAATGACTTCTTCAAAATCAGAAGGAAAATATTGGAATTTGAATTTGGAACCAAAATATATTTGTTGGGTTTTATTTGCAATTTATTTTACTAGTTTAACAAAAATATTTTTTTTAATTTGCATTATAGGCAGGATAAATGTTCACAAGGTCATATATAAGACCATATTATTATGTGAACATTTTTCTTCAGATCTAAATAATAATTCTGAGAGGAGCGAACATGACACTCCAAAAAGTCAGAAGAAAACAATGCCAAAAGTTTTGAATTCAAATTTGAGTTTCATTTGGATTTTAAGAAAAATGTTTTTTATAAAGTTTTTATATAGCCTCTGAAAAATTGTTCATCTTGTAGGATTTATTTTTCTGAATTTTTTGATATATATATGTCCTATATAAAAATATTTTCTATTTTCTATCTTTATATTTTTTTCTGTTTTTCTTTTTCTTGGGTCTCATTTTTTTTTCCATTAAGGCCCATATCTTCCAGCCCAACCGATGGCCATCTTCCTCCTCTCGTCGTTACACGAACATGAACGTAGAGCAACAGCCATGAACACCTCCACCTCTCTCTCCCCTCAACTCCCTTCCCCCGCACTCACTAACCCCCGGAATCGGTTCCCCTCGCCTTCCTCTACCCCTTCCCCCTCCTAGTGCGCTTTGGAGTCGCCTGTAATGGCCATTACGAGGCAGAGAAACAGCCACCATTAACACATCTCGCCCCACCCAACTCTGGACCTCCCCAAGCCCTATAAAAGGCACCCCGCGAGCCCCTCTCACCCCTCGTCCGAAGCCCTCTCCTTCTGGAGCTTTTCCCCCTCCCAAACCTCGCCAATTGCTCGCCGGAGTTCGTGAAGTCCGGCGACCTCTCACCGCGTGTACACGAAGCTATCTTCAACCAAAACTTGATCAAGAGGTTCACCACATCGTCCTCTACACCGTCCCATACGCGTCCTTCGCCGAAACACACCGGAGCCACCTTCTTCCTCGTCTCCGGCGACAAGTCCGGTGAACACCCTGTTCAATTTTTTTTCTCTTTTATCAGTATATTTTCCAATTCAGATTCTTTACCGAATCTTGTTTCTAGTATATCTTTTAGTCTATAGATCCGATTTAGTTGATTCTTTTTCCTACGGTTTCATAAAAATATTCTCTATCCAGAGAACCAAACGAAATATATTTTTAAAATTTTTAAAATTTGAATTCAAATAGATCTGATTTCAAACTTCGTTAGGCCATAACTTGAGTTTCGTAACTCCGTTTTGGGTGATTCTTTTTGCAAATCGAAACTTGCGACATGTACCTTCTGTTAAAACCAAAACCATTTATTTTTGTTGCTGTAAAAATTACATTCTGTACAGAAACATTATTTTGGTGTTTTAGGAGTTTTTCGAAATCTTTTATTCATTTTTCTTTTTGATTCTTTGCTTGTATGCTTATGTATGTTATTGCTTGCTTACGCTAGATCATCCGGAGTGCGAAGCTTGCTACTACGAATCTTTAGAGTTCAACGAACGTCAGCAAGGCAAGTTCACACTTTGATCATAATTTTCAATACCCAGTTTTTACTATGCATTAGTTTCACCCTCAAAGATTGCATGAGTAGGATTGGGAACATGTGGTTATGCTATGTAGTTCATTTGGTAGGAACCTATGACCTTTGATCACCCCGGGAATATTCGTTATGTCATATATTGCTTAGCCATGCTCGTAGACGGGGATTGGTATGTGAGATACATGCAAGTTGCGAGAGATAATAATTTATCGGGACAACATAAGGTGGCAACTTTAATACACATCTGGGTGGATTGTTTGGGGCACCTGGAGAAACCAGTTCTTGCCCAAGGGGAATCCCGGAGTACCCGTGTGATTACCCTAGGTCCGTCACCCAGGCTCAAAGGGATCATAAGATATTTCATGCCTAGAAACTTCCGTGTGCAGCCACAAGCCATTATGGGCTCTGTCATAGTTGAGTAAGTTGTGTGACCTCTTTCCGTGGTAGACTAGCTGATGTAGGGGAAAGTAGGTGTACCGGTCTACCCAGGGTTTGGAGGAAATACTTCAGAAAGACTATGTCTCGATCTTCCGATCATGGAGGTGGTCGAGTCTTGTGGGGAAAAGTGCGCAAACCTCTGCAGAGTGTACAAACTAATCATGATTAGCCGTGTCCCCGGTTATGGACAACTTGAGTATCTAGAAGTGAATTATTGGTTGATCTCATCACTCTTCTTAATGAAATTATTGGGTTACTAATAACTTGGGAATTTTGGGATTGAGTTGGAGGAACCTTCTCAATAATGGCATTTTTTTAACTTAGTAGTAAATAAAAATTTATTCCTTTGTTGTAGGGTAAAATTGGCTTTATGCAAACATTAAACTTAGAGCCTCCACCAGCTAAATTTGCATATATAGATATTCTTTTTCTTTATTATTATTTCTATGGTGTGACATTGCCAGCATATTCCATGTGCTGACCTACACGGCTGCAACGTCTCATGTTGCAGAGTTTTCCGACGAGGAGTAAAGGTGCGATAGGTCGTTGTTCTGCACTCAGTTTGCCGTGGAGTTGATGGACTCATTTTTACTTTTGATGCTTCCGCAGTTATTTTATCCAGATGGCCTTTGGCCATATTATTGTAATAATACTCTTTTGAGAACCTCGATGTAATAAAGTGTGTGATTGAACTCTGTTATAATTCATCGAGTACTGTGTGTGTCAGCATACCGATCCAGGGATGACACTTAAGCACAGAGACTTCGATCCATTTGGATCGGGTCGCTACATTCTTCTTGTTACCCTCTTTATGCCTTCTGTTCCTTTGGCCAATGTGGGAAGGTTATCTTTACCCTTTCCCTCACTACACTGCAGACTTGATTTGAGCCTTTGTCTTTTTAAATTAAGGGGCATCAGATGTTCCACTTCTGTAAAAGTTTCTTCGGCTGTCTGGTCTTTCGGCCTTTTTTCTTTTGATGACCAAAACTTGGGGTCGTTGGTTTGTGTGATGGGGTAACATTGTACTAGTACTGTAGCAATTTTTTAATTTAAATGGAAATCTGGGAAACCTTTCTCAACCAAAAGAAAAAATTCACTGAAGAAGTGAGCAGAAATATGACCTGAATAAACGCAAGCAATTCGGTACACACTTGTGCTTCGGTAGACCCCCCTTAAACACAAGGACGGCTCAGATTAGCCCGTACCTCTTCATAGGAAGGGGCATGATAGTCATATTTATAAATTCTTCGCCGTACGTATACGCTAAACTTTTCTTTTAGTCCATGAATGAATGCGTGCATCCTCCCGCGCTGGACCCGCCCATGCATCATGTTTATTTATTTTCTAAAACCGCAAAAATAAATAAGTGTTGAAGAGGATTCGAACCACCCTCTACCAATAAATAGCACATGCGCACTAACCAACTGGGCAACTGAAGAGCTTGTGCTACATATAGTTTTTTGACAACAATAGAACACCGGAAAAGCGCACTATATTCTGTTTGGTTTTCTTTTCCTCTTTATTTTTTCCTTTTCTTTATTTGTTACCCTTTCCTTTCTTAAATGCGTAATTTTTTTAAAAAATTCTTGATTTTTTTTGGAAAAATGAAGAATTAATTTTTCTTCAAAGTGGGTGCACTTTTTTTCAAAATGGTGAAGCTTTTCCTCCAAATTCGTGTACTATTTATCAAATCAGTGATTTTACAAAAATTAACTTTTTATAAAAATTATGAATTTGATTTAAAAAATCAATGAAAATTTTTAAAAAAATTAATGGACATTTTACAATATCGGTATAGTTTTATTTAAAATGGTTTTTTATTTTGATTTTTAAAAAATCAATGATTTTGTTTTTAAAATTTGTGAACTTTTCCCAAATTTGATGAAGTCTTGTTTTACTTTTTCTGATCAATGAGCTTTCTTAAAATCCAGTGAACTTTATATTTTTTTTGTGAACTTTCTTGAATTCCTAATTATTTATTTTAAAAATTATCTAAAAGTCAATGATCAAGTTGTAATTAAACTACCTCCTCTTTCTTAATGAGCGTTCTTTGAAATTTATCTTGGATGCTTGGCATGCTGATACTAGTGTGTGGAACAAATTTGAGTTCATTTTATTGATGTGAAAAAAGTGTATCCAGACTTGCCCTACCAGCCTACCTGAGCCATCACCTTTGAACATGATATGCTTCTTGCCATGCACGAAATGATACCAAAACTTGTCAGTATGTGGCCATGCTCATGGCTGGCGTTCATGCAAAATTTGAAGGAATTCGGACACCTAAAGCACATTGTGTCACGTTCGGTTAGTGTTTTATGATTTTTTTCATGAGAAAACCTTAGTAAATGCATAAAAAGCCTGAACTCAATGAAATTTATCATGGATGCTTTGCATGGTGATATTAGTGTTTAAAAAAATGGTTTCATTTTATTGGTGTGAAAAAAGTGTAACCAGACTTGCCCTACCGGCCTACTCAAACCACCAGCTTTGAACATGGAGTGCTTCTTGCCATGCATGAAATGACATCAAATTTTTCCAGCATGTGAGCATGCTCATGGCAGGCCTCCATCGAAATTTTCAAGAAATTTGGACACCGAACGCATGTTGCGTCACGTTCGGCTAGTGTTTAAGGGTCTTTTCACTAGGAAAACCCTAGAAAATGTATAAAAGGTCAGAATTCAATGAAACTTATCATGGATGCTTGACATGGTGATACTAGTGTGTGGAAAAAAACTGGGTCCATTTAATTGATGTGAGTATTTTTTGAAAGAAAAAAGAATAAAAATGAAAAACAGCAAGAATGAAAATAAACAAAAAGAACAGTAAACCGGTCGCTGAATGACTTATTTTCATTTTCCTTTTTCTATTTAATAGATGCTCAGAAATTTTAAAAGTGTCTGGTTCTTTTATGTGAGCATGTTCCTATTTAAACGAACAATAAACAAACATTTTTGTTTAAACGAACATTTTTTCTATTTAATAGATGTTCAGAAATTTATCATATTGATGTGAGCATTTCTATTTAAACAAACAATGTTTTTGACATATATGTACTATTTTCTTAAAAATGAATATATGTACTTTATGTAGAAAATTTTAAAAAGCGATTTTTTAATTCAAAAAAAAATAAGTGAAAGAATTTTTAGAGAATGAAAAAATAAAAAATGAAAAGAAAACAAATAGAAAAAACGAAAAAGAAATGGTGACAACAGTACCGATTCAACAATGGGCCGGCCCAGCCGCTAACTGAAGTAGAAGAAAACAAAAAAAGAAGTAAAAACACCAAAGCATTAAGTTGTTCTAGTTGGTTAATGTTGTTTTCCTTAGACCAAGAGGTCTTGAGTTCGATACCTGGTGCTTGCGCTATTTTTTGAAATTTAATAAAAAAGTGGGTATGATGTCTTGTATGTCACATAAGCGTATGAGTATACGGTTTGATGAAATGACTATACCGCCCTTATACGGTTTGTGGAGGGGGGGTCTACCGAAGCAAGCCTCGTCGGTACAACCCCCCTACAAAACGTATAAAGGGTAATATGAACCTTTAACACACGGTATTCATTTTTGTATATATGCTGGGTCACCGCCTGAATGTATACATTTTTTTAATTCGGTACAAC
>LR738713.1:784980158-785023717 GCA_902687465.1 Secale cereale | reverse complement strand
CCCCCCCCCCCCTAAACGTATGAAGGGTAATATGGCCCTTTAACACACGGTTTTCATTTTTGTATGTATGATGGGTCACCGCCTGAACGTATATGTTTTTTTAGGTAAACCTGAACGTATACGTGGTACGGAGACCTCTTGTACGAGGCAAAGCGTCTGGGCCGGCCCATTAAGTCACATCCATCAGTTTTGTATGTAGGGAAATAACGCAAAAAGGAAACCAACTAGGAATCAAACACAGATCCTCTACCTAATCGGACGCGCTGCCTACCACCCAACCTAGGACAAAACTTGCCTGCTCCCTCCCCATGCTCCCATCCGTGCTCCCACTTCATCCTACGGCTGTTATTTTCTTTTTTTCCTTTCTAATCTAATCATCACCCCCCCTGATTTTAAGGGGGTGGGGCCGGGCCTAATTTTGTTCCAATCAAATCAAGCCACGTATGCGGGAGCACGGATGGGCACACACGAAGGGAGCAGGCAAGTCTCGTCCCCCAACCTAGCGTCTGCTATTGATTTTCTACGGCGCGTATTTTATAAGAACAAAGAACTCATCTATATATAAAAACGTTTCTGATAAAAACGAAATTTTTCTTGAAAAAATGTGAACAACTTGGAAATGTCGAATATTTCCTGGAAAGCAAATAATTTATAAAACTCCAAACTTTTTTGAAAAAATAAAGAATTTTGAAACTTTTGTAGAATTTTCGGGATTCCTTACATTTCTTAAAAATGTAAACTGTTTATAAAAATACATAAAAAATAAAAAAAAAACACGAAAAGGTTTGAAAAACACGATTTTTAAAAAGAACACAAACATTTTTTAAAAGTTCGACCAAAATTTGAAAAAAGCGAACATTTTCTAGATGTGTGAACTTTTTTGGATGCGGGAACATTTTTCCAAATACATACATTTTAATTTGTGATTTTTTTTGACAAAAGGACTATTTTTTTAACTTCTAATCTTTTTAAAGCATGACAATTTTTTAAATTCATGAACAGGTTTTGAAATGCAACAAATATGAAAGTACGAGCATTTTTTTAAATTTGAACAGAATTTTAATAACATGTTTATTTTTTTGAAAACTGAACAATTTTGTAAAATTGCGAACTGATTTAGAAATTCCCAATAGGCGCCTGACCGGAGTGATACTGTCGCCTAAACGTTTTTTCCTTATATTTTTTACTCTTCTCTTTTTCCGTTAATTCATTTTTCTCCCTTTTGAACTTTATAATTCTTTTTGAAATCGTTGAAATGTTGTTTGGAATGTCAAAATAGCAGTTTTAAGCAAAACATTTAAATTATGGTTCTAAATTCTTTTTTCATGTGCTTATATAACCAATTCAAGGCACCATGCCAAGTTGTTTGAGTTTTCGTCAATTTCTACATTTTCTAGAGTTTTCTTGGCAAAAAATGGCCGATAAATGGCTGGACATGACGCATCTTGCATATTGTGTCGGAAATCATTCAAACATGGCATGAATGCCTATCATGGGGCATGCCCACCTGCTAGCAAAAAGTTGAGATCATTTCATGCATGTATAAAAATAGACCATGTTTGTGTTGGGGAACGTAGCAGAATTCAAAAAAATTCCTGCGCTTCACCAAGATAAATCTAAGGAGTCATCTAGCAATGAGCATAAAGGAGTGCATCTACATACCCTTTATAGATCGCGCGCGGAAACGTTCGAAGGAACGTGAATGATGGAGTCGTACTCTTCGTGATCCTCGTCACCGATGATCCCAGCGCCGAACGGACGGCACCTCCGCGTACAATACACGTACGGTACAGCGACGTATCCTCCTTCTTGATCCAGCAAGGGGGGAGGAGAGGTTGACGGAGATCCAGCAGCACGACGGCGTGGTGGTGGATGCAACGGGAAAAGCAGGAGGGCTTCGCCGAGACCCTGCGGGAGGGGTTGGAGGTGTGATGGGGGGAGGAGAGGCGCCAGAGGCTTGGGGTGCGGCTGCCCTCTCTCCCCCCCCCACTATATATAGGGGAGCAGGGGGGCGCCGGCCCTAGGAGATCCAATCTCCTAGGGGGCGGCGGCCAGGGGGGGTATCTTGCCCCCCAAGGCATAGGGAGGCGCCCCCACCCCTAGGGTTTCAACCCTAGGCGCATGGGGGGTGGCCCATGTGGGGTGCGCCAGCCCACTAGGGGCTGGCCCCCTTCCCCCTACGGCCCACGGGGCCCTCCGGGATGGGTGGCCCCACCCGGTGGACCCCCGGGACCCTTCCAGTGGTCTCGGGACACTCCCGGCGACCCCCGGAACTCTCCCGATGGCCGAAACTGGACTTCCTATATATCATTCTTCACCTCCGGACCATTCCGGAACTCCTCGTGACGTCCGGGATATCATCCGGGACTCCGAACAACATTCGGGTTTCCGTGTGCATATATCTCTACAACCCTAGCGTCACCGAACCATAAGTGTGTAGACCCTACGGGTTCGGGAGACACGTAGACATGACCGAGATGACTCTCCGGTCAATAACCAACAGCGGGATCTGGATACCCATGTTGGTTCCCACGTGTTCCTCGATGATCTCATCGGATGAACCACTGTGTCAAGGATTCACTCAATCCCATATGTTATTCCCTTTGTCTATCGGTACGGTACTTGTCCGGGATTCGATCGTCGGTATGCCCGATACGTTGTTCAATCTCGTCACGGTAAGTCTCTTTACTTGTTCCATAATCCATCATCCCGTGATTAACTCCTTAGTCACATTGAGCTCATTATGATGATGTCTTACCGAGTGGGCCCAGAGATACCTCTCCGTCGTACGGAGTGACAATATCCTAGTCTCGGTTCATACCAACCCAACAGACACTTTCGGAGATACCCGTTGCGTACCTTTATAGTCACCCAGTTACGTTGTGACGTTTGGCACACCCAAAGTATTCCTACGGTATCCGGGAGTTGCACAACCTCATGGTCTAAGGAACAAATACTTGACACTGAAAAAGATTAAGCATTATGAACTAAACGATCTCGTGCTAGGCTTAGGATTGGGTCTTGTCCATCACATCATTCTCTTAATGATGTGATCCCGTTATCAATGACATCCAATGTCCATGGTCAGGAAACCGTGACCATCTGTTGATCAACGAGCTAGTAACTAGAGGCCTACCAGGGACACGTTGTGGTCTATGTATTCACACATGTATCGCTGTTTCCATACAATACAATTCAAGCATGAATAACAAACAATTATCATGAACAAGGAAATATAATAATAATCCTTTTATTATTGCCTCTAGGGCATATTTCCAACAGTCTCCCACTTGCACTAGAGTCAATAATCTAGTTACATTGTGATGAATCGAACACCCATAGAGTTCTGGTGTTGATCATGTTTTGCCCGTGAAAGAGGTTTAGTCAACGGGTCTGCTACATTCAGATCCGTATGCACTTTACATATATCTATGTCTCCATCTTGAACATAATTCCGGATGGAGTTGAAACGGCGCTTGATGTGCTTGGTCTTCTTGTGAAACCTGGGCTCCTTGGCAATGGCAATAGCCCCAGTGTTGTCACAGAATAGAGTCATCGGGCTTGACGCGCTTGGAATGACTCCTAGGTCGGTGATGAACTCCTTCATCCAGACTCCTTCTTGCGCTGCTTCGCAAGCAGCTATGTACTCCGCTTCACATGTAGAATGCGCCACGACGCTCTACTTGCAACTGCACCAGCTGACTGCTCCACCATTCAAAATATACACGTATCCGGTTTGTGACTTGGAGTCATCCAGATCTGTGTCGAAGCTAGCATCGACGTAACCCTTTACGACGAGCTCTTCGTCACCTCCATAAACGAGAAACATGTCCTTAGTCCTCTTCAGGTACTTTAGGATGTTCTTGACCGCTGTCCAGTGTTCCATACCGGGATCACTTTGGTACCTCCCTACCAAACTTATGGCAAGGTTCACATCAGGTCTGGTACACAGCATGGCATACATGATAGAACCTATGGCCGAGCCATAGATTTTGATGCCTAATATGTAAGCAGCTTCTCCAAGGTCCTTCATTGAAAAACTCTTATTCAAGTAGGCCTTTATGCTCTCCAAGAATTCTATATCAGTTCCCATCAGCAATATGTCATCCACATATAATATGAGAAATGCTACAGAGCTCCCACTCACTTTCTTGTAGATACAGGCTTCTCCCCAAGTCTGTATAAAGCCAAACGCTTTGATCACATCATTAAAGCGAATATTCCAACTCTGAGATGCTTGCACCAGCCCGTAGATCGAGCGCTGGAGCTTGCATACCTTGTTAGCATTCTCTGGATCGACAAAACCTTCCGGCTGCATCATATACAGCTCTTCCTTGAGGAAACCATTAAGGAATGCTGTTTTGACGTCCATTTGCCATATCTCATAATCATAGAATGCGGCAATTGCTAACATGATTCGGACTGACTTCAGCATCGCTACGGGAGAGAAAGTCTCGTCGTAGTCAATCCCTTGAACTTGTCCATAACCCTTAGCGACAAGCCGAGCCTTATAGATGGTCACATTACCATCCGCGTCTGTCTTCTTCTTAAATATCCATTTATTTTCTATGGCGTGCCTATCATCGGGCAAGTCCACCAAAGTCCATACTTTGTTTTCATACATGGATTCTATCTCGGATTTCATGGCTCCAAGCCATTTATTGGAATCTGGGCCCGCCATCGCTTCTTCATAGTTCGAAGGTTCACCGTTGTCTAACAACATGATTTCCATGACAGGGGTGCCGTACCACTCTGGTACGGAACGTGTCCTTGTGGACCTTCGAAGTTCAGTAGTAACTTGATCTGTATCTTCATGATCATCATCATTAACTTCCTCCCTTGTCGGTGCAGGCACCTCAAGAACAATTTCCTGCGCTGCGCTACTTTCCGGTTCGGGAGGGGTGATTGTCACCTCATCAAGTTCTACTTTCCTCCCACTCACTTTTTTCGAGAGAAACTCTTTCTCCAGAAAGGATCCATTCTTGGCAACAAAGACCTTGCCTTCGGATCTGAGGTAGAAGGTGTACCCAATCGTTTCCTTTGGGTATCCTATGAAGACGCATTTTTCCGATTTGGGTTCGAGCTTCTCAGGTTGAAGTTTCTTGACATAAGCTGAAGTTTCTTGACATAAGCATCGCAACCCCAAACTTTTAGAAATGACAGCTTAGGTTTCTTGCCAAACCAAAGTTCATACGGTGTCGTCTCAACGGATTTCCACGGAGCCCTATTTAAAGTTAATGCGGCAGTCTCTAAAGCATAACCCCAAAAAGATAGCGGTAAGTCGGTGAGAGACATCATAGATCGCACCATGTCCAACAGAGTACGATTTCGACGTTTGGACACACCATTACGGTGAGGTGTTCCGGGCGGTGTCAATTGTGAAACAATTCCACAATTCCTAAGGTGCGTGCCAAATTCATGACTTAAATATTCACCCCCACGATCCGATCGCAAGAACTTTATTTTTCTGTCACGTTGATTCTCAACCTCATTCTGAAATTCCTTGAACTTTTCAAAGGTCTCAGACTTGTGCTTCATCAAGTAGACATACCCATATCTACTCAAGTCATCTGTGAGGGTGAGAACATAACGATAGCCTCCGCGAGCCTCAACACTCATTGGACCGCACACATCGGTATGTATGATTTCCAATAAGTTGGTTGCTCGCTCCATTGTTCCGGAGAACGGAGTCTTGGTCATCTTGCCCAAGAGGCATGGTTCGCACGTGTCAAATGATTCATAATCAAGAGACTCCAGAAGTCCATCTGCATGAAGCTTCTTCATACGTTTGACACCAATATGACTAAGGCGGCAATGCCACAAGTATGTGGGACAATCATTGTCAACTTTACATCTTTTGGCATTCACACTATGAATATGTGTATCATCACGATCGAGATTCATCAAAAATAAACCATCGACCACCGGGGCATGACCACAAAACATATCTCTCAAATAAATAGAACAACCATTATTCTCGGATTTAAATGAGTAGCCATCTCGCATCAAACGAGATCCAGATACAATGTTCATGCTCAAAGCTGGTACTAAATAACAATTATTAAGGTTTAAAACTAATCCCGAGGGTAGATGTAGAGGCAGCGTGCCGACGGCGATCACATCGACCTTGGAACCATTTCCGACGTGCATCGTCACCTCGTCCTTCGCCAGTCTCCGCTTATTCCGCAGCTCCTACTTTGAGTTACAAATGTGAGCAACTGCACCGGTATCAAATACCCAGGAGCTACTATGAGCGCTGGTAAGGTACACATCAATAACATGTATATCACATATACCTTTGACATTGCTGGCCTTCTTGTCTGCTAAGTATTTGGGGTAGTTCCGCTTCCAGTGACCCGTTCCCTTGCAATAAAAGCACTCAGTCTCAGGCTTGGGTCCATTCTTTGGCTTCTTCCCGGCAACTGGTTTACCGGGCGCGGCAACTCCTTTGCCGTCCTTCTTGAAGTTCTTCTTACCCTTGCCCTTCTTGAACTTAGTGGTTTTATTGACCATCAACACTTGATGCTCTTTCTTGATCTCCACCTCCGCTGATTTCAGCATAGAATACACCTCGAGAATGGACTTCTCCATCCCTTGCATATTGAACTTCAACACGAAGCTCTTGTAGCTAGGTGGGAGTGACTGAAGGATTCTGTCAACGACCGCTTCGTCTGGGAGATTCATTCCCAACTGAGACAAGCGGTTGTGCAACCCAGACAACTTGAGTATGTGCTCACTGACAGAACTATTTTCCTCCATCTTACAGCTGTAGAATGCGTTGGAGACATCATATCTCTCAACTCGGGCATGAGCCTGGAAAACCATTTTCAGCTCTTGGAACATATCATATGCCCCGTGGTGCTCGAAACGCTTTTGGAGCCCCGATTCTAAGCTGTAGAGCATGCCGTACTGAACCAGGGAGTAATCATCACAACGCGACTGCCAAGCGTTCATAACATCTTGGTTTGCCAGGGCGGGAGCGTCACCTAGCGGTGCTTCTAGGACATAAGTTTTCTTGGCAGCTATGAGGATGATCCTCACGTTACGGACCCAGTCCGTATAGTTTCTACCATCGTCTTTCAGCTTGGATTTCTCTAGGAACGCGTTGAAGTTGAGGGTGACATGAGCTTGGGCCATTTGATCTACAAGACATATTGTAAAGAATTTAGACTAAGTTCATGACAATTAAGTTCATCTAATAAAATTTTAATGAACTCCCACTCAGATTGACATCTCTCCAGTCTTCTAAGTGACACATGATCCGAATCGACTAGCCCGTGTCCGATCATCACGTGAGACGCACTAGTCATCAACGGTGAACATCTTCATGTTGATCATATCTTCTATACGACTCATGTTCGACCTTTCGGTCTTCAGTGTTCCGAGGCCATGTCTGTACATGCTAGGCTCGTCAAGTGAACCCTAAGTGTATTGCGTGTGTAAATCTGGCTTACACCCGTTGTATGCGAACGTTAGAGCCGATCACACCCGATCATCACGTGGTGCTTCGGAACAACGATCCTTAGCAACGGTGCACAGTTAGGGGAAACACAATTCTTGAAATTTCCAATGAGAGATCATCTTATTTACTATCGTCGTTCTAAGTAAACAAGATGCATAAACATGATAAACATCACATGCAATTAAATAAAGTGACATGATATGGCCAATATCATTTTGCTCCTTTGATCTCCATCATCGGGGCACCATGATCGTGTTTGTCACCGGCATGACACCATGATCTCCATCATCATGATCTCCATCATCGTGTCTTCATGAAGTCGTCTCGCCAACTATTACTTCTACCACTATGGCTAACGTTTAGCAATAAAGAAAAGTAATTACATGGCGTTATTCCGTGACACGCAGGTCATACAATAAATAAGACAACTCCTATGGTCCTGACGGTTGTCATTTTCATTGACATGCAAGTTGTGATTCCTTATTACAAGAACATGATCAATCTCATACACCAGATATATCATTCATCACATCTTCTTGGCCATATCACATCACATAGCACATGCTGCAAGAACAAGTTAGACGACCTCTAATTGTTGTTGCAAGTTTTTACGTGGCTTCTATAGGTTTTCTAGCAAGAACGTTTCTTACCTACGCCAAAACCACAACGTGATATGTCAATTTCTATTTACCCTTCATAAGGACCCTTTTCATCGAATCCGATCCGACTAAAGTGGGAGAGACAGACACCCGCCAGCCACCTTATGCAACTAGTGCATGTGAGTCGGTGGAACCAGTCTCACGTAAGCGTACGTGTAAGGTCGGTCCGGGCCGCTTCATCCCACGATGCCGCCGAATCAAGATTGGACTAGTAACGGCAAGAGAATTGAACAAAATCAACGCCAACAACTAGTTTGTGTTCTACTCGTGCAAGATGCTACGCAAAGACCTAGCTCTGATACCACTGTTGGGGAACGTAGCAGAATTCAAAAAATTTCCTACACTTCACCAAGATCAATTTAAGGAGTCATCTGGCAACGAGCATAAAGGAGTGCATCTACATACCCTTTGTAGATCGCGCGTGGAAGCGTTCGAAGGAACATGGATGATGGAGTCGTACTCTTCGTGATCCTCGTCAACGATGATCCCAGCGCCAAACAGACGGCACCTCCGCGTTCAACACACGTGCGGTACAGCGACGTCTCCTCCTTCTTGATCCAGCAAGGGGGGAGGAGAGGTTGACGGAGATCCAGCAGCACGACGGCGTGGTGGTGGATCCAACGGGAAAAGCAGCAGGGCTTCGCCGAGACCCTGCGGGAGGAGTTGGAGGTGTGACGGGGGGATGAGAGGCGCCAGAGGCTTGGGGTGCGGCTGCCCTCTCTCCCCCCACTATATATAGGGGGCCAGGGGGGCACCGGACCTAGGAGATCCAATCTCCTAGGGGGGGGGGGCGGCCGGGGGGGTATCTTGCCCCCCAAGGCATAGGGAGGCGCCCCCACCCCTAGGGTTTCAACCCTAGGCGCATGGGGGGTGGCCCATGTGGGGTGCGCCAGCCCACTAGGGGCTGGCCCCCTTGCCCCTATGGCCCACGGGGCCCTCCGGGATGGGTGGCCCCACCCGGTGGACCCCCGGGACCCTTCCGGTGGTCCCGGCCGGACACTCCCGGTGACCCCCGGAACTCTCCCGATGGCCGAAACTGGACTTCCTATATATCACTCTTCACCTCCGAACCATTCCGGAACTCCTCGTGACGTCCGGGATCTCATCCGGGACTCCGAACAACATTCGGGTTTCCGTGTGCATATATCTCTACAACCCTAGCGTCACCGAACCTTAAGTGTGTAGACCCTACGGGTTCGGGAGACACGTAGACATGACCGAGACGACTCTCCGGTCAATAACCAACAGAGGGATCTGGATACCCATGTTGGTTCCCACATGTTCGTCGATGATCTCATCGGATGAACCACTGTGTCAAGGATTCACTCAATCCCATATGTTATTCCCTTTGTCTATCGGTACGGTACTTGCCCGAGATTCGATCGTCGGTATGCCTGATACCTTGTTCAATCTCGTCACGACAAGTCTCTTTACTCGTTCCATAATCCATCATCCCGTGACTAACTCCTTAGTCACATTGAGCTCATTATGATGATGTCTTACCGAGTGGGCCCAGAGATATCTCTCCGTCATACGGAGTGACAATATCCCAGTTTCGGTTCGTACCAACCCAACAGACACTTTCGGAGATACCCGTTGCGTACCTTTATAGTCACCCAGTTACGTTGTGACGTTTGGCACACCCAAAGTATTCCTACGGTATCCGGGAGTTGCACAACCTCATGGTCTAA
The DNA here is from genome assembly GCA_902687465.1 of Secale cereale. Taxonomy (NCBI): domain Eukaryota; kingdom Viridiplantae; phylum Streptophyta; class Magnoliopsida; order Poales; family Poaceae; genus Secale; species Secale cereale. Next base: position 785,013,905 of record LR738713.1, on the reverse strand, counting down.
GGAACAAATACTTGACACTGAAAAAGCTTAAGCATTATGAACTAAACGATCTCGTGCTAGGCTTAGGATTGGGTCTTGTCCATCACATCATTCTCCTAATGATGTGATCCTGTTATCAATGACATCCAATGTCCATGGTCAGGAAACCGTGACCATCTGTTGATCAACGAGCTAGTAACTAGAGGCTTACCAGGGACACGTTGTGGTTTATGTATTCACACATGTATCGTTGTTTCCATACAATACAATTCAAGCATGAATAACAGACAATTATCATGAACAAGGAAATATAATAATAATCCTTTTATTATTACCTCTAGGGCATATTTCCAACAGTTTGACGGAGGTGTTTGCTTATGCTAGAAGAGTCCGTTTGAGAGTGGTTGTTTTTCCGGCATCAATCAAATGATCCCAAATTTTCCTTGAGCTTATATGACCAATTCAAGGTACCATGCCGAGTTGTTTGAGTTTTCGACAATTCTTGCATTTTTTGGAGTTTTGTTGGTGAAAAATGAGAGATAAATGGCCGAACGTGACACAACTTGCATACAGTGTCGAAAATAGTTTGAATCTGGCATGAATATCTATCATAGGCATGCCCATCAACTAGCAAAACTTGGGGTCATTTTAAGAATATCCAAAACTAGACCATATACAGCGAAGGGTGTACGGGAAGCCAGCCTGCTTTGTCTGAGTGCACATTATTTCTTGACATCCTTGAAATGGCTCCAAAAAAAGTTCATGTCCTTGTATGACAAACTTGAGGCACCATGCGAAGTTTTTTGGTTTTCGACATTTTTTGTATTTTCTCGTGTTTTCGCTGTGAAAAAGGGTCGATAAATGGCCGGACGTGACGCATCTCGCGTACTATGTTGGAAATCTTTCAAACCTGGCATTTATGTTCAAAAATACCATGGGCATGCCCATATTTTGGAGAGAAAAATGAGGTCATTTCATTTATGTTCAAAAATAGACCATGTTCAACATAGGGTGTAACGCCCCCAAATGTAACACTTTCCAATTATGGCAATATATGAAACTTTGACTTCGTCAACTCTGTTCTGGGATCTTCTTTCATTTTGGGTTTCTTCGCTTTGTCGTGTGCGTGTGTGCATTTCATCCATGTCATGTTGTCATGTGCATTGCATTGCATTTGTGTTGTCACTTGCACCCGGTTCCACTCGCCTCTTCCCGTTGTCCGTTTCGAGTTACGACGCTCACACACGTGCCCGTGGCATTCCCGAGTCCTTCTTTCGTGTGTGGCCGTGTAACGTTTCCGGAATGACGTGAGACTTGTCGTGCGTTGTTGTTTTGGTACGTGTAGGCCGCCTGTCAAGTTTCATCGCGTTTGGGGTTCGTTTGGTACTCCAACGGTTAACCTAGTGGGCTTAAAGAACCTCTTCTTTAAGGCCCAAGACCCTCTCATCAACAGCCCACCAACCCAGCACAACCCTTCCCATCATCTTGGTCATCGAATCGTGATCGCGTGGCCGAAAAACGCTCCCCATTTGGAGTCTCCTAGCTCCTTGTGCCTATAAATTAGTCCCCCACGTCCATTTTTTGCGTCCAAACCCTAGCTCCTCTCCTCCCCGTGCCGCCAGACGTGTCCGGTCCACCTTCGCCGCCACGTCGCAGCCCCGGGTTGGTCGCGCCCGCCACGCCCACTTCCCCGCCGCCGGTCTCAGATCCGGCCCGCCCCCGGGCCGATCCGGGCCGCGCCTCGCCCGCCGCCCGCGCCTCGTCTTCCCCGCCGCCGGTGCTGCTTTTCCCCGCCGCCGATCTCCGCCGCCGGGCGCCCGAGGGCTCGTCGCCGCCGCCTCCAGCCACGGTCGCCGGCCGCCGCGCGCCGGTCACCGCTCCATCGCCGCCTCCCCGCGGCCGGGCGCCGCCCGATCTTCCCCGCCGGCGCCGCCGCGCCCCAGCGCCACCGTGGCCATCCTCCGCCGCCGGCCGCCCTGATCCTGCCGGATCCGATCGATCCGCCGCCGGCTCAACCCTAACGGGTCGGACTCGACCCGTCGCCCGTACCCGCTCCGTTTCCGACCCGATCCGCTCAGCTGGACAAAATCCACGTCATCGGACGTGTCCGCCCGATCCCTCTTGAGGTTTTTTTTCTCGAAGTCCCAGGTTTGCATTTTCTGATGGCATCTTTGCATGGTTGTATCTTTTTGTGTGTAAGTCCAAATTGAGCATATGATATATCAAAATGATCGTGGTGATGTCCACTACATTTTGTTCCATTGTGGTATGCTTGTTTGAGTTCATCTAGAGGTCCTAATCTCTGTTGCAAGAGTGCTAGTTGTTATAAACTACTGCAACTTGTTATTTTCATGCCATGTTTGAGATGTGGTAACTTGGTGCATGTATATCCAAATGAAGCAAATGATATGTCAAAATGTTCATTGTGAAATGCTCTACATGATGGTTGCTGTAGCATTCATGTTAGGTCTCATATTGCCATGTTAATCCCTGTTGCAAAAGTGCATGTGGCTATTTAGTTATGAAACATGTTATGAGATGCTGATTTGAAGTGCTCGTTCCTATTGATGTGTTTGTCTCCATGTCACATGTCAATATGTTTTAGAATCTCCATGACATGGTCTTTGCTGTGGTGCAAACCACTTTCCATGATATGCCTTGAGGTGACTTAAACATGCTTGCAAACATGCCATGCCAATGTTACTGTTTTTACACTTAGTGAAATTTCTACTAAGTCTGGAATCTGTATAACCTGATGCTATGTTTGCTTGATGCCCTAGTCAAATCCATGCATGTTTTGGAGTGTACAATGATCATTCCTTGTTGTCCATGTTGTTGTCTATCCATTCATGCCCTTACATGATCATATGGCTTGCTGTATCTTATTTATTTCTTGCTCTCAAGTTGCTATAAATTATATCTGTCAGGTTTTTAACAAATTGGTGTAGCTTGTTGCTATTGATCCATGCCTCCTATGGAGTTGCTCCAATGGACTGGTTTGTTGTAGAACATGTCTACTTCATGTCCATGCTTATTGTCATCATGTTTGGGTGTTGTAGCTTATTTATTTCTTGCTCCAAAGTTGCTATATGGCTGTTAATTTCAGCATTGCATTGTAACTTGTTTCGTGTGTATGTGTTGAACCGTTTCTCCGTTTTGAGCGTGTCCTATATGAAACTTGTGTGATTTTGCATGTAGAATCATAATATCATGTTGTTAACATGTTTGGAGTGTGTTTGCTTGATGTTTGGGTGCATCTTGCACCGTTGCCATGCTTGTCTTGTTTTGCTCATATCTTCCAGACCGTAGCTCCGAATTAAACAAACTTTATATGAAACTTGACTAGAATTTCATGTAGATAATCATGGTGCATGTTAACTTGCTGTTTAACAACTTTAACTTAAGGTTTGTTCATATCTGGACCAATTTCAAAATATGCATATGAGGACTTACCGGATTTGATATATGTTGGTTCCGGCCTCATTTAAACTTGTTGTTTTGTGTTGTTCTTGTGTGCTTCTTCCCTTGCCATGAAATGCATCATACTTGCATCATGTTGATTGTGCATTGCACCTTGTTTGATATCGTGCCATGTTGTGTTCTTGTGTTGAGTAGAGCCGGAAGTTGAGACCGAGTGTGAGGTTCCTACCGAGGATGAGTACGAGGAGCCGTCTTACGATCCCATCGACGACTCGACAGGCAAGATGACCTGACCCAGATATCATTACTATATTTGCCTATTGCTAGATGTCTCGCTCTTTAGCTCATTGCCTCGATGCCCATGTTTGTTTGTCAGCCTCCTATTGTAACCATGAACCTGTCTAACCACCCAACCTAGCAAACCTTTGTTTGGCTACGTAAGCTTCGCTCAGCCCCTCTTATAGCATTGCTAGTTGCAGGAGAAGATTTGAAGATTCTTGCTTCTTGTTGAAGTTATTGTTGGGATATCACACTATATAAACTGTTAAACCAAATCATCTATATATTGGTAATGGGTGGAAGGCTAAGCCTCTTGCTTGGTGTTTTGTTCCACTCATGCCGCCCTAGGAGCCGTTTAAACCGGTGTTATGTTCCTTGATTATGCGTTCCTAACACGGTTGGGGTTATGGGACCCCCTCGATAACCCGCTTAGCGCTAAAGCTTTTCCAGCAAGGCCCGACATTGGTACTCCATTTGCCTAATAACTAAAACTTGCATAGGGACTAGCTATCCCGTGATCGTAATTAACAACCCCGTTCCAGTGCTCCACATGAGTGTTGGTCCAAACTAGAGCACTGTACGGGTCCGCCCCTTGGCAACTTGGGGTATCTGGCACCTGTACGCTTCACTCATCCGGTCGTGGCCTGAGACTAGATACGTGCGGCTACTGTCAGGGTGTCGGCACGCCGGGAGGTCTTGCTGGATTAGTTTTACCTTAGTCGGAATATCTTGAGCACGGGATTCCAAGAATACTTGGGCCTTCCCACCTTGGAGTTGCGAATCCGCGGATCGTGAGCTTGTAATGGGCTAAGTTGGGACACCCCTCCAGCGTTTGAACTTTCGAAAGCCGTTCCCGCGTTATGTGGCAGATGGGAATTTGTTAATATCCGGTTGTAGAAAACTTGACACCATGTTCAGAATACACTAACAGCGTGCGTAACCGTGATGGTCATTTTCCGAAAGGGGTTCGGGAAGTGAACACGGTGGGGTTATGATTGACGTGCTTAGTTAGGATCACTTCGTGATCACTTTGACGCTCATGGCACTTCTCTTCTCGTTCTAAACACGTAAGCTAGTGCTAGTGCATCTGTAACCTTTATTTCTTCAGCCTTGTTCCCCACCCAAGGCTTAGATAGTTTTTGCTACCCGGGAATGGGATTGCTGAGTCCTCCGTGGCTCACAGATTCTACACAACACCAGATGCAGGTACTATGGTGAACTACACAGGTGACGGCACCGAGCTGTACTGGGAGTTCGATGAAGAACGTAGTCGATACTATGTGCACTATCCCGATGATCAGTAGTGGCTTCTACTAGGGGCGATTCGGACCTCGTGGCTTTATTTATTTGGTTTCTTTCATTTGGATCTTCGTCCGTAGTCGGACTGTGATATTATTTGGATGATGATTTGCTTTTGTAATGTATTGTGTGATGTGGCGAGTGTAAGCCAACTATTCTTTTGCAATTTCATCCCTCTTTTACATGAGTCGTGCAAAGATACCATACTTGAGATCATTCTAGTATGAGCTTATACCTTTAAGTCGTGCCTCGACACGTAGGAGGTATAATCTCATACTGGGCATTACAAGTTGGTATTCAGAGCCTTCTCCGACCTAGAAGCCCCCACTGATTGATCGAATCATTGACGGTTGAGTCTAGGCACACACTTGAAATGTTTTGAGTCCTATATATATATATCGGAGAGTAGGATTTCTTTTGCTCCTCATCTCTTTTCACTCTGGTGAGGACTCTTGACGATTACTTGTCTCTTCTACTCTCAAAATTTCACAAAAAAAAAATTTTAGGATCACGCGAGTATTGTTTGGATTGTTCCGATGTGTTTGTGATGAGAACATTGTTCTCGATGCCTCATGTCTTTTAGGGGTTGTGGCAGTGTCCCGGGGAGTTGAGCTCCGAGGTGTTGTCATCACAAATATATCGCAGCAGTTCTGGAATACTTAAGACGGCCGACATCGAAAACTCTACTATGCGGTTAGTGCCAAGATAACCCCGACATCACCCAGTACTAGGGAGGTAGTTCGGGAGTATTGCCATAGCTTGTATAGCAGATGCGTTTCGAAGGTCCGAAGTAAACGGTTTCCGGAAATAACTGGTTATGTGTTGAAGGATGGATACAGCTGGATGTAGGGTTAGAGTTGAGTGCGCGATGCTTCCCCTGTATCCCCAACACCTGATTGCATAACTGGAAACTTTCAGAAATTAATAGGTGGGTTCATCTAGTAGTTCGTAGTCATTCTTCCAACGAATTCATGATATGGAGTTCGGGGTTCTACATTGAGTGAAGTAGTTTTATGGGCGTTGTTCCAATCGGGAGTTGCATCTTAAAGGGTCCTTGGCTATGCTGATCCGGGGATTACAAAACCCTTTTGTAACACGTTCCATAAGCTTTCAGCACGAATATGTCGAACGAAGCTTCTATCTTGTATTTGTTCTATCTGCTCCTTGTTGTTTTTATTTATCTTTTGTTCTCCCAAGTGGCTTCTCGTGAAGATTGTGGTATCATTAAACTGTGGATTTGATGGCTTCTCGCCCCTCGTTGGTTACCCCAAGTGGAAGGTTTGAGATGCAGTGTAGCGGAAGTTTTCCCTTGGCAATACCAAGGATCGATTTCCCTGAGACTCCCAGTTTCAACAAGAAGGTGTCAACTGCTAACGGCGCCAGATATTAGCAATCAACGTGGACCTGCACACAGATACAAATAACTTTGCTCCCAACGAGTACAGAGAGGTTGTCAATCCCTCCGGCCTTGTAGTTTACAAAGGATCAAACGCAAGTGATAATAGTGATAGGTATTAATGCAATAGTAAGTAAAAAGCGGAAAGTAAATAGTGGATGTGATCAATGATGGTAATATGGACCGGAGTCTCATGATGTTCACTAGTGATGTCTCTCTCCCAAAAGACGATAAAACTGCTATGTGAGGTAAACGAATTACAGCTGGGCAATTGACAGGACCATGTGCGCAAACCAATGCTGACTAAGTTGCAAGAAAGGTAGAGGTTCAAAGCATGGGCGGTACGCCGAGGTAAGTAGACCGAAATCCATCTGCATCTACTACTAATCATCCACCTTGAGATATCTATCCAGAACATCTCGCTGGTATTAAGTTGCGAGTCCCACCCATAGTGTAAACTCAAAGCAACAGACAACTGCATTAAAAGAACTTTGCGTAAAGTAAACAATCCTTGCACCCGCGGGCACAAGCACCGTTGTTTTCCCCCTTGTGGCAACAGCACATCCCCTAGACTCATGTTTCTGTCACTCAAGCTAGTCATCGAGGGGCATGAACCCACAATCAAGCATAACGTTCCCTCTTGGAGTCACTACCTACTACTTGGCCAAAGCAATAAATAACAACGGAGAACATGCAAGAATTACTTACGAATATAAATATAAAAGAGGTGAATCAAATATATTACTCAAACACAATCTGAACATAATCTCATAATCCATCGGATCCCAGCAAACTCATCATAGCAACAGCATAAGGATTACATATGTGCCTCGATCATGTAGGGCAGCTCACGAGGACTAATTAGTGAAGCACAAGAATGGGAGGAGAACATCACATAGCTACTGGTCATGGACCCATGGTCCAAGGGAGACTACTCACAACTCATCCGGGAGGCGTCCATGGTGGTGGAGAAGCTCCCGGTGGTGATCCTCCCCTCCGGCAGGGTGCCGGGAAGAGTTCTCCTGGTGCTCCCGATCATGGAAGCGGCGGCGGCGGCGGAACAGAGATGAGATCGCGAAAAAGGGTTCCCGTCTCGAGGGTTTCGGGAGACGATATAAATATATGCCAAAGGGGGGCATTAGACGAGGCTCGGGGGGCCCAGGCGCCCCCCCCCCCGGCGCGGCCAGGGGGGCCGCGCCACCAGGGCGCCTGGAGCCCTGGTGGCCCCCTCCGGCTATGCTTCGGGTGCCTGGTAGCTTCTGGAACGCTGATTTTTTATATAATTTTTCCGGGATTTTTCTAGCAGTTCTCGTAATGGGAAAACCTGAAATACAAAAACAGCCGAAAACAGAAACTGGCACTGGGGTGCACTGAGTTAATAGGTTAGTCCAAATATGATCAAAAGTGTATGGAAGTGTATAAATAACATAGCAATATCACCCAAAAGAGGCATGGAGCAAGCAGAAATTATAGATACGTTTTGGACGTATCAACATCCCCAAGCTTAATTCCTGCTCGTCCTCGAGTAGGTAAATGATAACAAGAATAATTTCTGTGGTGACATGCTATTAACCATATAGGACTTTTTGATAGTCATATGACAAAAGCTTACTGAGACAATGAATCTATAGTAATTAAGTTGCCTCATGAGAAAATCACGAAGAACTGAAAGTTTTACAATATGATACTGAAACATCAAATAGATTTGTAATGAGCATGGTGTGCAAATATGATAAAGTGATATCTCGCTTGCCCCCTTTAGTGAAGCAAAACATAAATGCAGGGGCACCTTCAAGGTTTAAGTGATGACTAGATACAATGATTTCAAAATAAACGATATCACAATCATGCAAAATACAATGCTACTTTGGGACAATGCACATTACACTCAGAATGACAATCATGCTCTCAGTAGTTGGTGCTTTTAAAAGAAGGTGGAGACTCTCGAACCGTGGCTTTTGTTGGCAAGGTTGAAAACCTGTAGTCGGAAACAAAGACAAAACATGTACCAGAGCTCTTCGTTTTAAAAACAGAGGTAATAATATTTTTTTTGGATTATGCATGTTCCGTCAACGAATGCTAGCAGACAACTCAATCACTTCTTGAGATGGACAAGTTTCGAGGAACGGCTCCCGAATGAGGACGATCACATCCTCTTAATCTCCTTTATTTATCACTGCCAAAGTTTTCTGATTTCTCATGAACAAAGTGTGAAGGAGGGTTTGTTTGTTATATTATTTTTGAGCCGGGCGCACTCAATGCCAGTTCCTTCTCGTCTTATGGGTTTGCACATTATACATGCAATCCCGGGGTGAAGCTTGTCCAACTTAAAAAGATCATGAATTAACTACTACTTCCTCATGAACTTAAAACAGAGGCACAAAATAGGAATGCTTTTCTTTGAATAATTTCGAGATGGTACATGCAAGTCTCCGTTAGGAATGGCAGGTAAATACCATGTAGGAAGATATGGTGGACTCATATGGCATAACTGGTTTAAAGGAATTTGGATGCACAAGCAGTCAGTCCGCTTAGTACAGGTGGAGGTTAACAAAAGACTGGGAGCGACCAACTAAGAGAGCAATGACGGTCATAATCATGCAGAGCGACAAAGCAACATTGAATCAGGCATGGAAGTTATATCGCTACTCAGAAACAAAAGATCATCAAGGCTTGACAGACTTTCTTTACAGTCTTAAATATGCGTGAGCATACGCCAAGTCAATCAAAATAAATTCTCGAAGGAAGATATTACTAAACCATACCACATCATAGGCAAACAAATCATGTTGGTACTCCAATAACACATTGGGAACCCCCCAGCTATTTGAGACTAACCATAAGAAAACATGAACTACTAAGCGCCATTATGCACGTAGCATCTTTATCATAGACATATCAACCAATGCAACGGAAGCAAACTCTCTTAATAAGATAAGCATGATAACTAAAGAGAGTTCAAGCAACCAACTAAACAGAAGCTCTTTAAAAAGATAAGCATGAAAACTAAGAGCTAAGCATGATAGTAGCTATTGAAAGACAAAGAACACACACAGCAGAGATAGACATGAAAATTCTATGTTATGTTCTAGGTAGAAGTGGAGCATGTTTCTCTCCCACATAAAGAAAGCTGAATTCCGACTCGTTATGAAAAACTAAAGAAAACTAAAAAGGAAAACTAAAAGCAAGACGCTCCAAGCATAGCACATAACACATGAAGTGATAAAAATATAGTGGAACGAAAGACGAACTGATAATGTTGATGGAGAAGGGGATGCACGGGGGCATCCTCTAGCTTAGACGCTTGATTCTCCTTGAATATTTCTTGGGGGTGCACGGGGGCATCCCCAAGCTTGAGCGTTTGACACTCCTGGATCTTTTTATCATCTTCCCTCGCACACTTGAAAACTCCCTTCATACATAACTCATCATAATCTGATTAGTGAGGTTAGTACCCATAATAAAATAATTGTTCCTTGCTGGAAATAAGGATATTCTTGAAGGTCTACTGTTTCTCAAGATTGCCAAAAGGTTTTTGCAAAGAAAAAGCAAGCTCTAGGTTTGCAAAATGAAGGAAAGGCAAAACAGGACAGAATCTATGAAAAACAGAACAGCAGGTAGTAAATGATTTTTCCGGGGCACTTCTGCAACTCTAATAAAAAAACTCAGAACATACGCACAAAAGACAATTATATAGAGCACGCTGTCGAGAAAATTCAGACCAAAAAGATGATCTGGTGATTTTATACGAATTTTTCTATCCAAGGACAGAATCTGTTTCCTGGACAGCACGTCACAACTTTTGAACTTTCTTGCGATCAGAGGCTACACTTGGCACAAAATTGAAAAGCAAAGATACAATGATGATGCTACTGTAGTTAACAACATCAAGACACAACAAAAGCAAAATAAAAATTTATTCATGTGGGCTGCCTCCCAAAAGCGCTTTCTTTTATGCCTTTAAGCTAGGCATAATGCAAAGAGATCAAGTCTTATCAAGAGTAAAAGAATAGCTAGCCCATATAACGGACTCAAAAGTTAACTTAATCTTCTTTCGAGGGAAGTGTTCCATCCCTTTCTTGAGAGGAAACTTGAATTTTATATTCCCCTCTTTCATGTGAATGATAGCACCAACGGTGCGTAGAAAAGGACGTCCCAAAATAATTGGACACGAAGGTTCACATTCAATATCCATAATAGTAAAATCAACGGGAACATAGTTGTCATTGACAATGATAAGAACATCGTCGATCCTCCCCAAAGGTTTCTTTATGGAAGAATCAACGAGACGAACACCAAAAGAACAAGAATCAAAAGGTTTCAATTTAAGCATATCATATATTCTTTTGGGCATAACAGAGGTACTAGCACCAACATCACATAAAGCATAGCAAGAGAAGTTATTCAACTTAATTTTAATCATGGGATCCCAACCATCTTCTAGCTTTCTAGGTATGGAGGCTTCTACTCTAAGTTTCTCCTCCCTAGCTTTGATGAGAGCATTAGTGATATGCTCTGTGAATGCAAGGTTAAGCGTGCTAGTGCGGGGATCTCTAGACATTTTGTGAAGGAAATCAATAACTTTGGTAAGAGTGCAATTATCAAAATCAAGGTCACTACTATCAAGTAAGGTGGCAGTGGTGTCCTTTAGGTTCACTTGTTTGGTAGTTTCTATAGTCATAGCATCACCATTAATAGGTCTATCGGGACCAGGAGTGCATTGGGTGCTAAGAGTTTGGATATCCTCAATAACTTGGATAGTAGCAACAGTGTGGTGGGTAGGAAGGCTCTTAATTCTATCTTCTTCCTCCCTTTCTCTAGCCCATCTCTCTTTAAGTTTAGCCATCATCCTAATATTTTCATTAATTTGCACTTGAATAGCATTAATAGGTGTGACCTTCCTCTCCTCAAGAGGAGAAGTTCTAATTTTAAGCAATTCTACTTCATTGGCTAAATTGTCTACCTTCGAAGAGAGATCACCTAGTTTGTTTAGTTTTTCTTCTACACTATTATTAAAAGCTTTTTGGGTAGTGATGAAATCTTTAAGCATAATCTCTAGTTCAGTAGTGGAGTTCTTGGTGCTAGGATAAGCATTGTTGTTCCCATAAGAATTAGAGGGGAACGGTCTAGGATTGCTACCAAAATTACTCCTATAAGCATTGTTATTAAAATTGTTTCTAGAGATAAAGTTCACATCTACTTGTTCTTGAGCAATCAAAGAATTTAAAGGAACATCACCAGGATCAACAGAAGATTGCTTCGAAAGTAAAGACATGATCAAGTCAACTTTTTCATTTAGGGAGGAAATCTCCTCGACAGAGTTTACCTTCCTACCTGTTGGAGCGCGTTCGGTGTGCCATTGGGAATAATTGGTCATCATCTCATCGAGAAGCTTCGTGGCAGCACCAAGTGTAGTTGACATAAAAGTTCCTCCCGCGGCCGAATCTAACAAGTTCCGCGAGGTGAAGTTCAAGCCTGCATAAAAAGTTTGGATAACCATCCAAGTAGTCAAACCATGAGTAGAGCAGTTCTTGATAAGAGATTTCATACATTCCCAAGCTTGGGCAACGTGTTCATTATCCAATTGTTTAAAATTCATTATGTTACTTCTAAGTTGGATAATTTTAGCAGGTGGATAGTATTTTCCAATAAAAGCATCTTTGCACTTGTCCCATGAATCTATGCTATTTCTAGGCAAAGACTGAAACCAAATTTTAGCTCCTCCTCTCAAGGAGAAAGGAAAAAGCTTAAGCTTAACAATATTACCATCTATTTCTTGGTACTTTTGCATATCACAAAGTTCAACAAAATTGTTTAAGTGTAAAGCAGCATCATCTCCAGCACCGGAGAATTGATCTTTCATGACTAAGTTCAGTAAAGCAGGTTTAATTTCATACGAAGGTGCTGAAGTGGCAGGTGTAGTGATAGATGTGCAGATAAAGTCATCGTTGTTGTGACTAGTGAAGTCACACAACTTGGTGTTCTCGGTGGAACCCATAGCAGCAAGCAAGCGAGATAATTATTTTTGTGATTTTCGATAAAAGATACTAAAGCAAAAATGAAAGGTAAACTAACAAGACTAAAAGCAAAGGTAAAAGATAGCATGCAACTCCCTTATCCTGAAGAGTGGATTCCCCGGCAACGGCGCCAGAAAACTTTGCTTGATGGCTTCTCGCCCCTCGTTGGTTACCCCAAGTGGAAGGTTCGAGATGCAGTGTAGCGGAAGTTTTCCCTTGGCAATACCAAGGATCGATTTCCCTGAGACTCCCAGTTTCAACAAGAAGGTGTCAACTGCTAACGGCGCCAGATATTAGCAATCAACGTGGACCTGCACACAGATACAAATAACTTTGCTCCCATCGAGTACAGAGAGGTTGTCAATCCCTCCGGCCTTGTAGTTTACAAAGGATCAAACGCAAGTGATAATAGTGATAGGTATTGCTGCAATAGTAAGAAAAAAGCGGAAAGTAAATAGTGGATGTGATCAATGATGGTAATATGGACCGGAGTCTCATGATGTTCACTAGTGATGTCTCTCTCCCAAAAGACGATAAAACTGCTATGTGAGGTAAACGAATTACAGCTGGCCAATTGACAGGACCATGTGCGCAAACCAATGCTGACTAAGTTGCAAGAAACGTAGAGGTTCAAAGCATGGGCGGTACGCCGAGGTAAGTAGACCGAAATCCATCTGCATCTACTACTAATCATCCACCTTGAGATATCTATCCAGAACATCTCGCTGGTATTAAGTTGCGAGTCCCACCCATAGTGTAAACTCAAAGCAACAGACAACTGCATTAAAAGAACTTTGCGTAAAGTAAACAATACTTGCACCCGCGGGAACAAGCACCGTTGTTTTCCCCATTGTGGCAACAGCACATCCCCTAGACTCATGTTTCTGTCACTCAAGCTAGTCATCGAGGGGCATGAACCCACAATCAAGCATAACGTTCCCTCTTGGAGTCACTACTTACTACTTGGCCAAAGCAATAAATAACAACGGAGAACATGCAAGAATTACTTACGAACATAAATATAAAAGAGGTGAACCAAATATATTACTCAAACACAATCTGAACATAATCTCATAATCCATCGGATCCCAGCAAACTCATCATAGCAACAACATAAGGATTACATATGTGCCTCGATCATGTAGGGCAGCTCACGAGGACTAATTAGTGAAGCACAAGAACGGGAGGAGAACATCACATAGCTACTGGTCATGGACCCATGGTCCAAGGGAGACTACTCACAACTCATCCGGGAGGCGTCCATGGTGGTGGAGAAGCTCCCGGTGGTGATCCGCCCCTCCGGCAGGGTGCCGGGAAGAGTTCTCCTGGTGCTCCCGATCTTGGAAGCGGCGGCTGCGGCGGAACAGAGATGAGATCGCGAAAAAGGGTTCCCGTCTCGAGGGTTTCGGGAGACGATATAAATATATGCCAAAGGGGGGCATCAGACGAGGCTCGGGGGGCCAAGGCGCCCCCCCGGCGCGGCCAGGGGGGCCACGCCACCAGGGCGCCTGGAGCCCTGGTGGCCCCCCTCCGGCTGTGCTTCGGGTGCGTGGTAGCTTCTGGAACGCTGATTTTTTATATAATTTTTCCGGGATTTTTCTGGCAGTTCTCGTAATGGGAAAACCTGAAATACAAAAACAGCCGAAAACAGAAACTGGCACTGGGGTGCACTGAGTTAATAGGTTAGTCCAAATATGATCAAAAGTGTATGGAAGTGTATAAATAACATAGCAATATCACCCAAAAGAGGCATGGAGCAAGCAGAAATTATAGATACGTTTTGGACGTATCAGGATTACATTCATTCATTTTTGTTTGAATGTTATTGTGAAGACTTATGTTGCAATTTCCAGCCGTTGATTCAACTTATATGTTTTTCAATCAATGGCAAATAGTTGTCATCTCATTCAGGATGGCTCCTAAAAGGGTTCCCAACGCTAACCCAGAGGGTGAAGAAGTTCCTGATCGTCCTCCTTCCCCTCCTCCTCCGTCTGAGGCTTGGAGAGCAATTATGCAAGCGACGAACCAGAACACCCAGATGCTTATGCAAATGATGCAGAACATTCAAGCAAATCAAGCAAATCAAGGTGGTCATGGGAACCAAGGCCAAGGCAATTTGTTCAACAAACCTCACTTTGCTACACTCAACCAGTTCCTAGCAAACCAACCAAAGGCATTCAGTTACTGTGTGGACCCTCTAGATGCTGAAGACTGGATAATAGACATCAAGAAGCATTTCGAGTGCAGTAACGTGAGACCTGAGGACTATGTGAAGTTTGCCGCCTTCCAACTCAAGGACCAAGCCGCTGATTGGTGGCAGCAGTACAAAGATTCTAGAGAAGGACGTGAAATCTCGTGGACTGACTTCTGCAAGGATTTTCGCTCCCACCACATTCCAACTAGTGTCATCGAAGGTATGCGTGAGCAATTCCGCAACCTGAAGCAAGGCTCCATGTCTGTTTATCAATACAACGTCAAGTTCCAGAACCTTGCCCGCTATGCCAAGAAAGACATCCCAGATGCCAAGAGCAAGATTTATCAGTTCCGTGGTGGTCTGAAGGATGAACTCCAACTAGCTCTCACCTTGTTCGAGCCTAATGAATATGATCAATTCTATAACATGGCACTTAAGCAAGAGGCAGCCCAGCTCAAGAGGGAAGCTTCCAAAAAGAGGATCAGAGATGCTGTTCACTCCTCCTCTTCTTCCCAAGTGGTTGCAAAGCAGCAGAAGTTTTGGCTTCCACCTCCTCCAGTGATCCGACCTTCCAACAACAACAACAATCATTCTGGTGGCCGTGGTTTCTCCCACCCACTCAACCCAAGCAATCATTCAAAGAATCACTTTGAAGCTTCGAAGTCAAGTGCTCCTTATCACCTTCCTCTCTCAGAAGTGGTGTGCAACAAGTGTGGCCAGAAGGGTCACTATGCTAACAAGTGCCCCAACCCAAGGCACCTTCCGCCTCCTCCACCTGTCAGTACTGCTATTGTCAAGCACAACCCCAAGACAGCAAGAGTGAATATGATGAATGCAGCTCAAGCAGAGAATTCTTCAGATGTGATACTTGGTAACCTCTCAGTTAACTCAATTCCTGCAAAAGTATTGTTTGACTCTGGTGCATCACTCAGTTTCATGTTAAGGCCATTCTTTACCAAGCATGAATTCTCATCATCTTATTTGGATAAACCATTGCGCATTATTTCTCCGGGTTCTCTGTTGAGATCCAACTCAGTTGTTCCGGATGTATCTATTCGTATGGGTGATTACCGCTTTCTGGCTTCTCCGGTTGTTCTCGGCAACTCCAACATTGATCTTATTCTTGGGATGGATTTGCTTTCCCAGCATGATGCTCACATTGATTGTGAAAATAAGGAAGTCAAGCTTACTCATCCTGACGAAGACGTGATTATCTTCGCCTCTCGAGATAACACAATCAAGCTATTCTCTCTCAATGACAAGGGCGAGATTAATGCCATCTCTCAAATTCCGGTGGTCAATGAATATGAAGATGTTTTCCCTGAAGAGCTTCCAGGCATGCCTCCGCATCGTCAAGTTGAATTCGTTATTGAAATCGAGCCCGGTACCGAGCCAGCATGTCGGCATCCGTACAAGCTTTCCCCTGAAGAGTTGAAGGAGCTGAAGAGACAACTCGATGAGGAAGAGCGTATGGGTCTAATCAGGCCTAGCACTTCTCCTTGGGGCTGTGGTGTTCTATTTGTCAAGAAGAAGGATGGCACGGAGCGACTTTGCGTTGATTACAGGCCATTGAACAAGAAGACAATAAAGAACAAGTATCCGCTCCCCAACATCAATAAATTGTTCGAGCAGCTCAAAGGAGCAAAAGTGTTCTCAAAGCTCGATCTTCGGATGGGTTATCACCATATACCTATCCGTGAAGAAGATATTCACAAGACCGCATTCAGAACGAGCTACGGCTCATATGAATACACAGTCATGTCTTTTGGCCTCGCAAATGCTCCTCCCACCTTCTCGAGGATGATGCACTACATTTTCAACCCCTACACCAATGAATTTGTTCTCGTCTATCTGGATGACATCTTGGTATTCTCCAAGAATGAAGAAGACCACGCCAAGCACCTCCGTTTGGTTCTCGACAGACTCCGTGAACACAAGTTCTGTGCCAAGTTCTCCAAGTGTGAATTCTGGCTCGATAAGGTCTTATATCTTGGCCATATCATCTCTGCTGAGGGTATTGCTGTCAACCCCGAGAAAGTGGAAGTGATTTTCAACTGGGAACTCCCTCAGAACATCAAGCAACTCCGAAGCTTCCTTGGTCTCGCTAGCTATTGCATAAGGTTCGTTGAGAACTTCTCCAAGATTGCCAAGCCTCTCTCCAACTTGCTGCAGAAGAATGTCAAGTACAACTGGTCTCCGGATTATGATGTGGCATTCAAAACACTCAAAGAAAGCTCATCTCTGCTCCGGTTCTTACTCCTCCGGATGAGTCCAAGCCCTACGAAGTATTCTGTGATGCTTCTCTTCAAGGACTTGGTAATGTTCTAATGCAAGACAAGAAAATTGTGGCATACACTTCTCGCCAATTGAAGCCAAATGAGAAGAACTACCCCACACATGATCTCGAGCTAGCAGCAGTGGTACACGCCTTGATCACGTGGAGACACCTTCTGTTGGGTAGAAAAGTGGACATCTTCACCGATCACAAGAGCTTGAAGTACATCTTCACACAGCCGAACCTGAACCTTCGCCAGACTCGTTGGGTTGAAATGATCCAAGAGTATGATCCAAGCATCGAATACACACCTAGCAAGGCCAATGGCATTGCAGATGCCTTGAGCAGAAAGGCATATTGCAACAGTCTCCTTATCAAGCCGTTTCAGCCTGAGCTTTGTGAATCATTCAGGAAGCTCAACCTCCAAGTTGTTCCGCAAGGCTTTCTTGCAAATCTTCAAGTTTCTCCTACCTTGGAAGATCAGATCCGTGAGGCCCAACTCAGTGATGCTATGGTGAAGAAAGTGAAACATGGTATTGCAAAGGGTACTCCCAAATACAAGTGCTATCGCGTTGATGAGAAAGACACCTTGTTCTTTGAGGACAGACTTGTGGTTCCCAAGGGTGATCTCAGGAAGCTCATAATGAACGAAGCACATGACCCCCTCCTCTCGATTCATCCCGGAAGTTCCAAGATGTACCAAGACCTCAAGCAATCTTACTGGTGGACTCGCATGAAAAGGGAGATTGCCCAATTCGTCAATGAGTGTGATGTCTGCAGAAGAGTGAAGGCAGAGCATCAACGTCCAGCCGGTCTTCTCCAACCTCTTCCTATTCTCGAGTGGAAATTTGACCACATTGAGATGGATTTCGTCATTGGGTTTCCCAAGTCCAAGAAGGGGAATGATGCTATCTTTGTTGTGATTGACAAGCTAACCAAAGTAGCTCACTTCCTTCCAGTCAAAGAATCCATCAATGCAGCTCAGCTGGCAGAGTTGTACACTTCCAGAATTGTGTCGTTACATGGCATTCCTCAAGTTATCTCCTCAGACCGTGGAAGTTTGTTCACATCCAAGTTCTGGGACTCCTATTAGTCAGCCATGGGCACTAAGATCCGTTTCAGCACTGCGTTTCACCCTCAGACTAGTGGTCAAGTCGAAAGAGTGAACCAGATCCTCGAAGACATGCTCAGAGCTTGTGTCATCTCTTTTGGCATGAAGTGGGAAGATTGCCTTCCGTTTGCCGAGTTCTCTTACAACAACAACTTCCAAGCAAGTGCCGGTAAAGCTCCTTTTGAAATCCTCTATGGCAGAAAGTGTCGTACCCCTCTCAACTGGTCCAAGACTGGTGAACATCAACTCCTTGGCAATGACTTGATCTCAGAAGCCGAAGAAATGTGCAAAGTCATACGTGAGAATCTCAAGGCCGCTCAGTCGCATCAAAAGAGCTACTATGACGGCAAGCATCGTGATTTGGCTTTCGACATTGGGGATCATGTCTATCTCGGTGTTTCTCCTATGAAAGGCACCCAAAGATTCGGTATCAAAGGGAAGCTTGCTCCGAGATACGTGGGCCCTTTCAAGATCCTTGGCAAAAGAGGCTCAACTCCGCAAGTGCTTCAAGACACCTGAACGCACTATTCCGTTTGAGGAGATTGATCTTCAACAAGACTTGTCTTACCATGAGCACCCTGTTGCCATTCTTGAGAAACTGAGCGCATGACCCGCAACAAGTCAATCGAGTTCTTGAAAGTTAAGTGGTCACACCATACCGACCGAGAAGCTACGTGGGAATGAGAAGATCACCTTCGTTCCGAGTATCCTTCCTTCTTCCAGTCCTAGATCTTGGGACGAGATCTTTTCGTAGTAGAGGAGAGTTTGTAATGCCCCAAATGTAACACTTTCCAATTATGGCAATATATGAAACTTTGACTTCGTCAACTCCGTTCTGGGCTCTTCTTTCATTTCGGGTTTCTTCGTTTTGTCGTGTGCGTGTGTGCATTTCATCCATGTCATGTTGTCATGTGCATTGCATTGCATTTGTGTTGTCACTTGCACCCGGTTCCACTCGCCTCTTCCCGTTGTCCATTTCGAGTTCCGACGCTCACACACGTGCCCGTGGCATCCCCGAGTCCTTCTTTCGTGTGTGGCCGTGTAACGTTTCCGGAATGATGTGAGACTTGTCGTGCATTGTTGTTTTGGTACGTGTAGGCTGCCTGTCAAGTTTCATCGCGTTTGGGGTTCGTTTGGTACTCCAACGGTTAACCTAGTGGGCTAAAAGAACCTCTTCTTTAAGGCCCAAGACCCCCTCCTCAACAGGCCACAAACCCAGCACAACCCTTCCCATCATCTCGGTCGTCGAGTCGTGATCGCGTGGCCGAAAACCGCTCCCCATTTGGAGTCTCCTAGCTCCTCGTGCCTATAAATTAGTCCCCCACGTCCATTTTTTGCGTCCAAACCCTAGCTCCTCTCCTCCCCGCGCCGCCGGACGTGTCCGGTCCACCTCCGCCGCGCCCACTTCCCCGCCGGCGGGCCCAGATCCGGCCCGCCCCCGAGCCGATCCGGGCCACGCCTTGCCCTCCGCCCGTGCCTCGTCTTCCACGCCGTCGGTGCCGCTTCCCCGCCGCCGCGCGCGCCTCGCCGCCGATCTCCGCCGCCGAGCGCCCGAGGGCTTGTCGCCGCCGGCTCCAGCCACGATCGCCGGCCGCCGCAGCCTGGTCACGGCTCCATCGCCGCCTTCCCGCGGCCGGGCGCCGCCCGATCTTCCCCGCCGGCGCCGCCGCGCCCCGGCGCCACCGCGGCCATCCTCCGCCGCCGGCCGCCCTGATCCTGCCGGATCCGATCGATCCGCCGCCGGCTCAACCCTAACGGGTCGGACCCGACCCGTCGCCCGTACCCGCTCCGTTTCCGACCCGATCCGCTCAGCTGGACAAAATCCACGTCATCGGACGTGTCCGCCCGATCCCTCTTGAGGTTGTTTTTTTCTCTAAGTCCTAGTTTTGCATTTTCTGATGACATCTTTGCATGGCTGTATCTTTTTCTGTGTAAGTCCAAATTGAGCATACGATATATCAAAATGATCGTGGTGATGCGCACTACATTTTGTTCCATTATGGCATGCTTGTTTGAGTTTATCTAGAGGTCCTAATCTCTGTTGCAAGAGTGCTACTTGTTATAAACTGCTGCAACTTGTTATTTTCATGCCATGTGTGAGATGTGGTAACTTGGTGCATGTTTATCCAAATGAAGCAAATGATATGTCAAAATGTTCATTGTGAAATGCTCTACATGATGGTTGTTGTAGCATTCATGTTAGGTCTCATATTGCCATGTTAATCTCTGCTGCAATAGTGCATGTGGCTGTTTAGTTATGAAACATGTTATGAGATGCTGATTTGAAGTGCTCGTTGCTATTGATGTGTTTGTCTCCATGTCACATGTCAATATGTTTTAGAATCTCCATCATATGGTATTTGCTGTGGTGCAAACCACTTTCCATGAAATGCCTTGAGATGACTTAAACATGCTTGCAAACATTCCATGCCAATGTTACTGTTTTTACTCTTAGTGAAATTTCTGTATAACCTGATGCTATGTTTGCTTGATGCCCTAGTCAAATCCATGCATGTTTTGGAGTGGACAATGATCATTCCTTGTTGTCCATGTTATTGTCTATCCATTCATGCCCTTACTTGCTCATATGGCTTGCTGTAGCTTATTTATTTCTTGCTCTCAAGTTGCTATAAATTATATCTGTCAGGTTTTTAACAGCATGATCAATTTGGTGTAGCTTGTTGCTATTGATCCATGCCTCCTATGGAGTTCCTCCAATGGAGTGGTTTGCTGTAGAACATGTATACTTCATGTCCATGCTTATTGTCATCATGTTTGGGTGTTGTAGCTTATTTATTTCTTGCTTCAAAGTTGCTATGTGGCTGTTAATTTCAGCTTTGCATTGTAACTTGTTTCGTGTGTATGTGTTGAACCGTTGCTCCTTTTTGAGCGTGTCCTATATGAAACTTGTGTTATTTTGCATGTAGAATCATAATATCATGGTGTTAACATGTTTGGAGTGTGTTTTCTTGATGTTTGGGTGCATCTTACACCGTTGCCACGCTTGTCTTGTTTTGCTCATATCTTCTAGACCGTAGCTCCGAATTAAACAAAATTTATATGAAACTTGACTAGAATTTTGTGTAGATCATCATGGTGCATGTTAACTTGCTGTTTAACAACTTTAACTTAAGGTTTGTTCAGATCTGGACCAATTTCTAAATATGCATTTGAGGACTTACCGGATTTGATATATGTTGGTTCCGGCCTCATTTAAACTTGTTGTTTTGTGTTGTTCTTGTGTGCTTCTTACCTTGCCATGAAATGCATCATATTTGCATCATGTTGATTGTGCATTGCACCTTGTTTGATATCGTGCCATGTTGTGTTCTTGTGTTGAGTAGAGCCGGAAGCCGAGACCGAGTGTGAGGTTCCTACCGAGGTTGAGTACGAGGAGCCGTCTTACGCTCCCATCGACGACCCGACAGGCAAGATGACCTGACCCAGATGCCCATGTTTGTTTGTCAGCCTCCTGTTGTAACCATGAACCTGTCTAACCACCCAACCTAGCAAACCTTTGTTTGGCTACGTAAGCTTCGCTTAGCCCCTCTTATAGCATTGCTAGTTGCAGGAGAAGATTTGAAGATTCTTGCTTCATGTTGAAGTTATTGTTGGGATATCACACTATATAAACTGTTAAACCAAATCATCTATATATTGGTAATGGGTGGAAGGCTAAGCCTCTTGCTTGGTGTTTTGTTCCACTCATGCCACCCTAGGAGCCGTTTAAACCGGTGTTATGTTCCTTGATTATGCGTTCCTAACACGGTTGGGGTTATGGTACCCCCTCGATAACCCGCTTAGCGCTAAAGCTTTTCGAGCAAGACCCGACATTGGTACTCCATTTGCCTAATAACTAAAACTTGCATAGGGACTAGCTATCCCGTGATCTTAATTAACAACCCCGGGCCAGTGCTCCACATGAGTGTTGGTCCAAACTAGAGCACTGTGCGGGTCCGCCCCTTGGCAACTTGGGGTATCTGGCACCTGTACGCTTTGCTCATCCGGTCGTGGCCTGAGACAAGATACGCGCGGCTACTGTCAGGGTGTCGGCACGCCGGGAGGTCTTGCTGGATTAGTTTTACCTTAGTCGGAATATCTTGAGCATGGGATTCCGAGAATACTCGGGCCTTCCCACCTTGGAGTTGCGGCTCCGCGGATCGTGAGCTTGTAATGGGTTAAGTTGGGACACCCCTGCAGGGTTTGAACTTTCAAAAGCCGTGCCCACGGTTATGTGGCAGATGGAAATTTGTTAATATCCGATTGTAGAAAACTTGACACCATGTTCAGAATACACTACCAGCGTGAGTAACCGTGGCGGTCATTTTCCGAAAGGGGTTCGGGAAGTGAACACGGTGGGGTTATGATTGACGTGCTTAGTTAGGATCACTTCGTGATCACTTTGATGCTCGTGGCACTTCTCTTCTCGCTCTAAACACGTAAGCTAGTGCTAGTGCAGCTGCAACCTTTATTTCTTCAGCCTTTTTCCTCACCCAAGGCTTAGATAGTTTTTGCTACCCGGGAACGGGATTGCTGAGTCCTCCGTGGCTCATAGATTCTACACAACACCAGGTGCTGGTACTATGGTGAACTACACAGGTGACGGCACCGAGCTGTACTGGGAGTTCGATGAAGAACGTAGTCGATACTACCGGCACTATCCCGATGATCAGTAGTGGCTTCTATTAGGCGCGATTCGGACCTTGTGGCTTTATTTATTTGGTATCTTTCATTTGGATCTTCGTCCGTAGTCGGACTGTGATGTTATTTGGATGATGATTTGCTTATGTAATGTATTGTGTGACGTGGCGAGTGTAAGCCAACTATTCTTTTGCAATTTCATCCCTCTTTTACATGAGTCGTGGAAAGATACCATACTTGAGATCATTCTGTTGGGGAACGTAGTATTTTAAAATCTTCCTACGATCACGCAAGATCTATCTACCAGATGCATAGCAACGAGGGGGAAGAGTGTGTCTACGTACCCTCGTAGACCGGGAGCGGAAGCGTCAAGTGACGCGTTTGATGTAGTCGAACTTCTTCACGATTCAACCGATCAAGCACATAACGTACGGCACCTCCGCGTTCAGCACACGTTCAGCTTGATGACCTCCCACGAGCTCTTGATCCAGTTGAGCTTCACGGGAGAGTTTCGTCAGCACGACGGCGTGGTGACGGATATGATGTATTCACCGGCGCAGGGCTTCGCCTAAGCACCGCGACGGTATGACCGAGGTGTGTTTCTGTGGAGGGGGGCACCGCACACGGCTGGAACAATTCAACTTGTGTGTCTTTGGGTGCCCCCCTGCCCCCGTATATAAAGGAGCAAGGGGGAGGCCGGCCGGCCCTTGTTTGGTGCGGCTGGAGGTGCAATCCTACTAGGAATAGGATTGCAATCCTATTCCTAGTAGGAATCACCAAAGAAGGAAGAGAGGGAAAGGAAAAGAGGGAGAGGTGGCGCCCCTCCAATCCTAGTCCAACTAGGAACCCTAGGTGGGGCGCCTCTCTCTTTCCCTTAAGGCCCACTATGGACCATCCCCCTTCGTAGGGGGTTCCGGTAACCCCCTCCGGCAATCCCGTTAAATCCGAAACTTTTCCGGAACACTTCCGGTGTCCGAATATAGTCGTCCAATATATCAATCTTTATGTCTCGGACATTCCGAGACTCCTCGTCATGTCCGTGATCTCATCCGGGACTCCGAACTACCTTCGGTACATTAAAACTTATAAACTCATAATACCGATCGTCATCAAACGTTAAGCGTGCGGACCCTACGGGTTCGAGAACTATGTAGACATGACCGAGACTCATCTCCGGTCAATAACCAATAGTGGAACCTGGATGTTCATATTGGCTCCTACATATTCTACGAAGATCTTTTATCGGTCAGAACCGCATAACAACATACGTTGTTCCTTTTGTCATCGGTATGTTACTTGTCCGAGATTCGATCGTCGGTATCTCCATACCTAGTTCAATCTCGTTACCAGCAAGTCTCTTTACTCGTACCGTAACACATCATCTCGTGACTAACTCATTAGTCTTTTGCTTGCAAGGCTTATTGTGATGTGTGTTACCGAGAGGGCCCAGAGATACCTCTCCGACACTCGGAGTGACAAATCCTAATCTTGATCTATGCCAACACCACGAATACTTTCGGAGACACCTGTAGAGCATCTTTATGATCACCCAGTTACGTTGTGACGTTTGATAGCACACAAGGTGTTCCTACGGTATTCGGGAGTTGCATAATCTCATAGTCATAGGAACATGTATAAGACATGAAGAAAGCAATAGCAGTAAAACTAAACGATCATAGTGCTATGCTAACGGATGGGTCTTGTCCATCACATCATTCTCCTAATGATGTGATCCCGTTGATCAAATGACAACTCATGTCTATGGTTAGGAAACATAACCATCTTTGATCAATGAGCTAGTCTAGTAGAGGCATACTAGGGACACTCTGTTTTGTCTATGTATTCACACATGTACTAAGTTTCCGGTTAATACAATTCTAGCATGAATAATAAACATTTATCATGATATAAGGAAATATAAATAACAACTTTATTATTGCCTCTAGGGCATATTTCCTTCAGTCTCACACTTGCACTAGAGTCAATAATCTAGCTCACATCGCCATGTGATTTAATACCGATAGTTCACATCATCATGTGATTAACACCCATAGTTCACATCGCCATGTGACCAACACCCAAAGGGTTTACTAGATTCAATAATCTAGTTCACATCGCTATGTGATTAACACCCAAAGAGTACTAAGGTGTGATCATGTTTTGCTTCGTGAGAGAAGTTAGTCAACGGGTCTGTGACATTCAGATCCGTATGTATTTCGCAAATTTCTATGTCTACAATGCTCTGCATGGAGCTACTCTAGCTAATTGCTCCCACTTTCAATACGCATCCAGATTGATAGTTAGAGTCATCTGGATTTAGTATCAAAGCTTGCATCGGCGTAACCCTTTACGACGAACTCTTTATCACCTCCATAATCGAGAAACATTTCCTTAGTCATCCAGTTACTAAGGATAATTTTGACCGCTGTACAGTGATCTACTCCTGGATCACTATTGTACCTCCTTGTCAAACTCATGGCAAGGTACACAACATGTTTGGTACACAGCATGGCATACTTTATAGAACCTATGGCTGAGGCATAGGGAATGACTTTCATTCTCTCTATATTTTTCTGCCGTGGTCTGGCTTTGAGTCTTACTCAACTTCACACTTGACAAGTCAGGCAAGAAGTCCTTCTTTGACTGATCCATTTTGAACTACTTCAAAATCTTATCAAGGTATGCACTCATCGAAAGTTTTTATCAAGCGTCTTGATCTATCTCTATAGATCTTGATGCCCAATATGTCAGCAGCTTCACCAAGGTCTTTCTTTGAAAAACTCCTTTCAAACACTCCTTTATGCTTTCCAGAAAATTCTACATCTTTTCCGATCGACAGTATGTCATTCACCTATACTTATCAGAAAGGTTGTAGTGCTCCCACTCACTTTCTTATAAATACAGGCTTCACCGCAAGTCTGTATAAATCTATATGCTTTGATCAACTTATCAAAGCGTATATTCCAACTCCGAGATGCTTGCACCAGTCCATAGAAGGATCGCTGGAGCTTGCACATTTTGTTAGCACCTTTAGGATTGACAAAACCTTCTGGTTGCATCATATACAATTCTTCTTTAATAAATCCATTAAAGAACACAGTTTCGTTATCCATTTGCCAGATTTCATAAAATGTGGCAATTGCTAACATGATTCGGACAGACTTAAGCATCGCTACGGGTGAGAAAATCTCATCGTAGTCAACACCTTGAACTTGTCGAAAACCTTTCGCAACAAGTCGAGCTTTGTAGACAGTAACATTACCATCGGCGTCAGTCTTCCTCTTAAAGATCCATTTATTTTCAATGGCTTGCCGACCATCGGGCAAGTCAACCAAAGTCCATACTTTGTTCTCATATATGGATCCCATCTCAGATTTCATGGCCTCAAGCCATTTTGTGGAATCTGGGCTCATCATCGCTTCCTCATAGTTCGTAGGTTCATCATGTTCCAGTAACATGACTTCCAGAACTGGGTTGCCGTACCACTCTGGTGCGGAACAAACTCTGGTTGATCTACGAAGTTCAGCAGAAACTTGATCTGAAGTTTCATGATCATCATCATTAGCTTCCTCACTAATTGGTGTAGGAATCACTGGAACTAGTTTCTGTGATGTTCCACTTTCCAATTCGGGAGAAGGTACAATTACCTCATCAAGTTCTACTTTCCTCCCACTCACTTCTTTCGAGAGAAACTCCTTCTCTAGAAAGGATCCACTCTTAGTAACAAAGACCTTGCCTTCAGATCTGTGATAGAAGGTGTACCCAACAGTTTCTTTTGGGTATCCTATGAAGATTTACTTCTCCAATTTGGGTTCGAGCTTATCATGTTGAAACTTTTTCACATAAGCATCGCAGTCCCAAACTTAAAGAAATGACAGCTTAGGTTTCTCGTCAAACCATAGTTCCTACGGTGTCATCTCCACGGATTTAGATGGTGCCCTATTTAACGTGAATGTAGCTATCTCTAATGCATAACCCCAAAAGCGATAGTGGTAGATCGGTAAGAGACATCATCGATTGCACCATATCTAATAAAGTACGGTTATGACGTTCGGACACACCATTACACTATGGTGTTCCAGGTGGCGTGAGTAGTGAAACTATTTCGCATTGTTTTTACTGAAGGCCAAACTCGCTAACTCAAATATTTTACCTCTACGATCATATCGTAGAAACTCTTATTTTCTGTTATGATGATTCTCCACTTCACTCTGAAATTCTTTGAACTTTTCAAATGTTTCAGACTTGTGCTTCATTAAGTAGATATACCCATATCTGCTTAAATCATCAGTGAAGGTCAGAAAATAACGATACCCGCCGCGAGCTTCAACACTCATTGGTCCGCATACATCAGTATGTATGATTTCCAACAACTCTGTTGCTTGCTCCACAGTTCCGGAGAACGGAGTTTTAGTCATCTTGCCCATGAGGCATGGTTCGCAAGCACCAAGTGATTCATAATCAAGTGATTCCAAAAGTCCATCACTATGGAGTTTCTTCATGCGCTTTACACCAATATGACCTAAACGGCAGTGCCACAAATAAGTTGCACTATCATTATTAACCTTGCATCTTTTGGCTTCAATATTATGAATATGTGTATCACACGATCGAGATCCAACAAACCATTTTCATTGGGTGTATGACCATAGAAGGTTTTATTCATGTAAACAGAACAACAATTATTCTCTAACTTACATGAATAACCGTATTGCAATAAACATGATCAAATCATATTCATGCTCAACACAAACACCAAATAACACTTATTTAGGTTCAATACTAATCCTGAAAGTATAGGGAGTGTGCGATGATGATCATATCAATCTTGGAACTACTTCCAATACACATCGTCACTTCATCCTTTAACTAGTTTTTGTTCATTATGCAACTCCCATTTCGAGTTACTACTCTTTAGCAACTGAACCAATATCAAATACCGAGGGGTTGCTATGAACACTAGTAAAATACACATCAATAATCTGTATATCAAATATACCTTTGTTCACTTTGCCATCCTTCTTATCCGCCAAATATCTAGGGCAGTTCCACTTCTAGTGACCATTTCCTTTGCAGTAGAAGCACTTAGTTTCAGGCTTGAGTTTAGCTTTGGGTTTCTTCACGGGAGTGACAACTTGCTTGTCATTCTTCTTGAAGTTCCCCTTCTATCCCTTTGCCCTTTACTTGAAACAAGTGGTCTGGTTAACCATCAACACTTGATGCTCTTTCTTGATTTCTACCTTCGTCGATTTCAGCATCGTGAAGAGCTCGGGAATTACTTTCGTTATCCCTTGCATATTATAGTTCATCACGAAGTTCTACTAACTTGGTGATAGTGTCTAGAGAACTTTGTAAATTACTATCTTATCTGGAAGATTAACTCAAACTTGATTCAAGCAATTGTACTACCCAGACAATCTGAGCACATGCTCACTGGTTGAGCTATTCTCCTCCATCTTGTAGGCAAAGTACTGTCAGAGGTCTTATACCTCTCGACACGGTCATGAGTATGAAATACTAATTTCAACTCTTGGAACATCTCATATGCTCCATGGCGTTTCAAAACGTTTTTGAAGTCCCGGTTATAAGCCGTAAAGTATGGTGCACTAAACTATCAAGTAGTCATCATATCGAGCTTTTGTCAAAACGTTCATAACGTCTACATCTGCTCCTGCAATAGGTATGTCACCTAGCGGTGCATCAAGGACATAATTCTTCTGTGCAGCAATGAGGATAATCCTCAGATCACGGAACAATTCCGCATCATTGCTACTAACATCTTTCAACTTGGTTTTCTCTAGGAACATACAAAAAATAAACGTGGAGCAACATCGCGAGCTATTGATCTACAACATAGATATGCTAATACTACCAGGACTAAGTTCATGATAAATTAAAGTTCAATTTAATCATATTACATAAGAACTCCCACTTAGATAGACATCCCTCTAGTCATCTAAATGATCACGTGATCCAAATCAACTAAACCATGTCCGATCATCACGTGAGATGGAGTAGTTTCAATGGTGAACATCTTATGTTGATCATATCTACTATATGATTCACGCTCGACCTTTCGGTCTCCAGTGTTCCGAGGCCATATCTGCATATGCTAGGCTCGTCAAGTTTAACCCGAGTATTCTACGTGTGCAAAACTGTCTTACACCCGTTGTATTTGAACGTAGAGCCTATCACACCCGATCATCACGTGGTGTCTCAGCACGAAGAACTTTCGCAACGGTGCATACTCAGGGAGAACACTTGTACCTTGAAATTTTGTAAGGGATCATCTTATAATGCTACCGTCGTTCTAAGCAAAATAAGAAGCATAATAAGATAAACATCACATGCAAATCAAAATATGTGACATGATATGGCCATCATCATCTTGTGCTTTTGATCTCCATCTCCAAAGCACCGTCATGATCACCTTCGTCACCGGCGCGACACCTTGATCTCCATCGTAGCATCGTTGTCGTCTCGCCAACTATTGCTTCTACGACTATCGCTACCGCTTAGGGATAAAGTAAAGCAATTACATGGCGATTGCATTTCATACAATAAAGCGACAACCATATGGCTCCTGCCAGTTGCCGATAACTTTACAAAACATGATCATCTCATACAAAACCGTATAACTCATCATGTCTTGACCATATCACATCACAACATGCCCTGCAAAAACAAGTTAGACGTTCTCTACTTTGTTGTTGCATGCTTTACGTGGCTGCTACGGGCTTAGCAAGAACCGTTCTTACCTACGCATACAAAACCACAACGATGTTTCGTCAAGTATGTGTTGTTTTAACCTTCACAAGGACCGGGCGTAGCCACACTTGATTCAGCTAAAGTGAGAGAGACAGACACCCGCCAGTCACCTTTAAGCAACGAGTGCTCGTAACGGTGAAACCAGTCTCGCGCAAGCATACGCGTAATGTCGGTCCGGGCCGCTTCATCTCACAATACCGCCGAAGCAAAGTATGACATGCTGGTAAGCAGTATGACTAGTATCGCCCACAACTCATTGTGTTCTACTCGTGCATATCATCTACGTATAGACCTGGCTCATGATGCCACTGTTGGGGAACGTAGTATTTTAAAATCTTCCTACGATCACGCAAGATCTATCTACCAGATGCATAGCAATGAGGGGGAAGAGTGTGTCTACGTACCCTCGTAGACCGGGAGCGGAAGCGTCAAGTGACGCGTTTGATGTAGTCGAACTTCTTCACGATTCAACCGATCAAGCACCGAACGTACGGCACCTCCGCGTTCAGCACACGTTCAGCTTGATGACGTCCCACGAGCTCTTGATCCAGTTGAGCTTCACGGGAGAGTTTCGTCAGCACGACGGCGTGGTGACGGATATGATGTATTCACCGGCGCAGGGCTTCGCCTAAGCACCGCGACGGTATGACCGAGGTGTGTTTCTGTGGAGGGGGGCACCGCACACGGCTGGAACAATTCAACTTGTGTGTCTTTGGGTGCCACCCTGCCCCCGTATATAAAGGAGCAAGGGGGGAGGCCGGCCGGCCCTTGTTTGGTGCGGCTAGAGGTGCAATCCTACTAGGAATAGGATTGCAATCCTATTCCTAGTAGGAATCACCAAAGAAGGAAGAGAGGGAAAGGAAAAGAGGGAGAGGTGGCGCCCCCCCAATCCTAGTCCAACTAGGAACCCTAGGTGGGGCGCCGGCCAGCCCTATGGGCCGCCTCTCTCTTTCCCTTAAGGCCCACTATGGACCATCCCCCTTCGTAGGGGGTTCCGGTAACCCCCTCCGACAATCCCGTTAAATCCGAAACTTTTCCGGAACACTTCCGGTGTCCGAATATAGTCGTCCAATATATCAATCTTTATGTCTCAGACATTCCGAGACTCCTCGTCATGTCCGTGATCTCATCCGGGACTCCGAACTACCTTCGGTACATTAAAACTTATAAACTCATAATACCGATCGTCATCAAACGTTAAGCGTGCGGACCCTACGGGTTCGAGAACTATGTAGACATGACCGAGACTGATCTCCGGTCAATAACCAATAGCGGAACCTAGATGTTCATATTGGCTCCTACATATTCTACGAAGATCTTTTATCGGTCAGAACCGCATAACAACATACGTTGTTCCTTTTGTCATCGGTATGTTACTTGTCCGAGATTCGATCGTCGGTATCTCCATACCTAGTTCAATCTCGTTACCGGCAAGTCTCTTTACTCGTACCGTAACACATCATCTCGTGACTAACTCATTAGTCTTTTGCTTGCAAGGCTTATTGTGATGTGTGTTACCGAGAGGGCCCAGAGATACCTCTCCGACACTCGGAGTGACAAATCCTAATCTTGATCTATGCCAACACCACGAATACTTTCGGAGACACATGTAGAGCATCTTTATGATCACCCAGTTACGTTGTGACGTTTGATAGCACACAAGGTGTTCCTACAGTATTCGGGAGTTGCATAATCTCATAGTCATAGGAACATGTATAAGTCATGAAGAAAGCAATAGCAGTAAAACTAAACGATCATAGTGCTATGCTAACGGATGGGTCTTGTCCATCACATCATTCTCCTAATGATGTGATCCCGTTGATCAAATGACAACTCATGTCTATGGTTAGGAAACATAACCATCTTTGATCAATGAGCTAGTCTATTAGAGGCATACTAGGGACACTCTGTTTTGTCTATGTATTCACACATGTACTAAGTTTCCGGTTAATACAATTCTAGCATGAATAATAAACATTTATCATGATATAAGGAAATATAAATAACAACTTTATTATTGCCTCTAGGGCATATTTCCTTCACATTCTAGTATGAGCTTATACCTTGAAGTCGTGCCTCGACACGTAGGAGGTATAATCTCATAATGGGCATTACATAGGGTGTCTATGTAGGCCAGAAGGTCCGTATGAGAGCATGTTTTTTTTCGGCATCGTCGAATGAATCCAATTTTTTTCCATGAGCTTATATGACCAATTCAATGCACTATGCCAAGTTGTTTGAGTTTTTGACAATTCTTGAACTTTTTGGAAGTTTTCTTAGTGAATAATGGCTGATGAATGGCCGGATGTGATGCAACTAGCATACGGTGTCGGGAATCATTCAAATCATTTAAAAGTTCACGAATTTTAAAAAAGGAAACAATAAAAGCAATTTTTCAAAATAAAACCATTATTTAACAGAACAAAACCCAGTTTTAAAAAATGCAAACACAACTGGTCAGAAAATTCACAAACTTACATTTGCCACATAAGCCAAAAATAAAAGTGTTCAAGTTGTATTAAATAATTGTTCAAAATGTTAGTTCTTAAGTTTGCACGCTCCTCATATGTGTTTGAAATTGTTCCAAATGTTGTTCCTAAAATGTTCAACATTTCGAACTAACATATATCTTTAAAATTCTCAAATTGTTCATGCTTGTAGAAAATATTTTTCAAAAAATTTAAAAAATGTTAATACTTTTTTTGAAAAATGATCATTTCAAAATGTGTTCAAGTTGTTCACAAAATTGTTGGATTTTCAAACATTATTTGATTTTTAAAAATTTATTCAGAATTTCTAGCAAATGTTCGAAAATATTGGAAATGTGTCTGGATTCTACATTGGTGTTACCTATGTCCGGGATTTCTAGGCTAGAGGAAGTCCACTTTTGTAATGCCGGTTGCTATTCCCTACGCCAGAATTAATAGCAAGTTTGTTAATCGATGGAAATTAATTTCAAGTAGTTAAGAGAAAGTTGTGGTCTGATTGGACCTTGGCCCATGCGCCATGCAGCCAATAATACATGTGTGTGGTGCAACAATGCATGCGGGAGCGTTGATGGATGCGAGGAGGTTTGACAATTAATTTAGGTAGTTAAAACCATTCGATCCTTCTCACTAATTGGGCAGATTCAAAACAAAAAATCGGCCCTTATGTGCCTTGGTTTTGGGAAAACTGTGGGTAGGCACAATAAATCCGGACAACATAATTCTTAAGTTTGTACGCTCGTAATTTTTCATAGACACTAATCATCTCAACTGGTGAGCCACTCACCCTCATGTGCAAGAGGTCCATGGTTTGATTCCTGTTATGTGCATGTACTTAATTTTTACCTCCCGTGAATGGCCGCACTCTCTACAACGGTCACTAATGGGCCAGCCCAGTAGGCGTACGGCGTATGCACTTCGGTGACATATTTAAAAAAAAACAACCGCTATTTTTTTTAAAGAAAAGACCATCCTACCCTTTCTTATGAAGGGGTATGGATAAATCTCCTCCGTTGATGTTTTTAGGGGGGTTGTACCGAAGCGGAAGTAACGGAAAGAAACATGTTCTCTGATATTTTGCTATGATATACAATCGATTTACTCAGAAGAAGAGACCCGCAAGAGCATTGACAGCACGTGTGATGCCAATGGTTTACATGTCCATCCTCCTGACCCTGAACTTCTCGTCCCATATCACAAGGAGGACGAGGATGAATTCGAGGTCCTCATCCAGATTCATCGATATCCCATATCGCATAGCCTTTCCCTCTAATGCTCTGACGCTGAAAGCCCTACTACACAAAGAACACCATTAAAACGCTTCCCTCAACACGATAGTCACATTTTTGTCTTGTCGAGTTGGTTGCCGAGATGAGTCTCATGGTGGCACTGATCTAAAACCTCTTGTATGGCTCCAACATGAAGGCGAGATTGTTCGCATTGAAGCTCTAGCCCCTGAAGACTTCCTACTCGTGGTTCGAAACTTCAAAATCATGCACTACAATGCCAAATGATACATACATCAAACTGGAGTCCCATGCATTCAGTACAAATCGTACGAGCGAAGCAGAGGTGACATGGAAGCGCATAAGATGGTTCCCGACGCGTCCGCGAGGGCAGTCCTGAGCTAGAAGTTGAAAGCGGGGCGGACGCTCGCCGTGTGGAACACGAGGTTTTGCAACATTATCATTTTTATCTTTATAATAATCTTTAGCTTTCTAGAAAACTTTATTTTATTTTATTTACAAAAAACTGAGAGCATTTAATTGTTTTAGCGAACTTTTATTTTGTTTCCAATTAAACTGGATTATGGCAGTATGGGTTAATTCGAACGAAAAATAAAACAGAGCCAGACCAAGACGTCCTGGCCCAATAATGGCCA
>LR738713.1:784939195-784972225 GCA_902687465.1 Secale cereale | reverse complement strand
GACCCCCTGCACCCTCGATTCCCCTACTCAACCGCCGCCGCCGAGCACCCCCCGGTCCACCGGCCGCCGCCGCCGACCCCCCGCACCCTCGATTCCCCTACTCAACCGCCGCCGCCGACCCATGATATATTCAAAATAATAAATTTGATGATATTTTTTCATATTCATAAATATTTTCAAATAACAAATTTGATGATATTTTTTAAAAAATTATTACTTTTTTATAAAAAAATATTACTGTTATGATTTAAACAAGTTTGAACATATTTAAACACAAATAAGTGTCAAACAACAATATTTTAAAAGCAAAAAAAAATTTGGGGAGCCTGGGAATCGAACCCAGGACCTCCTGGTGGGTGTGCAGAGTGCTGACCAATCGGGCTAGTGCGGGGGTTCTGTTAGGTAGTGAGTTAGGTGGAATATATAGCTTTCCGGCCGCACCCGCCGAACACAATACTAATGGCGCACCTGGGGGTGGTGCGCCATTAGAGTCTACATACTTATGGCGCACAGAGCTGCGGTGCGCCATTAGTAATCCCCCCATACTTATGGGGCCGGCCGAACCCTCCTCTCTCTCCCTCTCGCCAGATCTCCCCCCTCTCCCCGACGCCTCTCTCTCCCTCACCCGCCGACGCCTCTCTCTCCGGCCGCACCCACCGACGCCCTCGACGCCCGCGCCACCGACGCCCCGGACGCCCGGAGCTACGTCGCCGCCGCCCGCGCCCCCGACGCCCCGGCCCCCGACGCCCCGGCCTCCCCCAGGTGCGTGGCCATCTCCGGCCGCCTCCCTCGTAGCACCCGGCGCCGAGAGGCGGATTCCACTTCCCCGTCGCCCTCTACGCTGCCGTTGGTACGTTTCCTCCGTCGCCACTCTGTTCCCAATCATTTGTTTCTTGGGAAATTCGGGTCAGATTCGCTTAATTTCGACCAGCTACCTTGTGTGGCTGGGGATAGGGCCATGCCACCATTCCACGCCGCGTCATTTGAATTCACAAGTTGATGTGCCTCTCTCTGTACATACAAGAACTATCCAACTTGACCTAACACGCCAAGGCACTGGCTTAAAATGAATACAGATTTGAGAAGACAAAAATGTCAGTGTCATTGTTGCAGCTAGCAACAAGCTGTACTAATGCGCAGAGAGACCAAGCCTTGTTACCCTTGTCTTAATTTAGGAGTATTTTGTTATTTTACCTTATCTCATAGTATTATATATGTTGCCAACTTGGTTACAGCGAAACCATAATGATAATGCTAAATAGTGATGTAAGTGATTAGGTGACTGCAAATCAAATGAAGGCTGGCAGCAATACAGGCCAAATTCAGTCCATTAATCCTCCACACTCACCTAGGTAACTTTAGTTAGTTCCTTCAAAATAAAAATAGATGAATATAAAACCTTTACTATGTTTGTGTTCTTTATCCTATTGTAATTTTGCACAAATAACAGTACAATTCAACTTTGGAACATTCCCTACGCTCGAAAGATGTAACCACCAGGTAGAAAAACCTATCTCTCTGCGTTTCTGTGAAGCAAAGAAATGAGCTGGTCAATCTCTTCGTGTTCCCTCTTGCGTAGCTTCATAGGGACAGCCCACCCTTTCAACGTTTGTTTAGCCGGCGTTATTTAAATTCACAGGTTGCTGTGCCTCTGTATATTAAAAAATAGTTCAACTTGGCCAAACGGCAGGTAGCTAACCTAACATGCCAACTTGGCATCCGCTGCGAAGACAAAAATGTCATTGTAGCAGTTAGCAACAACTCCCTCTTATTTATATGGACCAACCAATCTGTAGATGTGGCTGCAAAACATAGGACTACATGTAGCAGACCAAGTCTTGGTACCATTGTCTTAATTTATCTTATGTTGTTTTATTTTATCTTCTGTTATGTACTCCTTCCATAAACAAATATAAGAGTGTTTAGATCGCTAAATAGCGATCTAAACACTCTTATATTTGTTTACAGAGGGAGTATATTATATATGATGCCCACATGATTCATCGTGTGGTCTGAGGACTCCTGCTTATTAGTGGCATTTGCCTCCTGCTTAATTATTAGTGCTCTTTTGGAAGGTGCTAATTGGGATAGTCCCACCAGAAAACTTTTGGGTGGTCCTGCTTCCTGCTTGTTTGTAATGCACTACTTTGATTAGAAATTTTGAAACTAATTGTGTCCCCTGAAATTGAAAAAAAAAAGGTGAAAAGCAATTGATTTTACCCAAAATCAAGACGGGTAAAGAAAGATGGGAGAGTTACTCGAACATGGGACCCATGGGTTGACTTAGACTATGCTAAAAGAGGCTCGTGTGTCACCCTTTTAAACGAGTTCTGACATAGTAGTATTTCTCAAAAGAAGATGACCAACTCTTCATATTTGATAAATCCTCTCTTGCTCAACCACTCTCACGTATCTCACTCATTTAGGAAATCATCTTATTGGAGGCTCTGCCCTTATGAGGTCAAGGATAGCCATTGTTACTTAAATATGCCATATTGCTGCTGCTTTCTAATTAATACTTGCAGCAACATCAATTTTTGAGTTGTTGTCAGTTTGCTATCAAGCCGTGACTGTATGTCACACTAGGTTTTATGTTTTAGGTTTTTTTTCATGTACACTAGTACTACTTGTATGTCACACTAGCACAATGATAATAATGGTGGTCATGTATTTGGTTCCTTGTTGTAAATATTTGAACTTCAAACTATTGTTTTACAAGCTTCTGCAACTTTTTCTTAACTGTTGATGCTGCTGTTATGCCTGTATTCACTACTGTTGCTACTGTACTTGTCATGATGTTGTACTTATGATGATGCTACTTGTGATCTTCTGAAATGACCCATTAGCGACTTCATTAGGCGGGGATAATGATTTTGCAGGTACCTCGAGAGGCCCTTGAGTTTGCTGGAATGTCGATTAACTTCCGTTCCGGCAAATTCGGGTACTCCATATGTCCTATTTTCAGCAAAGGTCATGCTGAAATTTTCCGTGAATTTTAGCATGACTTTGCTAAAAATAGGACATATAGGGTACTTGTGACTAATGCATGGGCCGGGGTATCTTAGTAGTTAATTAAGTAGGATCAAGTGCCCCTTTATTCTACCTGCATTAAACCATAGGCGGCAATAGAGCCAAGTGATTAGGCCCAACTTAGAATTCTCCTTCCCAGCTTAGCGTTTAGGATGCCTCGGTGTCGACAAACCATAAATTATAAAACCTTGGCTTTTAGGGTGCCTCGGTGTCGATAAAAACCGAAATGATGAAAGCTTAGGCTTTTAGGGTGCCTCGGCGTCGAAAAACCCTCAATTATAAAAGCTTAGCTTTTAGGATGCCTCGGTGTCGACAAACCCTAAATGATTAGACCATGATCTTGTTCCTTGACAATAACCAACTTTTTGACCAAACTTTGTTCTTATTTAGAGAGAAACATGGCCAACAACGATGAGGCCGGCGGTTCGGGCGGCAAGGCATTCTGGGAGCTGTCCCAGGAGATGGAGGAACAACCTCACTTGTATGAGGACGCCGCCTTCCCCACCGATCCTGAGACCACTGATGGTACCGCCGAGGATGACCCGACTGATGCCACAACTGATGGTGCCGTCGAGGATGCCACCACTGATGATGGCGGCGCACGCACAGATGGCAGCCAACCGAAGAGGCAATGGAAGGACCGGCGCCCGACCGTGCTCCGCACCCTCAAGGAGGAAATTACTGAAGTGGACTCCGACGGGAATCCAACGGCGCCCGAACGAATAGTCAAGGGGTACTCACTTCAGCTCGGGTGCATTCTCCGGAGCACCGTCTCGATCAACACCGAGAACCTGAGGCATCCTGACCGAGGGAATTTGCGCAACCTCCTCTTCACGAAGCTGCACGAACGATACAAGTTCCCCGCTCAATTTGAAAACACAAGCCTCAAAGGGAATAAAGTGAACAATGCTGCCCTCACGAGGATGAGCAAGGCCCTGTCTACTTGGAAAACCAATGTGAAGAGAATGATCGAGAAAGGTGAGAGTTATGAGAAGATCAACGAGAAAAATCCTTCGATCACCGAAGATGACTACAATGACTTCAAGATCAATTGCTCGAGCACCGCACACTCCGAATCAAGTCAGTGGGGGAAAGAAATGTGGGAGCTCAACTTAGGGGAACACACACTCGGTCCCGGCGGTTACAGAGTGGAGGAGCCTATATGGGACAAGGAGGAGGCGGACCGTGCCGAGCAAGGCCTACCGCCCCTCTTCGATAAATACGGTGACAAGCAGACCAGGAACTTTGTCAGGGCCCGGTACAAGAAGGACCCGAAAACAAAGGAGCTTACCACGGATCCGAAGACCAGGGCGCTTGAGCTTGTTCTGGTAAGGAATACACCCCCGCGTAATTAGCTCCATATGGTTGCATTATAATTAATGAAGCCAAATTTCTAAATGATTCACATTCCTTCCGCAGGCGACTGAAAGCAGTAGCGCGGGGTCGACTAAGAGCAACCCTTGGCACACGACTCTAAATAGGGCGTTGAATGTAATGAAGAACAAGGATAAGCTCGATAAGCCGACGTCAGCTGGTCGTGTGGCCGGCAAAGGCTTGTCGACAAAATGGTCGTCATACTATAACGCTGGTGGGCGAAAGGAGAAAAAGACCAGCTCGGAAAGCCAGGCGCGCGAGGTTCAAGAACTCAAGGCACAGGTGGCGCGGATTCCGGAGATTGTCCAAGAGCAAGTGCAACAACAGCTCGGAGCGACGATCACCGCCATTGTGCCTAGCTTGATCGAGGGGTTGCAGGCGTGGATTGCGGGCGGCCAACAGGGGCCGCCCCCGATTCCCAGCTTCACGGCCAGCAACTCGCAGAACGCGATGGCGGGGCCATTGGTGTCTCCGGCGGAGGCGGCATTGGTGTCTCCGACACCGGCACGGGAGCTTAATGCACCCGTGTGTACGCCGGCCGGCACCTCTGCAGCAAGCGGCCCCTCCGTCAACTGCACGCCCGCCGTTGGCGGTGCCTCGACATTAGCCGAGCTCGACGCCATCATCACGGTAACTAATTAAGCCTCTCTCGGCCGAGGAGTTCATCTCCTTGCCTTTGACTGGGCATCCCTGACGCCCTACATGTTTTCGCAGGGCGCCGCCGACGTTCCGTGCACTCTCCTGCACTTCGTGAACAACGAGTTGGTCGATGTCGCCAAGGGCAAAATCGTTCAACCGGGCAACCCCTTGTTCCACGGTACCCAGATGCCACCCAACTTGTTTAGGGTTCAACTGGTTCGGGTGCTGCCAGGCTGCGACGAGGTGTTACCTCCGATTCGACCCGTCGGGGCCGACGATGATGACGTGATGACCCTCAGCGCCTGCCTGAGCTGGCCCCTGCTTTGGCCGAAGAGCCAGATTCGTTTGGGGGCGGGGGACACCACCCCAAAGACAACACCGCCAGTCGTGCTGGCGCCAAGTCGTCCCCATGGCAAGACCGCCGCAACGGTGCCGGAAATCCCTATGCCACTGGATCCAAACATGCATATGGCACAGGATCAGAACGATGACGACGACGATACATTTGGCAACGTCGATCAGTACTTTGCCGATCATGGGTACGGTGGCGACTTCATGGGGCCTCCTTCTCAAGAACCCAACCCAACGAAAGACGTGCGCGATCTAGCTGGTACCGTGGAGAAGCCAAGTTGCAACAGGCGTCGTCTGCCGTTCAGCTCTCAGGAGACGCCTCCAGCTGCCGACTTCACCGAGCCTCAGATAGGCGAGGTGCGAAATATTATCAGCCCCAACACACTCAAGAAGGCGGTCTCTGAGCAGAACTCGGTCCCAATTCAGGAGAAGAAGAAGGCACGCAAAAGAAAAACTAACAAGGGTGCGAGCCAGCCGGCACCGAGTATGATCCGTGCTCAGGACGGGCCACCTTCACCTGAGGATGTAATGAGGAGGGTGCATGTGGCGGGTAGGCCGATGCTACCGAGAAATATGCTCGATGCTGCAACCGGTGCTATGCGGAGTCTGCATGACAGTGTTCTTTCTTTGGAGAAGCGGCGTCTCAGAGAGAAGGATGTGGCGTACCCGGTTTTCGCGGCCAAGGTGCCAGAGGGCAAGGGCTTTGTGGATAACTCCATCGGGGGTACGATCGTCCTGCGGTTTGATGACATCCACGCTATGTTGAACCTTCTTCCGCTGCACTACACCTTCGTTCGGCTATTTTCGCTGAGTATGGAGATGCGGATCATTCGCGACAAGACCCCGGACATCGTGATAGTCGACCCCTTCTACATGCGTGCCAAGATCTTGGGCAGCGCTGGGGACCGGCAAGTCGCGAGTTCTTACCTCGAAGGCGTCATTCTGGCAAACCGAGATAAGGATAACTTCCTCGTGCCTTACTTTCCCGAGTAAGTCCTCCGCCTCAACCGCCCCTTAACATATGGATTCTTAGATTTCGATCGTTCTTCTTTTAACATTCCGTGTTTTCTGCAATGACACACATTGCACGCTCATCCTCCTAAGCCCCAAATATTCCATGGCCACGTATTTCGACCCGGACCGTCAGTCGAAAGTAGACTACACAAATGTCAAGAAGGTTCTTGATGATGTTCTCCCCGGCTACGCCAAATCTGGAGGCACCTTCACCAGGCCTATTCGTAAGACCGGCAAGCACGTGTTCTCCCACAATACGACGTTCTGCTGCGTCAAGCAGCCGCCTGGCGGTCAGAAGGGTGCCTACTACGCCATCCATCACATGCGGGCGATCGTACGGGACCATCATCAACTTCTGCTACCGAGTAAACTCAAAGATTGGGCCGCGAGCGTGTCGGCAATCCAGGACGCGGACATCAGACAAGAATTCTTTCGCATCCAGTCGGAGTTTGCGGAAATCATCCATCAAGATGTCCTTCGTACCTCGGGGCAGTTCTACCTCAGAAATCAACCGTCGAACAGTGACATCGACACAATGCTACAAATGCAGGCTGACAACGCCCGTGATTTCATGACTCCCACGATAGACGGCGACTTCATCCACGCTCCGGTCCCTTGAGTCGAGTCGAAAGCAGTGATGCTGTGTCTAGTTCTGAAACATCGATTGGCTCATGTTGTAATTAAACTTTAATGAACTTATAGTATGTCTCTTTGGTTTCGAGAGTCGTTCAACTTAGATGTAATCGATGCTATTAATGTCTTGCTTTTCTCTTTCGATCGTTCTGTTACATACTTATATATTGCTTATGTATTGTCTGTGAATTGGTACTAACTTTTCGTTTGACTAGTGCATACCGATGCCGTCGTATGTCGTGTACAAGGGGAAGGTTCCCGGAGTCTACGACGACTGGGAGGAGTGTCGGAGACAGGTTCACCGATTCAGTGGTAACAGTTACAAAGGGTACACCACTAGGGCCGAGGCCGAATCTAGATACGCCCGCTATCTAGTGGGAGAGGGGAGCGAGCGTTGGAGGAACCGGATGAAGACGAGTTTCATCGTGATGATGCTCATCGTGATGACCGCAGCTCTCTTCTATGTGATGGTAGTTTAGATGATCGATATCAACTTGTAATGTGAAGACAAACTCGCTACTCGCGGTCTCGAGACTTGTAATATATTGTTCTATCTTTGTTCGGTCTTTTCAATTCGGAGACTAATATGATGAATTGTATTCGGAGACTAATATGATGAATTGTATTCAGAGACTAATCTTCTATTTTATTCGATGAATTTGTTGTTGATGTGTGCTGTCTATATTCTGTGCAATTATACATTTTGTAATCTGTGCAAAAAAACAGAAAAATAATATTAAAAAAACTAATATTCATACTAATGGCGCATCACAACACAGTGCGCCATTAGTATGCCAAAGGATACTAATGGCGCATCACCAGACAGTGCGCGATTACTATGCGGACATTACTAATGGCGCATCCTGATGTAGTGCGCCATTAGTATGCCAAAGCACCTGGGTACACATGGCCCTCGGGAGGCATTCTAATGGCGCACTACTGTGCATACTAATGGCGCATCAGTGGTGCGCCATTAGTATACCAGATACTAATGGCGCACCAGAGGTGCGCCATTAGTAATATATACTAATGGCGTGGCACTAATGGCGCACCACTAATGCGCCATTAATGGCCAAATTAGGTGCGCCATTAGTAGGCCTTTTCCTAGTAGTGTTAGTAAAAGGATCTGCCAGATTTTTAGACGTTTGGATATAATCCAATGCAATTACTCTAGGGTTTTTCATTTTCCTAACAGACTCTAACCTTCTCTGAACGCGTCTTGATGACTTCATGTTATCCTTTGAGCTGCTCCCTTTCGTGATCACATTTTGATTGTCGCAGTTCATAAGGATACACGGTACAGGTTTCTCAACTACTGGCAAGTCATTCAAGAGTCGATGAAGCCAATCCGCTTCGACCGTAGCTGTATCTAGTGTTGTGAGCTCTGCTTCCATTGTTGACCTCGTTAAGATAGTCTGCTTGCAAGACTTCCAAGAAACAGCGCCACCTCCATGAGTGAATACATATCCGCTCGTGGCCTTTATCTCATCAGCATCTGAGATCCAGTTTGAGTCAGTATACCCTTCAAGCACCTTTGGGTGCCCGATGTAGTGAATTCCATAATTTGCAGTGCCTTTCAAATAACGCAAAACTCTCTCTAGAGATTTCCACTGCACATCTCCTGGTTTTGAGACAAACCGACTCAGTTTTGTAACAGCAAAAGAGATGTCAGGTCTTTTAGCACTGGCTAAGTACATAAGCGAGCCAACAATATGAGAATATTTCAATTGATCTCTAGCAATTCTTCGATTCTTTTGAAGCAGCACGCTGGCATCATATGGTGTTGGAGAGGGCTTGCAGTCACTATAGCCAAAGCGACTGAAGATCTTTTGCACATAGTGAGATTGAAGCAAAGTAATCCCACCATCATCATCTCTCAACAACTTGATGTTCAGAATGA
This sequence comes from Secale cereale, assembly GCA_902687465.1. NCBI lineage: Eukaryota > Viridiplantae > Streptophyta > Magnoliopsida > Poales > Poaceae > Secale > Secale cereale. The sequence goes on along the minus strand of LR738713.1, from coordinate 784,963,284 downwards.
CATCAGCCACTCCTAAATCCTTCATCCCAAAACAACGAGATAGGAAATCCTTGACCTCCTTAATAACATTCAAATTTGTTCCGAAAATCAGTATGTCATCAACATACAAGGAAAGGATAACTCCCTCACCCCCACCATGGCGATAGTATACACATTTTTCAGCTTCGTTTACAACGAAGCCTGCAGCTGTTAAACTTCTTTCAAACTTCTCATGCCACTGCTTTGGTGCTTGCTTGAGTCCATACAAAGACTTTAGCAACTTGCACACTTTTCCTTCCTGACCATCTATTACAAACCCATCTGGTTGTTCCATATAAATTTCCTCATCCAACTCTCCATTTAGGAAAGCAGTCTTAACATCCATTTGATGAACGAGAAGACCATGTGAGGCGGCTAGTGAAAGTAGAACTCGAATAGTGGTCAATCGCGCCACAGGTGAGTAAGTATCAAAGAAGTCTTCACCTTCCTTTTGGGTATAACCCTTAGCCACGAGCCGTGCCTTGTACTTTTCGATAGTACCATCAGGCCTAAGCTTCTTCTTGAATACCCATTTGCATCCTATAGGTTTGCACCCATAGGGACGATCAGTAATCTCCCAAGTTTCATTCGCCAAGATGGAATCCATCTTACTACGAACCGCTTCCTTCCAGTAGTCAGCATCTTCAGATGCATAGGCTTCAGAAATAGAACTGAGAGTGTCATCTATTAGATAGACAAGAAAATCATCACCAAAGGACTTTGCAGTCCTCTGTCTCTTGCTCCTAGTAGGAGCTTCATTGTTTTCCTCCACGGGATTGTCAAAGTGTTCCATCAAAATGGTAGGTTCAGTAATTGTAACTGATTCTTGATTCGATGAACTAAACATCTCCTGAGTAGATGAGGTAGTCATATCCTTCATGGGAAAGATATTTTCAAAGAAAGTCGCATCATTCGACTCCATGATTGTACCGACATGCATGTCAGATACCTCAGATTTTACAACCAAGAATCTATATCCAATGCTACGAAAAGCATATCCCAGGAAAACACAATCCATAGTCTTTGGTCCAAGTTTGCACTTCTTTGAGATTGGCACATTGACTTTCGCCAAACAACCCCAGGTTCGTAGATAAGAGAGTTTTAACCTTTTCTTCTCCCATTCCTCGAATGGAGTTATTTCTTTGTACTTTGTGGGAACTCGGTTTAGGACATGACATGCAGTCAATATCGCCTCCCCCACCTTGCCTTGGATAGACCCGATGTATCTAACATGGCGTTAACCAAATCAGTTAGAGTACGGTTCTTTCTTTTGGCCACCCCATTTGACTGAGGTGAATAGGGAGGCGTCCTCTCATGGATTATACCATGTTCCACACAAAAAGCATCAAATTCATTGGGAAAATACTCTCCACCATGGTCGGACCTAAGCCTCTTGATCTTACGATCAAGTTGGTTTTCCACTTCAGCTTTATAGATCTTGAAAAAGTTCAAAGCCTCATCCTTAGATTTTAGAAGATACACATGAAAGTATCTAGTGGAGTCATCAATTAACGTCGTGAAGTATTTCTTTCCACCTTTTGTCAAAACACCATTCATTTTACATAGATCTGAATGTATGAGCTCTAGTGGTGCAAGATTTCTCGTTTCCACAGTCGTGTGAGACTTACGAGGTTGCTTAGCTTGCACACAAACTTGACACTTAGATCCCTTGACGGTGGTGAAACTAGGGATTAAGTTTAATTTGGCTAGTCGCGACATGCAACCAAAGTTAACATGACACGGACGTGAGTGCCACACATTTGATTCACTATTGTTGCAAACACGATTAACAACTTTATTGCAAACATCTGACAAGGATAAATGAAACAGGCCTCCTGACTCATAGCCTTTGCCAACAGACGTTCCATACTTGGATATTACAAATTTATTCGACTCAAAGACAATCTTGTAGCCATCTCTACATAACAGAGATCCACTAACAAGATTCTTATTGACGGAGGGGACATAATGCACGTTCTTCAGCCACACGATCTTCCCCGAAGTAAACTTCAGATCGGCCATGCCAACACCACGAACAGAAGCACTTGAACCGTTGCCCATCAGCACGGTTGAAGTCCCTGCGGTCTGATAAGACGAAAACATGGAAATATCACCGCATACATGCACATTAGCACCCGTGTCAATCAACCAATCAGGAGAATGACATACTGAAAGAATAGTGGGAAATATACCATACCCATCATCCTTCATATCAGTATCTCTAATGACAACATTGACGGTCTTGCCGCCTTTCCCAAGATGACGCTTGTCATAGCGATTAGGGCAACTAGGAGCCCAATGATCAGGATCTCCACACACATGACAGACACCTTTCTTCTTGTCATTCTTCTTCTTGAACTTGGTGTGTTGCACAACCTTGTTCTTCCCATAAAACATTGCTTTACCATCAAACTTGCCCTTGTTCTTGAACTTGTGGGGTTGGAAGTTTTTCTTCTGTACCAGATTGGCACTAGATCCTCCCTCAATACCTTGAGCACGTGTGTCCTTTGCTCTCACCTTTTCTTCCACATCAAGAGTACCAATGAGATCCGGAATGGAAAACTCCTGCCTCTTATGCTTCAGTAAGGTAGCAAAGTTCCTCCACGAAGGAGGAAGCTTACTGATGATACCACCGGCAACAAACTTGTCCGGTAGCATGCAATTGAAGTTCTCAAGTTCTCTAGCAAATGACTGTATCTCATGAGCTTGCTCAACCACGGAGCGCTCTTCAGTCATCCTGTAATCATAAAATTGCTCCATGATGTACAGCTCAGTGCCGGCATCCGAGACCCAGAACTTGGCCTCGAGTGCATCCCACATATCTTTTCCATAATCAATTGACGCATAAGCATCAACTATGTTCTCACCAAGAACACTCAAGAGAGGAGCCCTAAACAGGGTATCCATTTTCAGAAAAGCTTGTTCCTGTTGAGCATCATAATCTTCTTCAGGTTTGCAAAGAGTGGCGTCATAGCAGCTCATGGTTTGAAACCATAGAAGGGCTCTCACGCGCCACCTCTTATAGTGGATACCCTCAAACACAGGAGGTCTCATGGAAGTAGCAAAACCACTTGGGGTAAATTGCCTATAATAAGGTTTTTGGATTGTTGGAAATATGAGCAATTTACCAAATGATTTTATTAACAAAAATACTAAATAAAGCATGACTAGTATAGCAGTGATAAAACAAGTCATGTGGTTTGACAAAGATAAGGTAAATAGCATCTTCATATATGAACTAGAACCGAACATATGCAAAAGCATCCGCATATATGAACTAGAACCGAACATATGCAGACCACGTACTAGAACAAGAAACTGTAGCAGGACCTCAAGCAAAAGAAACATAAACACATACTGTGCAGTAGTAGAAGCGCTACTCTTGGGGTCGACATCCTCGCCAGCCATGTCGTCGAAGATGTTGTCGACGCCCAGGAAGAAGTCGTTGTTGGGGAAGTAGTCGTCGGCGATCGGATCGTCCGTGATGAATCAGCCAGTAGTCGAGCCGAGCGCTCCCCAAAAACCTTATCACCCTTCTCCCATACATGACTCAAAGTGGTGCGGTTTCGGAGGCCTAATGTCCCAACCTGCGGTGCACGCCGCAAGCCGGGATGAGGAAGACAACAGCAGCTCAGAGATGGAACCGAGGGCGAGAGGAGGAAGTAGTTCTGGTGCGTCTCTCTGAGGAGGAGCGACCTCCCTTTTATAGGCGCAAGAGAAGGAGGCGAGAAGCCAGCGATGGGAGCTAAAGGGAACGGGTTGCAGCCGAAGAGGCGCGCCATTCGGATTCAGTGTCCACTACAAAAAACGTTTTCAGCTTCCGCGTGACCTTTTCGTATACCCGTCGTGTGTAGCAAAAATTTAGACATCGGCTTGGCTCATTCCCGCGGCGCGGCGAGGCGGCGGAGGAGGAGCGCGCGTGGATGTCCTTCTTGTTCTCATGCTTGTACAAGTGAGGAAAGAACATCCCTTATAAGGAGGTCCAACTCCCTCTAAACTAGCAATGTGTGACTAAACTTTAGTAGTGCACATTGCCTTGCACGAATGGGCTAAGTGGGCCTCTAGGATTTATTAGGAATTCTGAAATTGCTATTGGGCTGTCCCATAATAGACTAAAATTCCAGCACGTTTAGCATGCTATTATTATTTTATGCTATTATTATTTTATAGGGAAAATTATATATTTTTTCCCTGAACTCTTTCATAAGTATAGAAATGGTCCCTGGATTCAAAAATCGGCAAAACATAATCCTTCAACTTCTCATATCGGATTAGTTTAGTCCCTCGTACCGCTTCGGTGGTTTCCATCTGACGTGGACATGGTTTTGACCAAAACTTTACACATCACACCTAGGTTCGACTGCCACGTCATAGTTCATGTCATTTTTCGAAAGACAGTCCACGTCACCTAATTGTTTCCAATACACCCAGGCACAACAAGCGGGATTAGAGCCGTGAGTGTCGTTCATGACGGTCATGCGGCAGAGATGAAGCGCTTGAGCGGCCCGAGGAGCTCGGCAACCCGAGGGTGGCGTTAGCAGACGAGTGACTTGCCTCCCCGTCGCACGGGCCGTCGAGCTGTAGCCTGCGCCCGCACGACGCTGCTCTGGAAAGGAAGCCTGAGCAGGAGGAGCACGAGGCGGCGAGCTCAGAGACAAGCCCTCCGCACACACCTCCACCGACGGCGTTGGCCATGCCGTTAGCCACTTATCGGATCGTATGCAGCGGCGTGTAAGGTGCAGTCCAGGGAGCAATGCGTCGGCGTCGCCTGCGTGTGTATTCTCTGTTGGAATAAGCCACGGCATGGGTGGTATTCATGTGCGTGTGTGCACGCTCAGGGGCGGAGCTAGGCTAGAGCTGGGCCCCGGGCTTGCTTTGTTGCTACAATGGTGTACAGTGGCCAACAGTAATTTTTTTGCTACAGCCTAAAAGACTACTCCCGCCATGACCCGGGCCCAGGCCCCCAGGCCTGGGGTGTAGCTCCGCCACTGTGCACGCTGATCGAGCCAGTCGCCAATCCATTGCCGCATCGCGGCCGTGGCAAGGTGTATCGTATGGGCATACGTGTGTATCGTGTGTGTGTGCGCGCGTGTGTGTGCGCATGCATGTCCCCCTTGGCTCCATAGCTGAAACGAAAATTGACATCTGTGGATGACCTGATGTCAATTTTCAAGTAAACTCAGCGTATTATATCCTTGTTTCATGTAATATAATTGCAAAATAAATGATAAATAAAGTGAATAATTGACATATGTGGACAACCTGATGTAATAAACATGCACCTTAATTCCACATGAAACAAAGATATAATATGCCGCGTTTACTTGCGTTGGCGGGGGTATCAGCTTTTTTGTCATTTCAATTTCTCTTGGGTTTTTGATAAAGCTAACTTTTTTTTATCTTTTTCTAGGGGATCTTTTTGAGAATTGTTTTTCGAGACACTAACTTTTCCGGAAGGCCGCCGAAGCTGTTATCCACGACCAGGAGGAACGCGGCCCAGCCCAGTAACGGCGTCTGTTCCTTAGCCTAACGAGCAGCCTCGATCCAATTATGGTCGCCGCTTTTCCACTCCCAAGTCTCTCCCAGAGCTGGCAACTAGCGGCGGATCCCCATTCTCCGGCGGGCGGCGGCGAGGCCTTCCGCTGCTCCAGCAGCATCCAGATCCCCGTCCCGCTGCCTCACCTACGCAGCCTCGCTACTGTTTGGCTCCTCGCCGACCACGCTCGCCGACGACCGGAAGCAACCACTACGCGGTCAGCTCCCGTTCCTCTCCTCCGGGCTAATGCCGCATGTTGGTGCTAAGTGTTGTTTCTGACCCCGTCTCATGCAGATGCAGCCTGGCTCTCACCGCCGTCCGTTCCGCCACCCTGGATTCCCCTCCCCCTAGCTGGTGAATCATCCTGTAAACTGACGCATTTCCCTTACCCTGTCTTCTTCGTGCTGCGAAAGGAAGTCGCGGTTGTGACTTTGAAGAATATGGTCTCATGTATGATGAGCTCGTTTCTGTTGGCCAGTTGCACTTCGGATGGATATGGTGATATTCTTGATTTGCCCTGCCTTATCTACCACCTGTCTCAACTTTTGACGGCGCCTGACATGTCCCTAAGATTATAGATCCTGAAGCTACATTTTGTTTCTCATTGTGCATTGTAACAACAGATGTATCATGTTTTCATTATTGCCGCTTATTGTGAAATGAATGGTGGAGTAATCATGGAAAAGTTTAGTAATTTTATTGTTACATTATAACTAGTACTCCCTCTGTAAAGAAATATAAGAGCGTTTAGATCACAAAAGTAATGATCTAAGCGCTCTTATATTTCTTTATGGTGGGAGTAGTAGATATGTAGCAATTCCCGTGTCAACCCAATGGTGAATCCCCGTGATACCACTCCACATGGGCCATAAGCCCATACTAAAATATGCTTCACAATTTTCCTCGTTTGCAAATTCTGGTGTAAACCGCAAAAGCTTTGTTAGAAGGGGATCAACAAAAAAAATTAGTTATTGTTTTTATTGTGAAAGTTGGATAGTAGTATTTAAGTTCAAATAACATCGATGATTCTACGTCCATATTTCCAGCATGGAGCCAATGTTTACCATTTATCAAGTTCTGATTGTTAGAGTTATAATATAAGTCATGTACCCCTTTGTATTTATCCCATTGTATAAGGGGTTTCCTGCATATGTTCCACCTGTACATGTATATATATATCGGCCTATGGCCTCATGGTAATACAAGTTGCTTATTCCTAATATGGTATTAGAGCATTAGGTTTTTTTTCTCGCACGCGCAACTCGTGCTCTCGATCCAATCTCCGGTCCAAGCAGCCGCCGTCCTCCTTCTACGAGCGGCCCTGCTATCCGGCACCTTCACCAACCATAGGTTTATCCTGCTCCGGCGCTGCTCTCTCGTGTCCCCGCCCCTTCTCCTCATCGAGCGTCCAGATCGACTGTTTTCGTCCTTGAGTTCGTCAGCCAGGACCTCTGCTCGATCAGGCCGGCTCGTCCGCTGGTCAACGCCTCCAGCCCCCGTATCCCGTCCGCGTTCGATCCAGCAGCAGGAGCAATCCCATCAGAGCGCTGCTGCTTGTCTACGATCCAGTTGCAGGCTGTTGTTGTCCAGGACGCCGTCCTCATCTCGTTTCCAATCCGCCAAGGAGAGCCGCCAGCCCTGCTGCTTCGCTCAGGGTCCTGCCCGCACGAGCCGCTCGCTTTTGTCGCTACCTGCCGATCTGATCGCGATCACGCCTTCGATCTCGCCCCGTCCCAGCGACGACTTGGACTCCACCTGTTTTCGCTGCTCCCCCGTGGTGGGCCAGAGGATTTCCTGCGCTCCAATCGCCGTCCGCCCGTGAGCCACCGCCCGTGCGCCCGATCCGCGAGCTGACGCGTCTGCGTCAGCGGATCTCCATCTTCCCGTCTGTTCAAAAAAAAAAAGAAAAAAAAACAATGTCTGCTGCATTAGGCTATATTGCTGTCCCTCGCTGTCCGGTGATTTTCGATGGTACTAACTACACTGAGTTCACTGGCTTCATGCGCATTCACATGCGTGGCATCCGTCTCTGGGGTGTTCTTTCTGGCGAGGTCTGCTGTCCGCCACGTCCGGTTCCTCCGGTTGCTCCTATTCAGCCGACTCCACCGGTTCTTCCGGCGGATGCTACTCAGGCCGCCAAGGATGCGGCTAAGCTGGCTCATGAGGCTGCTGATCGTGCTTATGATGACATGTTTCTGGCTTATGAGGTGGCTCTTCAGACGTATCATGGTGTTCTGTCTGTCTACACCCAGTGGCTTGATGATGATGCTAAAGCTGCAGCTGTTCTTACTGCTAGTGTTCTGCCCCAGTTTGCTTCTGAGTTTTTGGGACTGCCTACTGTCTTTGAGATGTGGACCCGTCTTCGTCAGCGCTATGAGCCCTCTGGTGATGCCCTGTACCTTTCTGTGGTTCGTCAGGAGCATGCTCTTCAGCAGGGTGACTCTACTGTTGATGACTTCTATGCACAGAGTTCTGCTATCTGGCGTCAGCTTGATTCTCTCCGCACTGCTGGTTGTCGCACTTGTCCCTGTTGCCAGGCTGTCCAGGCCAACTTGGAGTTTCATCATGTCTATGAGTTCCTGTCTAGGCTTCGTAAGGAGTTTGAGCCCCGGCGTGCTCAGTTGTTTGCTCATGGTTGTATTTCTCTCATGGAGGCTCTTTCTGAGATTCGTGCTGAGGAGACTCGCTTACGTGGTGCTGGTTTGCTGGAGGTTCCCTCTGTGTTTGCTACTCGGTCTTCTTCCACGCCACCTGCTGCACAGACCCCGTTTCGCTCAAGTGCGCCGCCACTCTTGCCCACTCCTTCGGATGGCTCAGGTCGCCCTCGTCCACATTGTGACTACTGCAACAATGATGGTCATATCGAGTCCCACTGCTACAAGAAGAAGAAACAGTTGCGCAAGGCACGACCATCCTCTTCAGGGACTTCGTCTTCTACCTCGACAGCTTCAGCCATTGCTTTGACTGAGCAGGATATTCTGAGACTTAAGCGTCTGCTTGCGGCTTCAGGTTCTTCCTCGACGGGTACTGCTGGTTCTGTGACTGATGCTTCCCGCGCTGCGCAACCGCCCTCTACACAGTCAGGTACATCCCCATGGGTTCTGGATTCTGGAGCTTCTTTTCATATGTCTTCTCATTCTTCCACTTTGTCCTCTCTTCGATTGCTAGATTCTCCTATTCATGTCTTCACTGCTGATGGTACTCCACTTTCTGTTGCTAGTAGAGGCAATCTTTCCACTCCTTCTTATTCTGTTCCTGATGTTGCTCATGTTCCTCGACTTACCATGAATCTGTTTTCTGCTGGTCAACTTACTGATTCTGGTTGTCGCGTCATCCTTGATGCTGACTCTTGTTCTGTCCAGGACCGTCGCACGCACACTCTGGTTGGGGCTAGCCCTCGGCGCCGTGATTCTCAGGGTCTTTGGGAGTTGGACTGGCTTCATGTTCCTTCCGCTGCCACCACCATCGCCAGTTCTTCCGCTTCTGTCGCCTCCGTTACTGGTTCCTTCCTGCAGTGGCATCATCGACTTGGTCATCTGTGTGGTTCTCGGTTGTCTTCTTTAGTTCGTCGAGGTCTTCTGGGGTCTGTCTCAGGAGATGTCTCTTTAGAGTGTCAGGGTTGCCGTCTTGGCAAACAGATTCAGTTACCATATCCACATAGTGAGTCAGTGTCTAAGCGTCCTTTCGATTTAGTCCATTCTGATGTATGGGGTCCGGCCCCTTTCGCTTCAAAAGGTGGTCATAAATACTATATTATTTTCATAGATGATTTCTCCCGTTACACATGGCTTTATTTCATGACTTCTCGTAGTGAGGTGTTGTCTATTTATAAGCGTTTTGCTGCCATGGTTCATACTCAGTTCTCTTCTCCCATTCGCGTTTTTCGTGCTGACTCCGCTGGCGAGTATATCTCTAAGATGTTGCGTGGTGTTCTTGCTGAGCAAGGGACTCTCTCTCAATTCTCTTGTCCTGGTGCTCATGCTCAGAATGGTGTGGCTGAGCGAAAGCATCGACATCTTCTTGAGACGGCTCGTGCATTGATGATTGCTGCCTCTCTCCCGCCTCATTTTTGGGCTGAGGCCGTCTCCACATCCACCTATCTTATCAATATACAGCCTTCCGCTGCTCTCCAGGGTGGTGTTCCTTTCGAGCGACTTTTGGATCGTTCTCCCGATTATTCGATGCTTCGCTCGTTTGGTTGTGTTTGCTATGTTCTTCTTGCCCCTCGCGAACGCACCAAACTGACCGCTCAGTCTGTTGAGTGTGTCTTCTTAGGCTACAGTGATGAGCATAAGGGCTATCGTTGTTGGGATCCTGTTGGTCGTCGGATGCGTATCTCTCGAGACGTGACTTTTGATGAGTCTCGTCCCTTTTACCCACGCCCATCTTCCTTGACTTTTTCAGTGCAGGATATCTCTTTCCTCACTTTTCCTGACTCACCTATCACACCCGTCGAGCCTGTACCTCTCCGTTCCATTTCCTCTCCTTCTTCACCTCTAGTTAATTTACAGCCACCATCCTCCCCTAGCATGTCACAGGGTTCTCCACCTTCATCTCCGGTGACTTCCTCCCCGGTCTCCTCTCCTCACATGTCACCGGATTCCACACCTTCATCTCAGGTGACTTCTTCGTCGCCACCCCCTGATTCTACCTTGGCGATTCCTCCTTCTATTATTCCATCCTTTCCTCAGCATTACACTCGTCGTCCACGACCTGTTGATACCTCTGTGGATGAGTCGTCATCTTCCTCTCAGCCTACTTATGGCTTGCGTTCTCGTCCTCGTCCACCTATTGATCGCTTTGGATTTCCCACCGCTGGTGCTGCTATTATTGAGCCGACTTCTTACCATCAGGCTGTTGTTCATCCTGAATGGCAGTTTGCGATGGCAGAGGAGATTGCTGCTCTTGAACGCACTGGTACCTGGGATCTTGTTTCTCTTCCTCCCGGAGTTCGTCCGATCACTTGTAAGTGGGTTTACAAGGTTAAGACTCGCTCCGACGGTTCTCTTGAGCGTCACAAAGCTCGTCTTGTGGCTCGTGGTTTTCAGCAGGAGCATGGTCGTGATTATGACGAGACTTTTGCTCCCGTGGCCCATATGACCACTGTTCGTACACTTCTTGCAGTTGCCTCTGCACGCCACTGGTCTATATCTCAGCTTGACGTTAAGAATGCCTTTCTTAATGGTGAGCTGCGTGAGGAGGTGTACATGCAGCCACTACCTGGGTATTCTGTTCCTGATGGCATGGTATGTCGTCTTCGTCGCTCTCTCTATGGCCTTAAGCAAGCCCCCCGTGCCTGGTTTGAGCGTTTTGCCTCTGTGATCACTGCTGCTGGTTTTTCAGCAAGTGCTCATGATCCAGCATTGTTTATTCACCTTTCTTCTCGTGGTCGGACTCTTCTTCTACTCTATGTTGATGACATGATCATCACGGGGGATGACCCCGAGTATATTGCCTTTGTAAAGGCCCGTCTTAGTGAGCAGTTTCTTATGTCTGATCTTGGACCTCTTCGCTACTTTCTTGGGATTGAAGTCTCTTCTACCTCTGATGGCTTCTTTATATCCCAGGAAAAGTATATCCAGGATCTTCTTGCTCGTGCTGCTCTTACTGACGAGCGCAGTGTTGAGACTCCTATGGAGCTCAATGTTCACCTCCGTGCTACTGATGGTGATCCTCTCCCTGACCCGACGCGTTATCGTCATCTTGTTGGCAGTCTTGTCTATCTAGCTGTCACTCGTCCGGACATCTCCTATCCGGTTCATATTCTGAGTCAGTTTGTCTCTGCTCCCACATCGGTTCACTATAGTCATCTCCTTCGTGTTCTCCGATATCTTCGAGGCACGATCTCTCACCGTCTCTTCTTTCCTAGCTCCAGTTCTTTACAGCTTCAGGCCTATTCGGATGCTACGTGGGCTAGTGATCCTTCGGATCGCCGTTCACTTTCTGCTTACTGTGTTTTTCTTGGTGGTTCTCTCATTGCCTGGAAGACGAAGAAACAGCTTGCAGTTTCCCGTTCGAGTGCCGAGGCTGAGTTGCGAGCACTGGCTCTTTTGACGGCAGAGGTGACTTGGTTGCAGTGGTTACTTCAGGATTTTGGTGTTTCTGTCACTACACCGACTCAGCTCTTATCTGACAGTACAGGTGCTATCAGCATTGCACGTGATCCTGTGAAGCATGAGCTCACCAAGCATATTGGTGTTGATGCTTTCTATGTGCGCGCTGCTATGCAGGATCAGGTTATTGCTCTTCAGTATGTGCCTTCCGAGTTACAGTTGGCGGATTTCCTGACGAAGGCCCAGACTAGAGCACAACATGGCTTTTATCTCTCCAAACTCAGTGTTGTTCCTCCACCATGAGTTTGAGGGGGGTGTTAGAGTTATAATATAAGTCATGTACCCCTTTGTATTTATCCCATTGTATAAGGGGTTTCCTGCATATGTTCCACCTGTACATGTATATATATATCGGCCTATGGCCTCATGGTAATACAAGTTGCTTATTCCTAATACTGATCTCAGCTTCAATCCATTAATTTGCTCAGCTCCCGTTCCTTGTTAAATTATGGGTAATCACCACTTCTTTCACTTCTGCATAAACAGTAATTTTGTCAGTTTTATATCATCCATTTTCTTCTCTTTTGATGTAGATATAACTTCATCTGCTAGATAAGCTCAAAGGAGATATGGAACCTCGACGGGGGATGACCACAACCGTACTAACTGATGATTTGGTGGTGGAGATCTTGTCTCGGCTGCCGCTGAAGTCTTTTTGCCGTTTCAAATGTGTCTCCAAGTCTTGGCTTGCCTTCTCATCTGATCTGCACTACCGCCAGAAGCTCCCTAGAACTCCCGTCGGTCTCTTGTACCAACAAAGAAAGCATGACACTGCCATCCATCTTGCGGGACTTCCCTCAAGTGACAGGGATATTGACACAACACTTAGCTTTGTGCCGTCTACTGAGCATCCCTTAGAGCTTAAATATTGCAGCAATGGCCTAGTTCTTTGTTATCATGGTGGTATGCCCCCCTCGAAAGAAATTTCCGACGCTATTGTGTGCAATCCAGCAACTCAAGAGTGGATGACACTTCCAGATACTGAACCTGGACCAGCCGTCTCTTATACTCATCTCAAGTTGTGTTTTGATCCATTATGGTCTCAACACTTCTATGTCTTCAAATTTGAGTCAAGCTCAAGCCCAAATGGTGGATATGACACTGAAGTTAAGGTATTTTTCTCTGAGGATTCCACATGGTCTAGTTGTCTTTGGGAAACGGATGATGCGTTTGATGGTCATTCGCTCTTCGTAAATGGGGTGTTGTATGTGGAGCACCTATGGGGGCATTACCTTGTGGCACTCGATGCACCTGGCACATGCACACAGTTGCTCAGTCACGACCTTTAAGTTGCCAGGGTTTCCATATGGACCAGATCAGATGTTTTATTGCTTTGACGGACGTCTTTGCCAGTCATCTGGGGTCTTATGCTATGCACAACAAGAGTTGGATGGTTGTATGATCCGAATTTGGAGTTTGGAAGGATCTGATAGGTGGGTGGTGAATCATCGTCTAAGTATGGACAATGTATTTGGGGGGGATATAATGCTCCGTACTAACAATGAAGGGTTATGGTATTTCGGTTACGACATCCTGGCTTTTGACCTGGAGAGGGAGCTAGTTCTCCTTGCTGACCTAATTGCCAATAAGGTCCTCTCGTATAGCACCAGTACTGGAAAAAGCTCACAGATTCCAGTGATCCCATCGCACATCGATGTATATGAAATGTACCATTTCTATGTGCCATACTATGTCAAGTTACCAGCTGCTGTGCTTCAAAGAGCTCAAGACGAGTGTTAGAATATGTACCCTATGAATGGTGTGGTCATTCGAATATTTACTCTATGAATGATGTACCAAACAGCTAGTAGCTGTTAAGTGTGTACTGGATTGTTGCTTTGCTATGTGTTCTTTTCATCTCATTTCCCCTGTCAACTCTGGTCTTATGCTTATGCTAGCCTGGTTGACGTTATGAAAATCTGCAACGGCATGGAGTTCTCTGTACAAGGACGTGTGTGAGAGTGATGTTTGGGTTAGCCTTTTCTGTCATGTGGCTGGGAGAACTGTTGTAATCTTGTCATGCTTCAGTCTATGTCGTTATATTGGAGTTGCTTTGGTATGTACTAGTGGCTGGGGTGCGCCTCCTCTGCGTCACTGTGCACACCAGTTATGCTGATGTACTTGTTAAGGTTCTAACATTGCAGTTAAGATACAGTGATTAAAATAGAAATGCAGCAAAAGAGTTTCCTTTTGTAAAGCAGAGCAGTCATGTAGTAGTCTTATAATGCTAATGCGAATAGGTCTATATTATTGGCCTGGCGTATTTTCCAAAGACGTGCTCCCCTAGTGCGGCCATGTCTCACAGATGTTTCAAGCCCTGCGGGTCACCTTATTGATCCTGCCAGACCCCACCGTGTAGCTGCTATCGTTGGCCTTCTCCTAAAACACCATGTCGTCCAGCTCGGCCTGGCCCCTAATCCATGTCCACCTGCTCTACAGCACATGGAAGAGACACGCCCATGGTTGTCAATCCATAGCATGGCAACCTCCGGAAGGTAGAGTGGGGCAACGTCTGCATGAAACTGAACATCAACATCTTTATAGGCGATTAAACTGCAAATCCTGATTGACACTAAGCGACTGAATCACGTCCACGTATTATCCCAACACCAAAATATATATGCTGCGCAGTTTCCTTAAGGCAAAACAAAATTATTTCTTCAAGCGTAAGCAATTGATGAAAGCATCTCTCTCTCGAATTTATCAAATTTGTCGCTCATCGCTGAAGTATCTACGAATGATTCGGGAGAAAATCATCATTCCTTGAGATCATATATTCTATGTACTAAAATGAAAAAGATCAATCTTCCATCAGATTTACATGTCATTACCTTGTCCAAGTTGACGTCATTGCTGGACGAACCAATGAACCAGCCCCTTTCTATGTGCTACAGTGATGTGATCATCATGGATTACAAGAAAGTAGGCTAGTTCAATCTCGAAATGACATCTCCCACGGTATAGTAAAATCTATACCATTAATCATGTGAGTCAAATAGATTTGCATACAGAATAAATTTGGAGGTTCGCATATATTGATAGCATGAGCTGCACCCTGACGACGCAACAGAAATAGAAAGTGTATAGTTTCAACTTTCAACAACTCTGAAGGCTTAAGCTCAGGAATTTCCTTTTGTCAAACGCACACCTAAATGTGTGCTTCTTGTGTTTTGCTCATGAATTTACGAGTACTGTAAAATACTAAAACTGAATTTATCCTCATCAAACTAAAGAACATTCTTACTCAGTACTGTACGAATCATGGTCTTGAAGCACATGCATGTTCCCTATTTTCAGTTATAATTATAAATAATTCTGACATCTCTTTAAATAGTACCCACAGTCTTGACATAAATACTACTACAAATAATTGATATTGATGTCACTATCAGGTGGTGGAAAAAAATTAACTCGAGTATATCCACAAAGCAGATCAATAGATGGCAGCAAACAAATGACGACAAGAACGGTTATTCCAGCATTAATATATGTAATACTTCTGAGCAGTTCAGGTTAATGAAAGATATCAGTAACTCAATCCAGAGTTGGTAATTAAGAAAGCAATTAGTCTCTTACTGGATATAGAAAATTCTGAGGCAAACCAAAGTAGAAAACCTATCTCTGACAACCCATATCCCAAAGAAACAGAACAAGCCCCGGTGCCAAGCGTAATCAAGGTTCATCTTACAGGATGACGATGCTCACATTTCCTTTTGGAACCTGATTTTGCATTTTCAGAATCTTTTCCCTTCAGGAATTGAGCAATGTCATGCGATACTGAGCTTACTTCTAGTCGAAATTATGAATTGCCTAGTCTAGGAATCCCAGTAATTACACTTCAACCAATCAAATGCCTGAAAGTAATCTTAAATTGTAAAATGCAGAATCGCTGACAAAACATACCAGCAACTGAAAAAATTATATTATTTGATTTAATACCAAAAGCCAACATCCAGAGACAAATAAAATAATTACCTAGAAGTCCTAGAAATGGTAACCAATCAACTCAGTATACCTTAATGGCTGCCAAATGTAGCAGACGCAGAGAGGGGATGTCGCGATGTGAACTCTCTGCATGCATGTAATATATACCTTCATTAGGACTGAATTACACTATTACAGTAGTGCAAACTAATCTAGATGCAATGGAGGAGAGCTTCAGATCGACGTACACGGCGTCGTGGAGCATGTCCAGCGCGACCCTGAGCTGGGACTGGAGGCGCAGCGGACCTGGTCCTCGTCATTGCGGGCGAAGGCGGGGAGCTGGGAGAGGTCACACCTGCCACGCAGTCCCCAGAGACATAGCCAGCGCACCCGACATCGCGCCTCACTCCTGCTAAGGCAAACAGTCCATGGTTGCCAAATCATGTGCATAAGTCATAATGTGTAGGAGCAAGAGATGAGTTGCTCAAAAAAAGAGAAATGGACAAAACAACAGCTGATGATCCTGCTAGAAATTAGTTAAAACATTTTTTTTGCCTTTTTCGAATATCTTGTATGATCCTGCATTCCTGCTAGAAATTAGTTCATTGGAGCCAAGGCATTCAAATGCCAACACTACCATAATACATCACTTGTAATCATCAGCTACAACAGAACACATCATGTCGTGTGTAAATGGCACAATTTCTGTCATATATGGTAAACCTGCTCCAAAATAACACACTGATGTGAATCCATTAAAAAAATATTTTCTGGCTGTCATCACTATTAAAAAAACAGATTGAAACAGAAAGTACTATTACGTTGCCAATCAAAGCATGTCATTCATATAGGCCACAACCTGTGCATAGAAGTAGATGATACATACACGATCTAATGAGCGACAAGTCCGTCATACTGATGGTGAGCAGAGGGACTTCTTCAACGGGCGTTCCAGCTCATCGCGATCCGGCTTCTGCTACTGCACGATATGGAGGTACACATGGATCTTCGTCTTCTCAAAGTTCCATGGCACATGCTCCCTCCTGAATCCCTGGAACGAGTTCATGTCCACGTACAGCCCCCATCCGACCTCTACACAGTACACACATACACAGAAAGAAACAATTCGTGCTATAATTTGTTTAGCTGTAATCAATGATTGTGGCCACAGTTAGCAAGAAAGAAGATGTAATCAGTGCAGATAAACAAGATAGACCAATATTTTAGCAGATTCTTCTCACCATATGGGCAAGTTCCTGGATTGCAATAATACCATAATTAGGAAAAATCTGATAAACAAATTGCACAACTAATTGGCCATTTCACAAAAAATCAGCCAAATATGATGTCTTCCTTATTATAAGAATCCAAGCCATCTATAGGACATATACAACCAATAATTGCTAGAGTAGATGTACAGTCACGTTCTTGTTCAAAGATACGCACTACTCTACTCCAACACACGGCATAGGTGATAAAATTTCATCTAATTTAAATCTCAGACATCTTGATGACATAATTAATTTGATACATAATTCAAGCTTAACTCTTAACCTTCTGTTGTTCAGTTGACTTCTCCTCACTATCATCACTTCCAATTTCAAAGTGAAAGATTTCTGCAAACAGTAAAAATGTGTCATGATTATGAGCAGTATCAGCACATCGACTCAACATGATTAAAGATGCTAATCCTATTTTAGATTAAAAAAATCAGTTGAAGCTCACAGGAATCTATTCTTTCAGTGGAAGGTAACTAACTTCCTCACACCTGTCTAGAGACACCTGAATCTACAGGTAAACTATTCTATGCTTATGATTTCGGAGTTTATAGTATATTCCATAATAATTTATTTGTATTGCTTAACCAAAGGCACATAGTTTTCACTTTGATCCAATAATACATGATTCCTCAGGCTGTAGTGGTAAATGCTAGAATTTGCAACATTCTAATGCTTGAACATAACGAAGTCGGATATCTAATAGGTAAGTCATATAACCAAGCCTTGGGATCAACCACCCTGCGATACTGGGATAAACCTTTGTGGTAGCAAAGTCCATCCATTGCTCAACATGCGCTGCACTAAAGCTTGCTCAACTATGATGATAGGAGTACTTCTTATATTACTCACATATTCAATGGCCCTGTTTGGATACTCTAACTCGGTTAGAGGTTAGAGTTAGATTCTAACCCTGAACTAACCCTGAACTAACTCTAACCGAAGAGGTGTTTGGATGACAGGGTTAGATTGATGGACGGGAGCGCGGATACGGTGAGGCACCTTCACGGACGGTGCGAGAGGGAGGGAGGGAGAGGACGAGAAGCTTCGAGGAAGTGGGGAGGGATCTGCTGCGGAGAGAGCGGGAGAAAAAAATAAAATTTAATGATCCCGAGGAGAACTAACCCAAATAAGCACCTCTTGGGTGGGTTAGTTTTTTTGGATGGGTTAGATGCATGTAACCCATACTAACCCTCCTGTTTGGATACTTTTGGGTTAGTTGATTCCAAACTAGCCCAAACTAAGGCCCTGTTTGGATACTCTAACTCGGTTAGATGTTAGAGTTAGATTTTAACTCTAAACTAACTCTAACCAAAGAGCTGTTTGGATGGTAAGGTTAGATTGACAATAAATGTCTTTTCTCAATCATCTGACTACTCTAGTGTGGGAGGGGTAACTTTTTTTACTAATTTTTCTAGTGGTCCTAGGAGAACTAACCCAAATAAGCTCCTCTAGTGTGGGCTAGTTTTTTGGGGTGGTTAGATCTAACTAACCCATCATATTTGGATACTTTTCGGTTATTTGAGCCCCAACTAACTAAAACTAACTCTAACCTAGGGATCCGAACATGGCCTAACTCTAACTCAGGGAACCAAACAAGGCCAATAAGAGAACCACCCCATAGCAGGTTGTCACCCTTTGAGCGAGCAACTGAAGGAAGAAAAGAAAATAGTGGTTAATTTAGGCAGTGTGGAATCAGTAAGACTTGGATTCAACTATATACCATAGCGTGCAATAGCCTTGCTCTAAGAAACAGCAACATCGGGAGTGTCAAGAACAGGAACTTGGGAATAAAAATTAGTCCCTTGCTCGCTGACTCACTGTATATTGAACAAATCTGTTGAGTCTAATTCGTGTACCAAGCCAGCTTACCTTGATGACATTGGTGTAAGAGTCAAACCCGTTATTGTCGACGTCCTGGCCGGTCTCAGCCGGCAGCAAGCCCAGGATGGGGCCGTTGTAGTGGAAGAAGAGGGAGTCCCCGGGTCGCGCGCACTCGACGAGCCGTGCATCGTTGCGTAGCGGGAGGAGAAGGAAGACTCGCAGTGCAAGGGATGTAGAGCGTGGAGGTTTTCCATGGCGGCGCCACCCGTCGATATCACGGCCATCACGCACCAGCCGCCGCAGCTCCACCGGTGCCGCAGCCGCCGCTGCTCTTTGCCGTGTGCGCCGACTTGGTCCAACCTCGCCGAGGCATAGGGCAATAAAAAGGGGGTAGGAGACGGCGAGGGGGTTAAGATCTTGGGACAGTTGGGGACGCAGAGCAAATCGACCGAGGCCGCGAGCTGGGATGGGGCCGAAGGCCGTGGTGGCGGCGGCGGCGGCAACCTAGCTCGGGAGTGGAAAGCCAAAACCAGAGAGGAGGCTGCCTGCGTGTGAGAGATGAAAAGGAGGCCCAGTCCACACGTTTTCTCCTTTGTGTAAAAAAAAGTTGCGACAGTAAAAATGCCCACGTGGCATAGCCCTTGATTCTCCCTTGTAGCGACTGTTAATGGGTTGTATAGCAGCTAATTCTTATCTGGTAGTTTGGTCTTGGTATCGTCCAAACTTCCTACGGAGCCAATTACCGAAAAAGGGTTTCCCCCACTTTGTATTAAAGCAACGAACACCATACACAAAGTTTTGCTGAGGCGAGCAGCACATCAAGCCCAAAAAAAAAGAAAAACAAAACAAATGCCAACAAAGGCAGCTCGACAAAGCGTGGATGACACGCCACCGCTGCGCCCTCCGGAGACAAACCACCACAACCCGAGGCTCCGATCTGCCACGTACCAAGCAGCACCTTCAAGAAGGGATGCGACGCCGACGACGCTGCTGCCCGGACGAGTCGTAGGGTTTCCCCCGGTATGCGGAGGGAAGTGGAGGATGGCTACCACCGACACCCTCCAAGAAGGAATGGTGGCACCCGCCGGTGTCACCGCATCGGAGCCGGACGAACCGGCAAGGATTTCTCCCGCACTCCCGACCCCACCGACCAACCGAAGCTGACCAGCCAAACCACCGCCCAACACCATGTGCCAGCGCGGTTGCGCCGCCACCCACACCATCTCACTACGAGCACCAACACGAGGCCAAGAAGATCGGAGAGAAGAGTTAAGCGACGGGAGCAGCAACACCAAGGCTGAGCGGGAGGGAACCTCTTCCATCGCCATCGTGCGAGAGGCCCGTGCCTCCGGCACAGTCGCGGTAGCTGACCGGAGATGACAGCGGGGCAAACCAGGCCACCCTTGGCCCGGCCAGGCCCAAAACAGGCCCGCTAAGCCCCGCCGGCCACACTGCAGCAGGCTGGCGCTGGCGCCGCTGAAAACTGCTCCCCTGATACATCTCCGTCGTATCTATAATTTTTGATTGTTCCATGCCAATATTCTACAACTTTCATATACTTTTGGCAACTTTTTATACTATTTTTGGGACAAACATATTGATCCAGTGCCTAGTGCCAGTTCCTATTTGTTGCATGTTTTTTGTTTCACAGAATATCCATATCAAACAGAGTCCAAACGGGACACAAACGGACGGAGATTTTTTTGGAATATATGTGAATTTTGGGAAGCGGAACCAACATGAGACGATGCCCGAGTGGCCCATGAGGGTGGGGGGCACGCCTAGGGGGCAGGCGCGCCCTGGGCCCTCGTGGACACTCCATAAGGCGATTGATGCCCTTCTTTCGCCACAAGAAATCTAATATCCGAATAAAAATCGTGTCCAAAATTCAGCCCAATCGGAGTTACGGATCTCCGGGAATTTAAGAAACAGTGAAGGGCCATAATCTGGGAACGCAGAAACAGAGAGAGACTGAGAGACAGATCCAATTTTGGAGGGGCTCTCGCCCCTCCCACGCCATGGAGACCATGGACCTGAGGGGAAACCCTTCTCCCATCTTGGGGGCAGGTCAAGGAAAAAGAAGAAGGAGGGGGGCTCTCTCCCCCTCCCTTCCGGTGGCACCGGAGTGCTGTCGGGGCCATCATCGTCACCGCAATCTAAACAAACAACTTCACCGCCATTATCACCAACTCTTCCCCCCTCTATGCAATGGTGTAACCCCTCTTCTACCCGTTGTGATCTCTAGTTAAACATGGTGCTCAACGCTATATATTATTTCCCAATGATGTATGGCTATCCTATGATGTTTGAGTAGATCCGTTTTGTCCTATGGGTTAATTGATGATCGTGATTGGTTTGAGTTGCATGTTTTATTATTGGTGCTGTCCTATGGTGCTCTCCGTGGCGCGCAAGCGTGAGGGATCCCCGCTGTAGGTTTTGCAATATTTTCATGATTTGCTTATGATGGGTGGCGTGAGTGACAGAAGCACAGACGCGAGTAAGTAGGTTGTTTGCGTATGTGAATAAGAGGACTTGATACTTTAATGCTATGGTTGGGTTTTACCTTAATGATCTTTAGTAGTTGCGGATGCTTGCTACAGTTTCAATCATTAGTGCATATGATCCAAGAAGAGAAAGTATGTTAGCTTATGCCTCTCCCTCAAATAAAATTGCAATAGTGATTACCGGTCTAGTTATCGATCGCCTAGGGACAAATAACTTTTTCGTGACAAAAAGCTCTCTACTAAAACTAATTTAGTTGTGTCTTTATCTTAACAGCCCCTAGTTTATATTTACGCGCTCTTTATTATCTTGCAAACCTATCCCACAAAAACTACAAAGTACTTCTAGTTTCATACTTGTTCTTGGTAAAGTAAACTTCAAGCGTGCGTAGAGTTGTATCGGTGGTCGATAGAACTTGAGGGAATATTTGTTCTGCCTTTAGCTCCTCGTTGGGTTCGACACTCTTACTTATCGAAAGAGGCTACAACTGATCCCCTACACTTGTGGGTTATCAAGATCATTTTCTGGCGCCGTTGCCGGGGAGCAATAGCGTGGGGTGAATATTCTCGTGTGTGCTTGTTTGCTTTATCACTAAGTTGTTCTAAGTTGTTTTCTATCTTTAGTTATGGGTAGGAAACGCAAAATACCAAAAAAATTAGTGGTACCTACTGAACCAATGGTTGAAGACCACTCAAAATCTATCACACTACTGAAGCTTATTACTTTGATCATCTTCGATCCCTATGTGCTCGGGCTGAAATCCCAACTAGCTTAGTTAAGGGAAAATCTTTATATTAGAATGTTGTTATGTGCGACACGACATATCTGAAAAAGGGAAACTTTTACTGGATCAAATTCATCGTTTGCAATGCTATGCTTGGAATTTATGTGAAATTTATGATTTTACTTGTTGTTCCGAAGACCCTACGAAACACCTTCCCTACCAATGTGAGTTTAGTGATAATGGAATCATATCTTCGTATGCTAAGGGTGTTTATAGTTACTATGATGTTCAACAAATTTAAGAATTTGTTGCTTTTAAGGGTGCTTATGAAATTGCTTCTTTGATTGAAAAGTATAATGCTACTCTTTACAAATCTGAATTTTTTTGCCATATTTAAATATTGTTATGATAATTATGCTTCTAATGCCTATGTTAAACTATATATTGAGGACTCCTCCGCTGTCCAAGAAGAGACTAATATTTTACAGGAGTCTATGAAAGAAGAAATTAATGACATTGTGAGCTCATTGGATGAAAAAGATGACGAGGAGAGCGAAGAACAAAAGTAGGAAGAGCGGATTATCTACCCATGCCCACCTTCTAATGAGAGTAACTCTTTAACTCATACATTGTTTAATTTCCCTTCGTGCTTACCAAAGGACGAATGCTATGATGATTGCTATGATCGGTTGGATTCTTTTGAAATATCCCTTTTTGATGATGCTTACTATGCTTGTGGCCAAGATGCCAGTATGAATTATGCTTATGGAGATGAACTTGCTATAGTTCATTATGTTAAACATGAGATTGTTGCTATTGCACCCACGCATGATAGTCCTATTATCTTTTTGATTTCTCCAACCTACACTATATCGGAGAAGTTTGCACTTATTAAGGATTATATTGATGGGTTGCCTTTTTTCCATTACACATGATGATTTTGATGAATATAATATGCATGTGCTTGCTGCTCTACTTGCAATTATTATGAGAGAGGAACTACATCTCTGCCTCTCTATGTTTCCAACACGATAAGATTGCAAGAAACTGCTTATACTATGCATTGGCCTTTACTTGATGTGCATGAATTATTCTTGTATGACATGCCTATGCATAGGAAAAGAGTTAGACTTTGTTATTGCATGACACATATCCCTTTGTGCTCACTACAATGCCAAATCATTGTTAATTAAAATTGGCTTTGATATACCTTGGGATCCGGGTGGATCTATTACTTGAGCACTATATGCCTAGCTTAATGGCTTTCAAGAAAGCGCTGCCAGGGAGACAACCCGGAAGTTTTAGAGAGTCATTTATTTCTGTTGAGTGATTTTATAAATTTTAAAAACAAAAATAAAAATAAAGAGGGGAACCTAAAACTTTTTCAAAAAAAAAGCGAAAGTGAGAAAGACGAGCATTGTTAAAGTGGGAGCTAGCCTTGAACTTTGTTCATGCCCATGGAAACTTTGTGAACCTTGATTACAGATAATTATCCCCTTGTACAATTCCATTGTATTATAAAAACAATGTGCCAAGAGTTTCCTTTAGGATGATTAAACTGCTTGTTGGTTTGTGCGGTGCAAAAACAGAAACTTTGGCTGTAGTGTGAGATTTTACATTTTTTTACTTGAACATTGAAAGGATCTGAAACTTTTTGCAAAGTATTTCTATACAAATTGTTGATTTTCCCAAATTTTTCCATGATTTTAAGAGTTACAGAAGTATGGTTAATGTTCAGATTACTACAGACTGTCCTGTTTTCACAGATTGCTGTTGTAGCTTCATTATTTGCATATGTTTGAATTCTTGTTGATGCCTCCTTGACTTGGGGCCATAGAATTATGATAGCATACACACTAGTTCAGAACCGGGCAATAGCACCGGTTCATAAGGCCCTTTAGTGCCGGTTCCATAACCGGCACTAAAGTGTGGGCACTAAAGGCACCCCTTTAGTACCGGTTCAGCACGAACCGGTGCTAAAGGGCAACCACGTGGCACGAGCCAGCTCCGGGGGCCGGGAGCCCTTTAGTACCGGTTGGTAAAACCAACCGATACTACAAGGTTTGGGGGGTTTTCGGTTTTATGATTTCTTTTTCATTTAATTTTGTGTTTTCCATTTAATTCTTTTTTGTTTGCTGGTATTTTATGATACTACACATTGTACACGTTAT
>LR738713.1:784928628-784939138 GCA_902687465.1 Secale cereale | reverse complement strand
ATATATATATATATATATATATATATATATATATATATATATATATATATATATATATATATATATCATCAAATGTCTCACAGACCACCAATTCACACATACACACATGTATAGCTATATACAATTTCTCCTACATGTTGCCTTCGGAGCCAGTGGCATTAGCCTAATTGGTGCCTTCGGAGCACGATGACAATTGGAAGTGGTTCATGGGGGCAGTAGCGGGTAATGGTATTCTCCCTTCGGATCTATGACCTGGTCGAGCAAAAATCCCGCTATTTCCTCTTGAAGTGCTTGTACGCGCTCCGTTTCTAGGAGCTTGTCCCGCACCTCTTTGAACTGTTAAGAAGGAGATCAATATGCATGTTTATTAGTTGTGTGACTAGATATCGATAATGGTGTAAAAATTGTGAATAGTGTTCTGACAAACGTACCCATTCCTATCTTTGAGATCTGCTCCTTTCGGACGCCATCGTGCGAATGTTCTCGCAAACGCAGTATGCACACAGATTAGTCCCCTGCGCCTGCTTCAGGGCCTTTACGATAATGGAATTTGATCAGATAATAATTAATCAAGAATGTTAATTAAAGAGATAATGGCAGCTAGCTAGCTAGCTAGTACTACTTAATTACTTACCTTGGGTCGAAACCATTGCAGTCTTTGTTTCCATTCGCCTCGAGTGACGCTGATGAACCTTGCCCAAGCCCTGCCCGCCGACAAAGAAAATGAATAAATGGGTTATTAAATAGTTCATATCAGGAAATGACGAACTAAATAGACCGAGATATATAGTTAATAATGATTGAAATTACCTATTGACTATCCCTTTCAAGATGGTGTAGTCACTTTGTTTTTTAAGTAGTGAGTCGAGTACTTCAACTTTTCCGGCGTCAACTTTAATGATACACAAGATCCAGTGAAATCTGCATGCACACACGTTTGGATGTCTTAATTAAGCGGACATATGTAAGCAAAAACATGTAGCTAGCTAGTAGACAAAAACAGAGAATTTGTAGTACAAGACAGTGTGACACACTGGAAGTTGTAAGGAAGTAGTATATCTTCATTGTATTTGAGACACTTCAAGAACTCTAGCATGCTGTCCTCTACATGCTTTTCATGATATTCATCTATTTTCCATGTGTATTCATTAACGGTGTTTGGGTCAATGAACCCAATGCCATAGCGTCCACCTTTTTTCATTTCATACATCTTCATCCTGCATAATACCACAGAAAAGAATATAGTGAGGATAATTACAGGTAATGATTGATCAAAAGGATCAGTACAGCTAGCTTGAGACTTAAATTACAGAAAGAAATCACTTACAGACAATAGCAACTGACGATAGATTTGTCGAGTGCATCTTGATTGTATAACTGAAACAGTTCATTATACTCAACGGCCACAGCTTTCTCATGGTAGTAATGATCCTTCTTGACTTCCACCATGAGGGACTCTCGATTGGAACTCTTGGTAATGTCCATGTACCATTGATGCAATTCATACATTCTCGTTGGGAGCTTCTTGACCTCGTCTGGCTTGGCCAAAGGTTCGCCCCGGACATATTTCCGTTTTATTTCCTCCTTTGTAAGCACAGGCATGGGCTCGATCTGGAGGAGTTGTCCAACAGTGATGTTGAGAATTTCAGCCAGCGTTATATGCTCCTCGGTTATTACCACATTGCCCTCCCCGGGAACGTAAACTGTTTGCCCACAATAATATTGGATGCGCGTACTCTCACGTGTTGTTGGCACAACAAGCGAGGGGATCGATTGCGCCGCCTGTTCTCCCAGCTGGGGAACGGTTTTCCCGCATTTTTTGACAGCTGCTTGTTGTTTGCTCGAGCTCGAGCTCGCCTCCTTCTGTAGACGTGCTCGATTTAACTTCCTGATGTGGCGCTCATAGTCTGTGTCAACAGGCTTGGGAGCTGGTGGTTGAGCCATACAAATGAAGTGGTCAATATTTTCCTCAGGCACTTTCTCCCTTAGCGGCGGTGGCGGTATCGGTCCAAAATGGGCGTCCACTTCTGCCCGCACTATGGCCTTGGTTTGCTCCTCGGTCCTGTCGTAAGCCCTCTGAGGAGGATCAGTGAGGCTTGGACCATATTTATATCACTTGCCTCCGCCTGTACTTCATGTACTACCTCGACTCGTACCGCTATGCACCATAGCTGCGGGGTGTCT
Source organism: Secale cereale (assembly GCA_902687465.1). Lineage (NCBI taxonomy): Eukaryota > Viridiplantae > Streptophyta > Magnoliopsida > Poales > Poaceae > Secale > Secale cereale. Next base: position 784,936,954 of record LR738713.1, on the reverse strand, counting down.
CTTCTACGATTGCTGAGGCGCCGGAGACGGTTGACAGGACTGAGTTGGACGAGGAGCAGTAGCCTGAAGCTGTGCCGGACTTGGAGGAGGAGTGGCCTGAAGTTGTGCCGGACTTGGAGGAGTAGTGGACGTCTGACGCTGTGTCGGACTTGGATGAGGAGTGGCCTGATGCTTTGCCATACTTGGAGGAGGAGGAGTGTCCTGACGCGTTGGTGGACTTGCAGGAGCGGGAGTCTGCTGACTCGGTGGCGGACTTCGACGAGGAGTCGGCTGACGCAGTGTCGGTGGCCTTCGAAAGATGATGCAATCCTTTCTCCATAGGATGATACGATGTTTGGCCTCTCTGAGTGTGTGCTCCTCGTCATCTCCAGGAATGTCAAGCTCTAGCCCCGAATATTGGTCAACCAACTCATCAATCAAGACACGAGCATAGCCTGCTGGAATCGGGTTGCAATGGAAGGTTGCCTCGGGGGGATTTGTAAAGGCAACGGCGTCCGCCACCTTCATGGATATGTTCTTCATTTTGAAGTGTAGCTCGCAGTTAGTGTTCTCCATGATGTCATCCACGGGGTATCTATCCAGCATTGCTTCGCCCGGGGCGAAACCCACACTACTTCTCGGCATGGATGGGGCGGTGGTATCCAATGCTGGATCATCCGCTAGCTGCTGCAGCTGCTGAGACCCCCTTTGCTGGCTAAGTGAGTCGATCTGCTCCTGCTGCCGCTGGAATTTGACTGCCAAGTCCGCGTGCTTTGATTCTAGGCCTTGAAGGCGTTCATAGTCCAGCTTCCTCTGCTCCTCCTCCATCTTCCTCTGCTTCTCCTCCGCAATCTTCCTTCTCGCACGGGTTCTGTAGTCGGCGTTCCAGTCCGAAAACCCCTCATACCACGGAATAGCGCCCTTGCCTCATGTTCTTCCCAGGTGTTCAGGATTTCACAGGGCACGCGTAAGCTCGTCCTTCTCTCTGTTGGGCTGGAACACCCCCGATCGAGCCTCTTCTATTGCAAGAAGTATCTTATAGTCGGCTCCTTTCAGACATGCTGTAATGCCCAGGATGGGACTATACCTCTTACGTGTCGAGGCACGACTTAAAGGTATAAGCCCATTCTGGAATGATCTCAAGTTCGGTATCTTTGCACATCTCATGTAAAAATGGGGAAGAAAATAACAAAAGAGATAGTTGGCTTACACTCGCCACGTCACACAATTCATTACATAGCAAAACATCATTCAAATAACATCACAACCCGTCTACGAGTGAAGATCCAAATGAAAGATACCAAATACATAACCACAGGTCCGAATCGCCCCTAGTAGAAACCACTACTGATCATCAGGATAGTGCACATAGTAACGGCTACATTCCTCATCGTACTCCCAGTATAGCTCGGTGCCGTCGCCTGAGTAGCTCACCATGGTACCTGCATCTGGTGTGGTGTAGAATCTGTGAGCCACAGAGGACTCAGCAATCCCGTTCCCGGGTAGCACAAATATCTAAGCCTTGGGTGTGGAACAAGGCTGAAGAAAGAATAAAAGGCTGCAGCAGCACTAGCACTAACTTACGTGAATAAGACCGAGAAGAGAAGTGCCACGGATGACAAGATGATCACGAAGTGATCCTAACTAAGCACGGCAATCATAACCCCACCGTGTTCACTTCCCGAAACCCCTTTCGGAAAATGACCGTCACGGTACTCACGCTGGTAGTGTGTTCTGAACATGGTGTCAAGTTTTCTACAACCGGATATTAACAAATTCCCATCTGCCACATAACCGCGGGCACGGCTTTCGAAAGTTCAAAACCCTACAGGGGTGTTCCAACTTGGCCCATGACAAGCCCACGATCCGTGGAGTCGCAACTCCAAGGTGGGAAGGCCCGAGTATCCTCGGAATCCCGTGCTCAAGATACTCCGACTAAGGTAAGGCTAATCCAGCAAATCCTCCCGGCGTGCCGACACCCTCATAGTAGCCGCGCGTATCTCGTCTCAAGCCACGACCGGATGGGTGATCCCACAGGTTTTTACCAGCCCTCGGGTTCCCCCAAGGTGGCCCCGCGTAACCCCCAGTTTGGACCAACACTCATGTGGAGCACTGGCCCGGGTTGTTGATTAAGAAGAGGGTTAATTACTCCCTATGCAAGTTTTAGTTGTTTAGGCAAATAGTACCAATGTTGGGACTTGCTGGAAAAGACTTAGCGCTAAGCGGTTTATCGAGGGGGTCCCATAACCCCAACCGTGTGAGGAACGCAAAATCAAGGAACATAACACCGGTTTATACGGTTCCTAGGGCGGCATGAGTGGAACAAATCACCAAGCAAGAGGCTTAGCCTTCCACCCATTACCAATATATAGATGATTTCATTTAAGAGTTTATATAGTGTGATATCCCAACAAGCTTCAACATGAAGCAAGAATCTTCAAATCTTCTCCTGCAACTAGCAATGCTATAAGAGGGGCTGAGCGAAGCTTACTTAGCCAAACATAGGTTTGCATAGGTAGGATGGTTAGACAGATTCATGGTTACAATAGGAGGCTGACAGGAAAACATGGGCATCGAGGCAATAAGCTAAAGAGCGAGTCTTCTAGCAATAGGCAAAGATAGTAATGATATCTGGGTTAGGTCATCTTGCCTGTTGAGTCGTCGATGGGATCGTAAGAGGGTTCCTCGTTCTCAACCTCGGTAGTAACCTCGTTCTCGTACTCGGTCTCGGCTTCTGGCTCTACTCAACACAAGAACACACGAGGCACGAATTCAAACAAGATGCAATGCGCAAACTACAGGATGCATGGCTGATGCACTATGGAAGCACTGCATATGCACTTAGGATGCACAGAAAGCCAACATAGGAAACACAGAGAACAGTACAAGAACAAGACAATTTACTCTAGCAAGTAGGATGCAAGACAAGTCTATTTAGGATGCAAAACATGGCAGGGTAGGAAGCACAGAGAAACAACACAAGAAACAACAGGTTTAAATGAGGCCGGAAACTACTTAAGACAAAACCGGTTAGTCCTCATATGCATAGTTTGAAATTAGTCCAGATCTGAACAGGCCTTAATTTAAAGTTGATAAACAGCAAGTTAACATGCACCATGACAATCTACACGAAATTCTAGTCAAGTTTCATATAAAGTTTGTTTAAAACGGAGCTACGGTCTAGAAGATATGATCAAAACAAGATAAACATGGAAACGGTGCAAGATGCACCCAAACATTAAGCAACATACTCCAAAACATGTTAACAAGAAGATATTATGAATCTACATGCAAAACCACACAAGTTTCATATAGGACTTGCTCAAAACGGAGCAACGGGCTAAAAGATACACCCGAAACAAGAAACAAAGCAAAGCTGAAATTAACAGCCACATAGCAACTTCAGAGCAAGAAGTATATACTCTACAGCACTCAAACATGGTGACAACAAGCATGGGCATGAATTATACATAACCTACAACAAACAAATCCATTGGAGCATCTCCATAGGAGGCATGGATCAATAGCAACAAGCTACAACATTTTGAACATGACAATAAAAACCTGACAGCAATATATTATAGCAACTTGGGAGCAAGAATTAAATATGCTACAGCAAACCAAATGAGCATGTGAGGGCATGGATGGATAGACAACAACATATACAACAAGGAATGATCAATGGCCACCCCAAAACTAACATGGATTTGCCTAGGACATCAAGCAAACATAGGATCCGGATATTACAGATTCCAGACTTAGTGAAATTTCACTAAGTGTTAAAACAGCAATATTATCATGGCATGTTTGTGAGCATGTTTAAGTCACCTCAAAGCATAACATGGCAAGTGGTTTGCACCACATCAAAGAACACATGATGGGGAATCCAAAACATATAAGCATGCAACATGGGGACAACCACATAAATAGCAACGAGCTCCTCAACTAGGCATCTCGTAACAAGTTTAAAAACCTAACAGCCACATGCACTTTTGCAATGGAGATAAACATGGCAATATGAATTCTATCATGCATCCTATGGCAACCAACATGTAGAGCATCTCATGATGAACATGTGGACATATCATTTGCTTCATTTTAATAAACATGCATCAAGTTATCACATTGCAAACATGGCATAAAAATAACTAATAGCAGCAGTTTATAACATATAGCACACTTATCATGAATATTAAGACATCTAGATGGACTCAAACATGCATGGCACAATGGAACAAAACATAGTACATGTCACCACGATCGTTTTGACATATTATATGCACAAATCGGACAAGCACAGTAAAAGTAATCATGATTACAAAAATGCATCAGACAACAAACTAAAAGGACTTAGCAGTAAGAGGGATCAACCTCAGGGTCAACGGGTGCCGGGTCGCGGGTTGCGGCCGCGCGGGTCCGCAGGTCGGTGGAGCGGGTCGCCCGTACCCGTTAGGGTTTCAGCCCCAGATCGGGCTGCGATCTAGATCGCGGCGGCGGGCTTCCCGGCCGGCGAGAGGCCGGGGAACGACGGCGGTTGGCGTGGGGGAGCGAGGCGGCCGGAGCGGCACAGATGGCCGGCGGTGAGGGCCCGTACCTCCGGCGAGGCGGCCAGTCGGCGTCGGGGCGAGGGCCGGCCGGCGGAAGCTTCAAAGGGCGGCGGCGACTCGAGGGGCCGCGGCCGGCGGCGGGGCGCGGCCGGTGGAAGGGCGGCACGCCGGCGGGAAGGCAGCTGGCGGCGGCGCCGAGCCCCGGCGGCGGCGGCCTTGGACGGACGAAATGAAGGGGCGGCGCGGCGGGGTGGCTTCGGCCCAGATCGGCGGCGCTGCGGGCCGACGCTGGGCCCCGCGGGCCCGCGCGGCGGCGGAGGCGGTTACTGTGCGGTGGCGGACTGTCCGGCCCGGGTCGGACACGTCCGCCCATCACGGATTTCGAGGCGGGGGCTGGAGGAGGAAGAAGACTAGGGTTTTGGACGAAAATGGAGAGGTGGACGTTTATATAGGCACAAGGAGCTAGGAGACTCCACATGGGGAACGGTTTTCGGGCACGCGATAACAATTCAACAGCCGAGATGATGGGAAGGTTTGAGCTGGGTTGTTGGGCTGTTGTGGAGGGGGTCTTGGGCCTCAAAGAGGAGGTACTTTTAGCCCACGAGGTTAACTGTTGGAGTACCAAACGAACTCCAAACGCGATGAAACTTGACAGGCGGCCTACACGTGTCAAAACAACATCGCACGACAAGTCTCACGCCATTCTGGAAATGTTACACGGCCAAACATGAAAGAAGGACTTGGGGATGCCACGGGCACGTGTGAGAGCGTCGGAACTCGAAACGGACAACGGGAAGGGACGAGTGGGGCCGGATGCAAACGACAACACAAATGCAATGCAATGCACATGACAACATGACATGGATGAATGCACACACGCACACGACAAAACGACGAAAACCCGAAAAGACGAAGAACCCGGAACGGAAATGATGAAGCCAAAGTTATATATTGCCAAAAGGGGAAAGTATTACATCCGGGACATTACAAACTCTCCTCTACTACGAAAAGATCTCGTCCCGAGATCTAGGACTGGAAGAAGGAAGGGTACTCGGAACGAAGGTGATCTTCTCGTTCCCACGTAGCTTCTCGGTCGGTATGGTGTGACCACTTGACTTTCAAGAACTTGATTGCCTTGTTGCGGGTCTTGCGCTCGGTTTCTTCGAGAATAGCAACGGGATGCTCTCGGTAAGACAAGTCTTGTTGAAGATCAATCTCCTCAAACAGAATGGTGCGTTCAGGTGTCTTGAAGCACTTGCGGAGTTGAGACACGTGAACCACATCATGAACATTAGCGAAGTTGGAAGGGAGCTCAAGTTGATAGGCTAGATCGCCTCTTTTGCCAAGGATCTTAAAAGGGCCCATGTATCTAGGAGCAAGCTTTCCTTTGATACCGAATCTTTGGGTGCCTTTCATAGGAGAAACACGGAGGTAGACATGATCCCCAATGTTGAAGGCCAAATCACGATGCTTGCCGTCATAGTAGCTCTTCTGACGCGACTGAGCGGCCTTGAGATTCTCACGTATGACTTTGCACATTTCTTCGGCTTCTGAGATCAATTCATTGCCATGAAGTTGACGTTCACCAGTCTCGGACCAGTTGAGAGGGGTACGACACTTTCTGCCATAGAGGTTCAAACAGAGCTTTGCTGGCACTTGCTTGGAAACTGTTGTTGTAAGAGAACTTGGCAAACGGAAGACAATCTTGCCATTTCATGCCAAAAGATATGACACAGGCTCTGAGCATGTCTTCTAGAATCTGATTCACTCTCTCGACTTGACCACTAGTCTGAGGGTGAAATGAAGTGCTGAAACGGATCTTAGTGCCCATGGCAGACTGAAAGGAGTCCTAGAACTTGGATGTGAACAAACTTCCACGGTCTGAGGAGATAACTTGAGGAATGCCATGTAAGGACACGATTCTGGAAGTGTACAACTCTGCCAATTGAGCTGCATTGATGGATTCTTTGACTAGAAGGAAGTGAGCTACTATGGTAAGCTTGTCAATCACCACAAAGATAGAATCATTCCCTTTCTTGGACTTGGGAAAGTGATGGCTTCTCGCCCCTCGTTGGTTACCCCAAGTGGAAGGTTGAGATGTATCGTAGCGGCAAATTTCCCTTGGCAAAGATACCAAGGATCGAATCCCGTGAGACTCCGAGGGTCGACAAGTAGGTGTCAACGGCGCCAGAAACTTAGCGGTTGACGGGACCTGCACACAGATACAGATAACTTTGCTCCCAACGAGTACAGAGAGGTTGTCAATCCCTCCGGCCTTGTTGTTTACAAAGGATCAAACACAAGAGATAATAATGATAGCTATGACTGCAACTAGGAAATAAAAACAGGAAGTAAATAGAAGGTGTGATCAGCGGTGGTAATATGGACCGGGATCCCATGATGTTCACTAGTGACGTCTCTCTCCCAAAAGACGATAAAACAGCAAAGTGAGGTAAACAAATTACAGCTGGGCAATTGACATGATTATGTGCGCAAACCAATGCTAACTATGCTGCAAAGAAAGGTAGAGGCTCAAAAGCATGGGCGGTACGCCAAGGCAAGTAGACTGAAATCCATCTTCATCTACTACTAATCATCCACCTTGAGTTATCTATCCAGAACATCTCGCTGGTATTAAGTTGCGAATCCCACCCAAAGTGTAAACTCAAAGCAACAGACAACTGCATTAAAAGAACTTTGCGTAAAGTAAACAATCCTTGCACCCGCAAGTACAAGCACTGTTGTTTTCTCCCTTGTGGCAACATCACATCCCCTAGACTCATGTTTCTGTCACTCAAGCTAGTCATCAGGGGCCATGAACCCACAATCAAGCATAACGCTCCCTCTTGGAGTTAATACCTACTACTTGGCCAAAGCAATAAATAGCAACGGAGAACATGCAAGAATTACTCAAGAACAAAGATATAAAAGAGGTGAATCAAATATATTACTCAAACACAATCTGAACATAGTCTCATAATCCATCAGATCCCAGCAAACTCAGCAAAGCAACAGCAGAAAGATTACATATGTGCCTCGATCATGTAGGGCAGCTCACGAGGTCTAAACCATGAAGAGCAAAGAGGGGAGGAGAACATCACATAGCTACTAATCATGGACCCATGGTCCAAGGTGGACTACTCACGACTCATCCGAGAACCGCCATGGTGGTGGAGAAGCTCCCGGTGGTGGTTCTCCCCTCCGGCAGGGTGCCGGGAAGAGTTCTCCTGATGCTCCCGATCTTGGAAGCGCTGCGGCGGCGGAACAGAGGCGAGATCGCGAAAAAGGGTTATGTCCTCGAGGGTTTCGGGACGAGAGGGATATATAGGCGAAGGGGGCAGCCAGAGGCGGAGCAGGTGCCCCGGGCGCCCCCCTGGCGCGTCCAGGGGTGGGGCCGCGCCAGGTGGCCGCCTGGGCCTCCCCTGGCTCCCCTCTGGCCCATCTTTGGTTCTTCGCGAAGCTTCCTGTATGCTGATTTTTCCTATATTTTTCCTGGAATTTTTGGAGCACTTTTAATATGGGGGAAACCTGAAATAGAAAAACAGCAGAAAACAGGAACTGGCACTGTGGTGCACTGAGTTAATAGGTTAGTCCAAATATGATCAAAAGTGTATGGAAGTGCATCAATATCATAGCAATATCACACAAAAGAAGCATGGAGCAAGCAGAAATTATAGATATGTTTTGGACGTATCAACATCCCCAAGCTTAATTCCTGCTCGTCCTCGAGTAGGTAAATGATAACAAGCATAATTTCTGTGGTGACATGCTATCAACCATATAAGAACTTTTTAAGTAAA
>LR738713.1:784813263-784922938 GCA_902687465.1 Secale cereale | reverse complement strand
ATGCGTCCCAGGTTACCAGTGGCGCACCCCTTCACTGGTGCGCCACTAGTAGCCAGGAATACTAGTGGCGCACCAGTGAAGGGGTGCGCCACTGCTATGGTTTTTTTTTTGGACCACCATGCCCAGCCTTACCAGTGGCGCACCAGGGCAAGGTGCGCCACTACTATTTTTGATAGTAGTGGCGCACCTTGTCCTGGTGCGCCACTGGTAAGCCTGGGCATGGCTGGTTACTGTTCAAAAACATAGTAGTGGCGCACCCCACACCTGGTGCGCCACTAGTAATGTCACTATTAGTGGAGCACCTGTTTGTGGTGCGCCACTGCTATATAGTAGTGGCGCACCACATCTCTGGTGCGCCACTAACAGTGATATTACCTATAGCCTTTTTTCTAGTAGTGACTCCTTAATTGGATAATTTTAGCAGGGGGATAGTACTTCCCAATAAAGGCATCCTTGCACTTGTCCCAAGAATCTATACTATTCCTAGGGAAGGATTGAAAACAGATTTTAGCTCCTCCTCTCAAGGAGAAAGGAAAAAGCTTAAGCTTAACAATATCACCATCTACTTCTTTGTACTTTTGCATATCACAGAGCTCAACAAAATTATTTAAGTGCAAAGTAGCATCATCTCCAGCACCGGAGAATTGATCTTTCATAACTAGGTTCAGCAAAGCAGGTTTAATCTCAAAAGAAGGTGCTGAAGTGGCAGGTGTAGCAATAGGCGTGCAGATAAAGTCATTGTTGTTATGACTAGTGAAGTCACACAACTTGGTGTTCTTGGTGGAACCCATAGCAGCAGCAAGCAAGATAACTATTTTTGTGATTTTTGGTAAGGGACACTAAAGCAAAAACTGAAAGGTAAACTAACAAGACTAAAAAGCAAAGATAAAAGATAGCGTGCAACTCCCCTATCTTGAAGAGTGGAGTCCCCGGCAACGGCGCCAAAAACTTGCTTGATGGCTTCTCGCCCCTCGTTGGTTACCCCAAGTGGAAGGTTGAGATGTAGCGTAGCGGCAAATTTCCCTTGGCAAAGATACCAAGGATTGAATCCCGTGAGACTCCGAGGGTCGACAAGTAGGTGTCAACGGCGCCAGAAACTTAGCGGTTGACGGGACCTGCACACAGATACAGATAACTTTGCTCCCAACGAGTACAGAGAGGTTGTCAATCCCTCCGGCCTTGTTGTTTACAAAGGATCAAACACAAGAGATAATAATGATAGCTATGACTGCAACTAGGAAATAAAAACAGGAAGTAAATAGAAGGTGTGATCAGCAGTGGTAATATGGACCGGGGTCCCATGATGTTCACTAGTGATGTCTCTCTCCCAAAAGACGATAAAACAACAAAGCGAGGTAAACAAATTACAGCTGGGCAATTGACAGGATTATGTGCGCAAACCAATGCTAACTCTGCTGCAAAGAAAGGTAGAGGCTCAAAAGCATGGGCGGTATGCCAAGGCAAGTAGACCGAAATCCATCTGCATCGACTACTAATCATCCTCCTTGAGATATCTATCCAAAACATCTCGCTGGTATTAAGTTGCGAATCCCACCCAAAGTGTAAACTCAAAGCAACAGACAACTGCATTAAAAGAACTTTGCGTAAAGTAAACAATCCTTGCACCCGCAAGTACAAGCACTGTTGTTTTCTCCCTTGTGGCAGCAGTACATCCCCTAGACTCATGTTTCTGTCACTCAAGCTAGTCATCAGGGGGCATGAACCCACAATCAAGCATAACGCTCCCTCTTGGAGTTACTACCTACTACTTGGCCAAAGCAATAAACAGCAAGGGAGAACATGCAAGAATTACTCAAGAACAAAGATATAAAAGAGGTGAATCAAATATGTTACTCAAACACAATCTGAACATAGTCTCATAATCCATCAGATCCCAGCAAACTCAGCAAAGCATCAGCAGAAAGATTACATATGTGCCTCGATCATGTAGGGCAGCTCACGAGGTCTAAACCATGAAGAGCAAAGAGGGGAGGAGAACATCACATAGCTACTGATCATGGACCCATGGTCCAAGGTGGACTACTCACGACTCATCCGGGAAGCATCCATGGTGGTGGAGAAGCTCCCGGTGGTGGTTCTCCCCTCCGGCAGGGTGCCGGGAAGAGTTCTCCTGATGCTCCCGATCTTGGAAGCGCTGCGGCGGCGGAACAGAGGCGAGATCGCGAAAAAGGGTTCTGTCCTCGAGGGTTTCGGGACGAGAGGGATATATAGGCGAAGGGGGGCAGCCAGAGGCGGAGTAGGGGCCCCAAGCGCCCCCCTGGCACGGCCAGGGGTGGGGCCGCGCCAGGTGGCCGCCTGGGCCTCCCCTGGCTCCCCTGTGGCCCATCTTTGGTTCTTCGCGAAGCTTCCTGTACGCTGATTTTTCCTGGAATTTTTGGAGCACTTTTAATATGGGGGAAACCTGAAATAGAAAAACAGCAGAAAACAGGAACTGGCACTGTGGTGCACTGAGTTAATAGGTTATTCCAAATATGATCAAAAGTGTATGGAAGTGCATCAATATCATAGCAATATCACACAAAAGAAGCATGGATCAAGTAGAAATTATAGATACGTTTTGGATGTATCAGAAAGCCAGTGACAAAATCCATTTCAATGTGGTCGAATTTCCACTCGGGAATAGGAAGAGGTTGGAGAAGACCGGCTGGACGTTGATACTCTGCCTTCACTCTTCTGCAGACATCACATTCATTCATGAATTGGGCAATCTCCCTTTTCATGCGAGTCCACCAGTAAGATTGCTTGAGGTCTTGGTACATCTTAGAACTTCCAGGATGAATCTAAAGGAGGGAATCATGTGCCTCGATCATTATGAGCTTCCTGAGATCACCCTTGGGAACCACAAGTCTGTCCTCAAGAACAAGGTATCTCTCTCATCAGCGCGATAACACTTGTATTTGGGAGTACCCTTTGCAATACCATGTTTCACTTTCTGCACCATAGCATCACTGAGTTGGGCCTCACGGATCTGATCTTCCAAGGTAGGAGCAACTTGAAGATTTGCAAGAAAGCCTTGCGGAACAACTTGGAGGTTGAGCTTTCTGAATGCTTCACAAAGCTCAGGCTGAAACGGCTTGATAAGGAGACTGTTGCAATATGCCTTTCTGCTCAAGGCATCTGCAATGACATTGGCCTTGCCAGGTGTGTATTCGATGCTTGGATCATACTCTTGGATCATCTCAACCCAACGAGTCTGGTGAAGGTTCAGGTTCGGCTGTGTGAAAATGTACTTCAAGCTCTTGTGATCGGTGAAGATGTCGACTTTTCTGCCCAACAGAAGGTGTCTCCACGTGATCAAAGCGTGTACCACAGCTGCTAGCTCGAGATCATGTGTGGGCTAGTTCTTCTCACTTGGCTTCAATTGACGAGAAGTGTATGCCACAATCTTCTTGTCCTGCATTAGAACACCACCAAGTCCTTGAAGAGAAGCATCACAGAATACTTCGTAGGGCTTGGACTCATCTGGAGGGGTAAGAACTAGAGCAGAGATGAGCTTTTCTTTGAGAGTTTTGAATGCCACATCACAATCCGGAGACCAGTTGTACTTGACATTCTTCTGCAGCAAGTTGGAGAGAGGCTTGGCAATCTTGGAGAAGTTCTCAACGAACCTTCTGCAATAGCTAGCAAGACCAAGAAAGCTTCGGAGTTGCTTGACGTTCTGAGGAGGTTCCCAGTTGACAATCGCTTCAACTTTCTTGGGGTTGATCGCAATACCATCAGCGGAGATGATATGGCCTAGATACAAGACCTTATTGAGCCAGAATTCGTACTTGGAGAAATTGGCATAGAACTTATGTTCACGGAGTCTGTCGAGAACCAGACGGAGGTGCTTTTCGTGATCCTCTTCATTCTTGGAGAATACCAAGATGTCATCCCGATACACAAGCACAAATTCGTTGGTGTAGGGGTTGAAAATGTAGTGCATCATTCTCGAGAAGGTAGGTGGAGCATTAGCGAGGCCAAAAGACATGACTGTATATTCATAGGAGCCGTAACTCGTTCTGAAGGCAGTCTTGTTTATATCTTCTTCACGAATGCGAATTTGGTGATAACCCATTCGGAGATCGAGCTTAGAGAACACTTTAGCTCCTTTGAGTTGCTCGAACAATTCATTGATGTTGGGGAGCGGATACTTGTTCTTTATTGTCTTCTTGTTCAATGGCCGGTAATCAACGCAAAGGCGCTCCGTGCCATCCTTCTTCTTGACAAATAAGACACCACAGCCCCAAGGAGACGTGCTAGGCCTGATTAGACCCATACGCTCTTGTTCATCAAGCTGTTTCTTCAACTCCTTCAACTCTTCAGGGGAGAGCTTGTACGGACGCCGGCATGCTGGCTCAGTACCAGGCTCGAGTTCAATGACGAATTCAACTTGACGATGGGGAGGCATGCCTGGAAGCTCTTCAGGGAAAACGTCTTCGTATTCATTAACCACCGGAATTTGAGAGATGGCATTAATCTCGCCCTTGTTATTGAGAGAGAATAGCCTGATTGTGTTATCTCGAGAGGCGAAGATAATCACGTCTTCATTAGGATGAGTAATCTTGACTTTCTTATTTGCACAATCAATGTGAGCATCATGCTGAGAAAGCCAATCCATCCCAAGAATAAGATCGATGTCGGAGTTGCCGAGAACAACCGGAGAAGCCAGAAAGCGGTAATCACCCATGCGAATAGATACATCCGGAGCAAATATTTTTGAATGCATTAGTTTACCCGGAGAAACAACTGATAATTCCCTTGGCAAACTTTTGATGTCAACATTATGCTTGGATGCAAATGGTTGAGACATGAAAGAACATGATGCACCCGAATCAAACAGGACTTTAGCAGGTTTAAGGTTGACTGGAAGATTACCAAGTATCACATCTGAAGAATTCTCTGCTTGAGCTGCATTCATCAGATTCACTCTTGCTGACTTTGGATTATGCTTGACAATAGCAGTGCTGACAGGTGGAGGAGGCGGAAGGCGCCTTGGGTTGGGGCACTTGTTAGCATAGTGACCCTTCTGAGTGCACTTGTTGCAAACCACTTCTGAGAGAGGACGGTAATGAGGAGCACTTGACTTGGAAGCTTGAAAATGATTCTTTGACTGATTGCTTGGGTTGGGTCGGTGGGAGAAAGCACGACCACCAGAGTTCTTGTTGTTGTTGTAGGGAGCTCGGATCACTGGAGGAGGTGGAAGCCAAAACTTCTGTTGCTTCGCGACCATTTGAGAAGAAGAGGAGGAGTGAACAACGTCTCTGATCCTCTTTTTGGAAGCTTCCATCTTGAGCTGGGCAGCCTCTTGCTTAAGTGCCATATTATAGAATTGATCAAACTCATCAGGCTCGAACAAGGTGAGAGCAAGTTGGAGTTCATCCTTCAGACCACCTCGGAACTGATAGATCTTGCTCTTGGCATCTGGGATGTCTTGCTTTGCATAGCGGGCAAGGTTCTGGAACTTGACATTATATTGGTAGACAGACATAGAGCCTTGCTTCAGGTTGCGGAATTGCTCACGCATACCCTCGATGACACTTGTCGGAATGTGGTGAGAGCGAAAATCCTTGCAGAAGTCATCCCAGGAGATTACACGCCCTGCTCTGGAGTCTTTGTACTGCTGCCACCAATCAGCTGCTTGGTCCTTGAGTTGAAAGGCTGCAAACTTCACATAGTCCTCGGGCCTGACGTTGCTGCACTCGAAATGCTTCTTGATATCTGTTATCCAGTCTTCAGCATCAAGAGGGTCCACGCAGTAACTGAATGCCTTTGGTTGATTTGCCAAGAACTGGTTGAGCGTAGCAAAGTGCGGTTGGTTGAACAAATTGCCTTGGTTCCCATGAGCACCCTGATTTGATTGATTTGCTTGAATATTCTGCATCATTTGCATAAGCATCTGGGTGTTCTCATTCGTAACTTGCATAATTGCTCTCCAGGCCTCAAACGGAGGAGGAGGGGAAGGAGGACAATCAGGAACCTCTTCACCCTCTGGGTTAGCGTTGGGAATCCTTTTAGGAGCCATCCTGAAAGAGATGACCACTATTAGCCATTGATTGAGAAAGATATATAAGCTTAATCAACGGCTAGAATTGCAACATAGTCTTCGCAAGAATCATTCGAACAAGAGGAACGAAAGAAATTCATAGTTTAATAGTAACAACAATCTTCACGAGAAGCCACTTGGGAGACAAAAGGTAAATAAAACAACAAGGTACAGATAGAACAAATACAAGATAGAAGCTTCGTTCGACATATTCGTGCTGAAAGCTTATGGAACGTGTTACGAAAGGGTTTTGCAATCCCCGGATCAGCATAGCCAAGGACCCTTTAAGATGCAACTCCCGATCGGAACAACGGCCATAAAACTACTTCACTCAATGTAGAACCCCGAACTCCATATCATGCATTCGTTGGAAGAATTCCTACGAGCTACTAGATGAACCCACCTATTAATTTCCGAAAGTTTCCAGTTATGCAATCAAGTGTTGGGGATACAGGGGAAGCATCGCGCACTCAACTCTAATCCTACATCCAGCTGTATCCATCCTTCAACACATAACCAGTTTTTTCCGGAAACCGTCTACCTCGGACCTTCGAAACGCATCTACTATACAAGCTATGGCAATACTCCCGAACTACCTCCCCAGTACTGGGTGATGTCGGGGTTATCTTGCCACTAACCGCATAGGAGAGTTTTCGATGTCGGCCGTCTTAAGTATTCCAGAACTGCCGCGATATATTTGTGACGACAACACCTCGGAGCTCAACTCCCCGGGACACTACCACAACCCCTAAATGACAGGAGGCATCAAGAACAATGTTCTCATCACAATGATATCGGAACAATCCAAACAATACTCGCGAGATTCCTAAAAAAATTATGGTGAATTTTGAGAGTAGAAGAGACAAGAGTAATCGTCAGGAGTCCTCACCAGAGTGAAAAGAGATGAGGAGCAACAGAAATCCTACTCTCCGATATATATATAGGACTCAAAACATTTTAAGTGTGTGCCTAGACTCAACCGTCAACGATTCGATCAATCAGTGGGGGCTTCTAGGTCGGAGAAGGCTCTGATACCAACTTGTAATGCCCAGGATGGGACTATACCTCCTACGTGTCGAGGCACGACTTAAAGGTATAAGCCCATTCTGGAATGATCTCAAGTACGGTATCTTTGCACATCCCATGTAAAAATGGGGAAGAAAATAACAAAAGAGATAGTTGGCTTACACTCGCCACGTCACACAATTCATTAGCAAAACATCATTCAAATAACATCACAACCCGTCTACGGGTGAAGATCCAAATGAAAGATACCAAATACACAACCAGAGGTCCGAATCGCCCCTAGTAGAGACCACTACTGATCATCGGGATAGTGCACATAGTAACGGCTACGTTCCTCATCGTACTCCCAGTATAGCTCGGTGCCGTCACCTGAGTAGCTCACCATGGTACCTGCATCTGGTGTGGTGTAGAATCTGTGAGCCACAGAGGACTCAACAATCCCGTTCCCGGGTAGCACAACTATCTAAGCCTTGGGTGTGGAACAAGGCTGAAGAAAGAATAAAAGGCTGCAGCAGCACTAGCACTAACTTACGTGAATAAGAGCGAGAAGAGAAGTGCCACGGATGACAAGATGATCACGAAGTGATCCTAACTAAGCACGGCAATCATCACCCCACCGTGTTCACTTCCCGAAACCCCTTTCGGAAAATGACCATCACGGTACTCACGCTGGTAGTGTGTTCTGAACATGGTGTCAAGTTTTCTACAACCGGATATTAACAAATTCCCATCTGCCACATAACCGCGGGCACGGCTTTCGAAAGTTCAAAACCCTGCAGGGGTGTTCCAACTTGGCCCATGACAAGCCCACGATCCGCGGAGTCGCAACTCCAAGGTGGGAAGGCCCGAGTATCCTCGGAATCCCGTGCTCAAGATACTCCGACTAAGGTAAGGCTAATCCAGCAAATCCTCCTGGCGCGCCGACACCCTGATAGTAGCCGCGCGTATCTCGTCTCAGGCCACGACCGGATGGGTGATCCCATAGGTTTTTACCAGCCCTCGGGTTCCCCCAAGGTGGCCCCGCGTAACCCCCAGTTTGGACCAACACTCATGTGAAGCACTGGCCCGGGTTGTTGATTAAGAAGAGGGTTAATTACTCCCTATGCAAGTTTTAGTTGTTTAGGCAAATAGTACCAATGTTGGGACTTGCTGGAAAAGACTTAGCGCTAAGCGGTTTATCGAGGGGGTCCCATAACCCCAACCGTGTGAGGAACGCAAAATCAAGGAACATAACACCGGTTTATACGGTTCCTAGGGCGGCATGAGTGGAACAAATCACCAAGCAAGAGGCTTAGCCTTCCACCCATTACCAATATATAGATGATTTCATTTAAGAGTTTATATAGTGTGATATCCCAACAAGCTTCAACATGAAGCAAGAATCTTCAAATCTTCTCCTGCAACTAGCAATGCTATAAGAGGGGCTGAGCGAAGCTTACTTAGCCAAACATAGGTTTGCATTGGTAGGGTGGTTAGACAGATTCATGGTTACAATAGGAGGCTGACAGGAAAACATGGGCATCGAGGCAATAAGCTAAAGAGCGAGTCTTCTAGCAATAGGCAAAGATAGTAATGATATCTGGGTCAGGTCATCTTGCCTGTTGAGTCGTCGATGGGATCGTAAGAGGGCTCCTCGTTCTCAACCTCGGTAGTAACATCGTTCTCGTACTCGGCTTCCGGCTCTACTCAACACAAGAACACACGAGGCACAAAATGAAACAAGATGCAATGCGCAAACTACAGGATGCATGGCTGATGCACTAAGGAAGCACTGCAGATGCACTCGGGATGCACAGAAAGCCAACATAGGATTCACAGAGAAAAGTACAAGAAGAAGACAATTTACTCTAGCAAGTAGGATGCAAGACAATTCTATTTAGGATGCAAAACATGGCAGGGTAGGAAGCACAGAGAAACAACACAAGAAACAACAGGTTTAAATGAGGCCGGAAGCTACTTGAGACAAAACCGGTAAGTCCTCATATGCATAGTTTGAAATTAGTCCAGATCTGAACAAGCCTTAAGTTAAAGTTGATAAACAGCAAGTTAACATGCACCATGACAATCTACATGAAATTCTAGTCAAGTTTCATATAAAGTTTGTTTAAAACGGAGCTACGGTCTATAAGATATGATCAAAATAAGATAAACATGGAAACGGTGCAACATGCACCCAAACATCAAGCAACATACTCCAAAACATGTTAACAAGATGATATTATGAATCTACATGCAAAACCACACAAGTTTCATATAGTACTTGCTCAAAACGGAGCAACGGGCTAAAAGATACACCCGAAACAAGAAACAAAGCAAAGCTGAAATTAACAGCCACATAGCAACTTCGGAGCAAGAAATATATACTCTACAGCACTCAAACATGGTGACAACAAGCATGGGCCTGAAGTAGACATAACCTACAGCAAACAAATCCATTGGAGCATCTCCATAGGAGGCATGGATCAATAGCAACAAGCTACAACATTTTGAACATGACAATAAAAACCCGACAGCAATATTTTATAGCAACTTGGGAGCAAGAATTAAATATGCTACAACAAACCAAATGATCATGTGAGGGCATGGATGGATAGACAACAACATATACAACAAGGAATGATCAATGGCCACCCCAAAACTAACATGGATTTGCCTAGGACATCAAGCAAACATAGCATCCGGATATTACGGATTCCAGACTTAGTGAAATTTCACTAAGTGTTAAAACAGCAATATTATCATGGCATGTTTGTGAGCATGTTTAAGTCACCTCAAAGCATAACATGGCAAGTGGTTTGCACCACAGCAAAGATCACATGATGGGGAATCCAAAACATATAAGCATGCAACATGGGGACAACCACATCAATAGCAACGAGCTCCTCAACTAGGCATCTCGTAACAATTTTAAAAACCTAATAGCCACATGCACTTTTGCAATGGAGATAAACATGGCAATATGAATTCTATCATGCATCCTATAGCAACCAACATGTAGAGCATCTCATGATGAACATGTGGACATATCATTTGCTTCATTTGGATAAACATGCATCAAGTTATCACATTGCAAACATGGCATGAAAATAACTAATAGCAGTAGTTTATAACATATAGCGCACTTCTCATGAAGATTAAGACATCTAGATGGACTCAAACATGCATGGCACAATGGAACAAAACATAGTACATGTCACCACGATCGTTTTGACATATTATATGCACAAATCGGACAAGCACAGTATAAGTTATCTTGATTACAAAAATGCATCAGACAACAAACTAAAAGGACTCAGCAGTAAGAGGGATCAACCTCAGGGTCAACGGGTGCCGGGTTGCGGGTTGCGGGCGCGCGGGTCCGCGGGTCGGTGGAGCGGGTCGCCCGTACCCGTTAGGGTTTCAGCCCCAGATCGGGCTGCGATCCAGATCGCGGCGGCGGGATTCCTTCGCCGGTGGCGGCGGGCTTCCCAGCCGGTGAGGGGCCGGGGAACGACGGCGGCTGGCGTGGGGGAGCGGGGCGGCCGTAGCGAAGCAGATGGCCGGCGGCGAGGGCCCGTACCTCCGGCGAGGCGGCCAATCGGCGGCGGGGCGAGGGCCGGCCGGCGGAAGCTTCAAAGGGCGGCAGCGACTCGAGGGGCCGCGGCCGGTGGCGGGGCGCGGCCTGTGGAAGGGCGGCGCGCAGGCGGGAGGGCGGCCGGCGGCGGCGCCGAGCCCCGGCGGCGGCGGCCTCGGACGGACGAAACGAAGTTGCGGCGCGGCGGGGTGGCTTCGGCCCAGATCGGCGGCGCTGGGTCCCGCGGGCCCGCGCGGCGGCGGAGGCGGTTACTGTGCGGTGGCGGACTGTCCGGCCCGGGTCGGACACGTCCGCCTAGCATGAATTTCGAGGCGGGGGCTGGAGGAGAAAGAAGACTAGGGTTTTGGACGAAAATTGAGGGGTGGACGTTTATATAGGCACAAGGAGCTTGGAGACTCCAAATGGGGAACGGTTTTCGGCCACGCGATCATAATTCAACGGCCGAGATGATGGGAAGGTTTGAGCTGGGTTGTTGGGCTGTTGTGGAGGTGGTCTTGGGCCTCAAAGAGGAAGTACTTTTAGCCCACGAGGTTAACTGTTGGAGTACCAAACGAACTCCAAACGCGACGAAACATGACAGGCGGCCTACACGTGTCAAAACAACATCACACGACAAGTCTTACGCCATTTCGGAAACGTTACATGGCCAAACACGAAAGAAGGACTCGGGGATGCCACGGGCATGTGTGAGAGCGTCGGAACTCGAAACGGACAACGGGAAAGGACGAGTGGGGCCGGATGCAAACGGCAACACAAATGCAATGCAATGCACATGACAACATGACATGGATGAATGCACACACGCACATGACAAAACGATGATAAACCGAAAAGACGAAGAACCCAGAACGGAAATGATGAAGCCAAAGTTATATATTGCCAAAAGGGGAAAGTGTTACATCCGAGGCATTACACATGCCTTCGTCGAAACTTTGCCTGTCTTCGGGTTCAACCCCCCCCCCCCCATGCGCATAGAACCAAGTCCTGCACCTGGGGGGCCAGCTCCTAGTAACCGGAGTGACACCTGCATCCTCCATCTCTTTCTCAAACTTATCCCACATAGGCATTGCCATCGCGTAGCCACCTGGCCCCAGGTTATGGAACTTATCCTTTTTTTCGGCATTCTTCTTGTTTATTCTCGACCGTTCCTTAGCTAATTCTGAATCCTTGAATTTCACGAAATCGTCCCAATGAGCACTTTGCTTCTCTAGTGTTCCCTCGAATACTGGAGTCTTCCTTCCTCCCTTGATGTACTTGTCCCATTCATGATTCTTGTGGTTCTTGAATGCAACCGCCATCTTTCTAAGAGCAACGTCCTTGACTTTCTGCACATCTGCTTCTGTGAAATGATCTGGTAGGGTGAAATGTTCCATGAGAGTATCCCAAAGCAGACTTTTTTGTCTGTCGTCGATAAAAGTACGATCTGGACGTGGCTTTGCTGGCTCTCTCCATTCTTGAAGGGAGATCGGGAGTTGGTCCTTCACAAGAACTCCGCACTGACGAACGAACTTGTCCGCAAACTTCTTAGGTGCTAATGGTTCGCCATTTGGTCTGATTGCCTCGATATTGTACTTTACGCCCTCCTTCAACAATTTGTTCGGGACTCGTTTTGTCCTGTTGCCTGAAGATTTGCTCGATCCAGATGGCTGAAAGAAGAAAGATCGATTCGTTAATATATCTTCAACTCATTTAAAACATGTGATGATCACCAGATGTGCCTGCTTATATACATATATATACCTCGCCGGTCTTTGTTGTTTCAAGATCAACATTTTCTTCGTCATCATCATAATCGTAGTTCATGACTTCATCAATTCGGTCGTCGCGATCGAATATCATATCACCCTCTCCGGTGTTGTTTAGAAATTCGGGGCCGTCATAATCTTCTTCATTCTGATCATCATCTGGCCCGCGAGGATGGCGTATCATATCGAACATGGTCTGTTCTCCCACTCTGCCGGTATTGTCCGCCATAGCTTTTATTTAACTAATCCAAAAGAAATATAAAACAATTTAGTATTCAAATTATGTCGTCTCGAATAATAGATATAATCTCGAATACATCGTCTCGAATAATAGATATAATCTCGAATACATCGTCTCGAATAATAGATATAATCTTGAATACATCGTCTCGAATAATATATAATCTCGAATACATCGTCTCGAATAATATATAATATCGAATACATCACCGGCTAGGTAGCTAATAAAGACCGAATACTACAGAAGAATCTAGGACACTCGCGGTTCCTGCGGCGCGGACGGTGGACACCCAAAGAGAAGGAACCCTCACATGATCATAGCTGAAGTGAGATCCCTGAAGAAACTGCCGGGTATTGGAGAACCTGCCGCCCTCTAACGCAACCATGTAGCGATGGACGTGCTCGTCCTCCTCCCTGACACGACGACGTACCACCTCCGGCGGGGCCGACTCCCTCCGCACCGAAACTGGCCCAGGCGAACGCCACCAAACGAGATCAGGGTCGACGACGGGACCCGGGGCCGGGTTTCTCATCAAGCGGCGCGCCCCTCCAGGCAGCACCTCCCAGTGCCAGCCCGGCGGAGCCCAGTCCCGGACATGGGTCAGCCGGACGTCGTCGCGGACGGGTCGACGGCGAGGATGTGGGCAGGGCCTCATCGAGAACAAATACTAGCTATATGCCCGCAAAAAGTAACATTTTTTAAATGATTCGATTTTGATAACTAAAATTTCTAACATTTCTAACAATGCTATATAACTAACATTTCTATAACATTTCTAATATTTCTATAACTAAAAAACAGAAAATTATTATAACATTTCTATATATATAACAAACATTTGTATAACATTTCTAATATTTCTAGAACTAAAAAAAGAAAAATTTCTAACTTTTTTTATAACTATTTCTGTAACTTAAAAACAGAAAAATTTCTAACAATTCTAACATTTCTATAACATTTCTAACAATGCTATATAACTAACTATTTCTATAACTAAAAAAAGAAAAATTTCTAACATTCTATATGCAAATTTATAACATATATATATATATAGGGTGGGTCTATTCTCATAACACTCCTTAAGACCTTATTCTCATAACAAAAACCTTATTCTCATAACACCCCCACTTAAATAGGTTTCTAGCGCGGAGCGCCCCGAGGACAGCAACCATTGCCCCGCCTCCTACCCCGCGCTGCCGCCCCGCCTCCTTCCCCCAGCACCGTCACGCCGGCTCCTACCCTGATGCAGTGCAGTTAGGAAGCGCAAAAAAACGCTCGCTGCCATTATTCGTCGGTCGCACCGTTTCGAAAACTGCTCTTAAACCATGCGAAATCTCGAAAAGTGTTCAACATGGCGAAGTTGCGTCTACTCCATAGCTTTTCAACGGTATATTACACACATAATTCCGATAAACGGTTAAAAAACTAGAGCAAAAAAGATACCGAAAAAATAACACGTACAGTTTTTTCAAACATGTAGTTCATCGTTTTCAAAACTGCTCTTAAACCGTGCGGAATCTCGAAAAGTGTTCAACATGGAGAAGTTGCGTTTACTCCATAGCTTTTCAACGGTATATTACACGCATAATTCCGATAAACGGTTAAAAAACTAGAGCAAAAAAGGTACCGAAAAAACAATACGTACAGTTTTTTCAAACATGTAGTTCACGGTTTTCAAAACTGCTCTTAAACCGTGCGGAATCTCGAAAAGTGTTCAACATGGAGAAGTTGCGTCTACTCCATAGCTTTTCAACGGTATATTACACGCATAATTCCGATAAACGGTTAAAAAACTAGAGCTAAAAAGGTACTGAAAAAACAACACGTACAGTTTTTTCAAACATGCAGTTCACCATTTTCAAAACTGCTCTTAAACCGTGCGGAATCTCGAAAAGTTTTCAACATGGCGAATTTGCGTCTACTCCATAGTTTTTCAACGGTATATTACACGCATAATACTGATAAACGGTTAAAAAACTAGACCAAAAAAACGCAGTTCGGAAGTTTTTTCAAACATGCAGTTCACTGGTCTATGTGTTGCAGTAACACGCAGTTCGGAAGCACAAAAAAAACGCGTCGATTTGGTTGTCGCGAAAAACAGAGTTTCCGCGTTTTTGTAATTTCAAAACTGCTTTTAAACCGTAATGAATTAGAGGATGTGTTCTATATGAAAAAGTAGCATCTCGACAATATCTTTTCAACGGTGTATCATTTGGATCATTTCGACCAACGTTTTGTAAAAATTTCACGAAAAACGGCCACTGCCCTTCGTAGTCAGCCGCACAATTTTTAAATTTAATTAAAAACCGTAATGAATCTCAAAAACAATTCCACATATGAAAGTTGCGCCTCGTTTGTAGCTTTCCAACGGTATATTACACGCCTTGTTTCGACAAACGGTTAGAAAACTGAAGTGAAAACAGTACCGAAAATTTGAAAAAATTTGAAAAACACAATTCCGTGATTTAGTAAATTCAAAACTGCTGTTAAACCGTAGCGAATTAGAAAAAATAATACATATGAAAAAGATGCGCGCCGACGATACCTTTCCAACGGTGTATCATACGTTTAATTCCGGCGAGCGGTTTAGAAAAAATCGCAAAAAAACGCTCGCTGCCATTCGTTGTGAGCCGCACGATTTTCGAAACTGCTCTTAAACTATGATGAATTTTGAAAAGTGTTCCACATGGCGAAGTTGCGTCTACTACATAGCTTTTCAACGGTATACTACACGCATAATTCCGATAAACGGTTAGAAAACTAGAGTAAAAAAGGTATCGAAAAAACAACACGTACAATTTTTTCAAACATGAGGTTCTGTTGCAGTATTTGTGCAGTGCGCATAGCTTTCCAATGCAGTAAAACAAAGCAGTTCGGAAGTGTTATGAGAATATTATTCTCATAATGTTATGAGAATAGACCGGCTATATATATATATATATATATATATAATTCTAACAATTTGACATTAATCTAATTCATCTAGATAAAACTAACTCTAAAATTTATAACATTTCTATATATATAAGGAAAAAACAGAAAAATTTATAAAATTTCTATATAACTAACATTTCAAATATTTCTATAACTAAAAAACAGAAAAATTGCTAACATTTCTATAAATATTTCTATAACTAAAAAACAGAAAAATTTATAACATTTCGATATAACTAACATTTCTAATATTTCTATAAATAAAAAATTTATATAACTAACATTTCTATAAATATTTCCATAACTAAATATCAGTATGTGTGTGTGTGTGTGTGTGGACATGGCGGCCAGGGCACAGGAGCTCACCGGCAAGGCGCGACGACGGGGGGCGGCGACGGCGATGGGTCGGGGCACGGCGACGGGGACGGGCCAGGCGGGGACGACGGGAGGACGGGTCGTGGCGCAGCGACGGGGACGGGGACGGCGACGTCTAGGCGACGGGATTGCGACGGCTAGGCGATGGGACGGCGACGGGGGCGGCGGCGACGGCGACGGGGGCGACGACGAGGGGCGGCGGCGACATGGCAGAGGAGAAGAAAGCAGAGGGAGAACGAAACTGTCGATTTTTTTGAAGGGTTTTCTTATATAGAACACACCTTTGGTACCGGTTGGAGCCACCAACCGGTACTAAAGGCCTGTTTTGGCCAGGCCAAGCGGCGGGAAGCGCACCCCCTTTAGTACCGGTTGGTGGCTCCAACCGGTACTAAAGACACCCCTTTAGTACCGGTTGGTGCCACGACCCCATACTAAAGGGGGTGCGCTGACGCAGGTGCGGTGCGGCAAGTTTAGTCCCACCTCGCTAGCTGAGGGGCAGCCGCACTGGTTTATAAACCCCGCCGCGGCTGCTCCTTCGAGCTCCTCTCTACTGCAGGCTTGTGGGCCTAACT
Organism: Secale cereale; assembly: GCA_902687465.1. Classification (NCBI taxonomy): domain Eukaryota; kingdom Viridiplantae; phylum Streptophyta; class Magnoliopsida; order Poales; family Poaceae; genus Secale; species Secale cereale. Next base: position 784,906,425 of record LR738713.1, on the reverse strand, counting down.
TTGCCGCGCTGCCCTGTGAGTCTGCTGGGCCTTTATGGGCCTGCAAATACAGGCCCAGGGCCCTGCAGGCCCACTAGGTAGACGCAAACAATTTTTTTATATGGTATTTCATTTTATATCTAACTAAAATTTTTATATCTAAAATTTATCTATCTAACATTGCCGCAAATATATCTAAAATTTCTATCTAACATTTCTATATCTAAAATTTTATATCTAAAATTATCTAACAAACATTTTATATCTCATTTAACTCTCTAAAAAAATCAGTAAATGAATGAAAAATACCAAATGAATTCAGAAAGGGTTAATAATTGATTCTGTGGATTTGAATGGTGCATTTTGAACACACAACAAGTCTGGAGTTCAAAAAAGTTCAAAAAAATGCAATGCCTTTGTAACATATGAGTTTTCGTCCTAAACCCTGATACCTCGAAAGAGATTGTCCATTTTGTACACGAAGTGCATCCAGTTTTTGCCGTGACCCTCTCTACTTTTTTGCACATGCCATGTGGGTGAAATGATGATACCACGCCAAGTTTCAACCTTTTCAGACTTCAATTTGTAGTGCTTTTCATTTTCACGGTCATTTAGCTCTCTCAAAACAAATCAGTAAATGAATGAAAAATACCAAATGAATTCAGAAAGGGCTAATAATTGATGATGTGGATTTGAATGGTGCATTTTGAACACACGAAAACTATGGAGTTCAAAAAAATGCAATGCCTTTGTAACATATGAGTTTTCGTCCTAAACCCTCATACCTCGAAAGAGATTGTCCATTTTGTACACGAAGTGCATCCAGTTTTTGCCGTGATCCTCTCTACTTTTTTGCACATGCCATGTGGGTGAAATGATGATACCATGCCAAGTTTCAACCTTTTCAGAGTTCAATTTGTAGTGATTTTCAATTTCACAGTCATTCAGCTCTCTCAAAACAAATCAGTAAATGAATGAAAAATACCAAATTAATTGAGAAAGGGCTGATAATTGATGATGTGGATTTGAATGGTGCATTTTGAACACACAAAAAGTCTGGAGTTCAAATAAGTTAAAAAAAAGATGCAATGCTCGTTAATTAGCTTCAAGCCTTTCAGAAGAGTGTACAAAGCACTGCACATAGCTCCGTGCAGTCTATACTATTCCTCAAGGTTTGAAGCTAAGCAACGTGCAGGTGAACATTGCGCCTCTCCCACATTGTGTGTGCACTCAAGGCTTATAAACCGCTCCTAGTGCCTCTCTCTTCGCGAGGTGGGACTAAAAATCAGCTTACTAAGATACTCTAGTACCGGTTCATGCCATGAGCCGGTAATAAAGGTGCCTAGCCTGACAACAGCCTGACACAGCATCATTAGTACCGGTTCGTGGCATGAACCGGTACTAGAGGTTGCCCACAAACCGGTACTAATGATCTCCGCCCGCCTAGCCGTTGGAACCGGCACTAATGGTCACATTAGTGCCGGTTCTATTAGAAACCGGGACTAATGTGCTTCACGTTTGACCCTTTTTCTATTAGTGACAATAGGTAATGTTTGTTCATAATTATACAATAATGTTAGAGCAGTACATGATGGGATTTTATTGATCATATGCACTAACCCCGTCACTAAAATTTCGGTTAAGTTTTGTGTGGATGAAGTGTTCGAAGATCGAGGAGGTCTCGATGTGAGAAGAAGGAGGAGAGGCAAGAGCTCAAGCTTGGGGACGACCAAGGCACCCCAAGTAAATATTCAAGGAGACTCAAGCGTCTAAGCTTGGGGATGCCCCGGAAGGCATCCCATCTTTCTTCAACAAGTATCAGTATGTTTTCGGATTCGTTTCGTTCACATGATATGTGTAAACTCTTGGAGCGTCGTGTGCCTTTTCTTTTTATTTTCATAAATGCACCATGCTGGTATGATATAGTCCTTGGTTGACTTATAGAAAGCTCTTTGCAGTTCACTTATATCTTTTGAGTATGGCTTTATAGAATGCTTCATGTGCTTCACTTATATCATTTGAAGTTTCGATTGCCTGTTTCTCTTCACATAGAAAACCGCCATTTGTAGAATGCTCTATTCCTTCACTTATATTTGTTAGAGCGTGGGCATATCTTTTGTAGAAAGAATTTAAACTCTCTTGCTTCACTTATATCTATTTATAGAGTTGACAGGAATTGGTCATTCACATGGTTAGTCATAAAATCCTACATAAACTTGTAGATCGCTTAATATGATATGTTTGATTCCTTGCAATAGTTTTGCGATATAAAGATCGTGATATTAGAGTCATGCTAGTGGGTAGTTGTGGATTGTAGAAATACTTGTGTTGAGGTTTGTGATTCCCGAAGCATGCACGTAAGGTGAACCGTTATGTGATGAAGTCGGAGCATGATTTATATTTTGATCGTCATCCTTTGTGTCACTAGTAGAAAATGGGCCATTAGTCCCGGTTCATAAGGGCCTTTAGTCCCGGTTTTGGATCCGGGAATAAAGGGTCGATACAAATGCTCGACCCTTTAGTCCCGGTTCTTTATACGAACCGGGAATAAAGGCTCTCCACGTGGCTGCTTGCTAGAGCTCCAACCGGGACTACAGGTAATTTTACAATTTTTTTTTGAATTTTTCCGATTTTCAAATTTCTGAATTATTTTACAATTTATTCTCTAATCACCCACCCCACATCACTTCTCAATTTAACCACTAATCTCTATTCACCCCTTATCATTCCAAATCATCTAACTTCCCGGCCGGTCACCCATCCTCTCACTACTCCAGCCTGAGCATGCTTAACTTTCGGGTTCTATTCCCCCTCGTTTCCAAGACTACACTTGTTGTTTTCCTGACAATAGTAAGATGTCAATCCTATTAACCTTCAGGAGTTTAGCTTGAGCATGAAGTCACACATTTCACTGTTTGAGTTTGAAACTATTATTCAAAAAAAATATTTTGTAACACTAATATTTCTTGAATAAGTAGTTTGACCATAGTTTGACCATAGTTTGACCAGATTTGACCAAAATTCAAAAAAACTGAAATAATTATTTAGTAACACTAATATTCTTGAATAATTATTTAGTAACACTAATACTTCTTGAATAAGTAGTTTGACCAGATTTAACTAAAATTCAAAAAAACTGAAATTTGAGCATATCTTTTTTTCCTTTTAGAATTTGAGGATTCTAAAAAATTGCAAACAGACGGATTTTCATGCTAAACATTTTGATATATTATATATGTTTTTTTGACATCGTATGCAAAAGTTATAGCCATTTTACTTCTTCATAACACTTTTTTACAAAACATGTCCAAATTTAAGTTTTAAATTTTCCTAACTACTAGATGTAGTAATATAACTACATCTCGAAGGATTTTATTTTTTGAAGTTTTTATCATTTTCTTTTGTTTTTTTCAAAACTGAAATGGCGATCCACTAAGGGGGGGGGGGTAGAGTTTGAGAAATGGGCCCTTTAGTACCGGTTTGAGACACGAACTGGGACTAAAGGGCATCGCACCATTTAGTCCCGGTTCGTAACTCAAACCGGGACTAAAGGTCTAATCTTTAGTCCCGGTTTGAGACACGAACCGGGACTAAAGGGTGCGATGCACTTTAGTCCCGGTTCATGTCTCAAACCGGGACTAAAGGTCCCATTTGAACCGAGACTAATGCCTTTTTCACACAAACTGGGACTAATGGTCACATTAGTGCCGGTTCGTAATGCAACCGGGACTAATGCCTTTAGCCGCTCGAACCAAAGCCCTGTTTTCTACTAGTGTGTGGAGGTCGGGATCGCGCGATGGTTAACTCCTACCAACCCTTCCCCTAGGAGCATGCGTGTAGTACTTTGTTTCGATTGCTAATAATTTTTTGCAATAAGTATGTGAGTTCTTTATGACTAATGTTGAGTCCATGGATTATACGCACTCTCACCCTTCCACCTTGCTAGCCACTCTAGTACCGCGCAATTTTCGCCGATGCATCAAACCACCTTATACCCTTCCTCAAAACAGCCACCATACCTACCATTATGGCATTTCCATAGCCATTCCGAGATATATTGCCATGTAACTCCATAGATCCGTTTGTTATGACACGCACCATCATTGTCATATTGCCTTGCATGATCGTAAGACAGCTAGCATGATGTTTTCATGGCTTGACATGGCTTGTCCATTTTTTGATGTCATTGCTATGCTAGATCATTGCACATCCCGGTACACCACCGGAGGCATTCATATAGAGTCATACTTTGTTCTAGTATCGAGTTGTAAGTAAATAAAAGTGTGATGATCATCATTATTAGAGCATTGTACCGTGTGAGGAAATAAATATAAAAAAGAGAAAGGCCAAATAAAAAAAAGAGATGCCCCCCCCAAAAAGCCCCCTCCAAAAAAATGAGAGAAAATAGAGAAGGGACAATGCTACTATCCTTTTCCACACTTGTGCTTCAAAGTAGCACCATAATCTTCATGATAGAATGTCTCTTGTTTTGTCACTTTCATATACTAGTGGGAATTTTCATTATAGAACTTGGCTTGTATATTCCAACGATGGGCTTCCTCAAAATGCCCTAGGTCTTCATGAGCAAGCAAGTTGGATGCACACCCACTAGTTTTCTTTTGAGCTTTCATACACTTATAGCTCTAGGGCATCCGTTACATGACAATCCCTACTCACTCACATTGATATCGATTAATGGACATCTCTAGAGTCCATTGATTTGCCTAGTTGATGTGAGACTTTCTCCCTCCTTTTGTATATCACCACCTTCTATTCCACCCATAGTGCTATGTCCATGGCTCACGCTCATGTATTGCCTGAAAGTTGAAAAAGTTTGACAATACTAAAGTATGAAACAATTGCTTGGCTAAAACCGGGGTTGTGCATGATTTAAATATTTTGTGTGGTGAAGATGGAGCATAGCGAGACCATATGATTTTGTAGGGATAACTTTCTTTGGCCATGTTATTTTGAAAAGACATGATTGCTTTATTAGTATGCTTGAAGTATTATTGTCTTAATGTCAAATGATAGACTATTGCTTCGAATCACTCGTGTCTTAATATTCATGCCATGATTAGATTACATGATCAAGAATGTGCTAGGTAGCATTCCACATAAAAAATTATCTTTTTTATCATTTACCTACTCAAGGACGAGCAGGAATTAAGCTTGGGGATGCTGATACGTCTCCGTCGTATCTATAATTTTTGATTGTTGCATGCCAATATTCTACAACTTTCATATACTTTTGGCAACTTTTTATACAATTTTTGGGACTAACATATTGATCCAGTGCCCAGTGCCAGTTCCTGTTTGTTGCATGTTTTTTGTTTCGCAGAATATCCATATCAAACGGAGTCCAAACGGGATAAAAATGGACGAAGATTTTTTTGTAATATATGTGAATTTTGGGAAATGGAACCAACATGAGACGATGCCCGAGTGGCCCACGAGGGTGGGGGGCGCGCCCTGGGACCTCGTGCCCACTCCGTAAGGCGGTTGATGCCCTTCTTTCGCCGCAAGAAAGCTAATATCCGGATAAAAATCATGTCCAAAATTCAGCCCAATTGGAGTTACGGATCTCCGGGAATTTAAGAAACGGTGAAGGGCCAGAATCTGCAAACGCAGAAACACACACAGAGAGAGAGAGACAGATCCAATCTCGGAGGGGCTCTCGCCCCTCCCACGCCATGGAGACCATGTACCAGAGGGGAAACCCTTCTCCCATCTAGGGAGAAGGTCAAGGAAGAATAAGAAGGAGGGGGGATCTCCCCCCTCGCTTCCTGTGGCACCGGAGTGCCGCCGGGGCCATCATCGTCACCACAATCTGCGCCAACAACTTCACCGCCATCATCACCAACTCTTCCCCCCTCTATGCAGCGGTGTAACTCCTCTGCTACCCGCTGTAATCTCTACTTAAACATGGTGCTCAACGCTATATATTATTTCCCAATGATGTATGGCTATCCTATGATGTTTGAGTAGATCCGTTTTGTCCTATGGGTTAATTGATGATCGTGATTGGTTTGAGTTGCATGTTTTATTATTGGTGCTGTCCTATGGTGCTCTCCGTGTCGCGCAAGCGTGAGGGATCCCCGCTGTAGGGTTTGCAATATGTTCATGATTTGCTTATGGTGGGTGGCGTGAGTGACAGAAGCACAGACCCGAGTAAGTAGGTTGTTTGCGTATGGGAATAAGAGGACTTGATACTTTAATGCTATGGTTGGGTTTTACCTTAATGATCTTTAGTAGTTGCGGATGCTTGCTAGAGTTCCTATCATAAGTGCATATGATCCAAGAAGAGAAAGTATGTTAGCTTATGCCTCTCCCTCAAATAAAATTGCAATAGTGATTACCGGTCTAGTTATCGATTGCCTGGGGACAAATAACTTTCTCTTGACAAAAAGCTCTCTACTAAAACTAATTTAGTTGTGTCTTTATCTTAACAGCCCCTAGTTTATATTTACGCACTCTTTATTATCTTGAAAACCTATCCCACAAAAACTACAAAGTACTTCTAGTTTCATACTTGTTCTAGGTAAAGTAAACTTCAACCGTGCGTAGAGTTGTATTGGTGGTCGATAGAAATTGAGGGAATATTTGTTCTGCCTTTAGCTCCTCGTTGGGTTCGACACTCTTACTTATTGAAAGAGGCTACAACAGATCCCCTACACTTGTGGGTTATCATGCCCCGCCTCCCGAAAGTCTCGCTGTAGACCAGTCCCGCCGCCGGTACGCCCAGGCCCAGATGGGGCCCGTAGGGACCAGATCTGGGCCGAGCGCCGCCGCCTGGACCCGCCACTGCGCCACCCCGCCGCCAACGATGACGCCGCCGTCCAGCCGCCCGCCCGCCTGCCCGCGCGTCACCGGGGAACCCCGCCGCCACCCAGCCGTCGCTGCCTAGGAGCACCTCCCGATGCAGCTCCGCCCCGCACCAGAGAGCCACCGGGAGGGGAAGGTCAGGGGGCCACCGCCACCAGCGACCCCGGGGCGAGGACGGCCGCGGGCGTCAGCGACGGCGACGGGAGGAAGGGGAGAGGTGGGGGCTGGAGGAGGAGGGAGACTAAGCACGGCCGGTCGCCCGTGGGGCGACGCGGTTTCGAGAGGAGGAGGGGATGGAGCCAATTCTCCCGTCGGTGGTAAGGAAAGAGATCGTTCTCTTGCCCTGTTACGAGGACACCACGACGTGGGATAAGAACCTGAAGCTCTGTCTGGTGGTCCACAAGCGGCAACCCGTAGCTGCCCTTGCCGGTCAGTCGAGTTCATCTTGCCTCTGAAACTGAACAATTTCATTAGACAAATTTGCGGATAACACCCTGCCACACATATTGTCACTCCCCACACGATAATGCTTATTGAGAAGAATGACCTACAAGGCTACAAACCACACGATAATGCTTGTTGAGAAGAATGACCTACAAAACTCAAACCTTTAATTTCTCTCGCTCTGTGTTTGAATCTATGTTGGGGCTCAAAATTAGTCTTTTAAAAATGTGGCCATCTTTTTGGATTGTACCCTGGATGTGCCCAAGATTACTAATAACAAGTTAAATTGTAAACATGGGATCCTTCCTCCGCCTCCATTTTTTGACAAAAAACCTCTTTTTACTAAGGGTTTTTACTCTATCTATACGACCGGGTATCTCAGAGGCTTGGGGGTCGTCGACACTTCCAATATGAATAAGTGTCGCGTGATGAAGCTGTGCTGGTAGCCTCTTCAACCAATAGATGCTCTCCTACAAAGAGAGCCTTGGCTCTATGGTTAGGCATGTGATTGTGCAGCCTAGTGACCTAAGTTCAATTTCTAGAATTGACATGTGATGCACTGTGGTTTTTTCTCATTTATTGAGGATCAAGCTTGGTGTATGGTGGAACCACTGATTAAGAAATATCATGATACTCATTTTAAAATTTACGAGGACCATGTTTATCTTGGTAGTCGTACTAAAATGTTTGTATGCATCTGTAGTTGGTGCAGAGGCCGGGAAGTGAAATTCTCTCCCGTTTTTAGGTCTCTTTTAGGAGATCTGACCCTCGCGTCGACTCCCCAGGGACGAACACTCTGGCAACCACAGACCCTCGCGCTGCTGCTTCCCCATCCACCGCTGCCGCCGGCGTAGGCCACAGTAGTGGTGGCCTGACGCCAAAGGAAGAGGATATGGAAGCGACGACAATCTCTTGGTGCAGCTGGAGCGTGGCCGAGAGGGAGTTGCCCGCAGTGGCCAGGGCATCGCCCTGGTCGTGCGGTGGCCGCGCTACCCTCGACGACCCGTGGTATCCGAGGTCTCCGTGATGGTGGGCATGGCGGCGGCCGTGGATCTGGATCCCACCCAGATTCGATGTCAACTCTTCATGTGGATGGTCGGCGACGCGATGAGTGCTCCGGTGAGGGGATGGAGGATATCCGCCGGATAACCTGTTGCAACATACGTCTTCATGGCGAAGCTCTGCGTGGTTCTAGCCACCTGCGAGATCGGGACGACGTGGCTTCCGGTGAAAACCGCGCCTGACTGCGGTCTTCGCAAACGGTCATGGCATCTCTGACATCGTTAGGCATGGGCAATTGTATACAATCAGGTGTAAACATTTCAGACATAGATCGCATTCCAGTGAGTTTTTGAATTTTCTCTACTGGATGCAAATGTTTTTTTCGGATAATCAAGTCAAATATCAACCAAATCACCCAAAGGCTTTACTTGGCAGAAACTAATTGAAACATAAAGATACAACCATAAGAGTAGCATAACTGTGTGAACACTCAAGAACATAAAAAAATAAGATAACTATTGGGTTGCCTCCCAACAAGCGCTATTGCTTTACACCCCTAGTTAGGCGTAATGCATTGTTTCAAGTATTGACATTTTTAGTTCTTACCCCATATAGGTAGTTCTCATAATTGATTCATATGGTCGTCTATATCTTTTCCTAGGGTAGTGTTCCATCCCTTTCTTTAATGGGAATTGAAACCTTATGGTTCCTACTTTCATATCAATAATAGCTCCAATGGTGCGTAGGAAAGGTCACCAAGTATTATAGGACAAGACGGATTGTATTCAATATCAAGCACAATAAAATCCACGGGCACATAATTTCTATTATCAAGAATGAGCACATCATTTATTCTATCCAATGGGTTTTTAATAATGGGATCCATTAAGTGCAAGTTAAGGGAACATTCATCCATATCAACGAGGCCTAACACATCACATAAAGATTTTGGTATTGTGAAAACGCTAGCACCTAAATCACATAGAGCATTACATTTATAATATTTAATCTTTACTTGAATAGTAGGTTTCTCATTCATCATGCAACTATCTTGGTATGAAAATTTCTAACTCTAGTTTTTCTTCATAAGCTTTGATCCTAGCTTCAACGATATGTTTAGTAAAAACCTTATTTTGTTCATAAGCATTGAGTAAATTATCATGGATTGCAACAAGGAAATACACTCAACTAAAGAAAAACTATCATAATTAAAGTCCTTGTAATCCAAAGTAGTGGGCACATCACTAGTTAAAGTCTTTGACCTCTTCAAACCCACTTTTATCATTTTTATCATCAAGATTATCATCCTCCGAACTATTGGGATGCCTTCTAGCTAAATTTGACATTTCTCCAGTCCCTTTTTCATCAAGTTGTATATCACTAAACAAATTTGCAATAGGTGAGACACCGAATATTTTAATATCTTCATGATCACTAGTAAAAGACTCGGGTTTAGCGTTCATCTTATTAATTAGTGTAGTTTGTATATTTGAAATCTTTCCTGGGAAACTTTCAGTATGAGCTAACTGGGATTAAAGGCTGGCAACATCAAGATTATCCTCATCAAGTTGTTTGTTAATAGCATCTAACAAAGTATAGTGTTCTTTAAGCTCTATAGTAAAGAATTTATTATGCTAAAACTGAGTGAATATGAAGACCTTAGTGATTTTCTCAATTTCAGCCAACCTTCTATGATTAGAACTAGCAAAATAATTATCACAAGACAGAGTGACAACAAAGCAAATGAGGAAAGCAACAAAGCAAATATTTTTGTGTTTTCGTATTTTTTAAGAGAAGCGGAGGAGATGAAAACGATCGGCAAAGGCAAATAAAAAGTAGAGCAAGTAAATGATAGTTTGTGCGAAGGTACTTGATATGTTTTGATGATGTCTCCCTAGCAATGACGCCAAAAATTCTTCTAGCTACGAGCCGTGTTGGTATTTCCCCAGAGAGGAGAGGAGGCTATAGTACAACAGAGATAAGTATTTCCCTCAGTTAATAACGAAGGTTATTAATCCAGTAGGAGAATGACACAAAGCCTCGTTAAACTCTTTAATTACAAGGATCAAATCTTGCAGCGGTACATAAAAAAATTGCAAAACAAATAAAAAGTAAGTAAATTGTAGCAAGGTTTTGTATGTTTTATGTATATGGTAAAAGTAGACCCGGGGCCCAAAGTTTTCATAGAGGCCTCTCTCTCGAACACATAACATATGGTGGGTGAACAAATTACTGTTGGGCAATTGATAAAAAAGCGCATAGTTATGACGATATCTAACACAATGATCATATATATAGGCATCACGTCCGAGATAAGTAGACCAACTCCTACATGCTTCTACTATCATTATTCCACCGATAAACCGCTATCTAGCATGCATCTAGGGTATTAAGTTAATGACAAACTGAGTAACGCCTTAAGTCAGATGACATGATGTAGACAAAGTAAACTCAACTAGTATGAATAAACCCCATCATTTTAAGCTTAATGGCAACAATACAAAGACATGTCTTGTCCCCTTCAGTCACTGGGATATAGAGCATCATCATATTGAACCCACTACAAAGCACCACCCCCACTGAAGATAAATCAATCTAGTTGGCCAAACCAAACAGATAGATCAGAGAGAAATACAAATCTACAAAAATCTGGCATAATAAAGTTCAGAAGATGCTCAATTAATATTCATAGATAATCTGATCATAAACCCGCAATTCAACGGATCCCAACAAACACACTACAAAAGAAGATTACCTCTGATAGAACTGCAAGAACATCGAGGAGAACTGTCAGGACCGATCCTTCAGTAAAATAATTACCAGAAGACCGACCTTTTTATTGAACCAGCGAGGAAGAATATTTCTTGCTGGTAGACAATTCCTTGATATAGAATTCCAGTACACTGAATATTATACAAGGTTGAGCTGGGGTTACTCAACAATTTTTATTACAAGCGCACCAATATAGTACATAAAGGCGGGTATGACACAAGGCAGGGTGGCATACTACTAACTCGTAATAAAAGGTGGTGGTTATGTCACAATGAAGTGAGTGACGTGACTCCAATATAATATAGTTCTTCGAATGTCGGAGTGAGACCCGATGAATTTATTTGGTGGTAGGCGGAAGCGGTTATATCACAGTGATCAATTCCAGGATCGCAAGAGACTGACTGGGACTCCACTAGACGTCGGGCTCGCTATCGAACTCTTCATCCATGAGATCGCCTTCGTCCACATCTGGCCAAATCAACAAGCCAGGTGAGTACTTTGAATGTACTCGCAAGACAGTTCGGACTTAAGATATAACAAATGCCAACATGATGCATATGAGTATTCCAAAAAATAAACGACCGGATAAAAATATTAGTGTGCTGTATGCAACAATAGGAGTCGGGCGGTAATCCTCCAGAAATCTATAAGATAAATGGAAGGAAACCCAACGAGTGTCTGAGTGACGCCTCGTGAGAAAATAATAAAAGGAAACAGGCCTCAGTCGGGCATCTGAGCGACACCACATAAAAGGGCTTATAGCAAAAATAAATAACAAGAATGCCTCAGTCGGACGTCTGAGCGACATCGCATAAAGGCTTATAAATAAAAGGAATGCCATAGTCGGACGTCTGAGCGACATCACATAAAGGGCTTATAAATAAAAAGAATGCCACAGTCGGACGTTTGAGCAACATCACATAAAGGGCTTATAATAAAAAAGAATGCCACAGTCGGACGTCTGAGCGACATCACATAAAGGGCTTATAAATAAAAAGAATGCCACAGTCGGACGTCTGAGCGACATCACATAAAGGGCTTATAAATAACAAGAATGCCACAGTCGGACGTCTAAGCGACATCACATAAAGGGCTTATAAATAACAATAGTATAATGATGAAATAGTTCTGGAAGTAAATCAATACTGAGATAGTTGGTGAGTTTATCTACCAAATGAACTGGACGAAAACACTACTCTTGTTACCATCAAGGATTTACTAGAGACGGTCACCGGGTCGACACGAAGATTGACCCTTGGCCATAAACATGGCTACTGGAAGAATTTAACTCTACAGAGCTTGTACTATTAACTCATAGCCAATGGATTCTACTAGCCACGGGGACTATTTCCGCCTACGGTGTTTTAGCAGAAACCCAACTAACTAGTACACACCCATTTCACATCCTGTTGTCTGGAATCACCCGCGACAACATTCACGAAAAATCTTAAGATGGGGAGGCTACAACCTCGATTAGCATGGGATCAAATTTATATATGCGCGCTCTAAGGGGTGCCCCCCTCTCGGTCCCAACCGGAAACACCCATGCCCCCTGACCGGATGACGGGCTTTAATCCAGGACCATGGAACCCTCATCCCGGCCCCTCTACTTGGTGTGTACTCGGAAAGTGGTTTACCACTGACTAGACCGCAATCTTAACAAACAGCCTATGATAGTACCAAAAAGGAGATGAATGGAATCACGACATGATCTCCGTTGATACTGAGTTAACCAACTACTGGCATGCTCCAACAAAACCAGCATTCCACCCATCATGTCACCACATGATCGAGGTGGTTCAAACATTATCATTCGGGGCTCACCCGAAGCTTGCTTGCATGAAATATAACCATACACCAATGCTTATATGACCATGCTTATGAGAAGAACTACTCGAGAAAACATGCAACACACTCATCATATGAAAGGTTCAAACATGCTTGCCTGGTTCTGAGAAGTCGGAGTCTAACTCGGTGTGGTTCGCGGCTCCGTCACGTCCTTCGGTATCTACGTAATAAAGCAAATGGATACTAACATAAATACCGCGTGTGCAAATAAAGTTGCTCCAATTTTTTTCACATAAATATGACAAAAAACTAGACAGAAAACTAAAGAGGACAGAAAAAGAATCAACTCAAAATCATCTTTAGTTAAAAAGATATTAGAGTTTCCGTCCAGGGACTCATCTGTAATGAAACAGAAAAGTTTCAGGGGCTTGAACATAAAACAGCAAAGCAAATCGGTATGCAGTACGCCATCTGAAGGAGAAAACGTACTTTGCCCGAAGGCGCTTACAGAAAAACGGTTCGGGGGAGAGGTGAGAGGCTGACGAGGGGCCCCACTCGTCGGGTTTGAACTCTGAGACAGAGTCGCGCCGGCGCCAAGTGCTGCGGTGGTCGCCGGCGCTGATCCACGGCGAGCTAGGGGGAGTAAAGGGTAAGTATGGCTTCCTGGTGTTCTTCCGTGTCGATTGGTGGTGGAGTTGAGCGTCGGCGAGCCCCACGTCGACGGCGACCCTGTCTCCGGCGGACGGTGGCTCAGGTGGTCGTGGGCCTCGTCGGAGAGGATATCTGGGGTCAAATTGGAGTGGGGGTCAGGTTTAGGTAGGTGTCAGGGTGCTACGCTCGAGTCCACGGCGGCGGAGGAGCTCTCACCAGAGGGAATGCTGCTGGAGCCCGAGGCGGACGGAGTTGGCCGGAGTTGGAGAAGAAGGGCCCCTCGAGGCTCTTCCAGAGGCTCAGCGCGGTCTAGGGTGATGGTGGAGGTGTGCGGGCTCGAGAACGAGCTCGGGGGTGCTTTATATAGCCGGCCCGAGGCGGTTGCCGTGAACGGGATAAGTCCGGCGAGTGATTACGGCGATGCAGTGGCTGGACGGCGGGTTTAGGGGCTTGAGCATCGACTAGGAGGTGTAGTGGTTCCATTCCCGTGCCTAACTCGGCAGGGGAGAGATGATCATGGGTTGTCCTCGACGGAACGGCCGTGCGGCACGTCGGCGGCAGAAAACACGCTCTGCGCGCGCCAGGCCACGGCGACGATGCGGCAGGCGTGCGCTGGCAGTGGAGATGGCCACGCGGAGCCGGCTATATAAAGCACCAAACAGCGTTGAGCCGCGGGGTGACTTCTGCCAGCCGCCACGGGCGGTGCTGTTGCCGTGGAAGTCGCCGGCGTGGTCGGGCCTGGGCGCCACCGACGCCCAGAAGCAGCCAAGCGAGCATGCGGCGCGTTGGATAAGCAGGAGGTGCAGTGTGCGTCGATCCAAGGCAGGTACTGACGAGATTGTCGCTATGGTTCTGACGAACTGACAAAATGTCGAACTGTACTGTCGACAGTTTCAGTTAACAGTTTCTGAACCTGACATCACAGTGCATGTTATGTCTTCGATGAAATGATTCTGGCATGTGTGAAATGTTTCTGGGGCTGATATTTGGTGGAGTGGCCTCTTGATGCATCTAGAGGCTGCCTGATTTTTCACATTATTTTTAGAAGAAGATAAATATGAATTTCACCAAAATTTGCAAATCTGGTCCAAACTTGTAGCAGGTGAAATTTGAAAATTTTGAATTGTGGACCAGTGAAACAAGATGGATCTAGGTTGTGTGTACTAAGGACTATCTAGGAAAGTTAGTTTGGAATCAAATAACAAGATGTATATGGTGGTTCCTTTGTAAATCACCAAGGTCCACTATAAAAGGCAGAAATAGTTTTTGGAGTAAAATAAATAGAGGAAAAATCCCAATAAGGTCAAAACTTACTGGAATTGATGAGGGACTTGTCCTAAGGTGTGAAGAGGGTCTTGGAGAGAAATATTTCTGTTGGGGTCATGGCAAGATGAAGGTTGGAGGGGAAGATAAGTCCAAGGTCAAACCTGAGAGGTTTAAATCAAGAAGGGGAGAATTCAAACAACCTCTTTTGAAACTCAACTTGTGCTTGAGCCAACACAAGAGAAAATCTTCAAGATCAAGAACCAAGCTTGAGAAAACACATAAACTTTGGCCAGAAGAGATTTTAGAAGGGTCTTAAGGAAAGATCAAACAACCCCCTTCCAAAAAGGCCAAAAGTTTGGAAGAAAAACCAAACTCAAAAATTTGGGGTGTTACAACACCTACCCCCTTAGGGAAAAATCTCGTCCCCGAGATTACAGCTGATCCTCAAATAGGTGTGGGTGTTCTGTCCGAAGGAAATCTTCCCTTTCCCATGTTGCCTCATCCTCTATGTGATTACTCCGTTGAATCTTGAGGAATTTAATAGTCTTCTGACGGGTTCTCCTTTCAGACTCCTCCAAAAATTTACTGGGTGTTCCCGGTAGGTGAGATCGGGTTGCACGTCAAGGTCTTCATGTGACACATGCTTCTCTGGGTTGCTTACACACTTCCGTAGTTGCGAGACGTGGAACACGTCGTGGACGTCTGACAGTTCCTTGGGAAGGTCCAGCTGATAAGCTACTGTGCCTCTCCGTGCAATTATACGAAAGGGTCCGATGAATCGGGGTGCTAGTTTCCCTTTGACTTTGAATCGTTGCAGTCCTCTCATAGGTGATACACGTAAGTACACGTCTTCACCGGGCTCAAAACTTATTTCCCGATGCTTTTGATCGTAGTAGCTCTTCTGTCTGCTTTGGGCTGTTTTGAGTCGATCCCGTATTATTTTTACTCTCTCCTCGGCTTAATTCAACATATCTGGGCCGAATATACGACTGTCCCCTGTTTCTGACCAGTTTAATGGAGTACGGCATCTTTGTTCGTACAAGGCTTCGAAAGGTGCCATCTGCAGGCTGGCTTGGGAACTATTGTTGTATGCAAACTCGGCATATGGTAATCTTGCCTCCCAACTGGTCCCATATGTGAGGACACATGCCCTTAGCATGTCTTCAAGTATTTGATTTACTCGTTCCATTTGTCCTCCAGTCTGTGGTGATAAGCTGTACTGAACGTTAGTTGCGTTCCGAGGGCTTGTTGCAACTGGTCCCAAAATTTGGAGACGAATTGAGTGCCTCTATCGGATATTATAGTCTTTGGAACCCCATGTAGGCATACTATACGGGCGAGGTAAAGCTTGGCAAGCTTTTGGGTGGTGTGGGTTGTCTTGACTAGTATGAAGTGTGCTACCTTGGTCAGTCTATCTGTGATGACCCATATGGCATCATTACCGTGCTATGACCGTGGTAGTCCAACAATAAAATCCATTCCAATATCGCCCCATTTCCATTCTGGTATCTTGTTCGGCTGTAATAGCCCTGCGGGTTTTTGGTGCTCGGCTTTAATGCGTTGACATGAATCGCAACATGCAATAAATGTGGCTATATCCCTCTTCATGACGTGCCACCAAAATCTTTCCTGAATGTCCTTGTACATTTTCGTCCCTCTAGGGTGGATTGAGTATGGAGCGGTGTGGCTTTCTGCTAGAATTTGCTGTTTAAGGTCGTTGCTATTTGGTACGCAAATTCTGTCTCCGAACCATAATATTCCTTCACTGTCTATGGTGAACTCTGAGGCCTTGCCTTGACTTACTTTTCTTTTTATACCTTCGATGCTGGGGTGCCCGTGCTAAGCCTTCTTTATTTGATCTATCTGCGTAGGCTGTATTTCCAGATTTGACACTTCGCCTTTAGTGACCATCATTAGGTTGAGTCTGGCGAATTCTTGCTGAAATTCGGGTCTCAGGTTCTGTAGGCTGCCGCTGTTCGGGCCGGGGTTATGGCTGAGAGCATCTGCTACCACGTTTGCTTTTCCTGGGTGATAGTGAATACCGACGTCATAATCTTTTACCAGTTCCAGCCAGCGTCGTTGTCGTAAATTGAGTTCTGGCTGCGTGAAAATATATCTGAGGCTCTTATGGTCCGTATATATTTCACAGCGATTCCCAAGCAAAAAGTGCCTCCACTCCTTGAGTGCATGAATGACTGCTGCCAACTCCAAATCATGAGTAGGATAATTTTCTTCATGTTTTCGCAGTTGCCGGGAAGCGTAGGCGACTACTTTGCCTTCTTGCATTAGTACGCATCCGAGGCCTTTTCGGGATGCGTCGTAGTATACTTCAAAACTCTTGTGTATGTCTGGTACAATCAATACTGGGGCTGTTTGTTAACTTCTTTTTGAGTTCTTGAAAGCTTTTCTCACATGCTTCGGTCCATACGAACTTCTTATCCTTCTTGAGTAACTGGGTCATTGGTTTGGCTATGGTGGAAAATCCTTCAATAAACCTTCTGTAATATCCGGCCATACCGAGGAAACTTCGTATATCCGTTACACTGGCTGGTGACTTCCAGCCAAGTACAGCCTTGACTTTATCTGGATCCACAGCAACTCCGTCTTGTGTTAATACGTGTCCTAGGAAACCCACTTGCCTCAACCAAAATTCACATTTGCTGAATTTGGCGTAAAGTTGGTGTTTCCTTAATTCTCCTAGTACAATGCGGAGGTGTTCAGCATGTTCTTCCGGTGTCTTTGAATATACCAAGATATCATCAATGAACACTACCACAAATTTGTCTATGAATTTCATAAATACTTTGTTCATGAGGTGGACGAAATATGCGGGGGCGTTGGTCAGTCCAAAGGGCATTACTGTAAACTCATAAAGTCCATATCTGGAGGTGAATGATGTTTTCGGGATATCGTCTGTTCGTACTTTCAATTGATGATAGCCTGACCTTAAGTCAACTTTTGAGAAAACATTGGCTTGCGCGAGCTGGTCAAATAAATCATTTATCCGTGGCATCGGATATTTGTTCTTGATGGTGACCATGTTGAGCGCTCGGTAGTCTATACACAATCTCATGGTCCCATCCTTCTTTTTGGCAAATAATACCGGCGAACCCCAAGGTGAGGAGCTGGCCCGTATAAATCCTTTGTCCAGCAATTCCTTGATTTGTTTCTTTAATTCAACCAACTCGGATGGTGCCATTCTGTACGGTTTCTTGTATATGGGGGTGGTTCCGGGTGCTAGCTCAATAATGAATTTTATTTCTCTGTCTGGTGGCATGCCTGGTAGTTCTTCGGGAAATACGTCCACAAATTCACATACAACTGGCACTTTGCTTAACTCAGAGGTGTCTACCTTGTTTAATTTTGGTTGCCGCGACATTGGTCTTTCCTGAGCTGCGACTCTTATTGTCTTTCCGTGATGATGAGTAAGAAGCACTGTCCTGTTGAAGCAATCAATAAATCCTTTATTGGTGGTTAGCCAATCCATACCCAGGATAACATCCAGTCCCTTGTTTTCCAACATGATGAGGTTTGCGTGAAATTTTAATCCTTCAATTTCAATGGTTAAACCTTGGCAGTAATTCTGAGTGATCTGCTTACTTCCAGGGGACTTGATGGTCATTGATTTTCCCAAGGGAAGTATTGAAAAACCATGTTGCAAAGCAAAACTCTTCGAAATGGACGAATGAGAAGCTCCAGAATCAAACAAAACTGTGGCAGGTATTGTGTTGACAAGGAACGTACCGAGTACGATATCCGGGGCATCCTGTGCTTGCTCCTTGGTCACATGGTTCAGGTGGCCTTTCCTGTGATTGTCATTGGGGTTGAAGTTGTTACGCTTGGGCGCGGAATTGTTTCCGTTGCTATTTGACTTCGGTGCTGAGTTTCTTGGCTTTGGGCACTGTTTAGCATAGTGTCCCTCTTCTCCACATGCGTAGAAGGTAACACCTGGGCGATAGGTGAAATCCTTGTCTCTTGCATGGAAATTCTTGTTTGGACGTGTGTCATTTGTCGTGGTTTTGTTCGCCCCATTTCTCTGGAAATTTACCTTATTCTTGTTGTTGCGTGGGGTGTTGGTCTGATCCCTTTTTCTCTTGCGAATGTCTTCCAGACTGCGACGTTCATTTTCCAACGTAATGGCTTTGTCCACCAGTGTCTGGAAATCCGGAAAAGTGTGTACGACTAACTGGCATTTTAGTGCTGGTGCCAGTCCGTCCAAGAACTTTTCCATCTTCTTGTTTTCAGTCATACGCTCTTCGTTGGCATAACGGGACAATTGCGTAAACTGACTATTGTACTCAGGTACTGTCATGCCTCTTTGCTTGAGGTCATCAAATTCTCTTTACTTGATCTTCATAATGCTTTTAGGGATGTGTGCCCCACGAAAGCCTTCCTTGAAATCTTCCCAGGTGATATTATTTATGTCGGGATGCATAAGCAGAAATTTTTCCCAAAATGATGCGGCTGCTCCAGTAAGGTAATGTGGTGCGTACAACACCTTTTCACGGTCTGAGCATTGTGCCACAATTAATTTCTTTTCAATATCTCGAAGCCAATCATCGGCCTCAAGAGGTTTGTCTGTGTGCGAAAACGTCGTTGGACGTGTCTTCTGAAATTCAGATAATTTTGAGTGCTGCTAGTATGGCTCACGGTGATTTCCCATGTTAATGACATGGTTCATCATTTCTTGGTGCTGTTGCTGACTTTGCTCGTAAAGACGTCACACTTGAGAAAATGCTGTTTCGCTGCCCTGCTGACTTGACTGCCCCTGTGTGAAATTGTTGTCTGTCTGCGTGCCATAATTTTCCTTCGGTGGACTTGGCATGGAACGCGTCCAGGGACGAGTCATTTCTTACTCTGGGGTATTATTGCAGAAATCATGAGAAGAACCGAGCAGCAAAATAAACCAAGATTTTGCAAAAGCGACAAAACACGAGCTCCAAAGAGATTTTTGAAATAAACTGCTTGATTGCGCACGGAGAAGGACCGCCTAGTACATATTTTTCATGCGGGTACTAATTATACATACGTCACTCAGGGTGTGCGTACACATTCCTGACATGTTATTTAAGCTAGTGCACTTCTCCGAGATCCTACATGATGCGCAAACGGACTACTCCCATCAACCTATTTTACATATCACACACATATTACAAGCGAGCACAGTGTATCGCGGAATAACACACTAGTCAGAGATGTTGAAGATTTCCCTCGGCCTGCCGAGGGTAAGGCCCAGTGGTGCTGGAGACTCAACTTCCTCCTCACTAATAGGCTCCAGGCGCGGAGTATGGTTACGAGGTGTTGAAGCAGGTGCAGCAGGCGGTGCAGCTCTGACTGGGGTAGGAGCAATGACCTGGTCAAACTCCTCAGTGGTAGGCAGACGGCGAGCGGTGGCTAAGATGGAAGGTGCGTAGGATGCGGCAGACGAGACAAATGTCATTGGTGGCGCAGTATGAAGTAGCTTCGTCCTGTTGGCGGAGCCACTCTGGACCAATTCCATACGGGTAGCCACCAAGTCGTCCACAAGATTACCAAAGGCTGCCTCAAGTGCCTTGAGGTACTCAACCATTGATTCAATGGCTTCATCACGTTCCCCATTTGCGCAAGCAAATGCATAGTGGCAAGTGTAGGGCACGTGACATGGGAGGTAACGGTAGCGACGAGTCTTCATTGAAGGAAGGATGTCCCGGAGATGAGCTATCGCCTCACGGGCAGCCATTTGCATGGCATGCCTCTCCGTAGGCATGGCCCTGCCCACAAATCGGAGGCGACGCGCTTCGGAACGCCCTCCCTTGAAGTGCACCACGGCCTGGTCCATTGACACGCTATCGTTGAGCTTGTGATGGTAGAGTGTAAACTCTGGACGGGTGGATGGCCCAATCACGACTTTGGTGATGGCGAAGAGGAGCTTGACAAACCCCTCAGGAATGTTGGCGAACACCTGTGCATCATAGTCGTTGCTGGCCATCTACAAAAGTAGACAAAAATTCCGAATAGTCAAGTCATAAATTTATGATGACCAACCGAAAATTGCTACAGATGTAAAAATGTTGAATAGCAATTTTTTGCTAATAACCGATTAGCGAGCGCACCTAGTGGCTTCCTACAGTCAGCCTGGCTCTGATACCAAGGTTGTCAGGACCGGTCCTTCAGTAAAATAATTACCGGAAGACCGACCTTTTTATTGAACCAGCGAGAAAGAATATTTCTTGCTGGTAGACAATTCCAGTACACTGAATATTCTACAAGGTTGAGCTGGGGTTACTCAACAATTTTTATTACAAGCGTGCCAATATAGTACATAAAGGCGGAGATGACACAAGGCAGGGTGGCATACTACTAACTCGTAATAAAAGGTGGTGGTTATGTCACAATGAAGTGGGTGACGTGACTCCAATATAATACAGTTCATCGAGTGTCGGAGTGAGACCCGATGAATTTATTTGGTGATAGGCGGAAGCGGTTATATCACAGTGATCAATTCTAGGATCGCAAGAGACTGACTGGGACTCCACTAGACGTCGAACTCGCTATCGAACTCTTCATCCATGAGATCGCTTTCGTCCACATCTCGCCAAATCAACAAGCCAGGTGAGTACTTTGAATGTACTCGCAAGACAGTCCGGACTTAAGATATAACAAATGCCAACATGATGCATATGAGTATTCCAAAAAAAATGACCGGATAAACATATTAGTGTGCTGTATGCAACGATAGGAGTCGGGCGGTAATCCTCCAGAAATCCATAAGATAAATGGAAGGAAACCCAACGAGTGTCTGAGTGACGCCTCGTGAGAAAATAATAAAAGGAAACAGGCCTCAGTCGGGCGTCTGAGCGACACCACATAAAGAGCTTATAGCAAAAATAAATAACAAGAATGCCTCAGTCGGACGTCTGAGCGACATCGCATAAAGGGCTTATAAATAAAAGGAATGCCACAGTCGGACGTCTGATCGACATCACATAAAGGGCTTATAAATAAAAAGAATGCCATAGTCGGACGTCTGAGCGACATCACATAAAGGGCTTATAAATAAAAAGAATGCCACAGTCAGACATCTGAGCGACATCACATAAAGGGCTTATAAATAAAAATAATGCCACAGTCGGACGTCTGAGCGACATCACATAAAGGGCTTATAAATAACAAGAATGCCACAGTCGGACGTCTGAGCGACATCACACAAAGGGCTTATAAATAACAATAGTATAATGATGAAATACTTCTGGAAGTAAATTAATACTGAGATAGTTGGTGAGTTCATCTACCAAATGAACTTGACGAAAACACTACTCTTGTTACCATCAAGGATTTACTAGAGACGGTCACCGGGTCGACACGAAGATTGACCCTTGGCCATAAACATGGCTACTGGAAGAATTTAGCTCTGCAGAGCTTGTACTATTAACTCATAGCCAACGGATTCTACTAGCCACGGGGACTAGTTCCATCTACGGTGTTTTAGCAGAAACCCAACTAACCAGTACACACCAATTTCACATCCCGTTGTCCGGAATCACCCGCGACAACATTCACGAAAAATCTTAAGACGGGGAGGCTACAACCTCGATTAGCATGGGATCAAATTTATATATGCGCGCTCTAAGGGGTGCCCCCCTCTCGGTCCCAACCAGAAACACCCATGCCCCCTGACCGGATGACGGGCTTTAATCCAGGGCCATGGAACCCTCATCCCGGCCCCTCTACTTGGTGAGTACTCGGAAAGTGGTTTACCACTTACTAGACCGCAATCTTAATAGACATCCTATGATAGTACCAAAAAGGAGATGAACGGAATCACGACATGATCTCCGTTGATACTGAGTTAACCAACTACTGTCATGCTCCAACAATACCAACATTCCACCCATCATGTCACCACATGATCGAGGTGGTTCAAACATTATCATTCGGGGCTCACCCGAAGCTTGCTTGCATGAAATATAACCATACACCAATGCTTATATGACCTTGCTTATGAGAAGAACTACTCGAGCAAACATGCAACACACTCATCATATCAAAGGTTCAAACATGCTTGCCTGGTTCTGAGAAGTCGGAGTCTAACTCGGTGTGGTTCGCGGCTCCGTCACGTCCTTTGGTATCTAAGTAATCAAGCAAATGGATACTAACATAAATACCGCATGTGCAAATAAAGTTGCTCCAAATTTTTTCACATAAATATGACAAAAAACTAGACAGAAAACTAAAGAGGACAGAAAAAGAATCAACTCAAAATCATCTTTAGTTAAAAAGATATTAGATTTTCTGTCCAGGGACTCATCTGTAATGAAACAGAAAAGTTCCAAGGGCTAGAACAGAAAACAGCAAAGCGAACCGGTACGCAGTACGCCATCTGAAGGAGAAAACGTACTTTGCCCGAAGGCGCTTACAGAAAAACGGTTCGGGGGAGAGGTGAGAGGCTGACGAGGGGCCCCACTCACCGGGTTTGAACTCTGAGACAGAGTCGCGCCGGCGCCAGGTGCTGCGGTGGTCGCCGGCGCCGATCCACGGCGAGGTAGGGGGAGTAAAGGGTACGTACGGCTTCCTGGTGTTCTTCCGCGTCGATTGGTGGTGGAGTTGAGCGTCGGCGAGCCCCACGTCGACGGCGACCCTGTCTCCGGCGGACGGCGGCTTGGGTGGTCGCGGGCCTCGTCGGAGAGGATCTCTGGGGTCAAATTGGAGTGGGGGTCAGGTTTAGGTAGGTGCCAGGGTGCTACGCTCGAGTCCACGGCGGCAAAGGAGCTCTCACCGGAGAGAATGCTGCTGGAGCCCGAGGAAGACGGAGTTGGCCGGAGTTGGAGAAGAAGGGCCCCTCGAGGCTCTTCCAGAGGCTGGGCGCGGTCTAGGGAGATGGTGGAGGTGTGCGGGCTCGAGAACGAGCTCGGGGGTGCTTTATATAGCCGGCCCGAGGCGGTTGCCGTGAACGGGATAAGTCCGGCGAGTGATTACGGCGATGCAGTGTCTGGACGGCTGGTTTAGGGGCTTGAGCATCGACTAGGAGGTGTAGTGGTTCCATTCCCGTGCCTAACTCGGCAGGGGAGAGATGATCACGGGCTGTCCTCGACGAAACGGCCGTGCGGCACGTCGGCGGCAGAAAACGCGCTCTGCGCGCGCCAGGCCATGGCGACGGTGCAGCAGGCGTGCGCTGGTAGTGGAGATGGCCACGTGGAGCGCTGGGGTGACTTGGGCGGCGCCAAACGGCGATGAGCCGCGGGCTGACTTCTGCCAGTCGCCACGGGCGGTGCTGTTGCCGTGGAAGTCGCCGGCGTGGTCGGGCCAGGGCGCCACCGATGCCCAGAAGCAGCCAAGCGAGCGTGCGTCGCGTTGGATAAGCAGGAGGTGCAGTGTGCGTCGATTCAAGGCAGGTACTGGCGAGATTGTCGTTGCGGTTCTGACAAACTGACGAACTGTACTGTCGACAGTTTCAGTTAACAGTTTCTGAACCTGACAACACAGGGCATGTTATGTGTTCGATGAAATGATTCTGGCATGTGTGAAATGTTTCTGGGGCTGATATTTGGTGGAGTGGCCTCTTGATGCATCTAGAGGCTGCCTGATTTTTCACAGAATTTTTAGAAGAAGATAAATATGAATTTCACCAAAATTTGCAAATCTGGTCCGAACTTGCAGCAGGTGAAATTTGAAAATTTTGAACTGTGGACCAGTGAAACAAGATGGATCTAGGTTGTGGGTACTAAGGACTATCTAGGAAAGTTAGTTTGGAATCAAATAACAAGATGGATATGGTGGTTCCTTTGTAAATCACCAAGGTCCACTATAAGAGGCAGAAATAGTTTTTGGAGTAAAATAAATAGAGGAAAAATCCCAATAAGGTCAAAACTTACTGGAATTGAAGGGACTTGTCCTAAGGTGTGAAGAGGGTCTTGGAGAGAAATATTTATGTTGGGGTCATGGCAAGATGAAGGTTGGAGGGGAAGATAAGTCCAAGGTCAAACCTGAGAGGTTTAAATCAAGAAGGGGAGAATTCAAACAACCTCTTTTGAAACTCAACTTGTGCTTGAGCCAACACAAGAGAAAATCTTCAAGATCAAGAACCAAGCTTGAGAAAACACATAAACTTTGGCCAGAAGAGATTTTAGAAGGGTCTTAAGGAAAGATCAAACAACCCCCTTCCAAAAAGGCCAACAGCTTGGAAGAAAAACCAAACTCAAAAATTTGGGGTGTTACAAGAACATTGTATTGAAGATCAAAGAAAGAGAAGAAGCCATCTAGCTACTAGCTATGGACACGTAGGTCCGTGGTGAACTACGCACTCATCATCGGAAGGCAGCAATGATGATTCAGAAGCCCTCCGTGTTCGATTTCCCCATCGACAGAGTACAAGAAAAGGCCTCCATATGGGATCACAGAAAAACAGAAACTTGCGGTAGCGGAAAAAGAGTTTTAGGTGGCTCTCTGTTGGAATTATAGAGTTGGAATTAGGTTAGGCGAAGCCCGATGGGCCCCACAAGGTAAGAGGGCACGCCTTACCCCCTGGGCGCACCCTATTGCCTTGTCGTCTCATCGGTTACCGTCTTGTCTCCTCCCGAAGCTTCTAGGGTCCCTCTTGCCAGAAAAAATCATTAAAAGGTTTCGTAATGTTTGGACTCTATTTGGTATCGATTTTCTGGAAAACCAAAAACAAGCAGAAAACAACAACTTTCACTAGGCACTAGGTTAATAGCCCAGTCCCAAAAAATGATATGAAACATCATATAAATGCATAAAGTAGGTCCAAGATTGATAATATAATAGCATTGAACAATAAAAAACTATAGATATGTTGGAGACGTATCATTATGAACCCATTCATATTTTGTTATTGCATATACCTACTGTATTCTAACTTCTCCATGACTTATCCCCCCTCAGATATAATCCATAGCATCATTATAACAAGCAAACTTTGAGATGAAAATAGAATCTGTCTAAAACAGAATAGTTTGTAATGATCAATACCATATTTCCGCCATTCTAAAAATTCTGAAAGATTAGGATAATGTTGGCAGTTTGTGTATCAATTATGCTAAAAAATCAGCAAATTACCAAGATCCAGTAAATCATAGAATTTTTTGTACTATAAGCAAAACTTTCTGTTTTTTCATATAATAAAGTCAACTATCAACCACTTCATCCTAAAGGCTTTACTAGGCACAAACACTAATTGGAACATACAAAAACACAATCTTAATAGTAGCAATAATCGTGTCAACACACAAGAACTATGAATGATAACTTTTGGGTTGTCACCCAACAAGCTCTTTCTTTATGGCTATGAAGATAGGCTTTAGATTTCAATGATGCTCACATGAAAGACGAGAATTGAAACACAAAGAGAGCATCATAAAACATGTGACCAACATATTTAACTCTAACATACTTTCAATGCATAGGCATTTAATAAGCAAACAAAATTATCAAGACACAAAGTATCGAGCATATGCAAGAAAGAAGAATAAATAATTGGCAATCTCAATATAACGAGAGGTAATTTAGTAACATGAAAATTTCTACAACATATTTTCCTCTCTCATACTAATTACATGTAGTATAATAATCAAATCCAACAATATAGCTATCATATAAAATGTTCTCTTCGTGATCCACATCCATACAAGTTTTAGAATCTTCCAAGATAGTGGGATTCACTATAGACTTCTCTCTCGAACAGATATCATCTGATAGAAAAGCGCGTAGTTATGACATTATTCATAGCAATGATCACACACGGAGGCATCATAATCCCACAATTCATCGGATCCCAACGAACACACCGAGTAAGAAGATTACATCGGATATAAATCCAGGAAGATCGAGGAGAACATTGTATTGAAGATAAAAGAGAGAGAAGAAGCCATCTAGCTACTAGCTATGGACCCATGATACGTCTCCAACGTATCTATAATTTTTGATTGTTCCATGCTATTATTTATGAAGTCTTGGATGTTTAATGGGCTTTATCTTTCACTTTTATATCATTTTTGGGACTAATCTACTGTCGGGGAAACTGATCCACGAACACCTATGGGACCGGCGGGCCGAATCCCTTTCGGTTTGGCGAGGGTGGAGATCGCACGAAGAGCAGATCGAGGCGAAGCACACGAGCAGTTTACCCAGGTTCGGGCCGCACGGATGCGTAAAACCCTACTTCTGCTTTGTGGTTTGTATTGAGTTCTTGCTCGGGAGGGCTGAGTTCTACAGTACACTCTAGCAGCTAACAAGACCGAGCGTGAATGAGTCCGTCCCCCTCTACGTTGCACATGGGCCTCCTTTTATATGCTCAAGGGGTCACCGACAGGTGGCAACGCAGATGAGGGTAAAAATGGAAAGGTGTTGTAGTTGGTACAACTACCTGTACAGTGTATCGCACCTAACCCTGACGGCAGGGGTCAAGGGCATTAAATGCCCGTCTGCGTCGCCCAAACAGTGCAAAAAGGGACCGTCAGGGGCGCCACCGTTCGCCACGATGGCAAACTTGTCAGCGCCGCTTCCCACCGCGCACCGCTGGCTGCACAGCTTCCCACCACGTACGCCTGGAAGGGTCCCAGAGCGACACGTTGGTGGATGCGCTGGAGCGTGGATACAGAGTGGTCGCTTGCCGCGGCCGTTGTCTTGTCGCATCCGGGAGCTTGTCGCTCACCGGGCCTTGTCGGGAAGCGTGGCGCGTCGCGACAAGTTCCTTGAGATGCCTTGGTTGGTCCTCCCGGCAAGCTCTCCTTGCTGGGGCCTTGTCTCCTTGACTTGAATACTTTGTTCTTGAATGGCTCCACAGGAACCACGAAAGGTCTCGGCGGTCACCCGGCAAGCCTTGCCGCGGGACGCTGCGACTGCCCGTGCACAAGTTCGGGATACTTGGGTACCCCTACTCTAGTACACCGACAGGAGCCCCGGGCCTGGGCCATACACGGTGCCGAGCGCTGTTGGGCCAGGCCCAAAAAGGGCACGGGCACGCGCGGCCTGGGTCATGCCGTATCTTGCTCCGTATCCACCGCGCCCTCCCTTAACGACACGCGTTGATCGCGGCGTCGTGGGAGAGATCGTGGGCGGTTTCTTTATTCGGAAATGCAGAACGTCCGCCCCTCCCTCCTTATAAGCAGGGGAAACAGGGGCAGTTCGTCCATCCGCCCGTTGCTACTCCTCGGAAACCTCCGCCGCTCCCCTTCTTCCCAAAGCCGAAAGAAAGCAGCGCTCCGCCCCCCGTCGCCACCAGCGCCACCAACGCCGTCGACCTCCCTCACCACTTCCGCCATGGCTCCGAAAACCGACAAGGGGAAGGGCACGAAGTCGGCCGAGGCGCTGCGGCTCGCGGCGCTGCGAAAGGAGCGGGTTGTCTTCCCCCCCAAGCTTGCCGCGAGGAAGCTGAGGGGGAACTACTACCTCTTCTGGTCGGGGGAGACGCGGGCGCATCCACGCACCAAGGTACTCCCAGCCGTTGCTTGTAAAGTGGCTCCGAACGGATATGCGTTCTTCGCCTTGTTCTTCTACTGCGGGCCATGCCCGCCTTTCTCTGAATTCTTCTGCGACATTATGAACACCTACGGGTTCCACCTCCTTGACTTCACCCCCAACGCCGTTCTGACCATGGCAGTTTTCGCACATCTCTGCGAAAACTTTGTCGGAGTCCATCCCAATGTCGCCCTTTTCTGCCACTTCTTTATGCCTCAAGTTGAGAGAGGAGAGCCTTTGTTCGGCGGAGTCTCCTGGATCTCGAGAGCCCATAAGAAGGAAGCTTATCTGGAGGGAGAGCTCCGCAGCAAATGGGAGGAATGGAGAGCCAATTGGTGTTGGATTGTCGAGGAGAACCCGCAGCCATTTACCGCCCGGCGCCAAGCCCCAGTAGTGCGCGGCAACGATTGGAGCGACCTCGCCCCGGAAGACGGTAGACTGAAGATTGCCACCGCCCGGATCCGACGCCTCAGGCTTGCCGGGCTCACTGTAGGCACAGTTGGCGCAGATTTCCTTCGCCGCCGCATCACCCCCCAGCAGGAGAGGAAGAGACCCGCCTGGGAGTTCGAGAATGCGGCGGACATCATGAGGCTGCACCCGGGCCTCAACTTCAATTTCATTGTCCTGGAGCTCAACGCTATGCTCCAGGAGCTGTTCAAGTATGACCCCGATCATACCGAAGTGTTCAGGTTGCCGAGGGGTGTCGTCCCGCTGTGCAACAACTCCGTGCTCAGCCGCATCCGCGCAATGATGCCGCTGTGCGACTCTCATGGGATTGACCCAACTTGTCAAGAGCCTGCCGACGACGCCGTGCAGGAGTTCTTCGACAACTTAGAAGAAGTGCCGATTCGCTCCGACGAGAAGAAGGGCCTCACATGCGACACCACCGATAAGGAGATGGCGTACATCGCCACTAGGCTGGAAGAGGCGGCGGCAGCCGCGGCCGCGGGCGAGTTCGGATTCACCGTGGAGGAGGCAAATGCAGCGAAGGCGGCAAGACTTGCCGAGCGAGGGGAATTTGTCGGCGAGGGGGAGCTTGCCGGGCAAGACGCCGAGTCAAGCGAGCCCGCCGAGCAGGGCGTCGAGTCGAGCGGGCCCGCCGAGGACACGAGCGGCTTGTTGGAGATCGACTCCTCTTCCTCCTCGTCTTCAGGCAGCTCGCCGCTAGCAGAGCCCCCAGCTCCACCAAGAAGGCATCTCCGCAAGGCCGGGGACGTAGCGGAGCGGCAGACGAGCCAACAGCTGTCGCGCCGCGCGACACACTCCACCGCGGCAAGCTCTGTTGCCACGGGAGCGCCTCGCGCTGCTGCTGCAACCGGAGCGGGGTCTTCCCGGACCACCGCTTCTGCTCCTGCCGCCCCCCACGCCACGGCGACAGCCGGAGCGGGGTCGTCTCAGACCACCGCCACTGCTCCCGCCAAGCGGCCAAGGGAGCCTACTCCTCTGCTTCCTCGCGCCGGGCGTGAGCCGGATTTCGACTTCTCCCAGCTCAGCTCCAACGAGGAAGAAGAAGAGTAAGATTCTTATTGTTCTTGCATTTCCTCAATTCTTGGTGTTTTGTCCCGCGTCTCATTTGCCTTACTCTGAACTTGTTCCTTTTCAGGACTCTGGCCCACAGAGCGGCAAATAGAGCCAAGGTCCCGGCGAGGAGCGAGGAGGTGATCATCGTCGAGGACGAGCCCACCGAGGCCACCTTGCCGGACCCGGCAACCAATCTTCAGAGCAGCCCCCAGCGTAAGTGTATGGTTCACTTTCCGCCGTTAGGCGCGCGTGGGCGTTCTTTCTTTGCTGATATCTGTTTGTTCATCTGTGTAGGAGCAGAGCAGCCACACCAGGAGTGCCCGGAGACCGTCCCCGACGTGCCATCTGCCTCAACTACGCCGCCAAGGGGGAGCTCTCCGGCAAGGGAGAGTCCTTCGGCGAAGGACAGCACTAGCGGCCCTCTGCCGGCGGAGACCACGACTGCGCCGCCAAGGGAGGGCTCTCCGGCAAGGGAGCTTGCTGAGGAGCCGGCTCGCGCAGGTAATCCCCTCGCTTCAAATTTCCCTTGGGCTTTTCTTCTTCTTTTGATTCTTCTTTTTGGATATTTGCTTGACTGTTTTTCTCCCCTTTCCTGCCGTCAGACCCATCTGCTGCGGAGCCGATGGAGATGGAGGTTGTTGCTGACGACGCTGCTGCCACCGAAGAAGCAGCCGGTGCTGACGACCCCGCCGGCGCAGAGGCCGCCAAGGCTGCCGCTGCAGCAGCTGGCGAGGGGCCTGGCGATCGCACTGACGGCCCTGAGGCCGCTGGAGCGCCAAGCGCTACACCGACCGCCGAGCCCTCCGCCGCTGCCGCAGCCCCAGGCTCCGAAGAGCCCGAGCCAGGAGCCTACTTGAAGGCCGGCGACGGCGTCTTCATCAAACTCCCCTGGGCCTCAAGCTCCAGGGCGCCGGTTGAGGGAGAAACCTTCGACGGAGAGGTGCTCGCCTCTGCTGGGCTGACGCTGGTCGACGCGCCGAGCAGCAGTGGCGAGCCAGAGGAGGAGCGGCTGCTGCGGAAACTGCTGTCGCTCTACCGCGCTCGGCAGGCCAAGCTGGAGTCCTGAGAGGCTCTTGCCGCGAAGGTGGGAGCCGATATCGAGAAACGCACGGAGGAGCTCCGGGCCCTCAACCAGGCAGCTCTCCGGTCCTTGGCAGAGAAGCGGGAGCAACTCGCCGAGGAGCAGCAGGCCTTCTTCCTCGAGAAGGCTGAAGTGGAAGAACAGCAGCGGCTTGCCGCTGAGAAGCTATCCACGCGGGAGGGTGAGCTGGCGCAGCAGAAGGTCAACCTCGACAGCCACGAGGAGGAGCTTGCCGCGCGCGAGCAATCACTTGGCGGGGCCCTCCAGGAGGCAAAGGACGCTGCCGCAGCTGCCGAGGTCGCCAAGAAGGAGCTGGAGACGAAGGTGACGTAGCTGGAGGCCGACCTCAAGGCGAGAGGCAAAGAGCTTGCCGCGCTCCAGCATGAGTGGGAGAAGGACGCCCACAACCACTCAGAGCTGCAGATTCAGCTCGCCAAGAAGGGCAAGGAGCTTGCCGCCGCCAAGGACTCCAACGTCGATCTTGAGTTGAAGCTGACCACTTTGACCAAGACGCTGGACGGCGCCAAGGAGCGGGAGGCGGCCTTGAAGGAGGAGATCAAGGCCGAGAAGGCGCAGCTGGCGAGTGCTGCTGCCGTCCAGAACACCTTCAGGGAGACCGTCGAGCACTGGACGGAGGGTCTTGTGAACGCTGCCGCGGATATCGACAGGGAGCTGGCGCAGCTGGGGGCGGAGTATCTCGGGTATTCCTCCGATGAGAACCTCCACCCCAGCGCCAAGCTCACCCTATTATTCAGAGGCGTGGTGTCACATCCCTAGTACGTACCTGCATTAGGACTAGCTAGAGTGTGCATCATGTTTACTTTTCAAAGAAACTTGAAATGGGAATGACAGAAACCCCAACACCCCTCTTCTAACAACTAGGGTTTAATAAAATCTTTTCCAATGTACCCAAAATGCCCTTCAAAAATGTTCATCATTTCTGCCTTGGTCTTAAACCTCTGCCAAAAATGGTGCACACTTTTCTAGGACATCTAAGGTCTCTGGATTAAATCATATGGTATTTGCATTTGGGCATTTAAATGCTATAAAATATTTTATGTGCCCAAATAATCATAAACTAAAATGTTCCATGCTGTTCATATTATATACAGTGGGCATGACTAGTGTTATGAGCTACAAAAATGTTTTGGCATTTTTATTAATTAAACAAAGTTGCAAAAGAAATGAAATAGAAAAGAAATAGAAAAAAAGGAGAGAGAGAAAGGGTTACCTGGCGCCCAACCGGCCCACCTGCCGGCCCAGCCCAGCCGCCGCTCCAGCGAGCTGCTTGGCTCGGCCAGGCAGGCAGGCAGGTGCTCGACGGCGGCCGCAGCGCGCGCCACACAGCTGCCCGCCGCCCTGCTTCCTCCCCTCGCCGCCCTGGAGGCTTGGATCGGTCGTCCACCTCCTCCCCGAGCTCGCTGACACTCTCCACTCTCCCCAGCTCCTCTCCTCCGCCCTCCCCGCACCATGGCCGACGCCGCCGTGCTCGCGCCGTCGTAGTAGCCGCGTCCACCGTCGTCCCTGAGCCCTGTCGTCGTGTCCGTCGTCTCCGCCGTCCTCGACTACATCGAGCAGGCTGAGCCCCGAGCGCTCGCCCGCCCTGGAGACGCCCCCGACCCCTTCTTCCCCAACTCCGGCCACGGAGATCCCCCTCGCAGTCCCGCTCAGCTCCGACCGTCCCCAAGATCGCTTCGGTGTTCTCTGCAACCACTGTGAGCCCAACTTCGTCCTCCCCCTCTCCGTTGACTCCCTCCTACACTGAACGCACCGCACGTAGCTCACATGCACGCGCCGCCGCGGAGCTCGTCGCCGATGAGGCTCCGGCCATCTAATGGTCCGGCCACCGTGCCCATCAGCTTCACCGTTCCGCGTAGATGCTGTAGGACCACTCCAGGCACCTCTACGAGCACCGCACCGTTGTTTTCAACCTCGCCCAAACTCCGACAGCCGCTGGACTCGTCGTCGGCGTCGATTCCGGCGACCCTAAGGCCAGCTACCACCACCACTTGACGCGGTTTGCTCCCAGCTACCCGTAGGTGTGCTCCGCCGTCGATTTGGCAGCCGGAGCACAAAACCCGCACCTCACCGCCGCGTTTGGCCTCCCCGGCGGCTAAACACCGGCGAGTCAGCCCTGTTTGACCAAGGGTCTGACCCCCCTGGGTCACTGACATGTGGCCCCTGGCTGCTAGTCAAACCTAGTTTAGTGTTTAATTTAATTCTAATTAGTTAATCAACTAACTGTGACACTGACCAGTGGGTCCCACTGGTCAGGTTTGACCTGGGCCGCCCTGTTGACTGGCTGACGTTAGCATTATGTCATGCTGACGCAGTAAAGGATTTTCTGGGATTTTTAGATTTAAAAATAATTCAGGAAATTCCAGAAAATGCTGTTAACTTCAAAAAATCATATAAATTCAACAGTAGCTCAGATGGAAAAGATTTATATATGAAAATTGATCAGAAAAATCCAATCTTTCCAATGGCACTGGTTTCATGCATGTTTGAACAAGTTAACCTTGATGTATACTTTAAAACATGATAAAGCACTTAATAAAATAATAGTTTGAGTTTCAATTTGAATCTTTGATTCAAATAGGCTCAAACCCTTCTGGTTATAGTTGCATTAGCCCAAAACACATGCATTTTGCCATATCATGAGCATGCATCATATTGTTGTATTTGTTTGTTAATGATTGTAACGCCGGTATTCTCCGTGTTAGGTCCTGCTCCCGAGGATACTTCTGCGTATCCGGCTGAAGAGCAGTACCCGACAACCACTTTGTCAGGCAAGCAATCATTGATCATTCCGATACAAACCCATCTTCTCGCTCCTGCTCTCTTTTACTGCATTAAGGCAACAATGTGTGAACTGCTACTTGCTGCGGTAGTTGAACCCTATTCCCTTGCATGACCTGTCATTGCCACAGTAAATAGTTGAAACCCACTAGCATGTGTAGGAGTTGACTGAGCCATGTGATGTGTGATCCACCATGCTATTTGTTTATGTTGCCTGCTATGCTTAGAGTTGTGTCAGGTCTGGTTCATCTGGGTGATGGATCAGAGTGAAATGATCATGCCGGTAAAGAGAAGGAAGTGTGGAACATGTTTGGTAAAGGTATCGATGAAAGGCCATGTAGGAGTACGTGGTGGGTTGTTTCATTGGAACCGTTCATAGGACCCGAGATCTGTATGTGTGGTTCAAGTTCCAGCTACTACCATGCATTGGGCCCGAAACCAATGGACCCTCTCGGCTTATTAATTACCCTTGATCTCTATCTAGGAGTTGCAACTAGTTTCTGGTGTTTGTAGTTTACTGGTGGTCGTGCACAGCGCTGACCCTCGGGGTGGGCTGTGATGCGATAGGTACGTGGCACGGTGTACCGGTTGCCCGTTTGGTAACTCGGGAACCCTGTACACATCGTTTGGGGCCGTGAGCAACACCCCGGCCGGATCTCCCCACGGATGGAACCCAAATAGGCGATGAACCTGGACGAGAGACTTGTGTAGTTAGTCAGGTCTTGGCCGACACCCTCGCTGGGCTTCCGCTTGAAGGTTGTCGAGTACATGTCGAGTAAACGGCGATAAGTGGTGGAAGCGTGTGTGAAGAAGTACACCCCTGCAGGGTTATCAATCTATTCGAATAGCCGTTGTTCGCGGTACGAACTACTTGATTACTCTTACAGTTCATAGACAAGTTGATGGATACTACTAAAAGCCTCAAGACAAGTGTGAGTGCCGTGGATGGCCCTTCCGTAGGATGACGGAAGAGGATCCTCGGTGGTGTATTGTTGTGGTGAGTAGAGGACTCGTGTTCGTAATAATATCTTGCAATCTGTTGAGAGTTGTAGAATAGGTTAGCCAAGAGTCAAAGCTGGCTTTCTGCTATGAACTCCACTGCCCCCGGTTGATAATGTTGCATGTATGATAGGTTCTGTTGTAAGACTTGCTGAGTACCTTTGTACTCATGTTTTTTTAATAACTGTGGCAGAGGAGAACCCTGCCCCTTCTGATGGGTTCTACATATACGTTGACGTCGACGAGTAGCTTGTCACCCAGACGGAGATCTGGAGCTTGTGAAGGGCCTTGTAGATAGTCAGGCTACATCAAGCCGGTTTTATTTTCTAAGTTGTCTATACCCAGACATGTAGCTTCCGCTTGTGCTTGTATGACTGTATGACTTGAGTGTTAGGTCATGTGACCCCTACCTGTATGGATATGTTATGCATGGCTCTTGGAGCCTCTTAAATAAAGTACTTTGAGTCATAGAGTTCTGTTGTGATGCAATGTTGTATTTGCACATATTGAGCATATTGTGTGTATGATTAAAATGCTTGGTATGTGTGGGATCCGACACCTAGTTGTTTTCCTTTGGTAGCCTATCTTACAGGGAAATGCCTCCTAGTGCTTCCAATGAGCCTTGGTAGCTTGCTACTGCTCGGAACACGTAGGCTGGCCGACATGTGTCCTTCGTTCCTGTGTCTGTCTCTTAGTCCATGTAGCTTGCTACGACTTGGGTTCATACGTTGATGACCGACACGTTCGTTGCTGGGTCATGGATGCCTGTCTCTGTAATTTAGTGCCACTTTTGGTTTATAACTAGCCATGTCGGCTCGGGTTCTCTGTCATATGGATGCTAGCGACACAGTCATATACGTGTGCCAAAATGCGCAAACGGTCCCGGGCCAGGTAAGGTGGCACCCGTGGGGTTACCATGCGTGAGGCCGCAAAGTGATATGACGTGTTATAGCTAGATCGGTGTGACTTAGGATCGGGGTCCTGACAGCGTTGGCATCAGAGCTGGACTGCCTGTAGGTTCCTCAAACCAAACTGGTCGATGTTGAGTCTAGAAAAATTCTTAGTTATATGTAGGGGAATTGATTGTGGAAGGGAACGTAAGGCTCTTTTTATTCCTTTACCTTATGCCCTTCTGATCTGAGTCAGTCTATTCTTCTACGGGGATTTAGGACTAGGCCTCTTATCCTTACTAGGTTCACGTGTTACTAATCCGTAGACTCTTAGGATTGTTGGTTTCAAGCCTCAGTTCAGTTTCTCCCCTTTTAGTATGATGATTGTTGGACCCGGAACCTTGATATGAAATTGTTGAGTGGCTATGCTATCATTTGTATGATGTCTCAAATCTTTGTTTGAGCATTTACAGCTGTTATGCTGGCCGATTTCTTCGAGAAACACTAATGCCTTTGCATTACTTCGTGTTTCAGATGTCTGGCCGCACCCCTCACCAAGTGGTTCATTTGACTCGGTGCATTAATGTGCCCGGTCACATGGCCATGCTAGTCCGTGTGCTGACTGAGACCGGTTATCGCTGGTATCCTGAGTACACCGTGGAGGAACAGTACCGGGATTTCAACAAGAGTCAGTATTTCTGCACAGTCCGGATATACCCCTCATATCCCGGAGCTAATGACCCCATCCATTGGTCTTATGGACTCGGGGTTACCATCGAGATGGCAGTGCAGGATGCCGCCTATTCGATGATGACCATTCTTCGGGCTAGGCATGCCCTGTTGCTGAACACTGAGTTCTGTTACATGCCAGCCACACTTCCCGGAGAGGAAGGCTACTACACTGGTCTGTATACTGATGCTGCTCATGAAGAACCACGGCTTCAGACTACTGTTCAGATGCTGGAGGATAGGGACCGTGAGGTCCGTGCCCTCCGAATGGAGCTGTATAACACTCGAGCTGCCCACTGGACTACTTTGACACGGCTTGCACCTGCTGTGCACGCCGGATATCTGGATATGCGGGATTTTTACCCCGTGCGGACTCGTCTGCCTGATCGCATGGATTGGCGTGACGTTGGGGGTATTACACCTCCACGTGGGCGTCGGTTACCACCAGCATCGGGACCGAGGCCACATCCATGTCCCTATGGTCCACAGCCTTCGAGTGCTTGATGGTCAACACTCGCAACACTCCTGCTGCTCAGGAGCAGGGTGAGGCTAGTGGGGCTAGAGATTGGAATCTGCCCCAGCCACCCTCATTGGCTGAAGTTATGCTCGAAGCAGAACGGAACAAGAGAGAGACCAACCGTCTGCTGGAACGCATAGGGCAGAACACTGGGTTCCGCCAGAGGAACGACGTGGTGTCAATCAATGACTTTATCAAGATGTGCCCACCGAAGTTCCACCACTCCACTGAACCCCTGGATGCGGATGATTGGCTACGTAGTATCACCCATAAGCTACACTCTGCCCGTGTGGCCGAAGCTGACAAGGTTACCTACGCCGCCTACCATCTTGAGGCCCTGCCAGTCTATGGTGGGAGAACTTTGAAGCTATGCGTCCTGCTGGCCAAATCACTACTTGGGTTGAGTTCAGTGAGGCATTCCGTGAACATCACATTCCGGAAGGTCTCATGGATCGCAAGCGGGAGGAATTCTGCAATTTCACCCAGGGCCGGTTAGCTGTGGATGGCTATAGTCGCGAGTTTGGCAACTTGGCACGCTATGCACCTGAGGAAGTATCCACCGATGCCAAGAAGCAGGCGAGGTTCCACAAGGGACTCAGCCCTGAACTTCGCCGAGATCTACGTCTGCACGAGTGCACTTCCTTCCAGAAGCTGGTAAACAAAGCTATCAGTGCTGAGACGGGCCAGACCGATTTCGAGGCCACACGCAAGCATCCTCGTGACTTTGGTTCCTCATCCGGCTCTGGCTCTCACAAGCGCCGTGTGTGGGTTCCTAACACTGCTCTGCCACCCAAGTACACACCGAGGCCATCCTATGAGGCGCCTCGCCCAACTCAACAGTATGCACCTGCCAAGACTTATGGAGGACCACCTACCAACTTTGCTCCACGCACTGGTACTGTGACATGCTTCAAGTGTGGAGAACCGGGGCACTACATGCGTGAGTGTCCTCAGAACCAACCAGGAAAACCAGTTGGCCGTGGTAAGCCAACCGACAAGGTGAATTATGTCAAGCCAATCCCCACTTCACGTGGTCATGTCAACTATGTCTCTGCTGAGGAAGCTTATGAGGATCCTAACGTCGTCCTTGGTACGCTTCTCGTTAACTGCCATCTGGCATCTGTTCTTTTCGATACAGGAGCATCCCATTCGTTCATATCTGAGAGCTATGCTCGAATGCACAACATGACTTTTTGTGACATGCCTACTTCCATGGTTATCCAAACTCCTGGTTCAAAATGGCAAACCTCTTGGGTAAGCCATGGAAATGAAATCCTTGTCGATAGACTTGTTTTCCTTGCATCTCTAATCGCTCTCAAGTCCTCGGACATAAACATCATCTTGGGTATGGATTGGATGACAACTCATTACGCCAAGATTGATTGCTATACTAGGACCGTTCAACTTACACACCCATCCGGCAAGACAGTCAATGTCTTGACCCGAGTGGCGGAGCATCAGCTCTACTCCCTTAATGCCAGCCCTCTGCCAGAACTCGAAGATATCCCGGTAGTCCGTGACTTTCCGGATGTTTTTCCAGAAGAACTGCCAGGAATTCCACCTGACAGAGATGTCGAGTTCGTGATAGATCTTATCCCTGGAACTGTCCCAATCTCTAGGAGACCTTATAAGATGGCACCCCTAGAATTAGCTGAGCTTAAGAAACAACTCGATGAGTCCTTGCAAAAAGGTTTCATCCGTCCTAGTTCTTCCCCTTGGGCTTGTCCCGTCCTCTTCGTCAAGAAGAAGGATGGAACGGAGCGGATGGTTGTAGATTACCGGCCTGTCAATCTGGTCACCATAAAGAACAAGTATCCGCTCCCCAGGATCAACGAACTGTATGATCAGCTCGCTGGATCCTCAGTCTTCTCTAAGATGGATTTGAGGTTGGGTTACCATCAAATCAAAATCAAGAACGGGGACATTCCTAAAACGGCTTTCGTTACTCGTTATGGCCAATATGAGTACACCGTCATGTCCTTCGGGTTAACCAATGCCCCAGCCACCTTCTCCCGGCTAATGAATTCTATATTCATGGAGTACTTGGATAAATTCGTCGTGGTATACCTCGATGATATACTCATTTACTCCAAGAACAAGGAAGATCATGCCGATCATCTAAGGCTGGTATTGACGAAACTTCGAGAGCACCGCCTTTATGCCAAATTCTCTAAATGTGAATTTTGGTTGCCAGAAGTAACCTATCTAGGTCATGTGATCTCTGGAAAAGGTATTGCTGTCAATCCCGAGCAAGTTCAAGCCGTCCTTGATTGGACTCCCCCTGAATCGGTCAAGCAAGTTAGGAGTTTTCTTGGCTTAGCGAGCTATTGCCGACGCTTCGTCGAGAATTTCTCCAAGGTTGCTAAACCTCTAACTGAACTCCTCAAGAAAGATAAAAAGTTTGAGTGGACCCCACAGTGCGAGTCCAGTTTTCAGGAACTGAAAAGACGCCTGACATCTGCACCTGTACTGGTACCACCAGACTTTTCCAAGGACTTTATAATGTACTGCGACGCCTCGCGACAAGGACTAGGTTGCATACTCATGCAAGATCGTCAAGTGATTGCTTACTCATCCCGACAATTGCGTCCACATGAGGATAACTATCTTACACATGATCTAGAGCTTGCAGCTGTAGTCCACGCACTCAAAACATGGCGACATTACCTTCTTGGTAATCGCTGTGAAATCTTCATTGATCACGAAAGTCTGAAGTACATCTTCACCTAACCGGATCTAAACCTCAGGCAAAGACGTTGGGTTGAGTTGCTCACTGATTACGACTTGGGAATCACTTACACCCCTGGGAAGGCCAATGTCATGGCCGACGCACTAAGTCGTAAGTCTTATTGTAACAACTTGATGTTACAACAAGAGCAACCACTTCTTCACGAGGAATTTCGTAAGCTTAACCTTCACATTGTTCCTCGAGGATTCCTTTCCACCTTGGTGGCGGAACCTACCCTCACGGATCAGGTCATCAAAGCACAGAAGGTTGATCCCAGAATTTCCCGTATTAAGAGGAACATCAAGAAAGGAGTTGCGGGATGTTTCTCAATTGATGATCAAGGAGTCGTACTCTTTAGCAACCGATTAGTGGTTCCTAAAGTACGAAACCTGAGACGGTTGATCCTTAAGGAGGCTCATGAATCTCCTCTCACGATTCATCCCGGTAGTACCAAAATGTATCAGGACCTACGCCAGAGGTTCTGGTGGACTGGGATGAAGAGAGAAATCGCTCAATTCATTTCTAACTGCGACATTTGTCGTCGAGTCAAAGAAAAGCATCAACGGCCTGCTGGCACCCTTCAACCTTTAGCTATTCCTGAAAGGAAATGGGACAAGGTCGGTATGGACTTCATTACCGGGTTTCCCAGGACCAGGAAAGGGAATAATGCTATCTTCGTCGTTATCGACCGCCTCTCTAAAGTAGCTCATTTCCTACCTGTTCGAGAGAGTATAACCGCTAGCCACCTAGCAGACTTGTATATCTCTCGGATAGTATCACTTCATGGTGTGCCGTTGGAGATCAACTCAGACCGTGGAAGTCTTTTCACTTCACGATTTTGGGAAAGTTTCCAGAATGCTATGGGGATTCATCTCTCTTTCAGCACCGCCTTCCATCCCCAGTCAAGTGGTCAAGTGGAATGAGTAAATCAAATTCTGGAAGACATGCTTCGAGCCTCTGTCATTTCTTTCGGTATGGAATGGGAAAAGTGTTTCCCATTTGCCGAATTCGCTTATAACAATAGTTATCAAGCCAGCTTGGGCAAAGCTCCCTTCGAAGTTTTATATGGGCGAAGGTGTCGAACACCTCTTAACTGGTCAGAAACCGGGGAAAGACAATTCTTTGGTCCGGATATGATCCAGGAAGCAGAAGAGCAAGTTCGCATTGTCCGTGAGAAATTGAAAACAACCCAGTCTCGTCAGAAGAGCCAATATGATAGCCATCATAAGGCTGTGACTTTTGAAGTCTGCGATAAGGCTTACCTTCGGGTTACCCCTCTTAAGGGAACCCATCGCTTCGGTATCAAAGGCAAATTGGCCCCTCGTTACATCGGTCCTTTTTGCATTCTTGCCAAAAGAGGAGAAGTTGCCTACCAATTAGAACTACCTTCGCACCTCTCCAGAGTTCATGATCTCTTCCACGTTTCTCAACTCAGGTGTTGCTTCTCGGATCCTATCCTCGGAGTGGACCACGAAACGCTTGATCTCCAGGACAATCTCAC
Organism: Secale cereale; assembly: GCA_902687465.1. Taxonomy (NCBI): domain Eukaryota; kingdom Viridiplantae; phylum Streptophyta; class Magnoliopsida; order Poales; family Poaceae; genus Secale; species Secale cereale. The sequence goes on along the minus strand of LR738713.1, from coordinate 784,865,481 downwards.
ATATCGAGAATACCCCGTTCGTATTCTTGATCAAACCGAGCGCACCACTCGACGCCACAATATCAAGTTTCTCAAGGTTCAATGGTCACATCATTCCGAGAGTGAAGCTACTTGGGAAAGGGAGGATCATCTTCGACTTGAGTACCCCACCCTCTTTCCGGAGGAACCCGAATCTCGGGACGCGATTCTTTTAAGTGGGGGTGAGTTGTCACATCCCTAGTCAGTACCCGCATTAGGACTAGCTAGAGTGTGCATCATGTTTACTTTTCAAAGAAACTTGAAATGGGAATGACAGAAACCCCAGCACCCCTCTTCTAACAACTAGGGTTTAATAAAAGCTTTTCCAATGTACCCAAAATGCCCTTCAAAAATGTTCATCATTTCTGCCTTGGTCTTAAACCTCTGCCAAAAATGGTGCACACTTTTCTAGGACATCTAAGGTCTCTGGATTAAATCATATGGTATTTGCATTTGGGCATTTAAATGCTATAAAATATTTTATGTGCCCAAATAATCATAAACTAAAATGTTCCATGCTGTTCATATTATATACAGTGGGCATGACTAGTGTTATGAGCTACAAAAATGTTTTGGCATTTTTAATAATTAAACAAAGTTGCAAAAGAAATGAAACAGAAAAGAAATAGAAAAAAAGGAGATAGAGAAAGAGTTACCTGGCGCCCAACCGGCCCACCTGCCGGCCCAGCCCAGCCGCCGCTCCAGCGAGCTGCTTGGCTCGGCCAGGCAGGCAGGCAGGTGCTCGACGGCGGCCGCAGCGTGCGCCACGCAGCTGCCCGCCGCCCTGCTTCCTCCCCTCGCCGCCCTGGAGGCTTGGATCGGTCGTCCACCTCCTCCCCGAGCTCGCTGACACTCTCCACTCTCCCCAGCTCCTCTCCTCCGCCCTCCCCGCACCATGGCCGATGCCGCCGTGCTCGCGCCGTCGTAGTAGCCGCGTCCACTGTCGTCCCTGAGCCCTGTCGTCGTGTCCGTCGTCTCCGCCGTCCTCGACTACATCGAGCAGGCTGAGCCCCGAGCGCTCGCCTGCCCTGGAGACGCCCCCGACCCCTTCTTCCCCAACTCCGGCCGCAGAGATCCCCCTCGCCATCCCGCTCAGCTCCGACCGTCCCCAAGCTCGCTTCGGTGTTCTCTGCAACCGCTGTGAGCCCAGCTTCGTCCTCCCCCTCTCCGTTGACTCCCTCCTACACTGAACGCAGCGCACGTAGGTCACCTGCACGCGCCGCCGCGGAGCTCGTCGCCGACGAGGCTCCGGCCATCTAATGGTCCGGCCACCGTGCCCATCAGCTTCACCGTTCCGCGTAGATGCTGTAGGACCACTCCACGCACCTCTACGAGCACCGCACCGTTGTTTTCGACCTCGCCCGAACTCCGCAGCCGCTGGACTCGTCGCCGGCGTCAATTCCGGCGACCCTGAGGCCAGCCACCACCACCACTCGACGCGGTTTGCTCCCAGCTACCCGTAGGTGTGCTCCGTCGTCGATTTGGCAGCCGCAGCACAAAACCCGCACCTCACCGCCGCGTTTGGCCTCGCCGGCGGCTAAACGCCAGCGAGTCAGCCCTGTTTGACCAAGGGTCTGACCCCCCTGGGTCACTGACATGTGGGCCCTGCCTGCTAGTCAAACCTAGTTTAGTGTTTAATTTAATTCTAATTAGTTAATCAACTAACTGTGACACTGACCAGTGGGTCCCACTGGTCAGGTTTGACCTGGGCCACCCTGTTGACTGGCTGACGTCAGCATGATGTCATGCTGACGCAGTAAAGGATTTTCTGGGATTTTTAGATTTAAAAATAATTCAGGAAATTCCAGAAAATGCTGGTAACTTCAAAAAATCATATAAATTCAACAATAGCTCAGATGGAAAAGATTTTTATATGAAAATTGATCAGAAAAATCCAATCTTTCCAATGGCACTGGTTTCATGCATGTTTGAACAAGTTAACCTTGCTGTATACTTTAAAACATGATAAAGCACTTAATTAAATAATAGTTTGAGTTTCAATTTGAATCTTTGATTCAAATAGGCTCAAACCCTTCTGGTTATAGTTGCATTAGCCCAAAACACATGCATTTTGCCATATCATGAGCATGCATCATATTGTTGCATTTGTTTGTTCATGATTGTATCGCCGATATTCTCCGTGTTAGGTCCTGCTCCCGAGGATACTTCTGCGTATCCAGCTGAAGAGCAGTACCCGACAACCACTTTGTCAGGCAAGCAATCATTGATCATTCCGATACAAACCCATCTTCTCGCTCCTGCTCTCTTTTACAGCATTAAGGCAACATCGTGTGAACTGCTACTTGCTGCGGTAGTTGAACCCTATTCCCTTGCATGACCTGTCATTGCCACAGTAAATAGTTGAAACCCACTAGCATGTGTAGGAGTTGATTGAGCCATGTGATGTGTGATCCACCATGCTATTTGTTTATGTTGCCTGCTATGCTTAGAGTTGTGTCAGGTCTGGTTCATCTGGGTGATGGATCAGAGTGAAATGATCATACCGGTAAAGGGAAGGAAGTGTGGAACATGTTTGGTAAAGGTATCGATGAAAGGCCATGTAGGAGTACGTGGTGGGTTGTTTCATTGGAACCGTTCATAGGACCCGAGATCTGTATGTGTGGTTCAAGTTCTAGCTACTACCATGCATTGGGCCGAAACCAATGGACCCTCTCGGCTTATTAATTACCCTTGATCTCTGTCCAGGAGTTGCAACTAGTTTCTGGTGTTTGTAGTTTACTGGTGGTCGTGCACAGCGCTGACCCTCGGGGTGGGCTGTGATGCGACAGGTACGTGGCACGGTGTACCGGTTGCCCGTTTGGTAACTCGGGAACCCTGTACACATCGTTTGGGGCCGTGAGCGACACCCCGGCCGGATCTCCCCACGGATGGAACCTAAATAGGCGATGAACCTAGACGAGAGACTAGTGTACTTAGTCAGGTCGTGGCCGACACCCTCGCTGGGCTTCCGCTTGAAGGTTGTCGAGTACATGTCGAGTAAACGGCGATAAGTGGTGGAAGCGTGTGTGAAGAAGTACACCCCTGCAGGGTTATCAATCTATTCGAATAGCCGTTGTTCACGGTACGAACTACTTGATTACTCTTACAGTTCATAGACAAGTTGATGGATACTACTAAAAGCCTCAAGACAAGTGTGAGTGTCGTGGATGGCCCTTCCGTAGGATGACGGAAGAGGATCCTCGGTGGTGTATTGTTGTGGTGAGTAGAGGACTCGTGTTCATAATAATATCTTGCAATCTGTTGAGAGTTGTAGAATAGTTTAGCCAAGAGTCAAAGCTGGCTTTCTGCTATGAACTCCACTGCCCTCGGTTGATAATGTTGCATGTATGATAGGTTCTGTTGTAAGACTTGCTGAGTACCTTTGTACTCATGTTTGTTTAATAACTGTTGCAGAGGAGAACCCTGCCCCTTCTGATGGGTTCTACATAGACGTTGACGTCGACGAGTAGCTTGTCACCCAGACGGAGATCTGGAGCTTGTGAAGGGCCTTGTAGATAGTCAGGCTACATCAAGCCTGTTTTATTTTCCAAGTTGTCTGTACCAGACATGTAGCTTCCGCTTGTGCTTGTATGACTGTATGACTTGAGTGTTGGGTCATGTGACCCCTACCTGTATGCATATGTTATGCATGGCTCTTGGAACCTCTTAAATAAAGTACTTTGAGTCATAGAGTTCTGTTGTGATGCAATGTTGTATTTGCACATATTGAGCATATTGTGTGTATGATTGAAATGCTTGGTATGTGTGGGATCCGACACCTAGTTGTTTTCCTTTGGTAGCCTATCTTACAGGGAAATGCCTCCTAGTGCTTCCAATGAGCCTTGGCAGCTTGCTACTGCTCGGAACACGTATGCTGGCCGGCATGTGTCCTTCTTCGTTCCTGTGTTTGTCCCTTAGGGGAAATGTCACGCGTTGTTCCATTAAGTCCATGTAGCTTCCTACGACTTGGGTTCATACGTTGATGACCGACACGTTCGTTGCTGGGTCATGGATGCCTGTCTCTGTAATTTAGTGCCACTTTTGGTTTATAACTAGCCATGTCGGCCCGGGTTCTCTGTCATATGGATGCTAGCGACACTGTCATATACGTGTGCCAAAATGCGCAAACGGTCCCAGGCCAGGTAAGGTGGCACCCGTGGGGTTACCGTGCGTGAGGCCGCAAAGTGATATGACGTGTTACAGCTAGATTGCTAGGGGTATTGATTTCACACATCACAATTCACTTGTCGGTATTCTGGCTACGATAACATGGAGACCGAGGAATGAACGATAATGGCGAGAAGTATCACCTTATCAAAAGTTCATAGGAGGTGGTGCAATTCCCATGACATTCTTGACATAAGGATGGTAATACTCCAGGATAGAACAGATTAGAAGATGGATTAACATCCTTCATCTGCGGAGTACAACTTCTTTGACCCAATCCTGGATATGGATAAGGTACTGGAGTTTGTTTCTCCTAGTCATTCCAGAATAGAATGGCTTGACGAACCACAAGAGTAAAAGGCATCGATGAACACGAATGCACAACTACCCGTGACTATCAACTGATAGACGAGGGTCGTAATACAACTAGAGAGGAACAACTCAAAGGAACATATAACTTTCTGAGTTGTGGACGCATAGATTAGTATGTCGAATTAGTTCAACATATTTCTTCCGGATAACCCATGCAGAAAGGTAGGACTGGCAGAGTCACAATGTGGAATAGAGAACTCGTCAAGAGCACTCTGGTTGTGATCTTTTGGTACGGAAGAACTTCTGCCATGATGGTTCATGGTATTTGGAAGAAGGATATACCACGGACCTCGAGGACTATCACAAGGTTACTAATATCCTAAAGGGACGAGCAAATACTACCAACATAAAGTAGGTAGAAAGAATCTTGGGTTCAAGAACCCAGAAATATAATGCCTACTAACTAAATGGCATCACGGGATGCTTTCGAGAATGATGGCCAGAATCATCACACTGGGAATATGAAACGTTGCAAGATTACTTGGTGATCTTCTAAGACACCTAGGGTCATAATAATAAGTCCAACATATATGTCGAGGTAACAGAGTACCTCAACATACTGACTAGTGTGATTAATCTGGCCTAAAAGGACATCGGAAACAGGGAGGAAAGGTTTGCAAATGTATCAGACTATTTAGAAACCTGGGATGACTCGGACAGCATAACGGCTGCAATTGCTCGAAAATACTTTTGAGATCCAAGCAAAAAGGTTAGCATATCCACTTAACATCATAATGTCAAGATTCTGGGACCAACAATTGAACAAACAGAAGTAGTAGAAACTGAACTGAGGGTTGAGTCCACAATAACGTGATCCTGATAAATATAATGAGAATCCTACTTCTTAATCCCCGTAGAATAGAGGAAGGTGACTCAGATCAGAAGTTCATAGGGTTAAGGAGTAAAAAAAGCCTTACGTTCCCTTCCACAATCAATTCCCTTATATAACTAAAGAGTTTCTAGACACGACTTCGACCAGTTTGGCTTGCTAATCCTACAGGCAGTCAGGCTCTGATACCAAAGCTGTCGGGACCCCGATCCTAAGTCACACAGGTCTAGCCTGTAACACATCATATCACTTTGCGGCCTCACGCACGGTATCCCCACGGGTGCCACCTTACCTGGCCCGGGACCGTTTGCGCATTTTGGCACACGTATATGATAGTGTCGCTAGCATCCATATGACAGAGAACCCGGGCCGACATGACCAGTTATAAACCAAAAGTGGCACTAAATTACAGAGACAAGCACACATGACCCAGCAACGAACGTGTCGGTCATCAACGTATGAACCCAAGTCGTAGCAAGCTACAAGGACTTAAAGGAACAACGCGTGACATTTCCCCTAAGGGACAGACACAGGAACGAAGAAGGACACATGCCGGCCAGCCTAAGTGTTCCGGAGCAGTAGCAAGCTACCAAGGCTCAGTGGAAGCACTAGGAGACATTTCCCTGTAAGATAGGCTACCAAAGGTAAACAACTAGGTGTCGGATCCCACACATAGCAATACACATTACACGTACGCATAACATGCAAGTATGTGTTGTACAACATGGCATCACAACATAACTCAACAACTCATATAGATAAAGGCCCAGAAGAGCCATCATAACATTTATTACAATCAGAGGTCACATGACCCAACATACAGAGCATACAGGCAACGGAAGCATAACATGTCTAGGAACAGACAACTACAAATGAAAAAGGCTGGGAAGCCTGACTATCTACAAGACCCTCCCAAGGGTACAAGATCGTAGCTGAGGTAACAAGCTAAACGTCGAAGTCCACGTGGAATCACTAGCGAGACTGAAGTCTCTCTGCAAAAACATAAATTAAGCAAACGTGAGTACAAAGGTGCTCAGCAAGACTTACATCAGAACTACCTACTTATGCATCCGTATCAACAAAGGGGTGGTGGAGTTTGACTGCAGCAAGCCGGCTTTGACTCGGTGGCTATCCTAAACTACGACTGCAAGTAACTCTTTTGAGGTGGCGCACACGAGTCCACATATTCACCAATCAATACACCACTATGGATCCGCTCCCGTCTCCCTACGAGAAGGCCATCCATAGCACTCACGCTTATCTTGCGCATTTTAGAGTATCCACTTTCACTTGTCTATGTACCACGTAAGCATCCAAGAAGTCCATATCCGCGGACCCGGCTATTCGAATAGATCATGTTAACCCTGCAGGGGTGTACTTCTTCACACACGCTCTCGCCACTTACCGCCATGTACATGTCATGTATCTCGGCAACCTTCAAGAGGAAGCCTGGCGAGGGTGTCGGCCATGACCTGACTAACCACACAAGTCTCTCGTCCAGGTTTATCGCCTATTCGGGTTCCATCCGTGGGGAGATCCGGCCTGGGTGTCGCTCACGGCCCCAAATGATGTGCGCAGGGTTCCCAAGCCCACCTCGACGGATGGATCTACGCTTGGTACACCGTGCCACGGTGCCTAGTCTGCCCCAAGCCCACATGTACCATGTGCCACTTGGTAGACTACTAACACTACCTACAAACACCAGAAACTAGTTGCAACTCCTGGACAGAGATCATGTTGATTAATAAGTCGAGAGGGGTCGAGTTACCGGAACCCAATGTGTGGTTGTAGCTTTGTCATTGGACAATTTACACAGAACTCAGTCCTTAAGGATGGTTCCAGTGAGACAACCCACCATGTACTCCTACATGGCCTCTCACCGCTACCTTTACCAAATCGTGTTCACACACTTAGCTTCACACACAGTAGGACATGTTCACCACATTCCAATTCATCCCCGATGAATCAGACCTGACACAACTCTAAGCAATAGCAGGCATAACCAGAAAGCATGAATGAGTAGGCACAACATGGCTCAAACAACTCCTACTCATGCTAGTGGGTTTCAACTATTTACTGTGGCAATGATAGGTCATGCAGAGGAAAGGGGTTCAGCTACCGCAGCAAAAAGCAGTTCAATCGTTGTTGTCCTAATGCAGTAAGGGAGAGCAGGAGCGAGAGAGTGGGATTGTATCGGAATGAACAAGGGGGTTCTGCTTGCCTGGCACTTCTGAAGATATTAATAGCTCTTCATCGGTGTCATCGAACTCATCGTCGGAACGTCGTCTACTGAGAGGGAACAAAACCGACAAACAGAGAAAGGACACAATCATTGCAATGCAACAATATGATGCATGAATGTGACATGGCAATATGATGTTTATTGAGCTAATGCAACTAGCAACACATTTAAATGAAGTTGGTTTGAACCAAAGGTTCAAATTCAAACTCCACATGTGATTATTCAAATTCCATTTATTCAAATTGCCCTAAACAGTGGCTGTAAGTTATTCAAACATGCATGAAAATGCCATAAACAGATTCCTTGGATTTTTCTGATCAATTTTCATATATAAATTATTTTCATCTGAGTTAGGGATTATTTTCTATGATTTTTAGAAGTTTTGGCTATTTTCTGAAATAAATAAATCATTTCTGATTTATTTAAAATTACAGAAAAACATTTATGACATCATAGTGACATCATCACTACGTCAGCAGGTCAAAGGCGCCAGCCCAGGTCAAACCTGACACTGGGACCCACTGGTCAGTGACTAGGCTAGTTAACAAAGGCTATAAGTGCTGATTTAATACTAACTAAAAGTGTCAGTGGGGCAAGAGGAGGAAAACGACTGCGGGGAGAGCGGGATTGGGTAGAGGATCTCACGGCAGGGTCGAAGAGCAGCTGAGTGGGCTCGGGGAGGCATCGGAGTCGGTGAATCGACGGCGAGGATCGCCGGCAGCCGAAGAGGGGAACGGCGGCGACGACTGCGTCCAGGGGCGTCTGGTGCCTCGTAGCTCGGCGGAGGGGTCTGGGGCGTCGAGGCGGAGCTTTTGAGCCAGTCAGGGGGGGAAGGGGGAGGCGGTGGCCGTGGCAACGATGAGCGGCGGCGATGGTGGTGTTCGGCCGCGCACGTGAGAGAAAGAGAGAAGGAGAAGAGGAAGAAGTCCAGCGAGAGAGGGGAGAGATGCAGGGGTCGAGGGGAGAGCGTGGCGTCCTCTAGGCGCTTCGGGGCGGCGAGGAGGCAGGCAGGCTAGGTGGAGGTGGCCGGCGCGCGTCGGGCACGCGCCGTGCGTCCGACTGGCGGGAGGAAGAAGACCCCCTGCCCCTCATGGGCTGGGCCGGCCAGATGGGCCACCAGGTAAGTCAGGTTCCTCTCTCTCTATTTCAAAAAATAGTTTCTGTTTTCTATTTTTCTGCTTTTGTTTTATTTTCTTTTGCCACTGTTTTGAATTTAAACAATTTCAAACAATGCCAAAAACTCCTCTGAACAATTTTATGTTGCTAGATGGACTTTTCCAAAAGCACATAAAATATTTCAAAGTTATTTGAAAATATATTCTATATATTATGAATATAATTCCAAATTCAAATACAATAATAAATTAAATTCCATGCCCAAAATATTCCACAAAGATGTCCATTATTTTTGGTTTGCTGCAAAGGCCTTGCCAAAAATATCCAACAAGTATTAGGAACATTTTGGAAACATTGAATGCAATTTTCTTTTAACTGGACCTATTTGAAATTGAAGTGCTAGGATTTGAACAATCCCCATTTCAAGTTTAAATGGAAATTAACATGATGCATGGGTGCCACTCACTAATGCAACTAGTTACAAGGCAGAATTCTAGGGCTGTGACAACTCACCCCCACTAAAACAAGAATCTCGTCCCGAGATTCAAGCGTAGGGTAAGAGATCAAAGGGGACACAAGCTAGCCCAATCTTCAGGATCCAAATTTCTTCTCGGAGATATTGATTTATTGCATCATATTGATCTTGTCATCCTTGCTTTGAGATCTTCATCCAACCAGATGATAACGGAGACATACTCTGTAGGAATCGATCTTCCCGAAGAACGAGGAACTCAAGATCAACTCAAGGAGTGAGACATTGAAGCATCTCTTGAGCTGAGACACGGAACACACATCCAGGAGGATGGAGTGAAACAAATGATGAAGGTTCACTTGGTAGACACTAGTTACACACCTGAGAAGATGGTGATTAATGCCACCAAATAGGGCACCTTAGAGAAGGTGACACATAGAATTATTCCCTTTAGTGGCAAAAGAATTACTTTTGATATAGAGATCATTGAAATTCCCTATACCAACCTGAGGCAAATCACAATCGATAGTTTGAAGGAGTTCGATGGAATGACATACTCCATCTAGAATAGACGATATGGACTACCTTGTTGAAGACAACACAATGGATGATTTTTGCTTATCATCGGAAATGGATGGGACCCATGGCAAGTGGCGCATTGGCGGTGCAAGTTGGGAACAAAATGCAAATGCTGGGAATGATTCTAGTAACTGGGAAGAAACCCAACAGTAGGGAGTAAATTGCTCTTTGAGAGGTTACAACATAACCAAGAACACTGGGAGCAATCCCGGTTAGTGTCGAGGATAACACCTAGTGCTTCTGCGTGCTCTAAAGAACTTGAGCATTCCCATATTCATCAAGGTTTTACCAATATCCGTGTCAAGGATCCTGGCAACACAACATACTACCATGATGAATAATGATGGATAGTGCAGATGCAATTCACCCTAGCGGAGTCAAGGGGCAAAATCTGGATGATCGACCGAGAGACATTTAGCACTCCGCTTCTAATGTTCTCCTTGGTGTACTAGGTACCACGGTCAATGCTTAAAAGCATCAACATGGCCATCAAGTAAAGGTCGGACTTCGGGAGCACAAAAATCCATAAGTAACAACTAGGGAGTAAGTCCTACAAAATCCTTATGGGGAGGTGGCCAACTTCTTCAATCAAGGTACTACAACAATAGGTCTTTCGGCTGGGTGTGTTGGCCACGACATCCACTTTACCGGTTATCGAGAGACCAATATTATAGTTCTTGGAAGATTCTCCAACCATCATATCTGCCTGAGTTTCAGTTCTGGTTGGTGTCAGGATATTCCAGACTCATCGAGTCTAGAAGGAAAAATGAAAATTTACAACACAAGTCGACGAGATGGCGTTGCGAGGTTCTCGGGGAATGAACTACGATAGCAAGCTCCAAAACATGAGCTGGTTCTACTACACACACATGAACATGTTGTCCAAGACAAGCATGACCACGTAGAAGTCTTACGATAAAACACTACCGAGTTCTGGTTGGGAACCATCGTCTAGGACATCGAAGTCCTTACATAAGTCATATGATTAGCTCTTATGATGGAACTTTTCTCCTTGAACAAACCAATCAGTGGCTTGGTGTGCTAGGGATACATACAGAATGAAGATGATCAGTCTATCAGACCATAGAATACTTCGCACATATGCATGACTGAATTGGGATGATTCCAGAGGAGGTAAAAAACATGCTTTCTCGAATTCACGGCGGCAACTTGCATCAATTGCACATGAATTAGAGGAAGTCACTTCTTTCTTCCATACATATGCTTCACGAACGGGTCATGAAGATAGTGCTTATAAAAGTTTCCAATACTAACTGGATGTTCAACCTAGATCATGGAGAAGATAACAATGTTGCTGGTGGGCTCAACAACAATTCATCCGGGTTTCCATATAGATGGAATTCCATGACAATGTGAACAAAGTGATAGCATTGGTCAGACCCAAAAGATATAATGGTGTACGTTCAAGTGAACAACCCTGAGTAAGACAACATTACGAATATCGTTGGTTCTAATTTGACTTAACGATAACCCATACTCAAATCAAAGTTTGGACAAGACAATGGGTCCACAAATGATCATGGGGATCAATTGAAGAAGATATCATCTATCTTCAATACATACTCGAGATATCCCTTTGGAGTGAGCTATGTGGTTTAAGCTTTTATCTTCCAACTCTCCAAGTTGTTGTTTAGCTTAACCAACTAACTCAGGATATACAACACAGATTCTTGGAGAAGGGGTGGTTTACAAGAAACCAACTTGATCTCGAGCTCAACATAACAGTCAGGGAACAACCCGGTAATACTTCTGAGAAGATATTAGGAATATCACGATCCACCAATATCTTAAGAAGCTCGAGATCAATCTTGCTTTTCGGGGCAAGATAATATGATCAAATGAGCGAGGACTTAAAAAAAATCCTAACTCATCAATCAAGGAGTGCACCAAGAAAGTGGACTAGGTAACACGATCAATCTTAGGATGGTGATTTAGTAACCAACACACTAAGAATGAAATTGTTGTCCTTTAACCGCCAAGCAACGAGATTGCTAGGGGTATTGATTTTACACATCACAATTCACTTGTCGGTATTCTGGCTACGATAACACGGAGACCGAGGAATGAACGATAATGGCGAGAAGTATCACCTTATCAAAAGTTCATAGGAGGTGGTGCAATTCCCATGAAATTCTTGACATAAGGATGGTAATACTCCAGGATAGAACAGATTAGAAGATGGATTAACATCCTTCATCTGCGGAGTACAACTTCTTTGACCCAATCCTGGATATGGATAAGGTACTGGAGTTTGTTTCTCCTAGTCATTCCAGAATAGAATGGCTTGACGAACCACAAGAGTAAAAGGCATCGATGAACACGAATGCACAACTACCCGTGACTATCAACTGATAGACGAGGGTCATAATACAACTAGAGAGGAACAACTCAAAGGAACATATAACTTTCTGAGTTGTGGACGCATAGATTAGTATGTCGAACTAGTTCAACATATTTCTTCCGGATAACCCATGCAGAAAGGTAGGACTGGCAGAGTCACAATGTGGAATAGAGAACTCGTCAAGAGCACTCTGGTTGTGATCTTTTGGTTCGGAAGAACTTCTGCCATGATGGTTCATGGTATTTGGAAGAAGGATATACCACGGACCTCGAGGACTATCACAAGGTTACTAATATCCTAAAGGGACGAGCAAATACTACCAACATAAAGTAGGTAGAAAGAATCTTGGGTTCAAGAACCCAGAAATATAATGCCTACTAACTAAATGGCATCACGGGATGCTTTCGAGAATGATGGCCAGAATCATCACACTGGGAATTTGAAACGTTGCTAGATTACTTGGTGATCTTCTAAGACACCTAGGGTCATAATAATAAGTCCAACATATATGTCGAGGTAACAGAGTACCTCAACATACTGACTAGTGTGATTAATCTAGCCTAAAAGGACATCGGAAACAGGGTGGAAAGGTTTGCAAATTCATCAGACTATTTAGAAACCTGGGATGACTCGGACAGCATAACGGCTGCAATTGCTCGAAAATACTTTTGAGATCCAAGCAAAAAGGTTAGCATATCCACTTAACATCATAATGTCAAGATTCGGGGACCAACAGTTGAACAAACAGAAGTAGTAGAAACTGAACTGAGGGTTGAGTCCACAATAACGTGATCCTGATAAATAGAATGAGAATCCTAGTTCTTAATCCCCGTAGAATAGAGGAAGGTGACTCAGATTAGAAGGTCATAGGGTTAAGGAGTAAAAAGAGCCTTACGTTCCCTTCCACAATCAATTCCCTTATATAACTAAAGAGTTTCTAGACACGACTTCGACCAGTTTGGCTTGCTAATCCTACAGGCAGTCAGGCTCTGATACCAAAGCTGTCGGGACCCTGATCCTAAGTCACACAGGTCTAGCCTGTAACACATCATATCACTTTGCGGCCTCACGCACGGTATCCCCACGGGTGCCACCTTACCTGGCCCGGGACCGTTTGTGCATTTTGGCACACATATATGATAGTGTCGCTAGCATCCATATGACAGAGAACCCGGGCCGACATGACCAGTTATAAACCAAAAGTGGCACTAAATTACAGAGACAGGCATACATGACCGAGCAACGAACGTGTCGGTCATCAACGTATGAACCCAAGTCGTAGCAAGCTACAAGGACTTAAAGGAACAATGCGTGACATTTCCCCTAAGGGACAGACACAGGAACGAAGAAGGACACATGCCGGCCAGCCTAAGTGTTCCGGAGCAGTAGCAAGCTACCAAGGCTCAGTGGAAGCACTAGGAGACATTTCCCTGTAAGATAGGCTACCAAAGGTAAACAACTAGGTGTCGGATCCCACACATAGCAATACACATTACACGTACGCATAACATGCAAGTATGTGTTGTACAACATGGCATCACAACATAACTCAACAACTCATATAGATAAAGGCCCAGAAGAGCCATCATAGCATTTATTACAATCAGAGGTCACATGACCCAACATACAGAGCATACAGGCAACGGAAGCATAACATGTCTGGGTACAGACAACTACAAATGAAAAAGGCTGGGAAGCCTGACTATCTACAAGACCCTCCCAAGGGTACAAGATCGTAGCTGACGTAACAAGCTAAACGTCGAAGTCCACGCGGAATCACTGGCGAGACTGAAGTCTCTCTGCAAAAACATAAATTAAGCAAACGTGAGTACAAAGGTACTCAACAAGACTTACATCAGAACTATCTACATATGCATCCGTATCAACAAAGGGGTGGTGGAGTTTGACTGCAGCAAGCCGGCTTTGACTCGGTGGCTATCCTAAACTACGACTGCAAGTAACTCTTTTGAGGTGGCGCACACGAGTCCGCATATTCACCAATCAATACACCACTATGGATCCGCTCCCGTCTCCCTACGAGAAGGCCATCCATAGCACTCACGCTTATCTTGCGCGTTTTAGAGTATCCACTTTCACTTGTCTATGTACCACGTAAGCATCCAAGAAGTCCATATCCGCGGACCCGGCTATTCGAATAGATCATGTTAACCCTGTAGGGGTGTACTTCTTCACACACGCTCTCGCCACTTACCGCCATGTACATGTCATGTATCTCGGCAACCTTCAAGCGGAAGCCTGGCGAGGGTGTCGGCCATGACCTGACTAACCACACAAGTCTCTCGTCCAGATTTATCGCCTATTCGGGTTCCATCCGTGGGGAGATCCGGCCGGGGTGTCGCTCCCGGCCCCAAATGATGTGCGCAGGGTTCCCAAGCCCACCTCGACGGATGGATCTACGCTTGGTACACCGTGCCACGGTGCCTAGTCTGCCCCAGGCCCACATGTACCGTGTGCCACTTGGTAGACTACTAACACTACCTACAAACACCAGAAACTAGTTGCAACTCCTGGACAGAGATCATGTTGATTAATAAGTCGAGAGGGGTCGAGTTACTGGAACCCAATGTGTGGTAGTAGCTTTGTCATTGGACAACTTACACAGAACTCAGTCCTTAAGGACGGTTCCAATGAGACAACCCACCATGTACTCTTACATGGCCTCTCACCGCTACCTTTACCAAATCGTGTTCACACACTTAGCTTCACACACAGTAGGACATGTTCACCACATTCCAATTCATCCCCGATGAATCAGACCTGACACAACTCTAAGCAATAGCAGGCATAACCAGAAAGCATGAATGAGTAGGCACAACATGGCTCAAACAACTCCTACTCATGCTAGTGGGTTTCAACTATTTACTGTGGCAATGACAGGTCATGCAGAGGAAAGGGGTTCAGCTACCGCAGCAAAAAGCAGTTCAATCGTTGTTGTCGTAATGCAGTAAGGGAGAGCAGGAGCGAGAGAGTGGGATTGTATCGGAATGAACAAGGGGGTTCTGCATGCCTGGCACTTCTGAAGATATTAATAGCTCTTCATCGGTGTCATCGAACTCATCGTCGGAACGTCGTCTACTGAGAGGGAACAAAACCGACAAACAGAGAAAGAACACAATCATTGCAATGCAACAATATGATGCATGAATGTGACATGGCAATATGATGTTTATTGAGCTAATGCAACTAGCAACACATTTAAATGAAGTTGGTTTGAACCAAAGGTTCAGATTCAAACTCCACATGTGATTATTCAAATGCCATTTATTCAAATTGCCCTAAACATTGGCTGTAAGTTATTCAAACATGCATGAAAATGCCATAAACAGATTCCTTGGATTTTTCTGATCAATTTTCATATATAAATTATTTTCATCTGAGTTAGGGATTATTTTCTGTGATTTTTAGAAGTTTTGGCTATTTTCTGAAATAAATAAATCATTTCTGATTTATTTAAAATTCCAGAAAAACATTTATGACATCATAGTGACATCATCACTACGTCAGCAGGTCAAAGGCGCCAGCACAGGTCAAACCTGACACTGGGACCCACTGGTCAGTGACTAGGCTAGTTAACAAAGGCTGTAAGTGCTGATTTAATACTAACTAAAAGTGTCAGTGGGGCAAGAGGAGGAAAACGACTGCGGGGAGAGCGGGATTGGGTAGAGGAGCTCACGGCAGGGTCGAAGAGCAGCTGAGTGGGCTCGGGGAGGCATCGGAGTCGGTGAATCGACGGCGAGGATCGCCGGCAGCCGAAGAGGGGAACGACGGCGACGACTGCGTCCAGGGGCGTCTGGTGCCTCGTAGCTCGGCGGAGGGGTCTGGGGCGTCGAGGCGGAGCTTTTGAGCCAGTCAGGGGGGGAAGGGGGAGGCGGTGGCCGTGGCAACGACGAGCAGCGGCGATGGTGGTGTTCGGCCGCGCACGTGAGAGAGAGGGAGAAGGAGAAGAGGAAGAAGTCCAGCGAGAGAGGGGAGAGATGCAGGGGTCAAGGGGAGAGCGTGGCGTCCTCTAGGCGCATCGGGGCGGCGAGGAGGCAGGCAGGCTAGGTGGAGGTGGCCTGCGCGCGTCGGGCACGCGCCGTGCGTCCGACTGGCGGGAGGAAGAAAACCCCCCTGCCCCTCATGGGCTCGGCCAGCCAGATGGGCCACCAGGTAAGTCAGGTAGTTCCTCTCTCTCTATTTCAAAAAATAGTTTCTGTTTTCTATTTTCTGCTTTTGTTTTATTTTCTTTTGCCAATGTTTTGAATTTAAACAATTTCAAACAATGCCAAAAACTCCTCTGAACAATTTTATGTTGCTAGATGGACTTTTCCAAAAGCACATAAAATATTTCGAAGTTATTTGAAAATATATTCTATACATTATGAATATAATTCCAAATTCAGTTAAAATAATAAATTGAATTCCATGCCCAAAATATTCCACAAAGATGTCCATTATTTTTGGTTTGCTGCAAAAGCCTTGCCAAAAATATCCAACAAGTATTAGGAACATTTTGGAAACATTGAATGCAATTTTCTTTTAACTGGACCTATTTGAAATTGAAGTGCTAGGGTTTGAACAATCCCCATTTCAAGTTTAAATGGAAATTAACATGATGCATGGGTGCCACTCACTAATGCAACTAGTTACAAGGCAGAATTCTAGGGCTGTGACACAAAGATACCAAGGATCGAATTCCCCTGAGACTCCAAGGTTCAACAAGAAGGTGTCAACTGCTAATGGCGCCAGATATTTAGCAACTGACTGGACCTGCACACAGATACAAATAACTTTGCTCCCAACAAGTACAGAGAGGTTGTCAATCCCTCCGGCCTTGTCGTTTACAAAGGGTCAAACGCAAGAGATAATAGTGATAGGTATTACTGCAACTAGTAAGTAAGAACAGAAAGTAAATAGCGGATGTGATCAGTGATGGTAATATGGACCTGGGTCCCATGATGTTCACTAGTGATGTCTCTCTCCCAAAAGACGATAAAACAGCTATGTGAGGTAAACGAATTACAGCTGGGCAATTGACAGAATTATGTGCGCAAACCAATGCTAACTATGCTGCAAGAAAGGTAGAGGTTCAAAGCATGGGCGGTACGCCAAGGCAAGTAGACCGAAATCCATCTGCATCTACTACTAATCATCCACCTTGAGATATCTATCCAGAACATCTCGCTGGTATTAAGTTGCAAGTCCCACCCATAGTGTAAACTCAAAGCAACAGACAACTGCATTAAAAGAACTTTGCGTAAAGTAAACAATCCTTGCACCCGCAGGCACAAGCACCGTTATTTTCCCCCTTGTGGCAACAGCATATCCCCTAGACTCATGTTTCTGTCACTCAAGCTAGTCATCGAGGGGCATGAACCCACAATCAAGCATAACGTTCCCTCTTGGAGTTACTACCTACTACTTGGCCAAAGCAATAAACAGCAACGGAGAACATGCAAGAATTACTCAAGAACATAAATATAAAAGAGGTAAATCAAATATATTACTCAAACACAATCTGAACATAATCTCACAATCCATCGGATCCCAGCAAACTCATCATAGCAACAGCATAAGGATTACATATGTGCCTCGATCATGTAGGGCAGCTCACGAGGTCCAATTAGTGAAGGACAAAGAGGGGAGGAGAACATCACATAGCTACTGGTCATGGACCCATGGTCCAAGGGAGACTACTCACAACTCATCCGGGAGGCGTCCATGGTGGTGGAGAGGCTCCCGGTGGTGATCCTCCCCTCCGGCAGGGTGCCGGGAAGAGTTCTCCTGGTGCTCCCGATCTTGGAAGCGCAGCGGTGGCAGAACAGAGATGAGATCGCGAAAAAGGGTTCCGTCCTCGAGGGTTTCGGGATGCGGTGTAAATATATGCCAAAGGGGGCGTCAGAGGGGGCCTGGGGGGCCCTGGAGCACTGGCGGCGCGGCCTAGGGGGGGGCGCCCCCTGCCCGCCTGGAGGCCTGGTGGCCCCCCTCCAGCCCTACTTTGGCCGCATGGAAGCTTCCGGAACGCTGATTTTTTATATATTTTTCCCGGAATTTTTCTGACAGTTTACGTAATGGGAAAACCTGAAATACAAAAACAGCAGAAAACAGAAACTGGCACTGGGGTGCACTGAGTTAATAGGTTAGTCTAAATATGATCAAAAGTGTATGGAAGTGCAAAAATAACATAGCAATATCACACAAAAGAGGCATGGAGCAAGCAGAAATTATAGATACGTTTTGGACGTATCAACATCCCAAGCTTAATTCCTGCTCGTCCTGGAGTAGGTAAATGATAACAAGCATAATTTCTGTGGTGACATGCTATTAACCATATAAGGACTTTTCATAGTCACATGACAAAAGCTTACTGAGACAATGAATCTGTAGTAATTAAGTTGCCTCATGAGAAAATCACAAAGAACTGAAAGTTTAACAATATGATACTGAAACATCAAATAGATTTGTAGTGAGCATGGTGTGCAAATATGATAAAGTGGTACCTCGCTTGCCCCCTTTAGTGAAGCAAAACATAAATGCAGGGGCACCTCCAAGGTTTAAGTGACGACTAGATACAATGATTTCAGAATAAACGATATCATAATCATGCAAAAGACAATGGTACTTTGGGACAATGCACATTACACTCAGAATGAAAATCATGCTCTCAATAGGTTGTGCTGTAAAGAAGGTGGAGACTCTCGAACCGTGGCTTTTGTTGGGAAGGTTGAAAACCCGTGGTCGGAAACAAAAGCTAATCATGTACCAGAGCTCTTGGTTTTAAAAACATCTCGCTGGTATTAAGTTGCGAGTCCCACCCATAGTGTAAACTCAAAGCAACAGACAACTGCATTAAAAGAACTTTGCGTAAAGTAAACAATCCTTGCACCCGCAGGCACAAGCACAGTTGTTTTCCCCCTTGTGGCAACAACACATCCCCTAGACTCATGTTTCTGTCACTCAAGCTAGTCATCGAGGGCATGAACCCACAATCAAGCATAACGTTCCCTCTTGGAGTTACTACCTACTACTTGGCCAAAGCAATAAACAGCAACAGAGAACATGCAAGAATTACTCAAGAACATAAATATAAAAGAGGTAAATCAAATATATTACTCAAACACAATCTGAACATAATCTCACAATCCATCGGATCCCAGCAAACTCATCATAGCAACAACATAAGGATTACATATGTGCCTCGATCATGTAGGGCAGCTCACGAGGTCTAATTAGTGAAGGACAAAGAGGGGAGGAGAACATCACATAGCTACTGGTCATGGACCCATGGTCCAAGGGAGACTACTCAGAACTCATCCGGGGGGCGTCCATGGTGGTGGAGAGGCTCCCGGAGGTGATCCTCCCCTCCGACAGGGTGCCGGGAAGAGTTCTCCTGGTGCTCCCGATCTTGGAAGCGCGGCGGCGGCGGAACAGAGATGAGATTGCGAAAAAGGGTTCCGTCCTCGAGGGTTTCGGTACGCGGTGTAAATATATGCCAAAGGGGGGCGTCAGAGGGGGCCTGGGGGGCCCAGGTGCCCTGGCGGCGCGGCCTAGGGGGGGCGCGCCCCCTGGCCGCCTGGAAGCCTGGTGGCCCCCCTCCAGCCCTACTTTGGCCGCATGGAAGCTTCCGGAACGCTGATTTTTTATATATTTTTCCCGGAATTTTTCTGGCAGTTTACGTAATGGGAAAACCTGAAATACAAAAACAACAGAAAACATAAACTGGCACTGGGGTGCACTGAGTTAATAGGTTAGTCCAAATATGATCAAAAGTGTATGGAAGTGCATAAATAACATAGCAATATCACACAAAAGAGGCATGGAGCAAGCAGAAATTATAGATACGTTTTGGACGTATCAAGTGCGGGACGTCAGCAGCCTGCTGGCGGTGCCGTTACCGACAAGAAACCTTGTCGCAACTAGTTGCATCACACTTAAGTTGTTGAGCGGGCTCGGAAACAAAGTAAGGGCGCGACACTAGTCGCAGCACACTTAAGTCATTGAGCGGACTCGAAACAAAGTAAGGGCGCAACTAGCTACGAGTAGGTTCCTCCGCGCACAGGTTTTCCATACAAAGCACGGTCATTCAAGGAAGATAACTTAAAAATTTAAAAATCTAGTTGCTCAAGCTTTGGCAACTTAGCTTTTCTGTTGTTCGCTTCCCGACAAGGCGAAACTTTCTTGAACGACGCCTGGTCCATAGCACTACCTTCTCCTCCCCCCCGGCAAACTTGTGCACGAGGGAACCTTCCTTTCCTTGAGAAAAAAGAAAGAATAGAAAATACAGATATGAAGCCTTAAGGCTCGTTATTGCTTACCGGGGGTAGGTGCTGCACAAAGTGTCAGATAACTCATGCAAAAAATAAAAAGCATGAAAATGACAAGGTGTGCGGAGCACATGAGCTTTACTGATGCACGGGGTCTGCGCCCGGCTTTGTACAAAGGATTACATGCAACAGCGGCAAGACTTGTACAAAAGGTGGTTGCTGGAGCGGGTCGCGGCAACCGCACCTTACGGGTAAAACTTACGAAGATGCTCAATGTTCCAGGAGTTGCTCACCGGAAAGCCATCTTCGGCCTCAAGGCGGACAGCGCCAGGCCTAGTGACTCGTTTCACCCGGTAAGGGCCTTCCCACTTCGGCGTCAACTTGTTGGAATTATTGGCGGACTGAACGGGCCGAAGAACAAGGTCGCCTTCCTCGAGACTTCTGGCGCTAACTTTGCGATTATGGTAGCGGCGCAAAGTTTGCTGGTAGCGAGCAGCTCGTACAGCAGCCTGAAGACGGTCTTCCTCAAGGAGCAGCGCATCATCTTGTCGCAGCTGCTCTTGCTCGAGCTCATCATAAGCGAGCACTCGAGGTGACCCGTATACGAGTTCCGTGGGGAGAACTGCCTCTGCTCCATATACTAGAGCGAAAGGTGTCTGTCCAGTGGCTCGATTTGGCGTCGTCCTGATCGACCAAAGAACCACCGACAGCTCCTCAATCCAGTTTCTTCCGCACTTGTACAGCCTGTCGAAAGTTCTGGTCTTGAGTCCATGCAACACTTCAGCATTTGCCCTCTCCGCTTGTCCGTTGCTTCTCGGGTGAGCAACAGAAGCGAAGCAGACCTTGGCGCCAAGATCTTGGACGTACTGCATGAAGGTGCGGCTCGTGAATTGCGTACCACTGTCGGTGATGATCCTGTTAGGGATCCCGAAGCGGCAAACAATCGACCTAAAGAACTTGACTGGTGACTGTGCTGTCACCTTCCTCACTGGTTCCACTTCCGGCCACTTTGTGAACTTGTCGATTGCAACGTACAAGTACTCAAAGCCCCTGGCTGCGCGGGGAAAGGGGCCGAGGATGTCGAGCCCCCAGACCGAAAATGGCCAGGATAAAGGGATCGTCTGGAGAGCTTGAGCTGGCTGGTGTATCTGCTTGGAATGGAACTGGCACGCTTCACACTTGGTTACTTGTGCAGTTGCATCCTGGAGGGCTTCCGGCCAAAAGAAACCTTGCCGGAATGCTTTGCCGGCAAGTGCTCTTGCGCCAATGTGGTGACCACATATGCCTCCATGTATCTCTGCCAACAGCTTTTGTCCATCTTCCTGGGGAATACACTTCAATTTCACACCGTTGAGTCTTCTTCTGTACAGTGTGTTGTCAACAAACTTATACATACTTGACTGCCGGGCTACTCTTTCCGATTCTTCTTGCTCTTCGGGAAGTTCTCCTGTCTGAAGGAAACGGACAATCTGATGTGCGCATGCTGGAGCTTGTGGCTCGACAACAAGGACTAAAGGCACATCTGCTGCTGCGGGAACGTCCGCTTCTACGGCTAGAACCTGCGGCTCAGCCGGAGCTTGATGATCCCCGGCAAGCTTGCCGGAGCAAGACTTGTCGGGATCCTCTGCTTCAACGGAACAAACCCTGGGGCTTGCCGGAGCAGATTGCTCCTCAGCACTCTTGGTGTTGATCTTGGGGACCTTTTTGGCGGCGGCTTCGGGAAGCTCTGCCGGGAAATAGTCACCAGAAACCAACTTCCTCTTCTTGCTTTGTCCAGTTGATGGTGTTACGGATGGTTGAGTCAGCTTGAGCACAAAGATCCCTGGTTCCACAGGTAACTTAAGTGCGGCGCACTTTGACAGGCCATCAGCAATGTCGTTCTGAGCTCTTTGAACATGCTCCATCTGTAGGCCGTCAAAGTGCTCTTCTAACTTTCTCACTTCATCGACGTAGGCTTCCATCAATGGACTCTGATAATTCTTGTTCACTTGGCGGACGACAAGCTGCGAGTCACCCCTGACAATGAGCTTCTTGATCCCAAGGTCTGCCGCGATCCTAAGACCGGCAATCAAACCTTCATACTCTACAGTATTGTTTGTTGCTTGGTCCTTGGGAAAGTGCATCTGGACTACGTACTTGAGGTGCTCTCCGGTGGGTGCGACAAGAAGCACACCAGCACTGGAGCCTTGCAGCGAGAAGGCACCATCAAAGTACATCAGCCACTCTTTGCTTGCTTCCTAGACAGGGATGCTCGTTTCTGGAATTTCTTCATCTGGTGTTGGCGTCCACTCTGCTATGAATTCTGCCAATGCTCTGCTTTGGATAGTTGAAGTACTCTCAAACTTAAGGCCAAAGCTTGAAAGTTCCAGTGCCCACTCAACAATCCTACCTGTTGCTTCTGGATTTTGCAGTATCCTCTTCAGCGGAAAGCGAGTGACACTGTGATTTCATGTGCTTGGAAGTAATGGCGCAGCTTTCTCGAGGCCATGAGAAGACCGAAAAGCAATTTATGCACACCAGAGTACCTTGACCTAGCCCCCTGCAGAAGGGAACTCACAAAGTAAACTGGGCGCTGCATCATTTTCTTCCGTACCTCCTCTTGCGTCTGCGCAAATCCATCTTTGTCGGGACCAGAGCTTGTCGGGGAAGCCCCCTGCTTGTTGCTGGATGCGCCCGCCGCGGTTGCTGGCTCATCATCTGCCTCCCACTCCGCTACTAACGCAGCACTAACCACTTGATTGGTTGCTGCTAGATACAGCAGCAACTTCTCTTGTGGCTTAGGTGCGACAAGTATTGGAGTGGAGGACAAGTATCTCTTTAAGTCTTCCAGCGCAGCCTCCGCTTCCGGAGTCCATTTCATTGGACCTGCCTTTTTCAAAATTTTGAAAAACAGCAGGGCGCGCTCAGCAGACTTAGAGATAAATCTGCTGAGAGCAGCCACGCAACCGGCAAGTCTTCGTACATCCTTGACGCGCTTTGGTGCTTTGATCTGCTCAATGGCCTTGATCTTGTCGGGATTGGCTTCAATTCCCCTCTGAGACACGAAGAACCCGAGAAGCTTGCCGGAAGGGACTCCAAACACACACTTCTCGGGGTTGAGCTTGAGCTGGATCTTGCGCAGATTTGCAAAGGTCTCATCTAAATCTTGAATCAGAGTTGTCCTGTTCTTGCTCTTGACCACTATGTCATCCATGTAGGCTTTCACATTTCTGTGTATTTGTGGCTCAAAAGCGGTATGGACTACTCTTGCAAATGTTGAACCAGCATTCTTCAAACCGAAAGGCATCCGTATGAAACAGTACGTGCCACATGGAGTGATGAATGCGGTCTTCTCCTCATCCTCTTCTGCCATGAAGATTTGGTGGTATCCTGAGTATGTGTCAAGAAATGAAAGCAAGTCACATCCGGCCGTGGAGTCAACAATCTGGTCAATGCGCGGCAAGGGAAATGGGTCTTTGGGACAAGATTTATTGACATCGGTAAAGTCGATACAAAGCCTCCATTTCCCGTTTGCCTTACGCACGACTACAGGATTGGCCAACCACGTAGGATGGAACACCCCTCTGACAAGGCCTGCTGCTTCCAACTTCTTGATCTCTTCTGCGATGAATTCTTGGCGCTCCACTGCCTGTTTCCTGACTTTCTGCTTGACGGGCCGCGCATGAGGACAAACGGCAAGATGGTGCTCAATTACTTTCCTGGGAACACCGGGGATGTCAGACGGTTGCCATGCAAACACGTCGACATTCGCCCGCAGGAAAGCAATGAGCGCGCTTTCCTATTTAGGGTCAAGAGTGGCACTGATGGTGAAGGTACCACCAGCGCCGTCCTCCTTGGCGGACACCTTCTTGGTCTCTGGCGGAGCTGCCATTGGCTTTTTACACTTGCCGGCGGAGCTCGATGGCGCGTCCTCGACGGTAGCGCAACACTCCGAAGAGGTGCGCTTGCCGGAGTGGGCATCAGAACTCTTGCCGGACTTGGTCTTCTTCTTCCCCCCCCCCCCCGGGAGCTTCAGCGGCAAGTGACTTGCGATCTGTTGCGGCTGCTGCTTCCCGGTAGATCTTGTCGGCGCAGATAAGAGCGTCCTTCTTGTCGCCAGGGACAGAGATGACGCTTATCGGGCCTGGCATCTTCAGCATGTTGTACGCGTAGTGAGAGGCTGCCATGAACTTGGCGAGTGCTGGTCGGCCGAGTATCCCATTGTAAGGGAATGGAAAATCAGCAACGTCAAAAGTAACCCTCTCAGTCCTGAAGTTCAACTCGCCGCCAAATGTCACTGGCAACGTGATCTTCCCCTTTGGCTTGCTTCTTCCCGGGTTGATTCCTTGGAATGTGCCGGACTCTTCAAGCTCGCTTTCAGGGTTCTGGAGTTTCTGGAGCACAGCGGAGGAGATCAGGTTCAAGCCGACCCCGCTGTCAACTAGAATCTTAGTGACCTTGAGGTTGCGGATAGTTGGTGAAACCAACATCGGCAAGCACCCGACCGCAGTTGTGCGATCAGGGTGGTCCTCAATATCAAAGATGATAGGCGTGCTGGACAATTTCAGAAGCTTGCGCGATTCGACAGGTGGTTCTGCCGCATTGACTTCCCGCACCCACTGCTTGAGTTGGCGGTGTGAAGTATGCAGAGAAGCACCGCCGTCAACGCACAAGTCTTCAGTGGCTTTCTGGAACTCCTACTCACTGGAGGGCCACCATTGAGAGTCTCATCGCCTTCGCCAACGGCGACACTCCACGACAGCCAAGTACATCGCAGCCGCGGCAAGTCAGCCAGGCGCGAGCCGATGGCGAGAAAACCGGTGGGGGTGCAACCACCATGCACTCCCCGCCCCGAAGGCCAAAATCGCCGACTCGCCGGATCCACCTCGACAGCGACTCAACCGCGTCGTCGGACCCACGAGCTCGTCGCGATCAGCGCCAAGTTCTTCACGAACGACAGCAAGAAGACACTCGTACCCGCATCAAGCGCCGAAGAGAAGCGCGGCGTCAATCAGACCAGCGCACTGGGCCCACTGTCGACATGCATGCGCCAGGGGAACCAGGCGACTTGCCGTACACGGTAGGTTGCCCTGCGTTTACTCGTGAGCTGCGGCAAGTCCGGTGGCCCAGCATGAAGAGTTTCAAGCCAGACGTACCGGAGAAGTACGACGGCAAGACGCATCCGTCGGAGTTCCTCAGCATCTACACCATCACGGTGCAAGCTGCCGGGGGCGGGACGGCAAGATCCTTGCCAACTACTTCCCGCTAGTACTCAAGCCCAACGTCAGGTCCTGGCTCATGCACTTGCCGGACAACTCCATATCCTCCTGGGCAGACCTATGCCATCAGTTTGTCGGCGCCTTTACGGGAGGCCACAAACCTCATGGGCAAGAGAGTGACCTACACCTGCTCGCCCAGAAGGAAGGAGAGCCCCTGCGCAAGTATATCCAGAGATTCAGCCGTGTACAGCACAACATCCCAGACGTCCACCCTGCCGCAGTTATCAGCGCGTTCCATCAGAACGTGCGTAACCGCAGGATGCGGGAGGAGATGGCGATGTGCAAGATCAGGGACGTCAGTGAGCTGTATGCCCTGGCCGACAAGTGTGCACGTGCTGAGGAAAGGAGGAAACTCCCCGGAGAGGATACGGGAGCAGGAGGATCTGACAGCGAGGATGCGGCCCCGCAAAAGAAAAACCGGCAGCGGAACAACAGGAAGATGAGAGGCAAAGATGTACTAGTCGTTGAGCAGTCCGGCAACGGAGGTGGCGCCAAGAAAGCCAAAGCTAGTAGCTCCGGCAAGGAGATTGCCGCTTGCAACAACTGCCAGGCTGTGGCGGCCGCCGACAAGCAGGATGGCACCGACAAGCAGTACTCCAAGATCCACCGCACCAAGGGTCATGACCTCCAGAACTACAAGAGGGTCGAGCAGCTCGTCGAGCAGCAAAAAGCTGAGTACGAGCGGCGCGACAAGGAGAAGGCCCAAGGAGGTGTCGGAGGATCCGGCAAGAAGAATACCGGCCCGGGAGGACGCCGCGGCAAGGCCAAGCCGCGGCAAGGAGACAGACCTCCCCGCGGCCGCGACAAGGATGAAGATAACGACGACGATGAAGATATGGATGATGCCAAAGATGTCGGGGAAACTGATCCACGAACACCTATGGGAGCGGTGTGCCGAATCCCTTTCGGTTTGGCGGGGGCGGAGATCGCACGAAGAGCAGATCGAGGCGAAGCACACGAGCGGTTTACCCAGGTTCGGGCCGCACGGATTCGTAAAACCCTACTCCTGCTTTGTGGTTTGTATTGAGTTCTTGCTCGGGAGCGCTGAGTACTACAGTACACTCTAGCAGCTAACAAGACCGAGCGTGAATGAGTCCGTCCCCCTCTACGTTGCGCATGGGCCTCCTTTTATATGCTCAAGGGGTCACCGACAGGTGGCAACGCAGATGAGGGTAAAAATGGAAAGGTGTTGTAGTTGGTAGAACTATCTGTACAGTGTATCGCACCTAACCCTGACGGCATGGGACAAGGGCATTAAATGCCCGTCTACGTCGCCCAAACAGTGCAAAAAGGGATCGTCAGGGGCGCCACCGTTCGCCACGATGGCAAACTTGTCAGCGCTGCTTGCCACCGCGCACCGCTGGCTGCACAGCTTCCCGCCACGGATGCCTGTAAGGGTCCCAGAGCGACACGTTGGTGGATGCGCTGGAGCGTGGGTACAGAGTGGTCGCTTGCCGCGGCAAGCGCCTTGCCGCGGCCTTTGTCTTGTCGCATCCGGGAGCTTGTCGCTCACCGGGCCTTGTCGGGACACGTGGCGTGTCGCGGCAAGTTCCTTGAGATGCCTTGGTTGGTCCTCCCGGCAAGCTCCTCTTGCTGGGGCCTTGTCTCCTTGACTTGAATACTTTGTTCTTGAATGGCTCCACAGGAACCACGAAAGGTCTCGGCGGTCACCCGGCAAGCCTTGCCGCGGGACGCTGCGATTGCCCGTGCACAAGTTCGGGATACTAGGGTACCCCTACTCTAGTACACCGACATCTACTAACCCAAAGGCCCAGTCCAGATTGCTGTTTTTTGCCTGTTTCAGGGTTTTGCAGAAAAAGAATATCAAACGGAGTCCAATCGGAATGAAACCTTCGCGAGAGATATTTTTGGAGAAAATCACGCACGGGGGACTTGAGAACTACGTCAGGGGAGCCTCGGGGTGTGCACGAGGGTGGGGGGCGCGCCCCTTCCTAGGGCGCGCCCCCTGCCTCGTGGGCCCCCCGAGCACCCCCCCGGTGTGCTCCTTCTTCCTATATAAGTATACGTACTCCGAAACCTTTGACAACACAGAGAAAACCCTAATTCCACCACCGTAACCTCCTGTTCCCGTGAGATCCCATCTTGGAGCCTGTTCCAGAGCTCCACCGGAGGGGGATCCATCATGGAGTTCTTCATCATCATCATCATCGCCCTCACCATGAGTTGTGAGTAGTTTACCACAGACCTTCGGGTCCATAGCTAGTATCTAGATGGCTTCTTCTCTCTCTCTCTGGATCTCATTAAAAAGTTCTCCTCGGTCTTCGAGGTGATCTATTCGATGTAATCTCTTTTTGCGGTGTATTTGTCAAGATCCGATGAATTGTGAGTTTATGATCAAGATTATTTACGAGAAATATTTGGTTCTTCTCTGAACTTTTTATGTGTGCTCATAATATCCTTGCAAGTCTCTTCGAATTATTGGTTTGGTTTGGCCTACTAGATCTATAGTTCTTGCAATGGGAGAAGTGCTTGTTTGGGTTCAATCTTGCAGTGTCCTTTCCCAGTGACAGTAGGGGCAGCAAGGCACGTATTGTATTGTTGCCATCGAGGATAAAAAGATGGGGTTTATATCATATTACTTGAGTTTATCCCTCTACATCATGTCATCTTGCTTAAGGCGTTACTCTGTTCTTATGAACTCAATACACTAGATGCATGCTGGATAGCGGTCGATGTGTGGAGTAATAGTAGTAGATGCAGGCAGGAGTCGGTCTACTTGTCTCAGACGTGATGCCTGTATACAATGATCATGCCTAGATAGTCTCATAATTATTCGTTTTTCTATCAATTGCTCGACAGTAATTTGTTTACCCGCCGTAGAATATCACTATCATGAGAGAAGCCACTAGAGAACACTATGGCCCCCAGGTCTATTCTCAACATATCAATCTACATCTACTTTACTTTTTCCGCTTTTACTTTCTGTTCTTATAAACAAAAATACCAAAAATATAAACTATCATCTCTATCAGATCTAACTTTCATAAGTGACCATAAAGGGATTGACAACCCCTTATCGCGTTGGCTGCGAAGTTCTTATTTGTTTGTGCAGGTGCGCGGGACTCCCGCGTGGTCTCCTATTTGATTGATACCTTGGTTCTCAAAAACTGAGGGAAATACTTACGCTACTGTGCTGCATCTCCCTTTCCTCTTCGAGGGAATACAACGCAAGCTCGAGAAGTAGCAAGAAGAATTTCTGGCGCCGTTGCCGGGGAGGCTTACGCAAAAGTCATGTACCAAGTACCTATCACAAACCCTTATCCTTCGCATTACATTTATTTGCCTCACGTTTTCCTCTCCCCCACTTCACCCTTGCCGTTTTATTTGCCCTTCTCCCGCCATGTGTTTATCGTTCGCTTGCTTCTTGTTTTCTTGTGTGTGTTGCTTGCTTGCTTGTCATCATGTCTAGCACACCTATCATTATCAACACTCCCGAGAGTGAGGTCCTCAACTTTAAACAAAGGGTGGAAGAAAACTTAAAAGATGCCTGGTATAGAATTTGCAATGCTCAAAATAGATCTAATAGGAAGCTTTCCACTTCCGTGCTTCTTCGCAATTTTTATGTTGGCATAACTCCGTTGAGTAGATTTATCTTAGATACCATTACCGGAGGGAATTTCTTGGGTAGCCATACCTTTGATTCTTATAATTCTATGACTGAATTATTTGGCTCACCACCTCTTATGGTTAATGGGACCGTTTTAACTTTGGAGCATGTTATGCAACGGTTAGAAATCATTGAAAACAAAGTTGCTATGGTACAACTAGTAGAGAACTTGGATAGAAAAATCCATAATGAAATTACTCAATATGGATCTAAGGTAGGAGTTTTTCTGAAAAATCTTAAGGAGAAGGAGCCCATAGTTAAAGAAAAGCTAGATCAGGATTCTACTAGAATCAATAAGCTTGTTATCACTAATGAGGGTTCTGCTCTTTCCGCTATAAAAACTACTCCAAATACCTCTACCACTAAAATATCTAAGTTCATGTATGTCCCTAAAGACAAGGTGAAACATCTAGAATTGCGGATCTCAAATCCATAAGTGTTCACCCTAATTTTCTTACTTTTGCAAGAGACCCTTTTGACACATTATAATTTCTTGATTTCTTGCCGAAAAGCTTGATTATTAATAGGGACAAAGAAGTGCCTAAGAATCATAAGTGTTTAATCAAAGAATTGCCTTCCAAGGATGGCAATACCTAGATTTATCTTGTATCGTGCCTAGCTAGGGGCGTAAAACGATAGCGCTTGTTGGGAGGCAACCCAATTTTATTTTATTTTTGTTTTTGTTGCTGTTTGGGAATAAATATTGCATCTAGCCTCTGTTTAGATGTGGTTTCATGTTTTGTTTAGTGTTTGTGCCAAGTAGAACCTTTGGGAAGACTTGTGTGAAGTTTATGTGATCTTGCTGTGAAAAACAGAATCGTTAGCGCTCACTAGAATGGTCGTCAGATTTTACTGGAGTGTGGTATTTAATTTATTCATTTGCAGATGATTAATAGACAAATTCCTCAAATTTACCAATTTAGTTTACATTTTTTGGAGTTACAGAAGTATGCGAAATCTGTAGATTACTACACACTATTCTATTTTTGACATATTCTATTTTTCGTGTGTTGTTTGCTTATTTCAATGTATCTATGAGTAATATTTGGAGGTATGAACCATAGAGAAGTTGGAATACAGTAGGTTTAACACCAATATAAACAAAGAATGAATTCATTGCAGTACCTTTGAGTAGTGATTTGTTTTCTTATACTAACGGAGCTCGCGAGAATTTTTGTCTATGTTTTGTGTTGTGAAATTTTCAAGTTTTGAGTATTGCTTTGATGGACTATGGAACAAAGAGTAACAAAGTCCTAAGCTTGGGGATGCCCATGGCACCCCAAGGTATTCAAGGATAATCAAAAGCCTAAGCTTGGGGATGCCCCGGAAGGCATCCCCTCTTTCGTCTTCATCCATCGGTAACTATACTTGGAGCTATATTTTTATTCACCACATGATATGTGTTTTGCTTGGAGCGTCTTGTAAAATTTGAGTATTTGCTTGTTAGTTTGTCACAATCATCCTTGCTGGACACACCTATTTGAGAGAGTTAAATATGGCCTAGGAATTGTTAGAACACTCTATGTGGTTCACTTATATCTTTTGAGTTGAATAGTTTTTGCTCTAGTGCTTCACTTATATCTTTTAGAGCACGATGGTGGTTATATTTTGTAGAAATTGTTGAACTCTCACACTTCACTTATATATATTTGAGAGTCTATTAAAACAGCAAGGTAATGTGTTTAGGCTAATAAAACTAGTCTTCACATGATAGACATCCAGTGTCAATGTAGTAAAAAAATTCACACTAAGTGCATTGAATAGAATGATATGTTGGATGCTTGATAATTGTTTTGAGATATGAGGATAGTGATATTAGAGTCATGCTAGTGGAGTTATTATGAAATTGATAAATACTTGTGTTAAGGTTAGTGATTCCCGTAACATGCACGTATGGTGAACCGCTATGTGACGAAGTTAGAGCATGAGGTATTTGTAAAGTGTCAACGTTTGTGTGGAGGTCGGGGGCGCGCGATGGTTAACTCCTACCAACCTCCCTCCCTAGGAGCATGCGTTGATTGCTTTGTTTTGATGACTCGTAGATTTTTGCAACAAGTATATGAGTTCTTATGACTAATGTTGAGTCCATGGATTATACGCACTCTCACCCTTCCACCATTGCTAGCCTCTCTTGTACCGCGAAACTTTCGCCGGTACCGTAAACCCACTATACATCCTTCCTCAAAACAGCCACCATATTATTCCTCAAAACAGCCACCATACCTACCTATCATGGCATTTCCATAGCCATTCCAAGATATATTGCCATGCAACTTTCCACCGTTCCGTTTGTATGAGACACATCATATTGTCATATTGCCATGCATGATCATGTAGTTGACATTGTATTTGTGGCAAAGCCACCACGCATAACTTTTCATACATGTCAGTCTTGTTTCATTGCACATACCGGTACACTTTTTTCCATACTTGTGATTCAAAGTAGCACCATGTTCTTCATGGTAGAGAGTCTCATGCTTAGTCACTTTATATACTAGTGGGAATTTTCGTTATAGAACTTGGCTTGTATATTCCAACGATGGGCTTCCTCAAATGCCCTAGGTCTTCGTGAGCAAGCAAGTTGGATGCACACCAACTAGTTTCGTTTGTTGAGCTTTCATTCATATTTAGCTCTAGTGCATCCGTTGCATGGCAATCCCTACTCACTCACATTGATATCTATTGATGGGCATCTCCATAGCCCGCTGATACGCCTAGTCGATGTGAGGCTATCTTCCTCCTTTTTGTCTTCTCCACAACCACCTCTATTCCACCCATAGTGCTATGTCCATGGCTCACACTCATGTATTGCGTGAAAGTTGAAAGGTTTGAAAAGATAGAGTATGAAAACAAGTGCTTGGCTGAAATCGGGGTTGTGCACGATATGAATATTTTGTGTGATGAAGAGGGAGCATAGCCAGACTATATGATTTGTAGGGATAACTTTCTTTAGCCATAGTGTTTTGAGAATACATGATTGCTTTGTTAGTATGCTTGAAGTATTATTATTTCTTATGCCAATATAGACTTTTACCTTGAATCTTTCATATCTGAACATTCATGCCACAATTAAGAGAATTATATTGAAAAACTATGTTGGTTAGCATTCCACATCAAAAATTCTTTCTTTATCATTTACCTACTCGAGGAATAGCAGGAATTTAGCTTGGGGATACTTGATACGTCTCCAACTTATCTATAATTTTTGATTGTTCCATGCTATTATTTATGAAGTCTTGGATGTTTAATGGGCTTTATCTTTCACTTTTATATCATTTTTGGGACTAACCTACTAACCCAAAGGCCCAGTCCTGGATTGCTGTTTTTTGCCTGTTTCAGGGTTTTGCAGAAAAAGAATATCAAACGGATTCCAAACGGAATGAAACCTTCGCGAGAAATATTTTTGGAGAAAATCACGCACGGGGGACTTGAGAACCATGTTAGGGGAGCCTCAGGGTGTCCGCGAGGGTGGGGGCGCGCGCCCTGCCTCGTGGGCCCCTCAAGCACCCCCAGTGTCCTCCTTCTTCCTATATAAGTCTACGTACCCCGAAACTTTCGACAACAGAGAGAAAACCCTAATTCCACCACCGTAACCTTCTTTTCCCGTGAGATCCCATCTTGGAGCCTGTTCCAGAGCTCCACCGGAGGGTGCTCCATCACGGAGTTCTTCATCATCATCATCATCGCCCTCACCATGAGTTGTGAGTAGTTTACCACAGACCTTCGGGTCCATAGCTAGTATCTAGATGGCTTCTTCTCTCTCTGGATCTCAATACAAAGTTCTCCTCGGTCTTCTAGGAGATCTATTCGATGTAATCTCTTTTTGCGGTGTGTTAATCGAGATCCGAAGAATTGTGAGTTTATGATCAAGATTATTTACGAGAAATATTTGGTTCTTCTCTGAACTTTTTATGTGTGCTCATAATATCCTTGCAAGTCTCTTCGAATTATTGGTTTTGTTTTGGCCTACTAGATCTATAGTTCTTGCAATGGGAGAAGTGCTTGGCTTTGGGTTCAATCTTGCGGTGTCCTTTCCCAGTGACAGTAGGGGCAGCAAGGCACGTATTATATTGTTGCCATCGAGGATAAAAAATGGGGTTTATATCATATTGCTTGAGTTTATCCCTCTACATCATGTCATCTTGCTTAAGGCGTTACTATGTTCTTATGAACTCAATACACTAGATGCATGCTGGATAGCGGTCGATGTGTGGAGTAATAGTAGTAGATGCAGGCAGGAGTCGGTCTACTTGTCTCGGACGTGATGCCTATATACAATGATCATGCCTAGATAGTCTCATAATTATTCACTTTTCTATCAATTGCTCGATAGTAATTTGTTTACCCGCCGTAGAATATCTCTATCATGAGAGCAGCCACTATAGAACACTATGGTCCCCGGGTCTATTCTCAACATATCAATCTACATCAACTTTACTTTTTCCACTTTTACTTTCTGTTGTTATAAACAAAAATACCAAAAATATAAACTATCATCTCTATCAGATCTCACTTTCGTAAGTGACCGTAAAGGGATTGACAACCCCTTATCGCGTTGGCTGCGAAGTTCTTATTTGTTTGTGCAGCTGCGAGGGACTCGCGCGTGGTCTCCTACTAGATTGATACCTTGGTTCTCAAAAAGTGAGGGAAATACTTACGCTATTGTGCTACATCTCCATTTCCTCTTCGAGGGAATACAACGCAAGCTCGAGAAGTAGCAACCCATAGTGTTGGGAAACGTAGAATGTAATTTCAAAAAAATTCCTATGCTCACGCAAGATCTATCTAAGAGATGCATAGCAACAAGAGGGGAGAGTATGTCTACATACCCTCGTAGAACGAAAGCGGAAGCGTTTAATAACGCGGTTGATGTAGTCGAACTTCTTCTCGATCCAACTGATCAAGAACCGAACGTACATCACCTCCGCGTTCAGCACACATTCAGCTCGATGATGCGCTCGCCTTCTTGATCCAGCAAGACATGCGAAGTAGTAGACGAGTTCCGGCAGCACGACGGCGTGGTGACGGTAGGTGATGAAGGACAATCTCTGCAGGGCTTCGCCAAGCACCACATAAACTAGATGGAGGATAAACTACAGGGCCAGGGTTGCCGGCACACGGCTTGGTGAATCTTGATGTGTCTTGGGTGGTAGCCGTGCCCCTCTATTTATATGTTGAGCCCTAGGGTCGAAACTTGGAGCAAAAGCCTCCTCAAAGTTGGTTTTGCCCGAAAGGCAAGAGTCTGACTCCAGGGTTCAAGTCAGGGTTCCCGGTTTCTACCCCCCTAGACGCCAGGGTTCCCGGTTTCTACCCCCCCAGACGCCAGGCTTCCTGGCGTCTAGCCTCCGGTCTCCGCAAAACTCCCTTTTGCACTTTCCAAAAGCCTCGTGGGCTTTTGATACGTCTCCAGCGTATCTACTTTTCCAAACACTTTTGCCCTTGTTTTCGACTCTAACTTGCATGATTTGAATGGAACTAACCCGGATTGACGTTGTTTTCAGCAAAATTGCCATGGTGTTATTTTTGTGCAGAAATAAAAGTTCTCGGAATGACCTGAAAATCCACGGAGAATATTTTGGAATTTATAAAAATAGTAAAATACTGGTGAAAGAATCAACACCAGGGGCCCACACCCTGTCCACGAGGGTGGGGGCGCGCCCCCTGCCTCGGGGGCCCCCTGGAGCTCCATCGACCTCGACTCCAACTCCATATATTCACTTTCGGGGAGAAAAAAATCACAGAGAAGGATTCATCGCGTTTTACGATACGGAGCCGCCGCCTAACTATAATCTTCTTCGTGAGGGCTGATCTGGAGTCCGTTCGGGGCTCCGGAGAGGGGAATCCGTCGCCATCGTCCTTATCAACCTTCCTCCATCACCAATTTCATGATGCTCACCGCCGTGCGTGAGTAATTCCATCGTAGGCTTGCTGGACGGTGATGGGTTGATTGAGATTTGCCATGTAATCGAGTTAGTTTTGTTAGGGTTTGATCCCTAGTATCCATTATGTTCTAAGATTGATGTTGCTATGACTTTGCTATGCTTAATGCTTGTCACTAGGGCCCGAGTGTCATGATTTCAGATATGAACCTATTATATTTTCATGAATATATGTGAGTTCTTGATCCTATATTGCAAGTCAATAGTCACCTACTATGTGTTATGATCCGGCAATCCCGAAGTTACAACAATCGGGACCACTCCCGGTGATGACCGTAGTTTGAGGAGTTCATGTATTCACTAAGTGTTAATGCTTTGGTCCGGTACTCTATTAAAAGGAGGCCTTAATATCCCTTAGTTTCCAATAGGACCCCGCTGCCACGGGAGGGTAGGACAAAAGATGTCATGCAAGTTCTTTTCCATAAGCACGTATGACTATATTCGGAATACATGCCTACATTACAATGATTAACTGGATCTAGTTCTGTGTCACCCTATGTTATAACTGTTGCATGAGGAATCGCATCCGACATAATTATCCATCACTAATCCAATGCCTACGAGCTTTTCACATATTGATCTTTGCTTAGTTACTTTTCCGTTGCCACTGTTACAATTGCTACAAAAACTGCTACTGTTACTTTTGCCACCATTACTGTTACATCCATACTACTTTGCTACTAAATACTTTGATGCAGATATTAAGCCTTCCAGGTGTGGTTGAATTGACAACTCAACTGCTAATACTTGAGAATATTCTTTGGCTCCCCTTGTGTCGAATCAATAAATTTGGGTTGAATACTCTACCCTCGAAAACTGTTGCAATCCCCTATACTTGTGGGTTATCAAGACTATTTTCTGGCGCCGTTGCCAGGGAGCATAGCTATATTCCTTGAGTCACTTGGGATTTATATCTGTTGATCACTATGAAGAACTTGAGAGATGAAAAAACCAAGATCTTTCCCTCAACTACGAGGGGAGGTAAGGAACTGCCATCTAGCTCTGCACTTGATTCACCTTCTGTTATGAGTGAACTTGCGACACCTACACCTGCTATTGAATCTGATATGTCACACGTTATTGATGATGCCACTTCTGCTATGCATTATGCTTATGATGAAACTACTTCTATGCTTGATAATACTGTGCCACTAGGTGAATTTCTTGATGACAACTTGCTAGGGTTAGAGAGAATGAAATTATTGAAACCGATAATATTGATGAAAGTGATGATGAAGATTCTCCCCCCTAGATATGAATTGCCTGTTGTGCCTGAGGGTTATGTTATGGATGAAGAAACTACTAGAGGTCTTTTAGCTTGCAATGATATATATGATCTTAAGAAATTGTTAGCTAAGCTGAAAGAGAAGTCTTTGAACGCTAGAATGAAATATGACCCTGCTTTTGCTACTTCACCTATATGTATATCTCATAAGGATTATGATTTCTTTTTTGATCCTCAGTTAATTACTTTGGTTGAATCTCATCCTTTTCATGGCTATGAATCTGAAACCATTGTGGCACATCTTACTAAACTGAATGATATAGCCACCCTATTCACTCATGAGGAAAAATTTGTTAATACTATATCCTTAAGTTATTTCGGTTCTCATTAAAGGGTGATGCTAAAACATGGTTTAATTCTCTTGTTCCTGGTTGTGTGCATAGTCCCCAAGATATGATTTATTACTTCTTTGCTAAATATTTCCCGGCTCATAAGAAACAAGCTGCCTCAAGGGAAATATATAATTTTGTGCAAATCGAAGAAGAGAGTCTCCCACAAGCTTGGGGGAGGCTTCTCCGATTACTTAAAGCTTTGCCTGATCATCCTCTCATGAATAATGAAATACTTGATATCTTTTATAATGGACTAACCGATGCTTCCAGAGACCACTTGGATAGTTGTGCTGGCTGTGTTTTCAGGGAAAGAACCGTTGAGCAAGCTCAATTGCTATTGAATAATATGTTGAGTAATGAAAATAATTGGACACTTCCTGAACCAACTCCTAAGCCAACTCCAAAGAAAAGGGGTATTCTATTTCTCAGTCCTGAAGATATGCAAGAGGCAAATAAATCTATGAAAGAAAATGGTATTAAAGTAGAAGATGTTAAGAATTTACCACCTATTGAAGAAATACATGGTCTCGATAACCCGACACAGGTAGTAAATGTAAATTCTCTCTATGGAATTGATGAAGGTGATATTCCTCGTAATAAGTCTGCTAGCCAATGCTTAGGTGAGTTTGATAATTTTATAGTTAAACAAGAAAACTTAAATGCTTATGTTGGTAGACAACTGAAACGTAATGCTTATATGATTGAACACTTGAATGATTATATGTCTAGAGTTAAAGGTGAACTTATACTCATTAGTAAACATGCTTCTATGGTTACCACTCAGGTAGGACAAGTGCTTAAAGCACAAAATGATTTGCTCAATGAATTAAATAGTAAGAAAAATGGTAATGCTATTAGAGTTATGACTAGAGGGGGTAGAATGACTCAGGAACCTTTGTATCCTGAGGTCCACCCTAAGAGAGTTGAGCAAGATTCTTAGAGATTTAATATTGATGCACCTAGTCCTTCTAAGAAGAAGAAAAAGAAAAATGATAGGACTTTGCATGTTTCTAGTGACCCTGTTGTTGACACACCTGAGAATCCCAATGATATTTCTATTTCTGATACTAAAACACAATCTGGTAATGAACATGAACCCAGTGAGAATATTAATGATGATGTTCATGATAATGCTCAACCTAGCAAAAACGACGATGTAGAGATTGAACCTGTTGTTGATCTTGATAACCCACAATCAAAGAATCAACGTTATAATAAGAGAGACTTCGTTGCTAGGAAGCACGGTAAAGAAAGAGAACCTTGGGTTCAGAAACCCATGCCTTTTCCTCCTAAACCATCCAAGAAAAAGGATGATGAGGATTTCAAGCGCTTTGCTGAAATGATTAGACCTATCTTTTTGCATATGTGTTTGACTGATGTGCTTAAAACGAATCCTTATGCTAATTATACGAAAGATATTGTGACAAATAAAAGAAAGATACCGGGAGTTGAAATTTCCACCATGCTTGCCAACTATACTTTTAAAGGTGGAATACCAAAGAAATTAGGAGATCCAGGAGTACCAACTGTCGGTGTACTAAGGTAGGGGTACCTTAGTACCCCAACTTGTGCACGGGCAGTAGCAGCTTCCCGCGGCAGGGCCTACCACGCGCTTGCCGAAGACCTTCCTGCTCCACACAAAACCATTCAAAAACAAAGTATGCAAGACAGAAGATCGAGATCCCGGCAAGTGGAGCTTGCCGGGAAGGCCGTTCCAGGCTCAAGATTACCTCACCCACGCAAGGCCCTGGCAAGAGGAGCTTGCCAGGAAGACTAGAAGATTCCATTACAGAAGACATGCCTCGGCGCAACATGCGCCCCGGCAGGGCCCGGGGAGCGACAAGCTTCAGAGCCCGACAAGCTCCCGGGCCCGGCAAGGTCAATACCCCGGCAAGGTGCTTGCCGGGAGAGTTGCGCTGTGTGCTCGCGCTCCAGCTCATCGGCCCACGCGTCACCCTGGGGCCTTTCCAGGGACGCGTGGCGGATGGCTGTGCAGCCTGGGGGACACGATGGCACTCCACGGTGGTGAAGCCATCGCCGTGGCAAACGGAGACGCAAGGGCGGGCGCTTTTGGGGTCGACGACGACGGGCATTAAATGCTCTTGTCCCCCACTGTCAAAGTAGGTAGCTACCGCTGTTCATACACTGTACCTCCACTATTCCCGCACTGTTACAACTACCTCCTCTTTTACGTTTTTACCCTTTCTCTTAGGTTGACACCTGTCGGTGACCCCTTGCACTAT
Source organism: Secale cereale (assembly GCA_902687465.1). NCBI lineage: Eukaryota > Viridiplantae > Streptophyta > Magnoliopsida > Poales > Poaceae > Secale > Secale cereale. The sequence goes on along the minus strand of LR738713.1, from coordinate 784,826,375 downwards.
AAAAGGAGGCCCATGCACAACGTAGAAGGGGTTCGGAACCTAGATCGCTCATACGCTCGGTGTAGCTAGTTCTTCAAGCTCCCGAGCTCTCCAACTCAATACAAACTAAGCAGGAGTAGGGTTTTACGCATCCATTGCGGCCCGAACCTGGGTAAACTGCCCGCGTGTTCATCTCGATCTGCTCTTTGTGCTCCCTCCGCCCTCTTACCGCACGAACAAGGGGCTCCGGTCCCATAGGTGCTCGTGGTGGACAGTTTCCCCCGACACCAACTATACCATGCTCCATTAAAAGAAACTACGTTAAAAATGCTTTATGTGATCTTGGAGCCGATGTTATCGTTATGCCTCTTTCTTTATACCATAGACTTGATTTGAATAAGTTGACACCTACTGAAATATCTTCACAAATGGCCGATAAATCAACTGCTATACCTGTCGGTATTTGTGAGGATGTGCCTGTTGTGGTTGCAAACGTTACTATTTTAAAGGACTTTGTTATTCTTGATATTCCCGAGGACGATAGTATGTCTATAATCCTTGGTAGACCCTTTTTGAATACTGCAGGGGCTGTTATTGATTGCAACAAAGGCAATGTCACTTTTCATGTTAATGGTAATGAGCATACGGTACACTTTCCAAGGAAACAACCTCAAGTCCACAATATCAATTCTATTGGAAAAATTTCAATGATTATTATTGGAGGTTTTGAATTTCCTCTTAATACTATCATGAAGAAATATGATATTCTTATTGTTGGGGATATGCATATCCCCGTTGTGGTAACCTAGTGTTATTCTAAAATTCTCCGGTTTCATGTTATTCGGAAAGAACTTGTTAACAAGACTTGATCAACCTTGTTAGTGGTTTCCTTTCGATGACCATGAGATGGATGAAGTTAGAAAGCACAACTCTCTGTATCCACTTTTTTTACTTTATGTTATTTAGATTAAATAAAGCAAAAATAATATTTTCTGTCTGTTTTCTGAATTATCCTTGCAATAAAAATACCCCGAAAATAAAAGTTCTCCAAATGTCCCGAAAATGAAATATGATTTTTTGTAGAATATTTAAGAATTATTGGCACTGAGAACACACCAGGGGGCTACACCACCTGGCCACGATGGTCCAGGGCGCGCCCATTGAGGGAGTCCTGTGTTCGGGGGTCCTCACGCATCTAGGTCAAGGAAGCTAGGCCGCATTGGTGGGCCGCGTAAAGAAGAAGCATAAGACCTTCCCCCGTATTTGGTCATGACTCCTATCTACGAAGAAAGGCAGGTTTTGAGTCCGGATGTGTCAATTACTTCCTTCCCAAGTAACCCTTGTAACCCTAGGTCTCCTCAGGCGTGTATATAAGCCAAGGGGTTTAGTCTGTAGGGGGATCATCGTCATTACAATACCCCCGTTGGCTAGAGTTAGGGTTTAGCCATTACGATCTCGAGGTAGATCAACTCTTATACACATATTCACTCATATTAATGTAGCAGGATGTAGGGTTTTACCTCAATCGAGAGGGCCTGAACCTGCGTAAACATCATGTCCCCAGTCTCCTGTTACCCTCGATCTCCAGACGCATAGCTTGGGCCCCCCTACCCGAGATCTGCCGGTTTTGACACCGACACCCACCCCCCTGGGTGGGCCCCCTGCCTCGTGGGCCCCACGTGGCCCCCTCCACTTATTCCAGCAACCACTCACATCGTCTGCCTCTAGAAAAAATCCTCCCATAGCTCAAACCCGTGTTCTAGCTCATCTTGTTGCCATTTTCGATCTTCTTGCTCAAAGCTCCATTCACAAAACAGTTTTGGGGGATTGTTCTTCGGTATGTGACTCCTCCAATGGTCCAATTAGTTTTTGTTCTAGTAATTTATTTATTGCAAATTTTTGCTGCTTGATGTCTACTACGCAACCTTCTTCTTGTAGACGTTGTTGGGCCTCCAAGTGCAGTGGTTTGTAGGACAGTAGCAAATTTCCCTCAAGTGGATGACCTAAGGTTTATCAATCCGTGGGAGGCGTAGGATGAAGATGGTCTCTCTCAAACAACCCTGCAACCAAATAACAAAGAGTCTCTTGTGTCCCAACACACCCAATACAATGGAAATTTGTATAGGTGCACTAGTTCGGCGAAGAGATGGTGATACAAGTGTAATATGGATGGTAGGTATAGGTTTTTGTGATATGAAAATATAAAACAATAAGGTAGCTAATGATAAAAGTGAGCATAAACGGTATGGCAATGCGTTGAAACAAGGCCTAGGGTTCATACTTTCACTAGGGGAAGTTCTCTCACAAGGATAACATAATTAGATCATATAACAATCCCTCAACATGCAACAAAGAGTCACTCCAGATTCACTAATAGGAGAGAACAAACGAAGAGATTATGGCACTAGTAGAAAACGAGGCAATGGTCCAGGCCGGGTCAGCCCATTAGTCCCGGTTCAGTCCAAATGCGGGACCAATGGGGGCATTGGACCCGGTTCGTGAGCCCAGGGGGCCGACCGGGCCACGTGGGCCATTGGTCCCGGTTCGTCTGGACCTTTTGGTCCCGGTTGGTGGGACGAACCGGGACCAATGGGCCTTGCTCCTGGCCCACCACCATTGGTCCCGGCTGGTGACTTGAACCGGGACCAAAGGCTCCCCTTTCCCGGTTCATGTCACCAACCGGGACCAATGAGGTGCCTATATATATACCCCGTCACGTAAGAGCAGAGCACACTGCTCTGTTTTTTCTGGCCAAGGGGGAGAGGGCTTGGTGGTGCTCTAGCTCACCTCCTATGCACACACGTGTTCGATGGAATGCCCGAGCCACACTAGTTAAGCTTTTCTCCTCTCGAAGCTCGAACTCCAAGCTCCATTTTCTCCGAGATTTGTCTAGGTTTAGCAGTCCGTCACGTCCCATCCCTGTCTTCGCCGCCGTCGATCGCCCCCGCCAATCTGGTCACCGGCACCATTGTGGTGAGCCTCTTGTTATGTCTATGCTTTTCTTACTATTATTATTGCTTGTTATTATTGCTTTAGATAGATATTAGTCTAATTTTCTTACGTTTATTATTGCTTGTTATTAAATAGTGCGATGGTTTTGCTATCCGCCCAAGTGGGCCCTCATCATGTCTATGATTCGAATTTGGTATATTATCTTTAATTTATAAATATTTGTTTTAGTGTTTATGACAATTATGCCGACCAACCTGACATGCATAGATGTTTTTATATGTCTAGGAGGTAGTTAAACCGGAAATTCCAACTGACCCTCTTGTGGAGTGGTTAAATTTAGTTGAAGAGGAAAACATTTCCTTGAAGAAAAAATTGGAAAAAACGGAGGAGGAGAAGATGGAACTGGAGTTGCATGTTGCCGAAGTTGTCGATGATCATAAGATCAAGATGGACCCTATTGTCGAGAGGTTAAATTTAGTTGAAGAAGAAAACAATTTCTTGAAGGAAAAAATAAAAAAAATAGAGGAGGAGAAGATGATATTGGAGTTGCATGTTGCGGATGTCATCGATGATCACAAGATCAAGATGGATGCAATGCGGTTGAAGATTAGAAAGATTAGAAAATATGCCATTCATACCGAGGATTGGTATCATTATGCCGTTGGATCAATTGTTACCTTGGTTGCGATTATGATCACATTTGTTTTCGCATTGAAATGTTTTACATAGTTTCAATGTATGATGAAAATTAATTAGATGCTCTGGAGAGCTATATGTTGTTAGATGAGAACTATGTATGTACTGTAATGGTTTTGACACACTTAATTATATATAATGCACGCAGATGAACCGGCAATGGATGTACGGTGACAGACACACCTCCGAGTACATTAAGGGCGTGCATGAGTTTCTCGATGCGGCTGAGGCAAACAAGCAGAATGGTTTTATTTGTTGTCCATGCACCAAATGTGGGAATACGATGGCTTACTCTAACCGGAAAATCCTTCACTCCCACCTGCTTTACAAGGGTTTCATGCCACACTATAATGTTTGGACGAGGCACGGAGAAATAGGGGTTATGATCGAAGACGGCGAAGAAGAAGAGTACGATGACAACTATGTGCCCCCTGAATACAGTGATGCTGCAATGGGGGGAGCTGGTGAAGATCAAGAGGAACCAGACGATGTGCCCAATGATGCTGCAACAAGTGAAGCTGCTGAAGATCAAGAGGAACCAGACGATGTGCCCGATGATAATGATCTCCGCCGGGTCATTGTCGATGCAAGGACGCAATGTGAAAGTCAAAAGGAGAAGCTGAAGTTCGATTGCATGTTAGAGGATCACAAAAAATGGTTGTACCCCAATTGCGAAGATGGCAACACAAAGCTCGGTACAGTGCTGGAATTGCTGCAGTGGAAGGCAGAGAATGCTGTGGCTGACAAAGGATTTGAGAAGCTACTGAAAATATTGAAGAAGAAGCTTCCAAAGGATAACGAATTGCCCGACAGTACATACGCAGCAAAGAAGGTCGTATGCCCTCTAGGATTGGAGGTGCAGAATATACATGCATGCCCTAATGACTGCATCCTCTACCGCGGTGTATACAAGGATCTGAACGCATGCCTGGTATGTGGTGCATTGCGGTATAAGATGAGACGAGATGACCCTGGTGTTGTTGACGGCCAGCCCGCCAGGAAGAGGGTTCCTGCGAAGGTGATGTGGTATGCTCCTATAATACCACGGTTGAAACGTCTGTTAAGAATTGGAGAGCATGCCAAGTTGATGCGATGGCACAGTGAGGACCGTAAGAAAGACGGGAAGTTGAGAGCACCCGCTGACAGGTCGCAGTGGAGAAAAATCGAGAGAAAGTACTGGGAGGAGTTTGCAAAGGACCCAAGGAACGTATGGTTTGCTTTAAGCGCAGATGGCATTAATCCTTTCGGGGAGCAGAGCAGCAATCACATCACCTGGCCCGTGACTCTATGTATGTATAACCTTCCTCCTTGGATGTGCATGAAGGAGAAGTTCATTCTGATGCCAGTTCTCATCCAAGGCCCTAAGCAACCCGACAACGACATTGATGTGTACCTAAGGCCATTAGTTGAAGAACTTTTACAGCTGTGGAATGGAAACGGTGTACATGCGTGGGATGAGCATAGACAGGAGGAATTTAACCTAAAGACGGTGATGTTCGTGACCATCAACGATTGGCCCGCTCTCAGTAACCTTTCAGGACAGACAAACAAAGGATACCATGCATGCACGCACTGTTTAGATGACATTGAAAGTATATACCTGGACAAATGCAGGAAGAATGTGTACCTGGGCCATCGTTGATTTCTTCCGACCAACCATCAATGTCGAAAGAAAGGCAAGCATTTCAAAGGCGAGGCAGATCACCGGAAGAAGCCCCCCATGTGTTCCGGTGATCACGTACTTGCTATGGTCAATGATTTACACGTAATCTTTGGAAAGGGTCCCGGCGCACTAGCTGTTCCGAATGACGCTGAGGGACATGCACCCATGTGGAAGAAGAAATCTAGACCTACCCTACTGGAAAGACCTAGAGGTCCGCTCTTCAATCGACATGATGCACGTGACGAAGAACCTTTGCGTGAATCTGCTAGGCTTCTTGGGCGTGCATGGAAAGACAAAAGATACACCTGAGGCACGGGAGGACCTGCAACGTTTGCACGAATAAGACGGCATGCCTCCGAAGCAGTATGAAGGTCCTGCCAGCTACGCTCTTATGAAAGAAGAGAAAGAAATCTTCTTTGAATGCCTGCTCAGTATGAAGGTCCCGACTGGCTTCTCGTCGAATATAAAGGGAATAATAAATATGCCAGAGAAAAAGTTCCAGAACCTAAAGTCTAATGACTGCCACGTGATTATGACACAACTGCTTCCGGTTGCATTGAGGGGGCTTCTACCGGAAAACGTCCGATTAGCCATTGTGAAGTTATGTGCATTCCTCGATGCAATCTCTCAGAAGGTGATCGATCCAGAAATCGTACCAAGGCTAAGGAGTGATGTGGCGCAATGTCTTCTCAGTTTCGAGCTGGTGTTCCCACCATCCTTCTTCAATATCATGACGCACGACCTAGTTCATCTAGTCGACGAGATTGTCATTCTGGGGCCCGTATTTCTACACAATATGTTCCCCTTTGAGAGGTTCATGGGAGTCCTAAAGAAATATGTCCATAACCGCGGTAGGCCATAAATGCGCAATAAGCATGGGAGTCCGTTTTCTACATGCACATGCTATGCCAACTTTTTCAGAGTTCATTTGAAAACTATGAATTTAGGTCGAATTTTCTCTATAGGTGCATCTATGTTCATTTTTTTAGTAAAGTTAACCACAAACTTGTGATTCACACAAATTTCAAAGAATTCAAATTTTAACTATTCAAATTGGAAAACTAATAGCACTAACAGAAAGTTTATAATTTAAAAATAAAGCGAAAAACAAAAGAAAATAAATAATGCAGAAAACAAAATAAAAAAACTAGAAAAAAATAGGGCTCACCCCTGGCCCATGACCATTAGTCCCGGTTTGTGCCACAAACCGGGACTAAAGGGTTGATCCTGGTGCGCTCAGAGTTTAGTCCCACCTCGCCAACCGAAGGGTGCCCACACCGGTTTATAAGCCTGTCCCTCTCTGTCTTGTTGAGCTCCTCTCAAAGTGAAAATAGATGCCCCTATGCAGGGAATTTGACCTAAATTCATAATGAATTTCTCTTAAATTCATATAAATTGATTATGAATTTAGGTTGAATTCTCTCTATAGGTGCATCTATGTTCATCTTTCTAGTAAAGTTAATCACAAACTTGTGATTCACACAAATTTTAAAAAATTCAAATTTAAACTATTCAAATTTTAAAACTAATGGCACTAACAGAAATTTTATAGTTTTTGTGACCTAAAAGAAAAAAGAAATCACTAAAAAACTATAAGTATTTAGTTCTAAGTAGAAATGAAAAAATAAATAGCAAAAAAGAAAAAAAAATGCCTATAATATTTGTTATGACTAACTAAAATTATCAAATTATGTATAATGATAAAACACAATAATATTAAATAGCAGGAAAAGGAATGACTAAAAAATCAATTTTTATACTAAAGTTATTCATAAACTAGTGATTCACAATTTTTTTAGAAAATTCAAATTTAAACTATTCAAATTTTAAAACTAATGGCACTACCAGAAATTTTATTATTTTTGTGACCTAAAAGAATAAAGAAATCACTAAAAAAACTATAAGTACTTAGTTCTAAGTAGAAATGAAAAAAAAAATAGAAAAAAAAAGAAAAAAATTGCCACCTAATGGGCCAGCACGGCCTGAATACGACTAGAAACCCAACCATGGGCCAGGATTCAGGGCCGCAGAAGGCCCAGCAGGCCGAACAGGCATAGCAGTGTACAAATTAGGCCCGTAAGCCTGCAGTTGAGAGGAGCTCGAGTGGGTTGCCGCAGCAGTACTTATAAACCACACCCGAGCTCTCTCAACTAGCGAGGTGGGACTAAACATCCCACCGCACCCGTGCCAGCATAGGGCCTTTGATCCTGGTTGGTGCCACCAACCGGGACCAAAGGCCGCCGCTTCCCGCCCTTCGGGCTACTAAAAAAGCCCTTTGGTCCCGGTTGGTGGCACCAACCGGGACTAATGCGCACCTTTAGTCCCGGTTTATGGCACAAACCGGGACTAAAGGCATTACTATATAAGGCTACACTTAGGAAATTTCAGTCTCATCTCCGCCCCGACGCCGACGCCGCCAGGCTGCCCCGACGTCGACGCCGCCCCTGCCCCCGCCGTCGCCTCGCCCTCGCCAATGCCGACACCATGCTCCTCGTCTCCGTCGCCGTCGCCCGCGCCCCTCGTCGCCGTCGCCCGCGCCCGTCGTTGCCGTCGCCGCCGCCAGCGCCCGACCAAGCCGTTGCCGCGCCGGCCCCCTGCCCCGCGCCCGAGCCCCTGCCCGTGGCCCGCCCCCGCACGCCGGCGCCCTCACCGCCCCCGCTGTCGCCGTCGTCGTCGCCAGCCACTGTGAGCCGCCGCGCCGCCCCGACACTTTTTTTATATTAATGTTTTCATATGTATATGTATGTATATGGCTATATATATGTTCAGAGCATATGTATATATAATGTGTATATGTATGTATATGTACATATATATAATGTGTATATGTATGTATATGGCTATATATAATTTTTTTTATATTAAGTTTTGTTCATGTGTATTAATGTTTTTGTTGCATATATGTAAAAAAAATTCAATGTATATATGTATGTCGTAGCTATATATGCATGATGAGGGGGTGCGGGGTCGATATATACCGCCCTCCCCGATAAGTTCGACATGTGGGGGCGGGGGTTGATATACCCCCTCCCCGATAACTTCGACATGAGGGGGCGGGGGTCTGTCGTCGTCGTTATACCCCTCCCGATAACTTCAACACGAGGGGGGTGGATATACCCCCTCCCCGATAATATTATTTTCCCATGTACGTATGTATGTCGTGTCGATATAAACTCCCGATAACTTCAACACGTGGGGGGTGGGTCGATATACCCTCTCCCGATAACTTCAAAACGTGGGGGGGTCGATATACCCCCTCCCCGATAATATATATTATTTTCCCATGTACGTATGTCGTGTCGATATAAACTCCCGATAACTTCAACACGTGGGGGGGTCGATATACCCCCTCCCGATAACTTCAACACGTGGGGGGGGGGTCTGTCGTCGTCGATGTACCCCCTCCCCGATAACATTATTTTCCCGTTTATGTATCTCATCGTTGTCGATATTACCCCCTCCTTGAAGCGTTGTCGAGGCCACCCCTAACCCTTGAAGCGTTGTCAAGGCCACCCGAAACCCTAGAGAAGCAGCGTCGAGGCCACAAATTAATATGATTCCTTACTGTGATTAGCTAGCTAGTTCTACGTTTGCCACTAATATATCCATCTGTCATGTTTGAATAAAAATTGCCATGTTGTTAATATTTGTAGAAACTATGGACGACACCCCCTGAGACAAAGCACAAGAAGCGTTGTTGCTGGACATAATCGCAAACGGACGTGATGCCGTCTTGTCGTTTCCCAACGAGACTGATGATCTGCTGGAAAGAGAGGATGAAGAAGCAGGCTATGATTATGATGGCTCCGGTGACCCAATGCAGGTGCAAGAAGTAGACCGTGAGGACGGCTCCGGTGACCCAATGCCTGTGCAAAAAGGAGACCGTGATGACGGCTCCGGTGACCGAACCGAGTCTGGCCAGGTATATATATTAGTTAAGCCTGTGCTGACTAGTTAATTGATGCATTCATTGTTTTGGTATGTACACATATTAATTAACTGTCATCTTTGTTCATTTTTCTAGCCCTCCGGATCGAGCACTACTTCGGTAAGGAGACGAGGCCCGAAGAAAAAGTTGAGCTCGGATGAAAAGTTTGAGATCATAGAAATCGCGCGCACCGGCCAACCGATTGAACCCATCCGGACAAAGAACGCATTTGTTGCTCAGTGCGGAGTTCTGGTTAGGGACAAGATCCCGATCAGCATCCAGCAATGGTTAAAGCCGGCTATAGAAGACCCTGAGGTGTCTTATGTCACTGATACGCAGAAAGATGATCTTTGGACTGAGTTGAAGTCAAATTTCACCCTACCGCCAGAGGATGATCCGGCGAAGCCAGTTAAAGAGCAGTTAATCAAGTTTTTGGTCTTACGAAGATGGCAGACCTATTCAGGAGGTGGAAGAAATACCTGAATAAGTTTGTCGGATAAAAAGGGACACCAGAATTCAAGGGCATATATGATAAGATCAGAGATGACTGGCCCGCATTTGTGGCCTACAAGACATCGGAAAAGAGTAAGAAGATGTCGGCGACAAACAAGCAAAATGCTACGAAGAAGAAGCATCACCATCGCACGGGGTCAGGTGGCTACCTCAGAGCCCGGCCTAAGTGGGCCAAGGCTGAGAATGATCTGCTTGATAAAGGGATCGAACCAGAGACAATGAACTGGCCAGACCATTGCCGGACTTGGTTCTTCGGGGCTGGCGGAACCTTGGACCCTGTATCAGGGAGGTGCATTTGGATGGACAAGCAATTGGAAATACCAGTCAAGAAGCTTCGGCACTATATCAAAGCAGCGCAGCAAGGGATGTTCGTTCCCGATAGAGAGAACGACGAGCTCACAATGGACCTCGGGAATCCTGAGCACCCTGGACGGACACGAGGCATGCCATGCTCCATTCCGTGGAGTGCTGGGTTTCCGGATGCAGGCGGTTACAAATGCCACGATAGGAGGAAGAAAGTGCAGCAGACCGAACTGCAGGCGCTGCACGCTAGGGTACAAGCGTTAGAGGAACGAGAAGCAAATCACAGCAAAAGAACTGCCGAAGCTTCCCCCGAAGCTACCCCGCCATCTCAGCGGAGAAGCAGCGTGGCTTCCACCGAGCTGCTTCAGCCGGAGCATGTCTTGACGGCTCCTTCCAGCTATTCCGTGGATGCTATCATGGAGTCTCAAAATTGCCACCTTATGACGCAATGGATTAATATGAAGGTCAAGGCGGTTGCTGGCTCTGTTTTTCCTACTGAACTCGGCGCAACTTTTCACTGCCGGCCGATTCCAGAAGGATATGCTAGGGTGATGGTGGATGAAATAACGGAGGGATTTGAGGACCTCCAGCTTGACCACCCTACCGGTGTAGGGGAGACTCGGCTGTGTTCTTCTCTGAAGACTCCATGCCTATGGCGGAAGGACCTCATCAACCTTCTGAACTGGACGCCTCCGCCTCCTCCTACTCCTGCGGCGAGTCAGGGCACCGCCTCCTCCACCGTCTCCTCCTCCGGCGAGTGACGATCAGGGCACTCGGCCGGCTCCTTCTCCGGCGCGTGGCGGCACTCCGCCTCCTTCTCCGCCTGTGCCGACGCGCCCGAGCAGCCAGGCTCCTCCTTCTCCGCCTCGTCAGCAAGGGCGGAAGAGACCTGCCGCTGCTCCGGCTGCTCTGGCGCGTCGTAGTCCTTCTCCTCCGCCGCGTAAGCAAGGAAAGAAGACAGCCGCTCCGTCTGGTCTGCCGGCGTCTAGCAGTACAGCCAGAGGTGGGAGGCAATACAGATTCAGTCCTTCTCTCACGCCTCTAGAGAAGTTACCATACGAGAGGTCCGACGAGGAAAACGCGAAGATCGCTAAAGCCGAAGTGAAGGACTGGCTTCAAGGGTTGAAAACACAGAGACATCCACCTCCGAAAGAGAAGATAGATTCGGTGAAAGCAAAGCGCACTCTAGCTGCCCTGAAGAAACCAGTGAAGTCTCCGCCGAAAGACAACTATGACCGCATTATTGAAAAGTCATTTCACGAAGCAAAGCATTCGGGAAGTACTAGAAGTGATCAAAGGTTAGCAGAAGGACGAACTAGGAAACAAATTTCCCTGCTCTGCGAACAAGCGGACCAATCGTGCCCCCCGCTCAAGGTGTCTAGCGACGTCGACATCGTCGCTAATGATCCGAGGATCGCGCCCGGTTATAGATATCTTGGAGATTACCTGCCCGACGATGTACATTATGATTTCTTGGAGGTGCAGATACAAAGATACGAGTACGGGAAGCCTCTTGTCAAAGATGAAATATCTCTATCAACGATGATGCGAAGATTGAATGATTGGTACTTGAAAATCTGCAGAGAGTCTAGGGGGAGGTATACTTTGTATGTGAAAGTTAAAAAGGAGCATGACCTCATTGGAATTGAACTATTGCCTATTCCATTTGAGGAGGTCTTTCAGCTTTTCAATCAATTGGCCCTCGATAAAGCAACGGTCACCTGCTACTGTCTGTAAGTAGTACTACTTCTGTCATTAAGTCTCTCTATATAGCTCAGCTCTTTCATTGCATGTATTTATAATTATCCTCACTATATTATGCAGATTGAAGATCGTCAAATTGAAGAAAAGACAAGTCGGTGATATTGGGTTCATTAACACATATCTCATAGATGCAACTGAGGTTAAATTTCATGTCGCAGATACCGAGGCCAACTTGCTACGATCGTTGGTAATAAATGAAAACAAAGATATAATACTCTTTCCATACAACTTCAAGTGAGTGTTACTGTCTTGTGCATATTTGGTTTCCCTTATATATTAGTCAAGGTTATAGTAATGTAATTGATGAGTTAATGCATGCGTGTGCAGTTTCCACTATATTCTCCTAGAGATTAAGCTTGAGCAGGGAGTAGTAACTATCTTGGACTCTAAACGAAAAGATCCCAAGGAGTATGCGGACATGACTCAAATGCCCGAGAAGTAAGTTAAATCGATCATTATCCACCATGCATATCAACAACTTTGTTCATTTCTGATATCAAGTAATTGTTTTCTTTGTCTGGCAGGGTTTGGAGAAAATTCACCAATAAAGCTCCGAGACTGCCGAAGCAGCTGGAATTTAGACACCCGAAAGTAAGTACTATATAGTAGCATGTTCCGTGCATCTACTATTGATTCAAGCACTAGTTTCATCAATACCATTTGGCATTCTTGCTTATCAGTTTGATTGACCTCTATTTCTTGTAAAGTGGTTGTGGCAGGAACAAGGGAATGGTTTCTGTGGATACTACGTTTGCGAGTCCATCCGCCACACGACCTATGAGCGGGGCTACTCTGAAGAACAATTTAAAGTGCATAAGCAATAATATTCACAATTTTATTTCATGTATTTACCCCATTCTTCAAATTAGATCTTTCGGATGCGGGATGAACTCCTACCACCAAATCGTCTGCGAGCAATTCAAGAGGAATTGGCGGCATTCTTCCTTGACCACGTGATCGCTGAAGACGGAGAATACTATGTGGACCATGCGTCCGTATGATAGGAGATTATACTTGTAAGAGATAATTATTGTATATATGTACCCGGTAGTGTCGGATAGATATACGAGAACTTGTTGTTCGACCAATCTCTCGGAGAAGGAGAGGTGGTCGCTATCACTTACCTCTGTATGCATATATATGTTGATGACGATCTTCTGTTTCCTTCGTTTGCTTACTAGCTAGCTAGCGTGTCTAGTCCTCTCTATACGTATGTATAGTACGTAGCGTCGACCAAGCACGGACATAAGAGAGGACACTTCTCTCTATTAATTAGCTAGCTAACACAATATATGAAGCACCTAAATTAACCCC
>LR738713.1:784773795-784813152 GCA_902687465.1 Secale cereale | reverse complement strand
AAAAAAACAAAAACCCTAGCCACAGAAATACTGACGCGTGGATGCCTATTGGTCCCGGTTGGTGCCACCAACCAAGACCAAAGGCCCTCCTGTCTGGGCTCCGCGCACAGGCCACATGGAGGCCCATCTGTCCCGGTTCTTGTTTGAACCGGGACTAAAGGGCTAGGGCATTAGTACAGACCCTTTAGTCCCGGTTCAAGAACCGGGACAAAAGGCCCTTATGAACCGGGACAATAGGCCCGTTTTCTACTAGTGTGGTAGTGTACGAAACTACCTCAAAGTTATCCTTTCTGATCAATCGATTCAAGAGTCCGTAGTAAAATAACATAAAGCTATTCTTTCCGTTCGATCTATCTTAGAGTTCGTACTAGAATAACACCTTAAGACACAAATCAATCAAAACCCTAATGTCACCTAGATACTCCATTGTCACCTCAAGTATCCGTGGGCATGATTATACGATATGCATCACACAATCTCAGATTCATCTATTAAACCAACACAAAGAGCTTCAAAGAGTGCCCCAAAGTTTCTATCGGAGAGTCAAGACGAAAACGTGTGCCAACCCCTATGCATAAGTTCACAAGAACCCGCAAGTTGATCACCAAAACATACATCAAGTAGATAACGTGATATCCCATTGTCACCACAAATAAGCACATGCAAGACATACATCAAGTGTTCTCAAATCCTTAAAGACTCAATCCGATAATATAACTTCAAAGGGAAAACTCAATCCATTACAAGAGAGTAGAGTGTGTCGGTGTACTAAGGTAGGGATACCCTAGTACCCCAACTTGTGCACGGGCAGCGGCAGCTCCCCGCGGCATGGTTCACCACGCGCTTGCCGGAGACCTTCCTGACCCTTATCTAGCCATTCAAAAACAAAGTATACAAGACAGAAGACCAAGACCCCGGCAAGAGGAGCTTGCCGGGAAGGCCGTCCCAGGCTCGGGATTGCTTAACTAGCACGAGGCCCTGGCAAGAGGAGCTTGTCAGGACGAATAGAAGATTTTATTTTAGAAGACCCGGCAAGGGCTCGGGGAGCGGCAAGCTTCCGGGCCCGGCAAGGTCGAGATCCCCGGCAAGGTGCTTGCCGGGGGAGGTGCGCTGTGTGCCCGCGCTCCAGCTCATCGGCCCACGCGTCGCCCTGGGGCCACTCCAGGGACGCGTGGCGGATGGCTGTGCAGCCTGGGGGACACGGTGGCACTCCACGGCAGAGGATCCATCGCCGTGGCAGACGGAGACGCAACGGCGGGAGCTTTTGGGGTCGACGGCGACGGGCATTAAATGCCCTTGTCCCCCACTGTTAGAGTAGGTATAGACCACTGTTCTGTACTGTAGCTCCACTGTTCCCGCACTGTTACAACTACCACCTCTTTTACATTTTTACCCCTTTCTCCTACGTTGACACCTGTCGGTGACCCCTTGCACTATAAAAGGAGGCCCATGCACAACGTGGAGGGGGTTCGAAACCTAGATCATTCTCACGCTCGTGTAGCTGCTTCTTCAAGCTCCGAGCGCCCAACTCAATACACAACCAAGCAGGAGTAGGGTTTTACGCATCCGTGCGGCCCGAACCTGGGTAAAAACTGCCCGCGCGTCTGCCTCGATCTGCTCTTCGTGCTCCCTCCGCCCTCGTACCGCACAGACAAGGGGCTCCGGTCCCATAGGTGTTCGTGGTGGACAGTTTCCCCCGACATCTTTGGCGCGCCAGGTAGGGGGCGTCGAGGTTGTGCGAACCTGATCCGGCGTTCGCGCGGGCGCAATCTTCATCAACCTCTCCAGCTTCATCAGCAACTTCATCAGCAACAACTCCATGGCCCCGAAGAAGAAGCCTTCGGAGGTCGGAGGCCCGTCCGCGTCTCACCCGCCGCCACCAGAGCCAACGGTGGGCGGGGGAGACGCCGTCGGAAGGGTGGTTGCCGGCGAGGACACTCACGGTGCCACCAGATCCAAGAACAGGACGGACGACCGGACCTCGGTCTCCGTGGACGCGCCACGTCCATCGCAACATACGACGACCCCGCAGCGCCATACCACGGGAGGTGGTATCCGCTTGCTGGGACAAGGCCATACCGGAGGTTCGCGGGACGCCCCGGACCCCCGTCCGGGCACAAGCAAAGCGAAGGCGCCGGCGCGGGACCCCGCTCCTTCTAACGTCGTTAGAAGTCCGAGCGTATCCCGTTCCTCGCACCGCTCGCCCGCGTTCCCCACTACTCCGGCAGAAGCGCTCGCAAGGGCGCAGCTGCTCCTCGATTTTCCTCCAGCGGCCGACAAGGCCGAGGAATGGAGGGCCACTATCCGGAGCCTGATAGACTTCGCCAACAACGACTCTCCGCAGCAGCCGTCGGCCTCGCGGCCGCGGCAGGCCGAGAAGACGAAGGCTATCGGCGACAAGACTGCCGGGGGTGCGACAAGCGTGCACTCCCCGCCGCAGAAGCAGAAGACGCCGCCCCGCCGGAACAACCCCGACGACGGCTCCACAGCCTCGTCGGACCCGCGGGCCCGTCGGGACCAGCGCCAGGTCCTCGACGACCGGCGAGATGAAGACGCTCGGACCACGATCGAGCGCCGCCGAGAAGCTCGGCGACAATCCGACAAGAGAGCTGAGAACGCTGTCGACGCACCCGCTCCCGGTGAACCAGGCGACTTGCCGTACGCGGCAGGCTGCCCTGCGTTCACCCGCGAGCTGCGGCGCGTCCAGTGGCCCAGCATGAAGAACTTTAAGCCCGACGTACCGGAGAAGTACGACGGCAAGACGCACCCCTCGGAGTTTCTCAGCGTCTACACCATAGCAGTGCAAGCTGCCGGGGGGCGCGACGAGAAGATCCTAGCCAACTACTTCCCGCTCGTGCTGAAGCCGAACGTCCGTTCGTGGCTCATGCACTTGCCGGAAGGCTCTATCTCTTCTTGGGCCGACCTCTGCCATCAGTTTGTTGGCGCCTTCACCGGCGGCCACAAACCCCATGGCCAGGAGAGCGATCTCCACATTTTGGCCCAGAAGGAAGGCGAACCCCTGCGCAAGTATATCCAACGTTTCAGTCGGGTACAGCACAACATCCCCGACGTTCACCCTGCTGCGGTTATCAGCGCGTTCCATCAGAACGTGCGTAACCGCCGCATGCGTGAGGAGATGGCGATGACCAAGATCAGGGACGTCAGCGAGCTCTACGCTCTTGCCGACAAGTGCGCCCGTGCAGAAGAGGGGAGGAAACTCCCCGGGGAGGATGCTGGCGCAGGGGGAAGCGACAGCGACGACGCCGCCCCGGCAAAGAAGAGCCGGCGGCGGAACAACAGGAAAAAGGGCAAGAAGGAAGTGCTTGCCGTCGAGAAGTCCGGCAAGGAGGCCCCCGCCAAGCAAGCGCAGGCTGGCGGCTCCGGCAAGGAGCCTGCCCCTGCGGCGGCGGCCGACAAGCCGGGTAGCTCCGACAAGCAATACTGTAAGATTCACCGCACCAAGGGTCACGACCTCTCCAACTGTAAGCGCGTCGAGTACCTCGTCGAGCAGCAAAAGGCTGAGTACGAGAGGCGCGACAAGGAGAAGGCCCAAGGTGGCGGGGAAGAGCCCAGCAAGAAGCGGCCATTCAATGGCCGGGGAGGACGCCGCGGCAAGGCCAAGCAGCGGCAAGGAGATCGACCTCCCCGGGGCCGCGACAACGACGAAGACGACGATGAAGACATGGAGGACGACGAGAACAGCGAGCAGGAGTTCCAGAAGGCCACGGAAGTCCTGTGCGTCGACGGTGGCGCCTCCCTGCACACCTCCCACCGCCAGCCTTCTGACATCCTTGACGCGCTTCGGGGCTTCTATCTGCTCGATGGCTTTGATCTTGTCGGGATTGGCTTCAATCCCCCTTTGTGATACAAAGAACCCGAGAAGCTTGCCGGAGGGAACTCCAAAGACGCACTTCTCGGGGTTCAGCTTGAGCTGTATCCTGCGCAGGTTCTGAAACGTTTCTTCTAAGTCTTGAATCAGTGTTTCTTTGCTCTTGCTCTTCACCACGATGTCATCCATGTAGGCTTCTACATTCCTGTGGATCTGTGGCTCAAAAGCAGTGTACACTACCCTTGCAAAAGTGGAGCCTGCATTTTTCAGTCCAAATGGCATGCGGATAAAGCAATATGTGCCACATGGAGTGATAAATGCAGTCTTCTCTTCATCTTCCTTAGCCATGAAAATCTGGTGATAGCCTGAGTATGCATCAAGAAAACAGAGTAGCTCACATCCGGCAGTGGAGTCAACGATCTGGTCAATGCGCGGTAAAGGGAAGGGATCCTTGGGACATGCTTTATTGACATCAGTGAAGTCTATACACAGTCTCCACTTCCCGTTGGCTTTGCGCACGACGACTGGGTTTGCCAACCACGTCGGATGGATCACACCTCTAACTAGGCCTGCTGCCTCTAGTTTCTTGATCTCCTCGTTGATGAACTCTTGGCGCTCCACGGCTTGCTTCCTCACTTTTTGCTTGATGGGCCGCGCATGAGGGCAGACAGCAAGCTTGTGCTCAATCACCTTCCTGGGAACACCGGGGATGTCAGATGGTTGCCAAGCAAACACATCGACATTCGCCCGCAGGAAGGCGACGAGCGCGCTTTCCTATTTGCTGTCAAGGGTGGCGCTGATGGTGAAGGTACCACCAGTGCCATCCTCCTTTGCGGACACCTTCTTGGTTGCCGGAGGAGCAGCCATTCCTTTCTTGCTCTTGCCGGTGGAGCTCGATGGAACGTCCTCGACGGCGGCGCAGCACTCCGAAGAGGTGCGGTTGCCGGAGTGTGTCCCAGAGCACTTGCCGGACTTGGTCTTCGTCTTCTTCCCTCCGGGAGCTCCAGCGGCAAGAGTATCCTTCTCGGCCGCAGCTGCCGCATCCCGGTAGATCTTGTCGGCGCAAATAAGCGCATCTTTCTTGTCGCTGTGGACAGTGATGACGCTTATCGGCCCCGGCATCTTCAGCACGTTGTAGGCATAGTGGGAAGCTGCCATGAACTTGGCGAGGGCGGGACGGCCGAGTATCCCATTGTAGGGCAATGGAATATCAGCAACGTCAAAGGTGATGCGCTCAGTTCTGAAGTTGAGCTCCCCGCCAAAGGTCACCGGCAGAGTAATCTTTCCCTTGGGCTTGCTCCTTCCCGGGTTGATTCCTTGGAATGAACCGGTCTCTTCGAGCTCGCCGTCTTGAATCTGGAGTTTCTTGATCACAGCAGAGGAGATCAAGTTCAGCCCGGCCCCGCCGTCAACCAACATTTTGGTGACCTTGAGGTTGCGGATGGTGGGGGAAACCAGCATCGGCAAGTGCCCGACCGCCGTGGTGCGGTCAGGGTGATCCTCAAGGTCAAAAATGATGGGCGTGCTGGACCATTTGAGGAGCCTGCGCGACTCCACGGGCGGCTCCGCTGCATTCACCTCACGCACCCACTGTTTCAGTTGGCGGTGGGAGGTGTGCAGGGAGGCGCCACCGTCGACGCACAGGACCTCCGTGGCCTTCTGGAACTCCTGCTCGCTGTTCTCGTCGTCCTCCATGCCTTCATCGTCGTCTTCGTCGTTGTCGCGGCCCCGGGGAGGTCGATCTCCTTGCCGCTGCTTGGCCTTGCCGCGGCGTCCTCCCCGGCCATTGAATGGCCGCTTCTTGCTGGGCTCTTCCCCGCCACCTTGGGCCTTCTCCTTGTCGCGCCTCTCGTACTCAGCTTTTTGCTGCTCGACGAGGTACTCGACGCGCTTGCAGTTGGAGAGGTCGTGACCCTTGGTGCGGTGAATCTTGCAGTATTGCTTGTCGGAGCTACCCGGCTTGTCGGCCGCCGCCGCAGGGGCAGGCTCCTTGCCGGAGCCGCCAGCCTGCGCTTGCTTGGCGGGGGCCTCCTTGCCGGACTTCTCGACGGCAAGCACTTCCTTCTTGCCCTTCTTCCTGTTGTTCCGCCGCCGGCTCTTCTTTGCCGGGGCGGCGTCGTCGCTGTCGCTTCCCCCTGCGCCAGCATCCTCCCCGGGGAGTTTCCTCCCCTCTTCTGCACGGGCGCACTTGTCGGCAAGAGCGAAGAGCTCGCTGACGTCCCTGATCTTGGTCATCGCCATCTCCTCACGCATGCGGCGGTTACGCACGTTCTGATGGAACGCGCTGATAACCGCAGCAGGGTGAACGTCGGGGATGTTGTGCTGTACCCGGCTGAAACGTTGGATATACTTGCGCAGGGGTTCGCCTTCCTTCTGGGCCAAAATGTGGAGATCGCTCTCCTGGCCATGGGGTGTGTGGCCGCCGGTGAAGGCGCCAACAAACTGATGGCAGAGGTCGGCCCAAGAAGAGATAGAGCCTTCCGGCAAGTGCATGAGCCACGAACGGACGTTCGGCTTCAGCACGAGCGGGAAGTAGTTGGCTAGGATCTTCTCGTCGCGCCCCCCGGCAGCTTGCACTGCTATGGTGTAGACGCTGAGAAACTCCGAGGGGTGCGTCTTGCCGTCGTACTTCTCCGGTACGTCGGGCTTAAAGTTCTTCATGCTGGGCCACTGGACGCGCCGCAGCTCGCGGGGGAACGCAGGGCAGCCTGCCGCGTACGGCAAGTCGCCTGGTTCACCGGGCGCGGGTGCGTCGACAGTGTTCCCAGCTCTCTTGTCGGATTGTCGCCGAGCTTCTCGGCGGCGCTCGATCGTGGTCCGAGCGTCTTCATCTCGCCGGTCGTCGAGGACCTGGCGCTGGTCCCGACGGGCCCGCGGGTCCGACGAGGCTGTGGAGCCGTCGTCGGGGTTGTTCCGACGGGGCGGCGTCTTCTGCTTCTGCGGCGGGGAGTGCACGCTTGTCGCACCCCCGGCAGTCTTGTCGCCGATAGCCTTCGTCTTCTCAGCCTGCCGCGGCCGTGAGGCCGACGGCTGCTGCGGAGAGTCGTTGTTGGCGAAGTCTATCAGGCTCCGGATGGTGGCCCTCCATTCTTCGGCCTTGTCGGCCGCCGGAGGAAAATCGAGAAGCAGCTGCGCCCTTGCGACAGGGCCAGAGGTCTTTGCCGTAGAAGCTGAGGTTCCCGCAGCGGCCCTCGAGCCTTTAGTCCTTGCCGTCGAGCCTCGGGCTCCGGCATGGGCACAGCAGATCGTCCGTTTTCTGCAAACTGGAGAACTTCCCGACGACCCTCAAGAGATAGAGAAGATAACCAGGCAGTCAAGTATGTATCAGTTTGTGGATAACAAGCTGTACAGAAGAAGACTCAACGGTGTCAGGTTGAAATGCATCTCCAGAGAAGATGGACAGAAGCTGTTGGCAGAAATACACGGAGGCATATGCGGCCATCATATTGGCGCAAGGGCACTTGCCGGAAAAGCTTTCCGGCAAGGGTTCTTTTGGCAAGAAGCCCTCCAAGATGCAACTGCGCTAGTAACCAAGTGTGAAGCGTGCCAGTTCCATGCAAAGCAAATTCATCAGCCAGCTCAAGCTCTCCAAACAATCCCTTTGTCATGGCCCTTCTCGGTCTGGGGGCTCGATATCCTCGGCCCTTTCCCTCGCGCTGTCGGGGGCTTTGAGTACTTGTATGTTGCAATCGACAAGTTCACAAAGTGGCCAGAAGTGGAGCCAGTGAGAAAGGTGACAGCACAGTCAGCAGTCAGGTTCTTCAGGTCGATTGTTTGCCGTTTCGGGATCCCTAACAGGATCATCACCGACAACGGTACGCAATTCACTAGTCGCACCTTCATGCAGTACGTCCAAGACCTTGGCGCCAAGGTCTGTTTCGCTTCTGTTGCTCACCCGAGGAGCAACGGCCAAGCGGAGAGGGCAAATGCTGAAGTGCTGCGCGGACTCAAGACAAGGACCTTTGACAGGCTGCGCAAGTGCGGAAGGAATTGGATAGAGGAGCTTCCGGCGGCTCTTTGGTCAATCAGAACGACACCAAGTCGAGCCACCGAACAGACACCCTTTGCTCTAGTCTATGGAGCAGAGGCAGTTCTCCCCACGGAACTCGTATACGGATCTCCTCGAGTACTCGCTTATGATGAGCTCGAGCAAGAGCAACTGCGGCAAGATGACGCATTGCTCCTTGAGGAGGGACGTCTCCAGGCTGCTGTACGAGCTGCTCGATACCAGCAAGCTTTGCGCCGCTACCATAGCCGCAAGGTCAAGGCCAGGAGTCTCGAGGAAGGCGACCTTGTTCTTCGGCGTGTTCAGTCCGCCAAGAATTCCAACAAGTTGACGCCGAAGTGGGAAGGCCCTTATCGGGTGAGACAAGTTACGAGGCCCGGCGCTGTCCGCCTCGAGACCGAAGAAGGCTTACCGGTGAGCAACTCCTGGAACATAGAGCATCTTCGCAAGTTTCACCCCTAAGGCGCGGTTGCCGTGATCCGCTCCGGCAACCCCCTTTTGTACAAGCCTTGCCGCTGTTGCATGTAACCCTTTGTACAAAGCCGGGCGCAGACCCCGTGCATCAGTAAAGATTTCGTGTTTTCGCATCGATTGCCTTTTTGCATGCTTCTCTTCGCTATTCGCATGTTTTATTTGGCATTTGATGCAACACTTAGACATTCGGTAAGCACTATTACGCCGAAAGGCAATATGCTTGTTTCCCTCTCCTTTTCCTTTTTCTCTTAAGCAGAAGGAACGTTCCTCGCGCACAAGTTTGCCGGGGGGGGAAGGAGGTGGAGGAGGAACTAAGTGCCATTCAAGAAAGAAGAGCCTTACCGGAAAGCAAACAACATGAGCAAGCAGCATGTGAAAGATAAGTTGTTAGAATTTGACCAGTTCAAATTTTAAATTTTTGGTTGTCTTCCTTGAACGATCACACTTTTTATGGAAAACCTGTGCGCGGAGGAACCTACCCGTGGCTTGCCGCACCCTTATCTTGTCTTCGAGTCCACTCAACGATTTAAGTGAGCTGCGACAAGTGTCGCGCCCTTGCTTCGTTTCCGAGTATACTCAGCAAGCTAAGTGCGTTGCGACTTGCTGCGGCGAGGTTGCTTGCCGGCGAGGACCTTGGCCAGCAGGCTGCTCAGCGCTCAGCGCTCGCGGCAAGGACCCCTTTCCGGCAAGCTTCCCGGGAGCGTAGGGTGAAAAACATACAAAGTCAAAGATTGGAACAAGGAAGATAACATTGCACTGATTGATTGAAGTAAAGCAAATATCTTACAAGGACAACTTGTCGCAATGGACTAATGAGTTCGTAACATAATGTGCAGCAACGAAAAGATAAAGATAAATGGGGCCCTAGTCTACGCGGTCGCCCTCCTTCCTGCCAAGCTTTGCCACCTTGGCGATGATATGGCTGACCTGCTCCTTCAGGGCCTCCGTGTCTGCATCCGCCGGCAAGCTGCAAAGAACGTTCTTGAGGTTGATCCCCGGGTTGCGGTACACGATCTTCGTCAAGACCCGCTCTAGAGTTCCTGCGCAGAGACGGCGCGACTCCTCGGCCAGCTGCGCGGGGATGCGGTTCCGGAGACCTGCAAGGGCCGGAGCGACGCCTCTGAAGAAGAGGCTGAGCTTGGCGCTGTGCGGGAGGTCTGGATCCGGCGAGTAGATAAGGTGTTCGACCTTCAAGGCAAGCAACTCCTGGTCAATGATGGATGCCGAAGAAACCAGCTCTTCGGTCCACAGCTCAATGTTCTTGCGGAAGAGCTCGGATGCCTTGTTGGCGCTGTCCACCAAGGTCCGCTCCTTGCGGAGCTCCTCCTTCAGCTTGTCTTCTCGAAGCTTGGCGGCGTCAATTGAATCCCTCAGAGTTGAGACTTTCAGCTCCAAGTCCTCGATGGAGTCCTTGGCGGCCTTAAGCTCATCGCCCCTCTTGGACAGATTCACTTGGAGCTCCGCGTTGGTGTGGGCGTCCTTCTCGCGCTCAGTAATGAGCGCGGCAACCTTCTCGGTGCTCACCTTCATCGCCGCTTCTAGTCGTTCAACCTTGGCGGCAAGCTCCTTCTTGGCGTCTTCCGCGGCAGCAGCAGCGGCTTTCGCCTCCTTCAGCTCCCCGCCAAGGGCAGCCTCGCGAGCGGCAAGGTCCTCCTCATGGGAGTCGAGATCCACCTTCCGCTGCGCGAGCTCTCCTTCTCGCCGGGACATCTCCACCCCGGCGAGCCGTTGCTGTTCTTCAGCCTCGGCTTTCTCCAAAAGCCACTCTTGATATTCACCGGCGAGATGCTCGCGCTCCTCCGCCACCTCGCGGAGGCCCGCCTTGTGGGCAGCGCTGAGCTCCGCCGCGCGCTTCTCCATTTCGGCGGCGGCCTGGGCAGCAAGGGCTTCCCGGGAGGCAAGCTTCGCCTGCCTGGCCCGGTAAAGGGCCAGGAGTTGGTGGAGAAGCTTTTCCTCCTCGGGCCCATCTCCTTCGCCGGGCGCCTCGACGACTGTCAGACCCGCGGAGGCGAGGACTTCTCCGTCAAACGCCTCGCCCTCCGCGGGAGCTCTTGATGAAGACCCCCAAGGCACTTGGATAAAGACGCCATTGGGGGCGCGAAGATAGTACGCCTGCTTCTCGCCGGTGGAGGGGCCGGCGGCCGGCGTAGCATCCGGTGCTCCCGCCACCTCCGGGTCGGCGGTGCGGTCGCCGTCCCCCTCCCCGGTCGCGGCGTCAGCGGCCGGAGTGGCCTCCTGCGCGGCCGGCTCGGTGGCCTCGGTCGCCTCCTCGGTGGCCTCGGCCATCTCCACGACGACGGGAACGTCATCGCCGCCGCCCTGCGCGCCCTCCTCATCCTCGATATTGATGACCTCGGTCTCCATCGGCGCGGGAGGAGGAGGAGGAAGATCTAGAAGAAGAAGAAGTTCAAAATCAAGCAAAGATCCAAAAAGAAGCAAAGTCAAGAAAACCAAGTACAGAGCGTACCTTGGCGGACGTCCTCTGCGGCGGGCTCCCTCGCCGGGGAGCTCGGCCTTGGCGGAGTGGCCGTCCTCGCCGGGCTGCTCGCCTTTGGCGGGGTACTCTGCTTTGGCGGAGTACCCGCCCTTGGCGGAGCGCTCTCCCTTGCCGGAGAGTTTTGCCTTGCCGGGGACGGCGGGGCCTGCGGCTCCTCGGTGATGGTCTCCGGGCGCTCTTCCCGCTGCGGCTCCACCTCTGCACAAGAGAAGATAGAAGAACCAAGACATTCAGAAAAAAAGAAAAGGGAAAGAGAGATCAAAGCCCTAAGCGCGCCCCGACGAGCGAAAACAGTAAACCTCTAACTTACGCTGGGGGCTGCGCTGGGGGCTACTCCCCGGAGCGGCACTCGGGTCCGGCAAGCTCGGCTCCGGTGCGATCCCTGCTTCCGCGACGGATGGGTCTTCTACGACCTCGACTGTGGGCACCCTGACCCTCTTCGCGCGCTGCCCCAAGGTCCTGCAATCACAAGCAACAAGCAAAGTCAAGCGTCAGCAACAATCGAGATATAAAAATCAAGAAGGAGTAAGGTCTCGGGTCCTTACTCTTGGTCCTCCTCGTCGTCCTCGCTCAGCGCGGAGAAGTCGAACTCCACGGTGGGCGCGTCGGCGCGAGGAGCGGAGGATGAAGATTCCCTCGCGCGTTTCGGAGCCACCGGGGCTGGGGGCTGCGTAGGCCCAGCCCCTGTGGTGGCCGGCGCCCGAGAAGTGGGCGGAGCAGCTGCTCCGCTCCGAGAAGATCCTTGCCGGCTCGGTGCCGGCCTGCGGGACGCCTCCGTCGTGGTCCGCGCGCGCGGGGCCTCTGCCGTGGCCGGCACGCCGGTCGCCCTTGGCGCGGCTTGGCTCGGCCGGGGAGCTGCCCGGCGAGCTGGCTGTTGCCGGGGCGCTCGTGCTTGCTCCCCTGTCGCCGCCTTGCGGAGACGCTTCAACGGGGACTGCTTCGGGCTTGCCGAGGGCGGGGGGCTCTCCGACGAGGAGAGGTCGTCGGCGTACAACTCTGTCGATCCGCCGGAGCCTTCGGCCTCCTCCTCCTCCTCCCCCTCTGCCTCGGCCGGCTCGCTGGGCCCAGCATCCGACGATGCGGCCCTCTTCCCCTTGGCGCCTCCGCCCCTCGCGGCGCCTCTGCTTCCTCCGGCGGTGCCCTCCATTGCCGCGGCCTCCGTCGCGATCCCACTGATCCCAGAGTGCCTCAGCGAGGGGATCACGGCGAGCGCGTCGGGAGGGAGCTCTAGCAGCTTGCGAATCTCCTCATTGTCCGCCTGGCTGGCGGCATCCGCGGCTTCCGCCTCCGCGGGTGTGTATCCAAAGTTTCCCGCCGCCGAGGCTGCGGCGACTTCTTCAGCGCGAGAAGCTATGTAAGCAATCTCTTGGTCGGTGGTGGCCCGCGTGTGCAGCTTGAGATCGTCCTTCTTCTCCAACACCTCCACAAGGCGGTCGTAGAACTCGAGGACGTCGATAGGCTTGGGCGCAATCCACGTGCGCTCCACTCCATGAGAGTCGCACGCGGGCATCATAGCGACAAGGCGATCCCGGGCGCTACTGGCGCAGAGCGGCACCACTCCCCGGGGAGCTCGGAAGTACTCGGGGTGTGCCGGGTCGAACTTGAAAAGTTCCCTGACCATACCCCGCAGCTCGAGTGTTGTGAAGTTAAAATTGAGGCCGGGGCGCAGCCTCATGATGTCTGCCGGGCCGCCATATTGCCACGCCGGCCTCTTCCGGTCTTGGAGGGGGGCGATCCGGCGACGAAGAAAGTCAGCGCCCACTTCAGCGACAGACAGCGGCGCCATCCGAAGACGCATGATTCTGGCGAGAGCGATATCCAGCTTGGAATCGTCGGAATCGAAGTTACTCCAATCCCTGCCGCGCACGATGGGCGATGTGCGCGGCGCGGTGAAGTGTTGCGGCCGCTCCTCGACGACCCAGCACCACTCCGCACGCCACTCTTCCCACTTGCCGCGGAGCTCCCCCGGCAAGTAGGCGGGTTTCTTATTCAGCCTGAACACCCAAGAGATTCCTCCGGAGAGGGGGGCGTCGGCCTCTACTCTGGGGATGAAAAAGTGCCTAAAGAGAGCTACGTTGGGCTGGATTCCTACGAAGTTTTCGCACATGTGTGCGAAAACGGACATGGTGAGGATGGCGTTGGGAGTGAAGTCGAGGAGGTGGAGGCCATAAGTATTCATGATATCGCAGAAAAAGTTTGAGAAGGGAGGGCACAGACCGCAGTGGAAGAAGGCTGCGAAAAAGTAATACCCGCCGGGGTAGTGGTCCTTGGCGACGGCCGGGTAGACGCGCGTGCGGGGGTGCGCTGGGGTCTCCTTGGCCCAGAACAAATAATATTTGTTCCAAAGCTCCCGCACGCCGAGCTTCGGCGCGAAGACAATGTGCTCCTTCCGGTACGCGGCGAGCTTCGCCGCCTGATCTGACTTCTCCCGCTTGGACTTCTCCGACTTCGCCTTGTCGGTCTTTGGGGCCATGGCAGATGCGGTGGAAGGAAGGGGACGAAGAGCTTGGTGGTGGCGGAGGAGTAGAGGCAAAGCGCAGAAGAATCTGAGGAAGAAGACGATGGCAATGAGTGCGCAGGGAGGGGAACCGCGCCGCTCTCTCTGCTTTTATGGGAGAGTGGGGGGCGTTTCGCCCTTCCCATTAAAGAAATCGTGGGCACGTCCCATCCCACGGCGCCGCAATCGACGCGTGCCGTTGCCGTGGGGTGCGGCGGATATGGAAGTGGATTCGGCGCGCCGCGGGCCGCGGGTGCCCGTGCACTGTTTTGGGCCTGGCCCAACAGCGCTCGGCACCGTGTGTGGCCCAGGCCCGGGGGCTCCTGTCGGTGTACTAAGGTAGGGATACCCTAGTACCCCAACTTGTGCACGGGCAGCGGCAGCTCCCCGCGGCATGGTTCACCACGCGCTTGCCGGAGACCTTCCTGACCCTTATCTAGCCATTCAAAAACAAAGTATACAAGACAGAAGACCAAGACCCCGGCAAGAGGAGCTTGCCGGGAAGGCCGTCCCAGGCTCGGGATTGCTTAACTAGCACGAGGCCCTGGCAAGAGGAGCTTGTCAGGACGAATAGAAGATTTTATTTTAGAAGACCCGGCAAGGGCTCGGGGAGCGGCAAGCTTCCGGGCCCGGCAAGGTCGAGATCCCCGGCAAGGTGCTTGCCGGGGGAGGTGCGCTGTGTGCCCGCGCTCCAGCTCATCGGCCCACGCGTCGCCCTGGGGCCACTCCAGGGACGCGTGGCGGATGGCTGTGCAGCCTGGGGGACACGGTGGCACTCCACGGCAGAGGATCCATCGCCGTGGCAGACGGAGACGCAACGGCGGGAGCTTTTGGGGTCGACGGCGACGGGCATTAAATGCCCTTGTCCCCCACTGTTAGAGTAGGTATAGACCACTGTTCTGTACTGTAGCTCCACTGTTCCCGCACTGTTACAACTACCACCTCTTTTACATTTTTACCCCTTTCTCCTACGTTGACACCTGTCGGTGACCCCTTTGCACTATAAAAGGAGGCCCATGCACAACGTGGAGGGGGTTCGAAACCTAGATTACTCTCACGCACGGTGTAGCTGCTTCTTCAAGCTCCCGAGCGCTCAACTCAATACACAACCAAGCAGGAGTAGGGTTTTACGCATCCGTGCGGCCCGAACCTGGGTAAAACTGCCCGCGCGTCCGCTTCGATCTGCTCTTTGTGCTCCCTCCGCCCTCGTACCGCACAGACAAGGGGCTCCGGTCCCATAGGTGTTCGTGGCGGACAGTTTCCCCCGACAGAGTGGGAGAAACATCATCAGATCCAACTATAGTAGCAAAGCTCGCGATACATCAAGATCGTTCCATCTCAAGAACACGAGAGAGAGAGAGAGAGAGAGAGAGAGAGAGAGAGATGAAACACATAGCTACTGGTACATACCATCAGCCCCAAGGGTGAACTACTCCCTCCTCGTCATGGAGAGCGTCGGGATGATGAAGATGGCCACCGGAGAGGGATTCTTCCCTCCGGCAGGGTGCCAGAACGGGTCTAGATTGGTTTTTGGTGGCAATAGAGGCTTTCAGCGAGAGAACTCCTGATCTAGGTTATTTTCTGGAGGTTTGGGTATTTATAGGATTTTTTGGCGTAGGGCACAAGTCAGGGGGATCTCCGGGCTGTCCACGAGATAGGGGGTCGCGCCCAGGGGGGTAGGCACGCCCCCACCCTCCTGGGCAGCCCCGGACTCTCCTGGCTCAATTTTTTTACTCCGAAGGCTTCTTTTGGTCTATAAAAAATCATCAAAAATTGGCACGGTAATTGGACTCCGTTTGGTATTCATTTTCTGTAAAACTCAAAAACAAGGAAAAAATCATATAAAATGGCATACAATGCATTCAAAACATCCAAGATGAATAATATAATAGCATGGAACAATAAAAAATTATAGATACGTTGGAGACGTATCACTGCTTAGGTGACCCTGTTCTTGAGCTTGCATGTCAAATTTATATGGTCCCAAGTAGTTCTAATGCATGATATAGCCTCTAGGCACTTGTGGGAGTAGTTGCTATCAATCTTGTTGAATTTGGTTCACTTTTATTTTGAGTCACTAAAAATTTCAGAAATTTTTCTGAGAAAAAAAATGTTGAGGATGTTGTTGAGAGGCTCTCCGAGACGAAGCTCGGAGGATAAGCCCAAATACAATCTTCCTCGCACTACGGAAGTTCGGCCGAGTGAATGGCCTTGTGATGAGTTCTTGAGAGCCGCCGGAATTTATGATGATTTTTATTACTTGAGTGAGAATGCAGGCCTCACAGACTCCCTCCACAACCTGCGCGAACAGTATCTCCTAGTCACTAATATTTTTGTGCAATTTTTTTATTTCCATGCTAAGAAATTACCACCTTCAGTGGAGTTTCACTTATATGATGATGTTAGGGAAATGTCACTATATAATTTTTTTCAGGTCTGTAAGATACTCTTGGCAGGCAGCATAGAGGAACCACATCGTAATGATGTGGAGGGGTTTATTGATACAATTGTTGTACGGGAAACAAGGAAAGTTTAAGATGCAAGAATTACTAGTATACATTTTCCCGTTCTACGTTACTTTGTGATATTTGCTAGTAGATGCTTAATTGGTCGCGGGAACAGTGGAAATCTTAGTGCCCTATATTATTGCTAAACCATGCTTTGTTTTCGCATGAATATCAACTGTTCCCGCACGAAGATCGCACGAAGAGCAGATCGAGGCGAAGCACACGAGCAGTTTACCCAGGTTCGGGCCGCACGGATGCGTAAGACCCTACTCCTGCTTTGGTTTGTATTGAGTTCTTGCTCGGGAGCGCTGAGAGCTACAGTATGCTTCAGCAGCTAACGAGACCGAGCGTGAGAGTGTTCGAACGTCTAACCCCCCTCTACGTTGCGCATGGGCCTCCTTTTATATGCTCAAGGGGTCACCGACAGGTGACAACGCAGTTGAGGGTAGAAATGGAAAAAGAGTGGTGGTTGGTACAGTGTTTTATACCTAACCCTGACGGCAGGGGACAAGGGCATTAAATGCCCATCGCCGTCGCCCAAACAGTGCAAAAAGGGGCCGTCAGGGGCGCCACCGTTCGCCACGATGGCAACCTTGTCAGCGCCGCTTGCCACCGCGTACCCCTGGCTGCACAGCCTCCCGCCATGTACGCTTGGAAGGGTCCCAGAGCGACACGTGGGTGGATGCGCTGGAGCGCGGGTACAGAGTGGAAGCTTGCCACGGCAAGTGCCTTGCCGCGGTCGCTATCTTGTCGCTTTCGGGAGATTGTCGCTCACCGGGCCTCGCCGGGACGCGT
Source organism: Secale cereale (assembly GCA_902687465.1). Classification (NCBI taxonomy): domain Eukaryota; kingdom Viridiplantae; phylum Streptophyta; class Magnoliopsida; order Poales; family Poaceae; genus Secale; species Secale cereale. The sequence goes on along the minus strand of LR738713.1, from coordinate 784,796,547 downwards.
GGCGCGTCGCGGCAAGTTTCCTGAGATGCCTTGGTTGGCCTTCCCGGCAAGCTCCTCTTGCCAGGGTCTTGTGCCTCGAGCGGTCTTGAGCCTTGAGTGGCCTTCCCGGCAAGCTCCTCTTGCCGGGGCTTTGTCTCCTTAGCTTGGATACTTTGTTCTTGAATGGCTCCAAAGGAATCATAAAGGACCTCGGTGGTCACCCGGCAAACCCTGTCGCGGGGTGCTGCGACTGCCCGTGCACAAGTTCGGGATACTAAGGGTACCCCTACTTTAGTACACTGACACTAAGCCTTCTTCTTGTGTGCCTGAAAAACTTCAAGAAAACAAAAAAAATTAGTTGTAGCTTTTAGCTAGTTTACTTTCCATGCCTGTAATAGTAGTAACTAAAAGAAAACCCAAAAAGATTTCTCGTTCTTCTTTTGCTTGTTGGGAGCTTTCCCGTGTAAATAGTTTTATTTCTTTTCTTTTCCTTGGGGGTCAAGAGGAGAAGACCATGATGAAAATGTTGAGTGGCTCTCAAATGCATTATTGTTGATTTAACCAAGAGCCATATTACCTTGTCTTCTCCATTGTATTAAATGCTTGCAGATTCCAGCTTAGTCCAATGCACATGCACTATTATTATTTTCCTACCCGTTCGGTCGTGCGAGTGAAAGGCAATAATGACGATATATGATGGATTGATTGAGATGAGAGAAGCTGGTATGAACTCGACCTATCTTGTTTTTGTAAATATGATTAGTTCATCATTCCTGATTCAGTCTATTATGAATGAAACATGTCTCCAATGATAATTAGAGATTATAGTTGCTCATGCCATGCTTAATTAGCTAGGAGTTTATAATAGTTTACCTTGCGTGCCAACTTGCTATTAAAATGGTTGTGATGTGGTATGATAGGGTGGTATCCTCCTTTAAACGATTCAAGTGGTTTGACTTGGCACATGTTCACGCATGTAGTTGAAACAAATTCAACATAGCCTCCACGATATTTATGTTCATGGTGATTTATATCCTACTCATGCTTGCACTCATTGTTGATTAATCTTAGTGCATGTTCATGACTGTTGTCGCTCTCTAGCTGGTCGCTTCCCAGTCTCTTTCTAGCCTTCACTTGTACGAAGCGGGAATACTGCTTGTGCATCCACTTCCATAAACCCCAAAGTTATTCCATATGAGTCCATCATATCATCTTATATGCGATATTTACCTATCGTTCCAAGTAAATTTGTATGTGCCAAACTCTAAACCTTCAAATGAAATTCTGTTTTGTATGCTCGAACAACTCATGTATCAACTAGGGTTGTCTATAACTTCCATACTAGGTGGGTTATTCTCACGATGAGTGGACTCCGCTCATCATACATGAGAAAATGGCCGGTAATTGGGATGCCTAGTCCCATGCTCAAATCATATCAAAATAATTAAACAAAACTCCCCCAGGACTGTTGTTGGTATGGACGGTTCCCGTTGTTTCGGACCAGCCATGGAGTGTGCTTGTTGGTTGTGGGGGAGTATAAACTTGACCATTCTGTTTGGGAACTGCCTATAACGTGTGTAGCATGGAAGATATCGAGATCTCTTGGTTGTTATGTTGACAATGAAAGTATGCCACCCAAAATATTATTTATCTCTGTTTCAAAACTCGAGCTCTAGCACCTTTGCAAATCCCTGCTTCCGTATGCGAAGGGCATATCTATTTACTTTTATGTTGAGTCATCATCCTGTTATTAAAAAGCACCAATTGGAGAGCACTACTGTCATCTGCATGCATTGCTATTAATTTACATTGAGTATGACTGTGACTGGATCTCTTTTACCATGAATTACAATGTCTAGTGAATCCTTGATCTTCAGAGGTGCTCTGCATTTATGTTTTGTGGTCTCGGAAAGGGCTAGCAAGATACCATCTTGCTATATCATATTATGATTCTTTTGAGAAAGTGTTGTCATCCGAGATTTATTATTATTGCTCGCTAGTTGATTATGCCATTGATATGAGTAAACATGGGACCTAAATGTTATTGTGAATGTGGTTAGTTCATAATCTTCGCTGAAAACTTGAATGTTGGCTTCACATATTTGCAACAACAAGAGCAAACATAGTTTGTAATTTTTTTTCTTTATCACTTTCAGTTTGTCAACTGAATTGCTTGAGGACAAGCAAAGGTTTAAGCTTGGGGGAGTTGATTCGTCTCCAGTGTATCTACTTTTCCAAACACTTTTGCCCTTCTTTTGGACTCTAACTTGCATGATTTGAATGGAACTAACTCGGACTGACGCTGTTTTCAGAGGAATTGCCATGGTGTTATTTTTGTGCAGAAATAAAAGTTCTCGGAATGACCTGAAAATCCACGGAGAATATTTTTGGAATTTATAAAAAATACCGGCGAAAGAATCAACACTAGGGGGCCCACACCCTATCCACGAGGGTGGGGGTGCGCCTACCCCCCTGGGCATGCCCCCTTCCTCGTGGGCCCCCTGGACCTCCACAGACCTCGACTCCAACTCCATATATTTACTTACGGGGAGAAAAAATTAGAGAGAAGTAGTCATCGCGTTTTACGATACGGAGCCGCCGCCAAACCATAATCTTCTTCGGGGGGCTGATCTGGAGTCCATTCGGGGCTCCGGAGAGGGGAATCCGTCGCCATCGTCATCATCAACCTTCCTCCATCACCAATTTCATGATGCTCACCGCCGTGCGTGAGTAATTCCATCATAGGCTTGTTGGACGGTGATGGGTTGGATGAGATTATTCATAGCAATGATCACACAAAGAGGCATCATAAACCCACAATTCATTGGATCCCAATGAACACACCACATAAGATGATTACATCGGATATAACTCCAAGATGATCTAGGAGAATATTGTATTGAAGATCAAAGAGAGAGAAGAAGCCATCTAGCTACTAGCTATGGACCCATAGTGTTGGGAAATGTAGCATGCAATTTCAAATAAATTCCTACACTCACGCAAGATCTATCTAAGAGATGCATAACAACAAGAGGGGAGAGTATGTCTACATACCCTCGTAGAACGAAAGCGGAAGCGTTTAGTAACGCGGTTGATGTAGTCGGACTTCTTCGCGATCCAACCGATCAAGCACCGAACGTACGGCACCTCCACGTTCAACACACGTTCAGCTCGATGATGCCCTAGCCTTCTTGATCCAGCAAGACGGGCGAAGTAGTAGACGAGTTCCGGTAGCACGACGGTGTGGTGATGGTAGGTGATGAAGAACAATCTCTGCAGGGCTTCGCCAAGCACCACATAAACTAGATGGAGGATAAACTAGAGGGTCGGGGTTGCCGGCACACGGCTTGGTGAATCTTGATGTGTCCTGGGTGCTAGCCCTGTCCCTCTATTTATATGTTCAGCCCTCGGGTCGAACCTTGGAGCAAAAGCCTCCTCGAAGTAGGTTTTGCCCGAAAGGCAAGAGTCCGACTCGGACTCCAGGGCTAGACGCCAGGGTTCCCGGCTTCTACCCCCTAGACGCCAGGCTTCCTGGCGTCTAGCCTCTAGTCTTCGCAAAACTCCCTTTTGCACTTTTCAAAAGCCTGGCGGGCTTTTGATACGTCTCCAACGTATCTATAATTTTTTATTTGTTGCATGCTATTATATTATCCTTTTAGGATGTTTTATGGGCTTTATTATACGCTTTTATATGATTTTTGGGACTAAGCTATTAACCTAGAGCCCAGTGTCAGTTTCTATTTTTCCTTGTTTTTGAGTTTTACAGAAAAGGAATATCAAACAGAGTCCGATTGACGTGCCAATTTTTGATAATTTTTTCTGGACCAAAAGAAGCCCCTGAAGTAAAAGAGTTGGGCCAGGAGAGCCACTGGCTGCCCACGAGGGTGGGGGCAAGCCTTGGGCAGGTGGTGGCGCCGCCCTATCTCGTAGACTGCCCGGAGGGCCCCTAACTTGTGCCCTACGCCAAAAAATCCTATAAATACTGAAACCTTCGGAAATTAACCTAGATGGAGAGTTCCGCCGCCGAAAGCCTATGGTGCCACCAAAAACCTATCTAGACCCCGTTCCGGCACCCTGCCGCAGGGGGAATCCCTATCCGGTGGCTATCTTCATCATCCCAGCGCTCTCCATGACGAGGAGGGAGTAGTCCACCATCGGGGCTGAGGGTATGTACAAGTAGCTATGTGTTTGATCTCTCTCTCTCTCTCTCTCTCTCTCTCTCTCTCTCTCTCTCTCTCTCTCTCTCTCTCTCTCGTGTTCTTGAGACGGCACGATCTTGATGTATCGCGAGCTTTGCTATTATAGTTGGATCTTATGTTGCTTCTCCCCCTGTACTCTCTTGTAATGGATTGAGTTTTCCCTTTGTAGTTATCTTATCGGATTGAGTCTTTAAGGATTTGAGAACACTTGATGTATGTCTTGCACGTGTTTATCTGTGGTGACAATGGGATATCATGTGATCTACTTGATGTATGTTTTGGTGATAAACTTGCGGGTTCCGTGACCTTGGGAATCTATGCATAGGGGTTGGCACACGTTTTCATCTTGACTCTTCGGTAGAAACTTTGGGGCACTCTTTGAAGTTCTGTGTGTTGGTTGAATAGATGTTTCTGAGATTGTGTGATGCATATCGTATAATCGTGCCCACGGATACATGAGGTGACAATGGAGTATCTAGTTGACATTACGGTTTTGATTGATTTGTGTCTTAACGTGTTATTATAGTACAAACTCTATGATAGATTGAACGTTACTACGGACTCTTGAATAGATCGATCAGAAAGAATAACTTTGACGTAGTTTCGTACCTTACCATAATCTCTTCGTTTGTTCTCCGCTATCAGTGACTTTGGAGTGACTCTTTGTTGCATGTTGAGGGCTAGTAATATGATCCAATTATGTTATCCTTGTTGAGAGAACTTACACTAGTGAAAGTATGAACCATAGGCCTTGTTTCCTATCATTGCAACACCGTTTATGCTCATGTTTACCACTTGCTACCTTGCTGTTTTTATATTTTATTATTACAAAAACCTATATCTACCATGCATATTGCACTTGTATCACCATCTCTTCGCCGAACTAGTGCACCTATACGATTTACCATTGTATTGGGTGTGTTGGGGACACTAGAGACTCTTTGTTATTTGGTTGCAGGGTTGCTTGAGAGAGACCATCTTCATCCTACGCCTCCCGCGGATTGATAAACCTTAGGTCATCCACTTGAGGGAAATTTGCTACTATCCAACAAACCTCTGCACTTGGAGGCCCAACAACGTCTACTAGAGGAAGGTTGTGTAGTAGACATCACGCATCTACTTTTCCAAACACTTTTGGCCTTGTTTTGGACTCTAACTTGCATGATTTGAATGGAACTAACCCGGACTGACGCTCTTTTTAGTAGAATTGCAATGGTGTTATTTTTGTGTGCAGAAATAAAGTTCTCGAATGACCTGAAAATCCACGGAGAATATTTTTGGAATTTATAAAAATACTGGTGAAAGAATCAACACGAAGGGGCCCACACCCTATCCACAAGGGTAGGGGGCGTGCCCCTGCCTCGTGGGCCCCCTGGAGCTCCACGGACCTCGACTCCAACTCCATATATTCACTTTCGGGAAGAAAAAAACAGAGAGAAGGATCCATCGCGTTTTACGATACGGAGCCGCCGCCTATCCCTAATCTTCTTCATGAGGGCTGATCCGGAGTCCGTTCGGGGCTCCGAAGAGGGGAATCTGTCGCCATCGTCATCATCAACCTTCCTCCATAAACCAATTTCATGATGCTCACCGCCGTGCGTGAGTAATTCCATCATAGGATTGCTGGACGGTGATGGGTTGGATGAGATTTGCCATGTAATCAAGTTAGTTTTGTTAGGGTTTGATCCCTAGTATCCTATGTTCAAGATTGATGTTACTATGACTTTGCTATGCTTAATGTTTGTCACTAGGGCCCGAGGGCCATTATTTCAGATCTGAACCTATTATATTTTCATGAATATATGTGAGTTCTTGATCCTATCTTGCATGTCAATAGTCACCTACTATGTGTTATGATCCGGTGATACGTCTCCAATGTATCTATAATTTTTGATTGTTCCATGCAATTATTTATGAAGTCTTGGATGTTTAATGGGCTTTATCATTCACTTTTATATCATTTTTGGGACTAACCTACTAACCCAAAGGCCCGGTCTAGATTGCTGTTTTTTGCCTATTTCAGGGTTTTATAGAAAAGGAATATCAAACGAAGTCCAAACAGAATGAAACCTTCTCGAGAGATATTTTTGGAGGAAATGACGCTCGGGAAACGTCAGGACCAAGTCAGGGGGCAAGGGGCCTGCCCTCGACGGTGGGGGGCGCGCCCCATTCCCAGGGCGCCCCCCCTGCCTTGAGGCTGGTCCACACGGCCCCCGGTGCCCTCCTTCCTCCTATATATACCTACATACCCCAGAAACTCCATACTCAGAGAGAAAACCCTATTCCACCGCCGTAGTTGCTGTTCCCATGGAGATCCCATCTTGGAGCCTGTTCCGGAAGGGGGATCCATCACGGAGGCCTTCACCATCATCATCATCGCCCTCACCATGAGTTGTGAGTAGTTTACCACAGACCTTCGGGTCCATAGCTAGTATCTAGATGGCTTCTTCTCTCTCTCTGGATCTCAATACAAAGTTCTCCTCGGTCTTCAAGGAGATCTATTCGATGTAATCTCTTTTTGCGGTGTGTTTGTTGATATCCAATGAATTGTGAGTTTATAATCAAGGTTATCTATGAAAGATATTTGGTTCTTCTCTGAACTTTTTATGTGTGCTCATAATATCCTAGCAAATCTCTTCGAATTATTGGTTTGGTTTGGCCTACTAGATCTATAGTTCTTGCAATGGGAGAAGTGCTTGGCTTTGGGTTCAATCTTGCGGTGTCCATTCCCAGTGACAGTAGGGGCAGCAAGGCACGTATTGCATTGTTGCCATCAAAGATAAAAAGATGGGGTTTTCATCATATTGTTTGAGTTTATCCCTCTACATCATGTCATCCTGCTTAAGGCGTTACTCTATTCGTATGAACTCAATACACTAGAAGCATGCTGGAGAGCGGTCGATGTGTGGAGTAATAATAGTAGATGCAGAATTGTTTCGGTCTACTTGTCTCGGACGTGATGCCTATATACAATGATCATGCCTAGATAGTCTCATAAATATTCGCTTTTTTATCAATTGCTCGACAATAATTTATTTACCCGCCGTCGAATACCGCTATCATGAGAGAAGCCACTAGAGAAAACTATGGCCCCCGGGTCTATTCTCAACATATCAATCTACATCTACTTTACTTTTACCGCATTTATTTGCTGTTTTATTAAGCCAAAAATACCAAAAATATAATTATCATCTCTATCAGATCTCACTAGTGTAAGTGACCATAAAGGGATTGACAACCCCTTATCGCGTTGGCTGCGAAGTTCTTATTTGTTTGTGCAGGTGCGAGGGACTCGCGCGTGGTCTCCTACTGGATTGATACCTTGGTTCTCAAAAACCGAGGGAAATACTTACGCTATTGTGCTGCATCTCCCTTTCCTCTTCGAGGGAATACAACGCAAGCTCAAGAGGTAGCAAGAAGAATTTCTGGCGCTGTTGCCGGGGAGGCTTACGCAAAAGTCATATACCATGTACCTATCACAACCCTTATCCTTCGCATTACATTTATTTGCCTCCCGTTTTCCTCTCCCTCACTTCACCCATGCCGTTTTATTCGCCCTTCTTCCTCCGTGTGTTTATCGTTCGTTTTCTTCTTGTTCGCTTGTGTGTGTTGGATTGCTTGCTTGTCACTATGGCTCAGAACAATACCAAATTGTGTGACTTCTCCAATACCAACAATAATGATTTTATTAGCACTCTGATTGCTCGTATTAACAATGCTGAATCTTGTGAGATCAATGCTACTTTGTTGAATCTTGTCATGAAAGATCAATTCTCCGGCCTTCCTAGTGAAGATGCCGCTACCCATCTAAACAAGTTTGTTGATTTGTGTGATATGCAAAAGAAAAGGGATACGGATAACGATATTGTTAAATTGAAGTTATTTCTATTTTCACTTAGAGATCGTGCTAAAACTTGGTTTTCCTCTTTGCCTATAAATAGTATTGATTCATGGAATAAGTGCAAAGATGCTTTTATCTCTAAGTATTTCCCTCCTGCTAAGATCATCTCTCTTAGAAACGATATTATGAATTTTAAGCAAGTAGATCATGAGCATGTTGCACAAGCTTGAGAGAGAATGAAATTAATGATACGTAATTGCCCTACACATGGTTTGAATCTATGGATGATTATTTAGAACTTTTATGCTGGCTTGAATTTTGCTTCTATAAATCTTTTAGATTCGGACGCCGGAGGCACTTTCATGGAAACTACCTTAGGAGAAGCTACCAAACTCCTAGATAATATTATGGTTAATTAATCTGAATGGCACACCGAAAGATCTACTAGTAAAAAAGTGCATGCTATCGAAGAAATTAGTGTTTTGAGTGGAAAGATGGATGAACTTATGAAATTGTTTGCTGCTAAGAGTGCTTCTTCTGATCCTAATGATATGCCTTTGTCCACTTTGATTGAGAATAACAATGAATCTTTGAAGGTGAATTTTGTTGGTAGGAATAATTTTGGTAACAATGCTTATAGAGTCAATTTTAATCCTAGGTCTTTTCCTAGTAATTCCTCTAATTATTTTGGTAATTCCTACAACAACAACTCTTATGGAAAGATGCCTTCTGAATTTGAAACTAGTGTTAAGGAGTTTATGATCTCGCAAAAGAATTTCAATGCTATGCTTGAAGAGAAATTGCTTAAAATTGATGAATTGGCTAGAAGTGTGGATAGAATTACTCTTGATGTTGATTCTCTGAAACTTAGATCTATCCCACCTAAGCATGATATCAATGAGTCTCTCAAAGCCATGACAATTTCCGTTGCTGAATGCAAAGAAAGAACCGCTAGGATGCGTGCTAAAAGAGAAGATTATGTTAAATCGTGTTCTTCTAGTTATCGTGAAAATAAAGATGAAGATTTGAAAGTTATTGATGTGTCTCCTATTAGATCCTTGTTTTCTAGTATTAATCTTGATGAGCATAGTATTTGAGATGATTCTGCTTTAAGGTGTCCCAATAATTTGGAGTTTTTAGATCTTGATGCTAAAATTGCTAAAAGTCGGAGTGAAGAGATTAAAACTTTGCATAGTGATGAACCCACTACTTTGGATTTCAAGGGATTCAATTATGATAATTGCTCTTTGATTGATTGTATTTCCTTATTGCAATCCATGCTAAATTCTTCGCATGCTTATAGTCAAAATAAAGTTTTCACTAAACATATAGTTGATGCTTTGATGCAATCTTATGAAGAAAAACTTGAGTTGGAAGTTTCTATACCTAGAAAGATTTATGATGAGTGGGAACCTACTATAAAAATAAAAATAAAAGATCATGAATGCTATGCTTTGTGTGATTTGGGTGCAAGTGTCTCCACTATCCCAAAAACTTTGTGTGGTTTGCTAGGGTTCCATGAGCTTGATGATTGTTCTTTAAATTTGCATCTTGCGGATTCCACTATTAAGAAACCTATGGGAAGAATTAATGATGTTCTTATTGTTGCCAATAGGAATTACGTGCCCTTAGATTTCATTGTTCTTGATATAGATTGCAATCCTTCATGTCGTATTATTCTTGGTACACCTTTCCTTAGAATGATTGGTGAAATTATTGATATGAAGGAATGAAATATTAGATTCCAATTTCCATTAAGGAAAGGCATGGAACACTTTCCTAGAAATAAAATCAAATTACCATATGAATCTATCATGAGAGCCACTCACGGATTGCCTTCCAAAGATGGCAATATCTAGATCTATCTTGTATCGTGCCTAGCTAGGGGCGTAAAACGAATAGCGCTTGTTGGGAGGCAACCCAATTTTATGTTTTTTTCTTTTGTTGCTGTTAGGGAATAAATATTGCATCTAGCCTCTTATTATATGTGTTTTCATGTTTTTTTAGTGTTTGTGCCAAGTAGAACCTTTGGTAGGACTTGTGTGAAGTTTATTTGATCTTGCTGTGAAAAACAAAATCGTTAGCGCTCGCTAAAGTAGACTTCAGATATTAATGGAGCTTGATTTTCAGTTGATTATTTTTGCTGCTGATTGGTAGACAAATTGCGCAAATTTATCAATTTTGTTTGAATTTTTTGGATTTCCAGAAGTAGGCGAACCCAGCAGATTACTATAGACTGTTCGGTTTTTGACAGATTCTGTTTTTCGTGTGTTGTTTGCTTATTCCGATGCATCTATGAGTATTATTGGAGGATATGAATCATAGAGAACTTGGAGTACAGTAGGTTTAACACGAATATAAACAAAGAATGAATTCCTTGATGTACCTTTGAGTGGTGGTTTGCTTTCTCTTACTAACGGAGCTCACGAGAATTTTTGTCTAAGTTTTGTGTTGTGAAGTTTTCAGGTTTTGAGTATAGCTTTGATGGACTATGGAACAAGGAGTAGAAAAGGCCCAAGCTTGGGGATGCCCATGGCATCCCAAGTGAAATCAATATAATCAAAAGCCTAAGCTTGGTGATGCCCCGGGAAGGCATCCCATCTTTCGTCTTCATCCATCGGTAACTATACTTGGAGCTATATTTTTATTCGCAACATGTTTTGTGTTTTGCTTGGAGCGTCTTGTATAATCTGAGTCTTTTCTTGTTAGTTTGCCACAATCATCCTTTCTGGACACACCTATTTGAGAGAGTTAAATATGGCCTAGAAATTATTAGAACACTCTATGTGCTTCATTTATATCTTTTGAGTTGAATAGTTTTTGCTCTAGTGCTTCACTTATATCTTTTAGAGCACGGTGGTGGTAATATTTTGCAGAAATCGTTGAACTCTCGTGCTTCACTTATATCTATTTGAGAGTCCATTAAAACAGCATGTTAATGTGTTTAGGCTAAAGAAACTAGTCTTCACATGATAAACATCCAATGTCAATGTAGTAAAATTTTCACACCAAGTGCATTGAATAGAATGAGATGTTGGATGCTTGATAATTGTTTTGAGACATGAGGATAGTGATATTAGAGTGATGCTAGTGTGGAGTTATTATGAAATTGAAGAATACTTGTGTTAAGGTTAGGGATTCCCGTATCATGCACGTATGGTGAACCACTATGTGACGAAGTTAGAGCATGAGGTATTTGTAGAGTGCCAACCTTTGTGTGGAGGTCGGGCGCGCGCGATGGTTAACTCCTACCAACCTCCCCCCTAGGAGCATGCGTTGATTGCTTTGTTTTTGATGACTCGTAGATTTTTTCAATAAGTATATGATTTCTTATGACTAATGTTGAGTCCATGGATTATACGCACTCTCACCTTTCCACCATTGATAGCCTCTCTTGTACCGCGCAACTTTCGCCGGTACCATAAACCCACTATATATCCTTCCTCAAAACAGCCACCATATTGTTCCTCAAAACAGCCACCATACCTACCTATCATGGCATTTCCATATCCATTCCGAGATATATTGCCATGCAACTTTCCACCGTTCCGTTCATATGACACGCATCACATTGTCATAGTGCCATGCATGATCATGTAGTTGACATCGTAGTTGTGGCAAAGCCACCATGCATAATTTTGAATATTTGTCGCTCTTGATTCATTGCTTATGCCGGTACACCACCGGAGGCATTCATGTAGAGTCATACTTGTTGTAGTATCGAGTTGTAATTTCAAGTTGTAACAAAAAGTGTGATGATCATCATTATTAGAGCATTGTCTCGAGTGAGAAAAGGCCAATAAAAAAAAGAGAAGGCCCAAAATATATATATAGAGAGGGGCAAATAAAAAAGAAGAAGAGAGAGAAGCCCCTCCAAAAAAGAGAGAAAAGAGAGAAGGGACAATTGCTACTATCTTTTTCCACACTTGTGCTTCAAAGTAGCACCATGATCTTCATTGTAGAGAGTCTCATGATTAGTCACTTTCATATACTAGTGGGAATTTTCATTATAGAACTTGGCTTGTATATTCCAACAATGGGCTTCCTCAAATGCCCTAGGTCTTCATGAGCAAGCAAGTTAGATGCACACCCACTAGTTTCTTTTTGAGCTTTCATTCATATTTAGCTCTAGTGCATCCATTGCGTGGCAATCTCTACTCACTCACATTGATATCTATTAATCGGCATCTCCATAGCCCATTGATATGCCCAGTCGATGTGAGACTATCTTCCTCTTTTTGTCTTCTCCACAACCACCTCTATTCCACCCATAGTGCTATATCCATGGCTCTCGCTCATGTATTGCGTGAAAGTTGAAAGGTTTGAAAAAAATAGAGGATGAAAATGAATGCTTGGCTGAAATCGGGGTTGTGCATGATAAATATTTTGTGTGATGAAGAGGGAGCATAGCCAAACCATATGATTTTGTAGGGATAACTTCCTTTGGCCATAGTATTTTGAGAAGACATGATTGCTTTGTTAGTATTGCTTGAAGTATTGTTATTTCTTATGTCAATATAGACTTTTATCTTGAATCTTTCAGATCTGAACATTCATCCCACAATTAACAGAATTACATTGAAATGCAATATTGGTTAGCATTCCACATCAAAAATTCTTTCTTTATCATATACCTACTCGAGGACGAGCATGAATTAAGCTTGGGGATGCTTGATACGTCTCCAGCGTATCTATAATTTTTTATTGTTCCATGCTATTATTTATGAAGTCTTGGATGTTTAATGGGCTTTATCATTCACTTTTATATCATTTTTGGGACTAACCTACTAACCCAAAGGCCCGGTCCAGATTGCTGTTTTTTTGCCTATTTCAGGGTTTAGCAGAAAAGGAATATCAAACGGAGTCCAAACGGAATGAAACCTTCGCGAGAGATATTTTCGGAGGAAATCACGCTCGGGAAACGTCAGGACCAAGTCAGGGGGCAAGGGGCCTGCCCTCGAGGGTGCCGGGCGCGCCCCCCTTCCCAGGGCGCGCCCCCCTGCCTCGAGGCTAGCCCACACGGCCCCCGGTGCCCTCCTTCTTCCTATATATACCTACGTACCCCAGAAACTCCATACGCAGAGAGAAAACCCTAATTCCACCACTGTAGCTGCTGTTCCCATGGAGATCCCATCTTGGAGCCTGTTCCGGGAGGGGGATCCATCACGCAGGCCTCATGATCATCATCATCGCCCTCACCATGAGTTGTGAGTAGTTTACCACAGACCTTTGGGTCCATAGCTCTAGATGGCTTCTTCTCTCTCTCTAGATCTCAATACAAAGTTCTCCCCGGTCTTCGTGGAGATCTATTCGATGTAATCTCTTTTTGCGGTGTGTTTGTCGAGATCCGATGAGTTGTGAGTTTATGATCAAGGTTATCTATGAAAGATATTTGGTTCTTCTCTGAACTTTTTTTGTGTGCTCATAATATCCTTTCATGTCTCTTCGAATTATTGGTTTGGTTTGGCCTACTAGATCTATAGTTCTTGCAATGGGAGAATTGCTTGTCTTTGGGTTCAATCTTGCGGTGTCATTTCCCAGTGACAGTAGGGGCAGCAAGGCACGTATTGTATTGTTGCCATCGAGGATAAAAAGATGGGGTTTTCATCATATTGCTTGAGTTTATCCCTCTACATCATGTCATCCTGCTTAAGGCGTTACTCTGTTCGTATGAACTCAATACACTAGATGCATGCTAGATAATGGTCGATTTGTGGAGTAATAGTAGTAGATGTAGAATCGTTTCGGTCTACTTGTCTCGGAAGTGATGCCTATATACAATGATCATGCCTAGATAGTCTCATAATTATTTGCTTTTCTATCAATTGCTCGATAGTAATTTGTTTACCCGCCGTAGAATACCGCTATCATTAGAGAAGCCACTAGAGAAAACTATGGCCCCCGGGTCTATTCTCAACATATCATTCTACATCTACTTTACTTTTCTTGCTTTTATTTGCTGTTTATTAAACCAAAAATAACAAAAATATAATTATCATCTCTATCAGATCTCACTCTCGTAAGTGACCGTAAAGGGATTGCAACCCCTTATCGCGTTGGCTGCGAAGTTCTTATTTGTTTGTGCAGGTGCGAGGGACTCGCGCGTGGTCTCTTACTGGATTGATACCTTGGTTCTAAAAAACTAAGGGAAATACTTACGCTACTGTGCTTCATCTCCCTTTCCTCTTCGAGGGAATACAACACAAGCTCAAGAGGTAGCATCCGGCAACCCCGAACTGACAAAAATCGGGACCACTCCCGGTGATGACCGTAGTTTGAGGAGTTCATGGATTCACTAAGTGCTAATGCTTTGGTCCGATACTCTATTAAAAGCAGGCCTTAATATCCCTTAGTTTCCAATAGGACCCCGTTGCCACAGGAGGGTAGGACAAAAGATGCCATGCAAGTTCTTTTCCATAAGCACGTTTGACTGTATTCGGAATACATGGCTACATTACATTGATGAACTGGAGCTAGTTCTGTGTCACCCTGTGTTATAACTGTTGCATGAGGAATCGCATCTGACATAATTATCCATCACTGATCCAATGCCTACAAGATTTTCACATATTGATCTTTGCTTAGTTAATTTTCTATTGCCACTGTTAGAATTGCTACAAAAACTGCTACTGTTACTTTTGCCGCCATTACCGTTACTTCCATACTACTTTGCTACTAAATACTTTGCTGGAGATATTAAGTCTTCCAGGTGTGGTTGAATTGACAACTCAACTACTAATACTTGAGAATATTCTTTGGCTCCCCTTGTGTCGAATCAATAAATTTGGGTTGAATACTCTACCATCGAAAACTGTTGCGATCCCCTATACTTGTGGGTTATCAACTTTCCTCTTTGGCCCAAATAAAGTGTTCTCGTACCCAAACATTTCGGGAAACATCCGGAACCTCTTCTGGAGATCAAATACTATTATCCCATATATTAATCTTTGCCTTCGGACTATTCCGGGGCTCGTTGTCATATCTGTGATCTCATCCGGAACTCCAAACAACATTCGGTCACCATCATACATAACTCGTATAATAATATATCATTAAGGAACATTTAAGCATGCAGACCCAACGTGTTCAAGAACTATGTAGACCTGACCGAGACATCTCTCTGGTCAATAACCAATAGCGCAACCTGGATGCCAATATTGGCTCCTACATTTTCTATGAAGATCTTTATCAGTCGAACAGTCATGACAACATACACTATTCCCTTTGTCCGTTGGTATGTTACTTGACTGAGATTCAATTGTCGGTATCTCCATACCTAGTTCAATCTCGTTACGGGCAAGTCTCTTTTCTCGTTCTGTACAACATCATCCTGTGACTAACATATTAGTCATTTGCTTGCAAGGCTTATGATGATGTCGGGGGCGCGCAATGGTTAACTCCTAGCAACCTCCCCCTAGGAGCATGCATTGATTGCTTTGTTTTTGATGACTCGTAGATTTTTGCAATAAGTATATGAGTTCTTATGACTAATGTTGAGTCCATGGATTATACGCACTCTCACCTTTCCACCATTGCTAGCCTCTCTTGTACCACGCAACTTTTGCCGGTACCATAAACCCATTATATATCCTTCCTCAAAACAGCCACCATATTGTTCCTCAAAACAGCCACCATACCTACCTATCATGGCATTTCCATATCCATTCTGAGATATATTGCCATGCAACTTTCCACCGTTCCGTTCATATGACACGCATCACATTGTCATAGTGCCATGCATGATCATGTAGTTGACATCGTAGTTGTGGCAAAGCCACCATGCATAATTTTTCATATTTGTGGCTCATGATTCATTGCTTATGCCGGTACACCGCCGGAGGCATTCATGTAGAGTCATACTTGTTGTAGTATCGAGTTGTAATTTCAAGTTGTAACAAAAAGTGTGATGATCATCATTATTAGAGCATTGTCCCGAGTGAGAAAAGGACAATAAAAAAAGAGAAGGCCCAAAAAATATATATAGAGAGGGGCTAATAAAAAATAAGAAGAGAGAAAAGCCCCTCCAAAAAAAGAGAGAAAAGAGAGAAGGGACAATTGCTACTATTTTTTTCCACACTTGTGCTTCAAAGTAGCACCATGATCTTCATTGTAGAGAGTCTCATGATTAGTCACTTTCATATACTAGTGGGAATTTTCATTATTGAACTTGGCTTGTATATTCCAACAATGGGCTTCCTCAAATGCCCTAGGTCTTCGTGAGCAAGCAAGTTGGATGCACACCCACTAGTTTCTTTTTGAGCTTTCATTCATATTTAGCTCTAGTGCATCCGTTGCATGGAAATCCCTACTCACTCACATTGATATCTATTAATGGGCATCTCCATAGCCCATTGATACGCCTAGTCGATGTGAGACTATCTTCCTCTTTTTGTTTTCTCCACAACCACCTCTATTCCACCCATAGTGCTATATCCATGGCTCACGCTCATGTATTGCGTGAAAGTTGAAAGGTTTGAAAAAAATAGAGTATGAAAACAAATGCTTGGCTGAAATGGGGTTGTGCATGATATGAATATTTTGTGTGATGAAGAGGGAGCATAGCCAGACCATATGATTTTGTAGGGATAACTTCCTTTAGCCATAGTATTTTGAGAAGATATGATTGCTTTTGTTAGTATTGCTTGAATTATTGTTATTTCTTATGACAATATAGACTTTTATCTTGAATCTTTCAGATCTGAACATTCATGCCACAATTAAGAGAATTACATTGAAAAGCTATATTGGTTAGCATTCCACATAAAAAAAATTCTTTATCATTTACCTACTCGAGGACGAGCAGGAATTAAGCTTGGGGATGCTTGATATGTCTCCAGCGTATCTATAATTTTTTATTGTTCCATGCTATTATTTATGATGTATTGGATGTTTAATGGGCTTTATTATTCACTTTTATATCATTTTTGGGACTAACCTACTAACTCAAAGGACCGGTCCAGATTGCTGTTTTTTTTGCCTATTTCAGGGTTTAGCAGAAAAGAAATATCAAACGGAGTCCAAACGGAATGAAACCTTTGCGAGAGATATTTTTGGAGGAAATCACGCTCGGGAAACGTCAGGACCAAGTCAGAGGGCAAGGGGCCTGTCCTCGAGGGTGCGGGGTGCGCCCCCCTTCCCAGGGCACACCCCCCTGCCTCGAGGCTGGCCCACACGGCCCCCGGTGCCCTGCTTCTTCCTATATATACCTACGTACCCCAGAAGCTCCATACCCAGAGAGAAAACCCTAATTCCACCACCGTAGCTACTGTTCCCGTGGAGATCCCATCTTGGAGCCTTTTCCGGGAGGGGGATCCATCACGGAAGCCTTCATCATCATCATCATCGCCCTCACCATGAGTTGTGTGTAGTTTACCACAGACCTTCGGGTGCATAGCTAGTATCTAGATGGCTTCTTCTCTCTCTCTCTGGATCTCAATACAAAGTTCTCCTCGGTCTTCGAGGAGATCTATTCGATGTAATCTCTTTTTGCGGTGTGTTTGTCGAGATCCGATGAATTGTGAGTTTATGATCAAGGTTATCTATGAAAGATATTTGGTTCTTCTCTGAACTTTTTTTGTGTGCTCATAATACCCTTGCAAGTCTCTTCGAATTATTGGTTTGGTTTGGCCTACTAGATCTATAGTTCTTGCAATGGGAGAAGTGCTTGGCTTTGGGTTCAATCTTGCGGTGTCCTTTCCCAGTGCCAGTAGGGGCAGCAAGGCACGTATTGTATTGTTGCCATCGAGGATAAAAAGATGGGGTTTTCATCATATTGCTTGAGTTTATTCCTCTACATCATGTCATCCTCCTTAAGGCATTACTCTGTTCGTATGAACTCAATACACTAGATGCATGCTGGATAGTGGTCGATGTGTGGAGTAATAGTAGTAGATGCAGAATCGTTTCGGTCTACTTATCTCGGACATGATGCCTATATACAATGATGATGCCTAGATAGTCTCATATTTATTCGCTTTTCCACTACTAGAAAAAGGGCTATAGATGGGATTGACACTAATGGCGCACCAGACAAGCGGTGCGCCATTAGTATATACTAATGGCGCACCACCTTCTGATACGCCATTAGAGTTGAAACTACTAATGGCGCACCTGGCCCAGGGTGCGCCATTAGTATCAAATTTTTTTTGAACTAGTGCGCCTATCCAAACATACTAATCGCGCATCCAGACACAGTGCGCCATTACTAGTTGTAACTAGAAATGGCGCACCTGTCGGAAAGTGCGCCACTAATGTTGTTTTTTTAATTATATTTTGTATTCCTTTTTTGCAAAACTACTAATGGCGCACTGTTCCATAGTGCGCCATTACTAGTTTAAACTAGTAATGGCGCACTGTGGAACAATGCGCCATTAGTATGTTTTTTTTTTTGCAAAACTACTAATGGCGCACCACCAGAAGGTTCGCCATTAGTAACCTGGATTACTAATGGCGCATTTAGAGTTGGTGCGCCATTAGTAAGTGGGCAGCAACAAGATATTTTGGACAGCCTCTCCTACCCACACTCACTTTCTCCCCACATCATTCTCTCCACCTCCTCCTTGTCTCGTGTGCCTCCTCTTTTTCACCTCATTTCCACCATAGATTCATTCAAATTAAGTGGTTAAATTACCTTGTTTTGATAGGTAAGTAAGGGGGGAAGCTATATTTATGTTGTTCTCCCTACAACAATGTGCACATGCACTTTTTATGGCCAAGCTAGATCTATGTATGTTCGTGGTGTTGCATATGTTTGTGGTGTTGCATATGTGTTTGTGTTTGGAGGTGTACCGGTATTTGAAATGCGATAGTTGCCAATATTTTCCCGGAATGTTGATTCATTTCCGTTTCGGCGAGAATTTTGGCATTAAGCATTCTTTTTGGTCCTATTTTTAGGGAAAGTCATGCCAAATTTTTTCTTGGTTCTAAAATATCGTTTTGCTCTACCCCGCAGGCGACCATGGTCCGCACGATGAACGAAGGCATCATGAATAGGTTTTCGAGGTCCGCGAAGGCCGAGATGCTTTAAAAGAACGAGAAGGAGATAAGATGTCCGTGTCGAAGATGCAAGCTGAAGAGCCTTATTGCGGACCCGGATTCCGGGCAGGTGCGGGACCACCTGCTCTTGCGTGGTTTCATGGATGGCTATCGGTGGCAAGGTGATGAAGATGACTACGAAGTCATCCATGGGGGCCGGGCAAGAAATGAGGAAGGGCAGCAAGACAACCATCGCGGCTCGGGCGGTCGAGAAGACGAAGAATCCCCAGGAGATGATCACGACGGTGATGCTGTACACAGTCATCATGTAGAAGATGCAGGACATGATGATGAGGAAGATGCCGGAGCAGACGACAGGCATGATCATGAAGATGATGATGCCGGCGGAGCAGACGATGCTGGACCATCGATGGGCTGGGTGCAGGACCCTCATATTCAAGAGCTGCTTCTCAAGCAGACGGATAACGCAAGAGCTGTCGCCCGAGAGAAAGCCAAGATGGATCAACTTGAGTTTGACGCGGTTACTCCATTGTATGAAGGATGCAGGCCCGAGGATACCCGCCTGAAAGTAATGCTCATGGCTCTGGAGATGAAGGTAAAACACAAAATGACCGACGCATGCTTCGACGAGAACATGTCATTCTGGCACGAACGTCTTCCCAAGGGGAACAAGTGCCCGACCAGTTTGGAGGAGGCGAAGAAAATCGTGTGTCCTCTGGATTTACCGCACGTGAAATACCATGTGTGCATGAACAATTGTATCATTTATCGGGACGAGCACGTGGAGTCTACCATATGTCCGGTGTGCGGCGTCACTCGATACAAGAAGAGGAAGAAAGCTCCTCGAAAAGTGGTGTGGTACTTTCCGATCACTCCTCGTCTGCAGCGGTATTTCGCGGACCCTAAGGTAGCAAAGCTCCTGCGTTGGCACGCGGATAGGGAGGAGAAGAAGCGAGAAGATGACGCAAATGATCCGGAGATAGATAAAAAAGACAAGATGCTGAGTCACCCTAAGGATGCGAGCCAGTGGCAAGCGTTGAACTTCGAAGACCTAGAATTTGGGAACGATCCAAGGAACATCATGCTGGGCGCGAGCACCGATGGAGTCAATCCGTTTGGCAGCCAGAGAAGCACACATAGCACCTGGCCTGTGTTTGTGTGGATGTACAACCTTCCCCCTGGTTGTGCATGAAGAGGAAGTACATTCACATGAGTATGCTAATTGAAGGACCGAAACAACCAGGGAACGACATCAATCTGTATCTGGGGCTGCTGAAAGAGGAGCTTGACACGCTGTGGAAAACGCCAGCCAATACGTGGGACGCCGCAGAGAAAGAATATTTCCCTGTGAGAGCCGCGCTGCTCACGACTGTGCACGACTATCTCAGTTACGGATATGTCGCGGGGCAGGTGGTCCACGGATTTTCTGGATGCGTCAGGTGCATGGATGACACAATGTATCGCCAGCTAGATAGAGATCCTGGGTCTTCGAAAACCGTGTTCATGGGACATCGAAGGTGGCTTTGCGACGATGACCTGTGGAGAAATGCAAGGATCTGTTCGATGGTGAAACTGAACCCCGAGGACGCCCGCGTACGAGGAGCGGTGAGGAAATAGACAAGCTATAGAAAAAATGGAAAGATTGCCCACTGCCGGGAAAGAAGCAAAAGGCGCCAGAGCCGGGAAAGAAGCGAAAGGCGCCAGAGCCGCTGCTGAAGGTATGGAAAACGAGGTCTGTTTTCTGGGACTTGCCGTACTGGAAGATCCACCGTGTGCCTCACAGCCTTGATGTCATGCATATCATGAAGAACGTGTGCGAGAGTCTGCTTGGTACCCTGCTCAACATGCCAGAGAGGACCAAAGATGGGCCGAAAGCAAGGGCAGACTTGAAATCAATGGGCATCAGGCAGGAGGTTCACGCTATATATGATGATTATGATGATGATGATGATGAGGCGAAGCAGGACACGGAAAGTCGTCGCAAAGGCAAAAAGGCCAAGAAGACAGGAAATGACTACCCTCCCGCGTGCTTCACTCTAAGTCAGGAGGAGATCGAGCAGATTTTCACCTGCCTCGTAGGAGTAAAACTTCCTTACGGTTACGCGGGGAAGATAAGCAGATACCTTGAACCAGCGAAGCTGAAGTTCAGCGGGATGAAGTCTCACGACTGTCACGTGCTGGTGATGCAGATACTTCCAGTTGCAATCCGTGGGATCATGGACGCGCACGTCCGTGAAACCCTATTTGGCCTATGCAACTTTTTCGATGTCATCTCTCGGAAGTCTTTTGGCTTGAGGCAACTCAGAAGGCTACAGGAAGAGATCGTGGTGATACTATGCGAGCTTGAGATGTACTTCCCGCCCGCATTCTTCGACGTTACGGTGCATCTGCTGGTCCATATCGTGGACGATATCATCCAACTCGGGCCGACATTCCTGCACAGCATGATGCCGTTCGAAAGGATGAATGGTGTCATCAAAGGATACGTTCGAAACATGTCACGTCCAGAGGGAAGCATAGCTAGGGGATTTCTGACCGAAGAGTGCATCTCCTACTGCATGAATTATCTAGGCATCGAGAACCCCGTTGGTCTGCCCGTCAACAGGCACCTCGGCAGGCTCGCTGGATGGGGTCACCGTGAGGGTCGCCGCGAAATGCATGTTGACTTCGAGGGTCGACTCGCCGACTTTGAAAGAGCAAACCTAGTCGCGCTACAACACATAGACGTGGTCGATCCTTGGGTGGTAGAGCACAAAACCTTTATTGAGAAGACGTACAATAACCGAGGCCAACAGAGGACGCACGGAGTTATAATCAAAGAGCACAACTCATGTTTCACGCGTTGGTTCAAGCAGAAGCTTCTGTCTTACCCTTTACATGAGGATTCTTCCGCGGAAGAACAACTCATATTCGCCTTGTCACAGGGCGCCGAGCACAACCTGATGACCTATGAGGCGTTAGATATCAACGGCTACACATTCTACACCGAGGCCAAGGACATGAAGAGCGATGGTTATCAGAACTCCGGGGTAACGATGGAATCCTACACCGGTAATGACAAGGACAGATACTACGGAAGGATCAAGGAGATCTGGGAGCTGAGCTACGCTGGAGAGAAGGTCCCGATGTTCCGTGTCAGATGGGCCACGAGCGTCCTAAAAGAAGACCTGTATTTCACCACCATGGTTATACCCGAAGCCAAATCCAAGACCGCGGGCGCAAACGTCACCGCGAAAAATGAGCCATCGGTACTCGCTTCCCAAGTTGACCAATGCTTCTTCATTACCGACCCGTCAAAGCCCAGTCGTGTTGTCGTGAGGAGAGGCAAAAGGAATATCATTGGAATGGATGGGGAAGCCAATGAGCAAGACTTCGACAAGTACGGCGACCCGAGGATCGAACATGACGACGATGATGAAGTAGCAGCATACACCACAAGAAGAAGCAGGACCACCCTACCTAAAGGACGTCCGTTCCACAGAAGAACTCCATTTGCGAAAAAGAAGGGCAAGAAGATTGTGAACAGATAGCTAGCGAAGATCGAATGTATTTAAATCGTAGCCTTCATTTCTCGATTGTATTTCATGGGCACTTTTTGAAATATTGAATGTTTTTAAATTTCATGGACACTCGATCTCGATCGCTATCCCACCTCGCCAGATCCGGTCCCCC
Source organism: Secale cereale (assembly GCA_902687465.1). NCBI lineage: Eukaryota > Viridiplantae > Streptophyta > Magnoliopsida > Poales > Poaceae > Secale > Secale cereale. The sequence goes on along the minus strand of LR738713.1, from coordinate 784,773,861 downwards.
TCGCCGCCGAGCACCACCCGGTCCACCGGCCGCCGCCGCCGACCCCCCGCACCCTCCCCTACTCAA
>LR738713.1:784735672-784773597 GCA_902687465.1 Secale cereale | reverse complement strand
CCGACCCCCCGCACCCTCCCCCGCTCCACCGGCCGCCGCCGCCGACCCATGAACTCATGATATTTTCAAATAATAAATTTGATGATATTTTTCGTATTCATAAATATATTCAAATAGAAAATTTGATGATATTTTTAAAAAAATTATTACTGTTTTATTAAAAAAATATTACTGTTATGATTTAAACAAGTTCGAACATATTTAAACACAAATAAGTATCAAACAGCATTTTAAATGCATACAAAAAAATTGTGGAGCCTGGGAATCGAACCCAGGACCTCTTGGTGTGAGAACTGGGTGCTGACCAGTCGAGCTAGTAGAGGGGATTTGATGTGGAAGCGGTTTGGTGGAAGATAACCTGTTGGCTGGAACAGAAATCATAAAAAAAATACTAATGGCGCACCAGGGGGAGGTGCGCCATTAGTATGGATGTACTTATGGCGCACCAGGGTGGGGTGCGCCATTAGTATTGATGCCCCATCCATATTTCGTCCCCGGCCCTATTCCCTCTCTCTCCGTCGCCCTCGCCCTCGATCCCCTTCCCCTCTCCTCTCCCGACGCCGCTGCCCTGACGCCGCCGCCCCCGCGCCCCCGCGCCCACAACGCCGCTGCCCCCGCGCCCCCGATGCCGCCGCCCCCCTCCCCGGCGGGGGCTCCTCCTCCTCCTCCCGCGATCCCCTTCTCCCTCCCCCCGTCGCCACCGCGCTCCACCTCCCACCTCGCCGGCGACCCTACTCGGCAAGCAAAAGGAGAAGGTGAACAATGCGGTGCTCTTTGACCAGACCACCTACGACAAGCTGCTCTTCGGTCGTTCCTTTGATTGAGGTACGAGCCAGGTCCTTTCCATCCAGCGATTCTCCTGGTTAAATCCCTCCTGTTTAGGAGGATGCCTTCGCTGTTCCTCGGCGCACAACATCTAGATCCGTCCCTGAGGATAAGTAGCCAATCCGAATTTGAAAATAGGTCGAGGTCTGAATAGGGTCCACGATCTTGTTTGAATTCAATGGGGTGTAATGTTGTTGGGATCTATCGGGAAGTTCTGAAGTTGTGTGTAGCAGGGAGCCTATAATTCAATGGGATTTGTTCTTGTTGGTTAGGCCGGCTTGGGGGTGGGGGGTGGGTTGTTCATTGCAGATGTTCTTTCCTACACTACAAAAATCTGAATCTTTTCAAGAGTGTGAGCATGTCGGGGTGAATCAAGGGGATGTGGGTTTGCCGCATTCGTTTGTTCTGATTATCTTTGGTCCATCACTTTAAATAAAATTCGACCCATGGACACTTTCTTTTATTAGCAAGTAGTGGAAAGCGCCTGCGGAGGCTGTGCCTCGAACGAGGGTGGGCGAGTATGTCACGGATACTGCTAGCCATCCGAGCACTACCCGAGTCCTCATTAGTCCATTGCTTATGTTATGCCACATGTTCTTTTCAATGGGTTGGTTTCCTAGTAGGGGTACATGTTAGAGAAGCCATGCCAAACTGGGTCTTTCTTCTTTTGGTGCCTAGTTGTTCTGATCTTTTCCCCTTTTCTATATACCCTTAATCACACTAGGCTGTGTGTATTAGTATTACTGACTTCTTTATCTGTCTGTGGTTTCTATTTTGCACTTGTCTTCATATTGCTAACACATGATTGTGTTATGAATTGATTGCATGTCCTGTTGGATGCTGGTTTTCGCTGCTCCATGTGTGCTGATAGTTTTTTGTGCAGTGATGCTCAGTTTAGTGCATCCTCAGATTTTGCTCGGTGTGCCAATTGCATAGTGCCATAGAAATTGCACAATCTGATTTTGGCATGTCCAGTAGTGTACCCATTTTTAGTGTAATTTGGCATCATCATCGATTCGTAGAGAACAGTTGATTCATGGTGGTGATGGGTTGGTCGATGCTGTTGAATGCTTCAGTAACTTGTCAGCCACATTTTGCTGTCCACGGCTGTGCCTACATGCCTTATTGTTAGATTGCAACTGTAGTATCATGGGACAAAAACATATGCTGTCGGTGTATGAATTGTTAACATGGATTAGTAGAACTGTTGATGTGTGCACACTCAAGTCTTTAGCAATTCCCCCTTGCATGTATGTCTGTTCTTCCTACTTGTTATCTTGCTCAATTTAATAAACCGAACTCTTCAGGCATGTAATTCCCCCTCAAGGCATGTAATTTTATTGTGTGTGTGTGTGTGTGACTGTCCCTTGTGGATTTGATCTTCCTGCAAACTTATTTTATGAACGGTTCATATCTTCCTACACTTCAATAGTTGCTAGATGGCTTACTTCACTTGTTTATGTGCATATTCGGGACAATTTGGGTTCCAACACTACAAATGATGTATACTATGTTACCTACCATGCTTGTACTGTTTTATTAATTGTTCTCTGAGTGGAGTCCTTCCATATTGGTAGAGATGGAAGGCTTGAGTAGGGTTTATGATGTGCATTCTGTTTGATTGCTAATATATTTGGGTACACTTCTTGAGGATGTAGTGCAAGCATTGCTCTTCTTTTGTGACTTGTTGCTTATCACCTCTGTTTCCATGGAGGGTATCTTTTTTGTGCCCTTCTTCGTTGATTTCAAGTTATTTGTCAAACTCTCGCTTTGTTAGTTTACTTATTAGTTGTAGAGTATATTACTTTTGTACTCCCACTTATACTATTGTTGGCTGACTTACTTCATGTTTTTGTGTGCAGATTTGTTCTGTGGTTTGACAGCTTTGAGCCAGTTTTCCAGTTACCAGAGTAAGTAAACTCTGTTTTCATGTGTTCTGCTGTTTACATCATTGTTCTCTTGGTAGGGTTATGCTGTGATTTGGCAGTATATTTTAACAATTTCTGCTAGTTAATATAAAAATGTCCAGTGTATATATATTTGAAAATGATTGCTGCTACATGTTAATTTGCTGGTACTAGCTAGAATTTGGCACTGAAAAGCAAAAGAAAAAGCTAATTAACTGCTAGGTAATAGCACTGGTACTAGGTAGCTAAAATATGTGTTCTGAAACACTGAGAGCAGAAACACTTACTACATACATATGCTCAAGAAACACTTACTAACCAGAAAAGGTTTTGACTTGAAATGTTAATAGCACAGAGAGCACCACAAGTTAAACACCTCAATCTGTTAGTATTTGTCTGCATTTGCTCACATTCTTCTTGTATCTGATCCAGTATTGCTTGTAGTGGTTTGTCCAAAATGTTGAATGATACTGCTTGGAGATGCATATATTGTTTCACCTCTTCACATGCCAAGGTATTTTCCATGTTGTGATGGAGGCCTTTTTGCCTTGTCCACCCGAGAGGCCCTTGAGTTTGCTGGAATGTCGATTAACTTCCGTTCCGGCAAATTCGGGTACTCCATATGTCCTATTTTCAGCAAAGGTCATTCTGAAATTTTCCGTGAATTATTAGCATGACTTTGCTAAAAATAGGACATATGGGGTACTTGGGACTAATGCATGGGCCGGGGTATCTTAGTAGTTAATTAACTAGGATCAAGTGCCCCTTTATTCTAGCTGCATTAAACCATAGGCGGCAATAGAGCTAAGTGATTAGGCCCAACTTAGAATTCTCCTACAAGCTTAGCTTTTAGGATGCCTCGGTGTCGACAAACCATAAATTATAAAACCTTGGCTTTTAGGGTGCCTCGGTGTCGATAAAAACCGAAATGATGAAAGCTTTGGCTTTTAGGGTGCCTCGGCGTCGAAAAACCCTCAATGATAAAAGATTAGCTTTTAGGATGCCTCGGTGTCGACAAACCCTAAATGATGAGACCATGATCTTGTTCCTTGACAATAACCAACTTTTTGACCAAACTTTGTCCTATTTAGAGAGAAACATGGCCAACAACGATGAGGCCGGGGGTTCGGGCGGCAAGGCATTCTGGGTGCTATCCCAGGAGATGGAGGAACAACCTCACTTGTATGAGGACGCCGCCTTCCCACCGATCCTGAGACCACTGATGGTACCGCCGAGGATGACCCCACTGATGCCACCACTGATGGTGCCGCCGAGGATGCCACCACTGATGATGGCGGCGCACACACAGATGGCAGCCAGCCGAAGAGGCAACGGAAGGACTGGCGCCCGACCGTGCTCCGCACCCTCAAGGAGGAAGTTACTGAAGTGGACTCCGACGGGAATCCAACGGCGCCCGAACGAATAGTCAAGGGGTACTCGCTTCAGCTCGGGTGCATTCTCCGGAGCACCGTCTCGATCAACACCGAGAACCTGAGGCATCCTGACCGCGGGAATTTGCGCAACCTCCTCTTCACGAAGCTGCACGAACGATACAAGTTCCCCGCTGAATTTGAAAACACAAGCCTCAAAGGGGATAAAGTGAACAATGCTGCCCTCACGAAGACGAGCAAGGCCCTGTCTACTTGGAAAAGCACGGTGAAGAGAATGATCTAGAAAGGTGAGTGTTATGAGAAGATCAAGGAGAAAAATCCTTCGATCACCGAAGATGACTACAACGACTTCAAGATCAATTGCTCGAGTACCGCAAACTCCGAATCAAGTCAGTGGGGGAAAGAAATGCGGGAGCTGAACTTAGGGGAACACACACTCGATCCCGGCGGTTACAGAGTGGCGGAGCCTATATGGGACAAGGAGGAGGCGGACCGTGCCAAGCAAGGCCTACCGCCCCTCATCAATAAATACGGTGACAAGCAGACCAGGAACTTTGTCAGGGCCCGGTACAAGAAGGACCCGAAAACAAAGGAGCTTACAACGGATCCGAAGACCAGGGCGCTTGAGCTTGTTCTGGTAAGGAATACACCCCCGCGTAATTAGCTCCATATGGTTGCATTCTAATTAATGAAGCCAAATTTCTAAATGGTTCACATTCCTTCCGCAGGCGACTGAAAGCAGTAGCGCGGGGTCGACTAAGAGCAACCCTTGGGACACCACTCTAAATAGGGCGTTGAATGTAATGAAGAACAAGGATAAGCTCAGTAAGCCGACGTCAGCTGGTCGTGTGGCCGGCAAAGGCTTGTCGAAAAAAATGGTCGTCATACTATAACGCTGGTGGGCGAAAGCAGAAAAAGACCAGCTCGGAAAGCCAGGCGCGTGAGGTTCAAGAACTCAAGGCACAGGTGGCGCGGATTCCGGAGATTGTCCAAGAGCAAGTGGAACAACAACTCGGAGCGACGATCACCGCCATTGTGCCTACCTTGATCGAGGGGTTGAGTGCGTGGATTGCGGGCGGCCAACAGGGGCCGCCCCCGATTCCTAGCTTCACGGCCAGCAACTCACAGAACGCGATGGCGGGGCCATTGGTGTCTCCGGCGGAGGCAGCATTGGTGTCTCCGACGCAGGCACGGGAGCTTAATGCACCCGGGTGTACACCGGCCGGCACCTCTGCAGCAAGCGGCCCCTCCGTCAATTGCACGCCCGCCGTTGGCGGTGCCTCGACATTAGCCGAGCTCGATGCCATCATCACGATAACTAATTAAGCCTCTCTCGGCCGAGGACTTCATCTCCTTGCCTTTGACTGGGCATCCCTGACGCCCTACATGTTTTCGCAGGGCGCCGCCGACGTTCCGTGCACTCTCCTGCCCTTCGTGAACAACGAGTTGGTCGATGTAGCCAAGGGCAAAATCGTTCAACCGGGCAACCCCTTGTTCCACGGTACCCAGATGCAACCCAACTTGTTTAGGGTTCAACTGGTTCGGGTGCTGCCAGGCTCCGACGAGTTGTTACCTCCGATTCGACCCGTCGGGGCCGACGATGATGACGTGATGACCCTCAGCGCCTGCCTGAGCTGGCCCTTGCCTTGGCTGAAGAGCCAGATTCGTTTGGGGCGGGGGACACCACCCCAAATACAACACCGCCAGTCGTGTCGGCGCCAAGTCGGCCCCATGGCAAGACCGCCGCAACGGTGCCGGACATCCCTATGCCACTGGATCCAAACATGCATATGGCACAAGATCAGAACGACGACGAAGACGATACATTTGGCAACGTCGATCAGTACTTTGCCGATCATGGGTACGGTGGCGACTTCATGGGGCCTCCTTCTCAAGAACCCAACCCAACAAAAGACATGCGCGATCTAGCTGGTACCGCGGAGAAGCCAAGTTGCAACAGGCGTCATCTGCCGTTCAGATCTCAGGAGACGCCTCCAGCTGCCGACTTCACCGAGCCTCATATAGGCGAGGTGCGAAATATTATCAGCCCCAACACACTCTAGAAGGCGGTCTGTGAGCAGAACTCGGTCCCATTACAGGAGAAGAAGAAGGCACACAAAAGAAAGACTAACAAGGGTGCGAGCCAGCCGGCACCGAGTACGATCCATGCTCAGGACGGGTCACCTTCACCTGAGGATGTAATGAGGAGGGTGCATGTGGCGGGTAGGCCGATGCTATCGAGAAATATGCTCGATGCTGCAACCGGTGCTATGCGGAGTCTGCATGACACTGTTCTTTCTTTAGAGAAGCGGGGTCTCAGAGAGAAGGATGTGTCATACCCGGTTTTCGCGGGCAAGGTGCCAGAGGGCAAGGGCTTTGTGGATAACTCCATCAGGGGTACGATCGTCCTGCGGTTTGATGACATCCACGCTATGTTGAACCTTCATCCGCTGCACTACACCTTCGTTCGGCTATTTTCGCTGAGGATGGAGATGCGGATCATTGGCGACAAGACCCCGGACATCATGATAGTCGACCCCTTCTACATCCGTGCCAAGATCTTGGGCAGCGCTGGGGACCGGCAAGTCGCGAGTTCTTACTTCGAAGGCGTTATTCGGGCAAACCGAGATAAGGATAACTTCCTCGTGCCTTACTTTCCCGAGTAAGTCCTCCCCTCAACCGCCCCGTAACATATGAATTCTTAGATTTCGATCTTTTTTCTTTTAACATTCCGTGTTTTCTATAGTGACACACATTGCACGCTCATCCTCCTAAGCCCCAAATATTCCATGAACACATATTTCGACCCGGACCGTCAGTCGAACGTAGACTACACAAATGTCAAGAAGGTTCTTGATGATGTTCTCCCCGGCTACGCCAAATATGGAGCTACCTTCACCAGGCCTATTCGTAAGTACGGCAAGCACGTGTTCTCCCACAATACGACGTTCTGCTGCGTCAAGCAGCCGCCTGGCGGTCAGAAGGGTGCCTACTACGCCATCCATCACATGCGCGCAATCATACGGGACCATCATCAACTTCTGCTACCGAGTAAACTCAAAGAGTGGGCCGCGAGAGTGTCGGCAATCCAGGACGCGGACATCAGACAAGAATTCTTTCGCATCTAGTCGGAGTTTGCGGAAATCATCCATCAAGATGTCCTTCGTACCTCGGGGCAGTTCTACCTCAGAAATCAACCATCCAACAGTGACATCGACACAATGCTACAAATGCAGGCTGACAACGCCCGTGATTTCATGACTCCCACGATAGACGGCGGCTTCATCCACGCTCCGGTCCCTTGAGTCGAGTCGAAAGCAGTGATGCTGTGTCTAGTTCTGAAACATCGATTGGCTCATGTTGTAATTAATCTTTAATGAACTTGTAGTATGTCTCTTTGGTTTCGAGAGTCGTTCAACTTAGATGTAATCGATGCTATTAATGTCTTGCTTTTCTCTTCCGATCGTTCTGTTGCATACTTATATATTGCTTATGATTGTCTGTGAATAGGTACTAACGTTTCGTTTGGCTAGTGCATAGCGATGCCGTCGTATGTCGTGTACAAGGGTAAGGTTACCGGAGTCTGCGACGACTGGGCGGAGTGTCGGAGACAGGTTCACCGATTTAGCGGTAACAGTTACAAAGGGTACACCACTAGGGCCGAGGCGGAATCTAGATATGCCCGCTATCTAGCTGGAGAGGGGAGGGAGCGTTGGAGGAACCGGATGAAGACGAGTTTCATCACGATGATGCTCATCGTGATGACCGCAGCTCTCTTCTATGTGATGGTAGTTTAGATGATCGATATCGACTTGTAATGTGATGACAAACTCGCTACTCGCCTCTCGAGACTTGTAATATAATGTTCTATCTTTGTTCGGTCTTTTCAATTCGGAGACTAATATGATGAATTGTATTCGGAGACTAATATGATGAATTGTATTCAGAGACTAATCTTCTATTGTATTCGATGAATCTGTTGTTGATGTGTGCTGTCTATATTATGTCCAATAATACATTTTGTAACCTGTGCAAAAAATAGAAAATAAATAAATAAATAAAAAACCTAATATTCATACTAATGGTGCATCACATCACAGTGCGCCATTAGTATGCTAAAGGATACTAATGGCGCATCATTAAACAGTGCGCCATTAGTATGCCGAAGTTACTAATGGCGCATCTTGTTGTTGTGCGCCATTAGTATGCCAAAGCACTGGGTATACATGGCCCCCTGGAAGGCATACTAATGGCACACTGTTGTATATACTAATGGCGCATCTGAGGTGCGCCATTAGTATACCAGATACTAATGGCGCACCAGAGGTGCGCCATTAGTAAAATATACTAATGGCGTGGGACTAATGGCGCACCACTAATGCGCCATTAATGGCCAAATTAGGTGCGCCATTAGTAGGCCTTTTCCTAGTAGTGTTCTATCAATTGCTCGACAGTAATTTGTTTACCCGCGTAGAATACCGCTATAATGAGAGAAGCCACTAGAGAAAACTATGGCCCCCGGGTCTATTCTCAACATATCATTCTACATCTACTTTACTTTTCTTGCTTTTATTTGCTATTTATTAAACGAAAAATACCAAAATATAATTATCATCTCTATCAGATCTCACTCTCGTAAGTGACAGTAAAGGGATTATCAACCCCTTATCGCATTGGCTTTGAAGTTCTTATTTGTTTGTGCAGGTGCGAGGGACTCGTGCGTGGTCTCCTACTGGATTGATACCTTGGTTCTAAAAAAACTAAGGGAAATACTTACACTATTGTGCTGCATCTCCCTTTCCTCTTCAAGGGAATACAACGCAAGATCAAGAGGTAGCATCCGGCAACCCCGAACTGACAACAATCGGGACCACTCCCGGTGATGACCGTAGTTTGAGGAGTTCATGTATTCACTAAGTGTTAATGCTTTGGTCCGGTACTATATTAAAAGCAGGCCTTAATATCCCTTAGTTTCCAATAGGACCGCGCTGCCACGGGAGGGTAGGACAAAAGATGCCATGCAAGTTCTTTTCCATAAGCACGTATGACTGTATTCGGAATACATGCCTACATTACATTGATGAACTGGAGCTAGTTCTGTGTCACCCTATGTTATAACTGTTGCATGAGGAATCACATCCGACATAATTATTCATCACTGATCCAATGCCTATGAGATTTCCACATATTGATCTTTGCTTAGTTAATTTTCTATTGCCACTGTTACAATTGCTACAAAAACTGCTACTATTACTTTTGCCGCCGTTACCGTTACTTCCATACTACTTTGCTACTAAATACTTTGCTGGAGATATTAAGTCTTCCAGGTGTAGTTGAATTGACAACTCAACTACTAATACTTGAGAATATTCTTTGGCTCCCCTTGTGTCGAATCAATAAATTTGGGTTGAATACTCTACCATCGAAAACTGTTGTGACCCCCTATACTTGTGGGTTATCAACTTTCCTCTTTTGCCCAAATAAAGTGTTCTCGTACCCAAACGTTTCGGGAAACATCCGGAACCCCTTCCGGAGATCAAACACTATTATCCCATGTATTAATCTTTGCCTTCGGACTATTCCGGAGCTCCTTGTCATGTCCATGATCTCATCCGGAACTCCAAACAACATTCGGTGACCATCATACATAACTCGTATAATAATATATCATCAATGAACATTTAAGCAAGCAGACCCTACGGGTTCGAGAACTATGTAGACCTGACCGAGACATCTCTCTGGTCAATAACGAATAGCGCAACATGGATGCCCATATTGGCTCCTACATATTCTACGAAGATCTTTATCAGTCGAACAGTTATGACAACATACACAATTCCCTTTGTCCGGCGGTATGTTACTTGCCTGAGATTCAATTGTCGGTATCTCCATACCTAGTTCAATCTCGTTATGGGCAAGTCTCTTTACTCGTTCCGTATAACATCATCCCGTGACTAACATATTAGTCATTTGCTTGCAAGGCTTGTGATTATGTGCATTACCGAGAGGGCCGAAAGATACCTCTCCGATACTCGGAGTGACAAATCCTAATCTCGATTCATGCGAATCCAACAAGACACCTTCGTAAATACTTGTATAGAATCTTTATAATCACCCAGTTACGTTGTGACGTTTGATAGCACACAAGGCATCCCTCCGGTACCCGGGAGTTGCATGATCTCATAGTCAAAGGAATATGTATTTGACATACCTGAGAGCAGTAGCAGTAAACTGTACAATCAAATGCTAAGCTAACGGATGGGACTTGTCCATCACATCATTCTCATAATGATGTGATCCCGTTATCAAATGACAACTCATGTCCATGGTTACGAAACCTTAACCATTTTTGATCAAGGAGCTAGTCTAGTAGAGGCTTACTAGGGACACAATATTTCTTTATGTATTCACACATGTATTTAGGTTTCTAGTCAATACAATTCTAGCATGAATAATAACCCTTTATCATGATTAAGGAAATATAATAATAACCATTTTATTATTGCCTCTAGGGTATATTTTCATCAGTCTCCCAATTGCACTAGAGTCAATAATCTAGTTCACATCTCCATGTGATTCACACTCAGTTTACATCCCCATGTGACTAACATCTAAAGCGTTTACTAGAGTCAATAATCTAGTTCACATCGCCATGTGATTAACACTCATAGTTCACATCTCCATGTGACTAACACATAAAGAGTTTACTAGAGTCAATAATCTAGCTCACATCATTATGTGATTAACACTGTAAGGTATGATCATGTTTTTCTTGCGAGAGTGGTTTTAGTCAACGGGTTTGCAACATTAATATACGTGTGTACTTTGCAAATTTTTGTGTCTACAATGCTCTGCATAAAGCTACTCTAGCTAATTGCTCCTACGTTTGATACGTCTCCAACGTATCTATAATTTTTTATTGTTCCATGCTATTGTATTATCATTCTTGGATGTTTTACAATCATTTTATAGTCATTTTGTATCATTTTTCGGGACTAACCTATTGACATAGTGCCAAGTGCCAGTTGCTATTTTCTGCTTGTTTTTTACATCGCAGGAAATCAATATCAAATGGAGTCCAAACACCGCGAAATGTTTTAGAGATTTTTTATGGGCCAGAAGACACCCAATGGGCCAGAGCTGCACCTCGGGGGTGTCCCGACGGGGGCACAACCCCCCAGGGCGCGCCAGGCGCCCCTGATGCGCCCAGGTGGGTTGTGCCCACCTCAGTGGCCTCCCGCACCCCTTCTTTACCCTATAAATTCACAAATATTCCGAAAACCCTCGGGGTGAACCTAGATCAAAAGTTCTGCCGTCGCAGGTCTCTGTAGCCACCAAAACCCAATCTAGACCCTTTCTGGCACTCCGACGGAGGGGGAAATCATCACCGGTGGCCATCTTCATCTTCCCGGCGGCCACCATGCTGAGGAGGGAGTAGTCCACCCTCGGGGCTCAGGGTTTGTACCAGTAGCTATGTGTTTAATCTCCCTCTCGCGCAATCTCGAGATGTCAGGATCTTGATATATCATGGGCTTTGTTAACATAGATGGATCATATGATCTTTCTCCCCTCTCTACTCTTGTTGTGATGAATTGAATCTTTACCCTTTGAAGTTTTGTCATGTTGGATTGAATGTTCAGATTTGAGAATACTTGATATATGTCTTGCAATTGAATACTCGTGGTGACAATGGGGTATCTTTTTGATTCACTTGATGTATGCTATGCACTGAACTTGCGGATTCCCGCGGTGATATTGGGGTAATCTATGCATAGGGGTTGATGCATGTCTTTATTATCTTTTCTCCGATAGAAACTTTGGGGTCTCCTTGTAGTTCTTTGTGTGGATTGAATATTATGATCATGAAGTTGTTTGATGCATATCGTAGAATCAACTCATGGATATTTGTTGTGACATTGGAATATCTAGGTGACCTTAGAGTTGGTTGATGTGTGTCATATGGTGTTATTTTAGTATGAACTCTTGGTTAGATTGAGCGGAAAGAATAGCTTTGCGTTATTTTAGTACAAACTCTTGGATAGATTAATCGAAAAGAATAGCTTTGAGGTGGTTTCGTACCCTACAAACAATTTCTATCTTTTGTTCCCCTCTAATTAATAGGAACTCGGGAGTGATTCTTTATTGCACTTTGAGGGATAATCATATGATCCAACTATGTTAGCATTGTTGAGAGATTGCACTAGTGGAAGTACTGACCCTAGGCCTCATTTTCAAGCATCGTGTCAGTGTACAAAAATATGGGCACTCCTTTGTACCCCTTACTTGTGCACGGGCAGTCAGAGCCGCTCCTGCGGCCACACATAACAAAACAGAGGAGGGAAGCCAAATACACAAGGCTACCGGAGCAGCACCAAGACAGTGGTGCAAGAAGACAGAACGAGAAGACATGCTTCCCCTGACAAGACCCTTGTCGGGGCAGCCTGCGCGCCCCCGGCCAGAACCCTTGCCGGGGCAACTCACCCGATGCCAGCATTGCAGCCACCCATGAGCCTAGGAGTTCCAACATCACCAACAACATTGGAACCAAGGCACGGGAAGCTCCTGCGTGATGGCATGCAGATCTTTGTAAAGACAACGGTCAATGAATCCTAATATGAGAACCAGAAGACAAGGCAATCGCAAGGCCCCTTGCCGAGGATGCCCACGAGGCCCCAACAAGACTCCTTGCCGAAGACACCCCGAAGCCCCGGCAAGCATCTTGCCGAGGACACTCACAGAGGCCCCGGCAAGACCCTTTTCGGGAATAGACGCAAGACTGCAGCAAGCCCTTGCCGCCCCATCGTCGCCCCAGCTCGACGGTCGACTCACTATCCTAGGCAAGTATCCACGTGGCAGTACGTGGTACTTGGTCCAGCTAGTCAAGCACCTACGTGGCGGCATGCAGATCTTCATGAAGGCCCTACCACCACACCATCTCAGCTGCCTGCTCCGTTGGCCTGGACGCACGTCGCAACCAGATGGAGCGGCGACGGATAGGACGGGCCTCATTCCCGTCCCTGATAAGCAAGTGGACACCTAAGTAGCGCATTTAATGCGTCTTGTCCCATAAAGGCATGGGATAAGCTTATATTGTATACCTTTCCACCTCCTGTATGCCACTGTGGCAGCCCCTTTCGACTATAAAAGGAGGCCCAAGGCGTATTGGACAGGATTCAGATCTTTTGGACTGGACACACACCATAGCTAGTTCAAGAAACTCAAGAACACTCAAATACACACCAAAGCAGGACTAGGGTATTACGCATCTTCGTGGCCCGAACCTAGGTAAACGATCCTTGTGCTAACTCCTAGACCCGCTCTTTGCACAACCCAATGCCCGTCAACCGTAGAAGGGATTCCAGTGATCCCATAGGTGTCGTTTCCCATGGACACATTGCAATACCGTTTGTGCTCACTTTTGTTACTTGCTACCTTGCTGTTTTTAATTGTTACTCTTACAAAAACCAATATCTACTATCATTACTACACTTGTATCATCATCTCTTCGCCGAACTAGTGCACCTATACAATTTCGCATTGTATTCGGTGTGTTGGGGACACAAGAAACTTTTTGTTATTTGGTTGCAGGGTTGCTTGAGCGAGACCATCTTCATCCTACACCTCCCACGGATTGATAAAGCTTAGGTCATCCACCTGAGGGAAATTTGCTACTGTCCTACAAAACTCAGTGCTTGGAGGCCCAACACAAGTCTACAAGAACAAGTTGTGTAGTAGACATCAAGCTCATTTCTGGCGCCGTTGCCGGGGAGGTGAGTGCTTGAAGGTATATCTTTAGATCTTGCAATCAAATCTTTTAGTTTCTGGTTTAATCACTAGCTGGGTTTTGTAAAAGAAAACTATAAAAAATGAAATTGAGGTTGCATCATATTATTGATCATATTTATAATATCTTTCATGAAAATAATGGATCAGAAAATTGTGCTCAATTGTTAGAAGAAGAATTCAATAAAATGTTTGGCACAAAATATTTAAATGTTGAGCATGATTGCAATGTTGTTAGTATGAATTTTTTGAATATCCATGATGCTAATGATATGCAATGCTACAAGCTTGGGGATGCTATATTTGATGAAGATGATATTTCAGTCCCCCAAGTTTTGATGAGAAAATTTATTATGATGATAGCATGCCTCCTATTTATGATGAGTATATTGATAAAAGTGGATTTGGAGAGGTCATGACTTTATTTAGTGATGAATCCACTACTTTAGAGGATGTTTCAATTGACTATGATAACAAAGTTGCTATCTACGATGGTTATGGTGATGACATATATGCTATATTGAATAATGATAACCATGAAACTTGTCATCGTGTTTTTAATTTTAAATCTCATGATAGTTACTTTGTTGAGTTTGCTCCCAACACTATTGATGAGAATAAATTTGCTTATGTGGAGAGTAGCAAAAATTCTATGCTTTTGCGTCATGAAAAGAATGATTTTTGTGATGGCTATATTGTTGAATTCCTTCATGATGCTACTGAAAATTACTATGAGAGAGGAACATATGCTTGTAGGTATTGCAATAATATCATGTTTCCTCTTTATGTGTTGAAAATCTTGAAGTTTTGCTTGTTTTGCCTTCCTATGCTAGTTGATTCTTGTTCCCATAAATTGTTTTCTCACAAAATCCCTATGCATAGGAAGTGGGTTAGACTTAAATGTGCTAGTCATATTCTTCATGATGCTCTCTTTATGTTTCAATCCTTATCTTTTATGTGAGCATCATTGAAATCACCATGCCTAGCTAAAAGGCATTTAAGAGAAGTGCTTGTTAGGAGACAATACAACACTTATACCTACTGTTTTTGTGTGTTGACATGATTAAGCTACTGTAGTAATCACGTTTTATAGCTTTTGTTTCAATAATGTGCCAAGCAAACCTTAGAACCATGTTGGGTGATAGTAGATTTGATCTTGCTGAAAAATAGAAACTTTTGCGCTCACGAGAAAAATTCTTATTCTTAGCAGAATAGTGCTTTTGAGTTGATTCTTTTTGCAGAAGATTAAAATACAAGTTTTTTACGCGGTCCTATTTTTTCAAGATTTTTAGAGTTGCGGAAGTATGGTGAATGTTCAGATCATTACAGAATGTTCTGTTTTTGACAGATTCTGTTTTCAATGCATAGTTTGCTTGTTTTCTAGTTTCTATTGCTTATATTGATCAATATAAATTGTAGAAATGATATGCTACAGTGGGAATTGTGTGTAAACAATTAGGAATCTTGTATTTGACAGTACCCAAAGTGAATGATTTGTTTTATCATACTAACCCATCTCACGAAGTTTTGATAAGTTTTGTGTGATTGAAGTTTTCAAGTTTTGGGTGAGATATCGATATGAGGAGAATAAGGAGCGGCAAGACCCTAAGCTTGGGGAATCACAAGGCACCACAAGGAAATATTCAAGGAATACCCAAGCAACTAAGCTTGGGGATGCCCCGGAAGGCATCCCCTCTTTCGTCTCCAACATTATCGGTAACCTCACTTGAAGCTATATTTTTATTCGTCACATGATATGAGTTTTTCTTGGAGCGTCATTTTATTTTGTTAGGATTTTCTTGCTGTTATTTACAATAATTTTTTGTATCTTTTATTTCAATAAAAGTGTCAAGTATAGACTTTGCTATGCTTATTTTGCAAGTCTACATGTTGCTGTTTCAAAACAGAAAGTTTATCGTTGTTATAAAAATTCCCGAGAAAAGTCAGAATGTGATAAAATGTTGAAACTTTTTTGAAACATAAGCTCTGATAAATTTCCTGCAGCATGTAAAACAGTTCAAAAAAATTGAGTTAGGGAAGTGTGGATTCTCTTGCATTCTTTACAGACTGTACTAGTTTGGCATATTGCTGTTATTTTTGCATTGTTTGCATATGTTTGCTTGTTTAATGATTCTATTTGAGGATATGAGTATTAAATATGCAGAGGCATTTAGTATGCAATGTTAATTAATAATTTTAGTGAATAGCTACAGTAGAGAATGATAAGGGTTTGCGTTGATTTATACTAACTTATCTCACGAGTTCTTATTGAATTTTGTGTTGATGGAGCTTTTGAGATTTAGGAAAACCGTGATATGAGAAGAATTAAGATTACACAAAAGTTCAAACTTGGGGATGCCCAAGGCACCCCAAGATAATATTTCAAGAAGTCTCAAGCATCTAAGCTTGGGGATGCCCCGGTAGGCATCCCACCTTTCTTCATCAACAATTACTGGTTAGTATGAGTTGATCCTAAGTTTTTGCTTCTTCACACAAGATGTGCTATCCTTGGAATATCATTTTATTTTCTTTGCTTGTTGTTTTAATAAAATATTTACATCCAAAAGTTTTTAAACAAAATAGAGCCCCCAAATAGTTTCCAGGGAGGCTAAGTAAGCGGCATTCACATCCCGTCAACGAAGCTCTTTTCTGGTGCCATTGCTCTATCGCTTCACTTCTATCTTTTTGAGCACGGTGTGATTATTTATTTTTGAAGAAAATCTATCATGCTTCACTTATATTAATTTAATATAAATAAATATTATGCTCATGATATTCACTTATATTTGTTTGAGCTTATCAAAAGGAACACATGAAAATTAGTCCCAAAGTGATAGATATCGTAGAAGGATATAATAAAAACTTTCATGAAGATCATTGGACAAATTAAACTCGATTCCTCGTAATAATTTTGAGATATGATGATGTGATATGTGAGTCATGATGATGAGTAATTATGCTTTAGTAAGAATATTGGTGTTAAAGTTTGTGATTCCTCATGCAAGCACGAAAGTCAATAATCATGCAATGAAATTACATCCTAATTGTGGGACATTATTCAGTGTTATTTATGCTCAATGCTCGCTTATGAGATTATTCGTTTCATGGTTGGTCGCTCCCCAGTCTTTTGCTAGCCTTCATTTTGCACTAACTATGATCACTACTTGTGCATCCAAAATCCTTTATCCCGGTTTTGCCACATGAGTCCACCATACCTACCTATATGCGGTATTCCCTTGCCGTTCCAAGCAAATTTTTATGTGCCATCTCTAATTTTCGAAATAAATTTCCCTTTTGTGTACCCGTACCGCTCGCGAGGCGGTGAGCGGTGGCCAATATTTTCCATGCTAGATGTGTTATTCTCACGATGAGTGTTTATTCACTTGTCATTGCACAAGAGTAAGGCAGAGGTATTAGGGATGCCTAGTCCCAAAATGAAAAAAAAATTACTTAATGTTGTCAAATAATAAATTCCTTGGAAAGTGTTTGGTAAGGAAGGCAACCGTGGATTCGGCTAGCCATGGCTTGTGAAAGTTTGGTGGAAAAGGAATAAACTTTATTTTATGTTTGGGAACCGCCTATGATATATCTAGCATGTAAAGTGTTGGGAACCTAGCTTAAGTCGTTTTCATTGGTGGGAAAAGTATACCTTCAAAAATAATTTTATATCTAAATTTAAGCTTTGAACTCTGGCACCCCTACAAATCTCTACTTCCCTCTGCGAAGGGCCTTTCTTTTACTTATGCAATTTTTATTTTTGAATTTGAGTCTCCATCTTCTCTTATAAAGCACCAACAAGGAAACACTATGATCGTACTTGAGCATTAGGTGTAACTAATATGCGAATGTGTTTCATGAATGGATCAATGGTTGAGCTTGATTGGCTTGGCATAACTTATTTTAGCATTGATATTTTGAAATACATGGTTGCTTGTTGATATGCTTGAGTATTTAAATCTCATGTCAAAACTAGACTATTGCTTTGAACTATATAAAAGTTCAAATTTCCATGCTATAAAGAAAAGAATATGATATGACATGATAGGCTACATTCCACATAAAAAATTCGGTTTTTATCATTTACCTACTCGAGGACTAGCAGGAATTAAGCTTGGGGATGCTGATATGTCTCCAACGTATCTATAATTTTTTATTGTTCCATGCTATTATATTATCATTCTTGGATTTTTACAATCACTTTATAGTCATTTTGTATCATTTTTTGTGACTAACCTATTGACATAGTGCCAAGTGCCAGTTGTTGTTTTCTGCATGTTTTTTACATCGCATGAAATCAATATCAAACAAAGTCCAAACACCGCGAAACTTTTTGGAGATTTTTTATGGGCCAAAAGTCACCCAATGGGCCACAACTACACCTGGGGGGTGCCCCGAGGTGGGCACAACCGACCAAGGCGTGCCAGCCCCCCTGGGGCACCCAGATGGGTTGTGCCCACCTCGGTGGCCTCCCGCACCCCTCTTTACACTATAAATTCACAAATATTTTGAAAACCCTCGGGGTGAACCTAGATCAGAAGTTCCACCACGCAGGCCTATGTAGCCACCAAAAACCAATCTAGACCATTTCCGGCACTTTGCTGGAGGGGGAAATCATCACCGGTGGCCATCTTCATCATCCCGGCGACAACCATGATGAGGAGGGAGTAGTCCACCCTCGGGGCCGAGGGTTTGTATCAGTAGCTATGTATTTAATCTCTCTCTCTCTCGTGACCTCGAGATGTCAGAATCTTGTTATATCATGGGCTTTGTTAACATAGATGGATCATATGATGTTTCTCCCCTCTCTACTCTTGTTGTGATGAATTGAATCTTTACCCTTTGAAGTTTTGTCATGTCGGATTGAATGTTCAGATTTGAGAACACTTGATATATGTCTTGCAATTGAATACTCGTGGTGACAATGGAGTATCTTATTGATTCACTTGATGTATGTTATGGCACTAAGCTTGCGGATTTCTGCGGTGACATTGGGGTAATCTATGCATAGGGGCTGATGCATGTTTTTATTATCTTTTCTCCCATAAAAACTTTGGGGTCCCCTTGTAGTTCTTTGCATGGATTTAATATTATGATCATGAAGTTGTTTGATGCATATCATAGAATGAACTCAAGGATATTTGTGGTGGCATTGGAATATCTAGGTGACATTAGACTTGGTTGATGTGTGTCATATGTTGTTATTTTAGTACGAAATCTTGGTTAGACTGATCGAATAGAATAGCTTTGGGTTGTTTTTGTACGAACTCTAGGATAGATTGATCGAAAAGAATAGCTTTGAGGTGTTTTCTGCCACTTCTCGAGCTTGCGTTGTATTCCCTCGAAGAGGAAAGGGAGATGCAGCACAGTAGTGATGGCTTCTCGCCCCTCGTTGGTTACCCCAAGTGGAAGGTTTGAGATGTAGCGTAGGGGCAGTTTTCCCTTGGCAAAGATACCAAGGATCGAATCCCGTGAGACTCTGAGGGTCGACAAGAAGGTGTCAATAGCGCCAGAGACTTTTGCTTGACAGGACCTGCACATAGATACAAATAACTTTGCTCCCAACGAGTACAGAGAGGTTGTCAATCCCTCCGGCCTTGTCGTTTACAAAGGATCAAACGCAAGAGATAATAGTGGTAGGTATGACTGCAACTAGGAAAGAAGAACATGAAGTAAATAGCGGGTGTGATCAGTGATGGTAATATGGACCGGCGTCCCATGATGTTCACTAGTGATGTCTCTCTCCCTAAAGACGATAAAACAGCTAAGCGAGGTAAACGAATTACAGCTGGGCAATTGACAGGATTATGTGCGCAAACCAATGCTAACTATGCTGCAAATAAAGGTAGAGGCTCAAGAGCATGGGCGGTACGCCAAGGCAAGTAGACCGAAATCCATCTACATCTACTACTAATCATCCACCTTGAGATATCTATCCAGAACATCTCGCTGGTATTAAGTTGCGAGTCCCACCCAAAGTGTAAACTCAAAGCAACAGACAACTGCATTAAAAGAACTTTGCGTAAAGTAAACAATCCTTGCACCCGCAAGTACAAGCACCGTTGTTTTTCCCCTTGTGGCAACAACACATCCCCTAGACTCATGTTTCTGTCACTCAAGCTATTCATCGAGGGGCATGAACCCACAATCAAGCATAACGTTCCCTCTTGGAGTTACTACCTACTACTCGGCCAAAGCAATAAATAGCTACGGAGAACATGCAAGAATTACTCAAGAACATAAATATAAAAGAGGTGAATCAAATATATTACTCACACACAATCTGAACATAATCTCATAATCCATCGGATCCCAGCAAACTCAGCATAGCAACAACATAAAGATTACATATGTGCCTCAATCATGTAGGGCAGCTCACGAGGTCTAATCGATGAAGAACAAAGAGGGGAGGAGAACATCACATAGCTACTGGTCATGGACCCATGGTCCAAGGGGGACTACTCACAACTCATCCGGGAGGCGTCCATGGTGGTGGAGAAGCTCTCGGTGGTGGTTCTCCCCTCCGGCAGGGTGCCGGGAAAAGTTCTCCTGGTGCTCCCGATCTTGGAAGCGTGGCGGTGGCGGAACAGAGATGAGATCGCGAAAAAGGGTTCCGTCCTCGAGGGTTTCGGGACGCGAGGTAAATATATGCCAAAGGGGGTCACCAGAGGAGGTAAGGGGGGCCCAGGCGCCCCCCCGGCGCGTCTAGGAGGGGGGCCGCGTGGGCAGGCCGCCTGGGCTGCCCCTGGCTCCCCTCTGGCCCCACTTCTGGCGCGTGGAAGCTTCTGGAGCGCTGATTTTTTATATATTTTTCCCGGAATTTTTCTGGCAATTTAAGTAATGGGAAAACCTGAAATACAAAAACAGCAGAAAACAGAAACTGGCACTGGGGTGCGCTGAGTTAATAGGTTAGTCCAAATATGATCAAAAGTGTATAGAAGTGCATAAATATCATAGCAATATCACACAAAAGAGGCATGGAGCAAGCAGAAATTATAGATACGTTTTGGACGTATCAACATCCCCAAGCTTAATTCCTGCTCGTCCTCGAGTAGGTAAATGATAACAAGCATAATTTCTGTGGTGACATGCTATCAACCATATAAGAACTTTTAAGTAAAGTAATCAAGGCATGTAATCCAATTCAAGTCATAACAAGCAAGAGTCTATATTAGAATTGTAACAAGTAACATAAGAACATAAAGGTGCAAGAGCTCTCGCTGTCCGTGACTCGAATGTCTCCAAATGGTGTTTGCGTGCAAGAAAGGGGATAGGGATATATGAGAGAGTAAAACATAGTTTTTGTATTGTTGAGAACTTAATCTACTAAAGTTTCACACTTGGTCTTCTTTGGAATCTTATCTTGACTCATCCCCAGACCGTCAGCCAGGTACAAGTCAAAATGATCCACTCCCTTTCGATATTTTGAGCACTCATGCAATGGATGAGCGTAAGCAAGAAAGTCGACACTTAGGATGGCAAAGAGAGAAATGATAGAGGCGGAAGACAAAAAAGGTGTGAAAGGCTCACATCAATGAGGACAATCATCGGCGAGAGAAAGCCAAATGATAGATATGATGCGAGGAGTAGGGATTGCCATGCAACGGATGCACATATGAGCTAAGGTAAGCTCTCCAATGGAACTAGTGGGGGTGCATCCAACTTGCTTGCTCAAGAAGACCTAGAGCTCTTTTGAGGAGGCTCATCATTGGAATATACAAGCCAAGTTCTATAGTGTAAAGGTCCCCACATAGCTATATGCATAAATGATAATCTCTATGGAGTACAAGGTATAAGATGGAGTACGAGTGTGGATCTCTCAAAAGAAATAGTAGTGTGCCCCCTTCTCTCTTTTTATTTCATTTTCTCTTTTTTTCTATTTTTTTTTATTTTTTTGTGGCCTCAATAGCTCTTTCTATTTATCTCTCATTTGTCCTCTTTGGGATCTTTTGATTTTGTCCTCTTTGGGATCTTTTGATTTGTCCTCTTTGGGATCTTTTCCTCACTTTAGGGTCAACACTCTATGTATTACAAGAAGTATAGAAGATCTTTCACACTTTACAAAAGTACTCAACATAAAGAAAATGAAACTATCATGATGTATGCAAATGTATGCCTCTGCCAGTGTAGCAGGATATGCAATGATACTAGCGCGTCATGTAGCAATGATTAGGGCAAGGCCCAACTAGCATGCGGCTCATCGATCAAGCAAAAATCATGTATGACATGAAGATCAAGTCATGAGAAGATGGATGTTGCATGGCAATGTATCTCGGAAAGGCTATGGAAATTCCTTAATAGGTAGGTATGGTGGCTGTTTTGAGGAAGGATATAATGAGGCTTATGATGACAGAGCGTATCGTGCCAAGGATTTGGATGCACCGGCGAAGTATCTGCCAACTCTCGAGGTGAGAAAGGGCAATGCACGGTACCGAAGAGGCTAGAAAAATATGGATAGGTGGAAGTGTCAACCTTCGAATACTCACATTAGTCCGAAGAACTCATGCACTTATTATCGGTAACTCTCAATCTAATTAGGAGGTTCACAAAGAGACAAGTACCCCGAGGAGGTGTGTATGGGGGTTTGGTTACCCTTGCTCATCCTTGACACATGGTACGTGAGTGTACTCTAATATTCGATCCCTCCAAAGATTAGTGATCCATTTAGTAGCTAAAGTTCTCAACTATTTTGTAGGTTTTCGAAAATAAACACGGATTGCCCAAAATACGACATCTATCACTAATAGGCTAAAGCTCTTGACACCTAAAGTTCAAACATTACTCATGGCAATACCTCAAAACTATTGCAAGTTACTACTAAAATTAAATAGCAACCTCAATTACCTACTTTAAGTTAAGACACACGACTCAGTGCAATAGACAAACTCTCTTAACAAGATAAACATGAAAACTCAAGAGAGTTCAGCGACCAACTAAACAAAAGCTCTTTAAAAAGAAAAGCATAAAAACTAAGAGCTAAACATGACAGTAGCTATTGAAAGACAAAGAACACACACAGCAAAGGTAAGCATGAAAATCCTATGTTGTGTTCTAGGTTGAAGTGGAGCGTGTTTCTCTCCCACACAAAGAAAGCTGGGTTCTAACTCATTATGAACAGCAAGCAAAGCTAAAGAAAACTAAAAATGAAACTAAAAGCAAGACGCTCCAAGCATAGCACATAACGCATGAAGTGATTAAAATATAGTGGAACGAAAGACGAACTGATAATTGTTGATGGAGAAGGGGATGCACGGGGGCATCCCCAAGCTTAGACGCTTGAGTCTTCTTGAATTTTTCTTGGGGGTGCACGGGGGCATCCCCAAGCTTGAGCGTTTGACACTCCTGAATCTTTTTATCATCTTCCCTCGCACACTTGAAAACTCCCTTCATACATAACTCATCATAATCTGATTAGCGAGGTTAGTACCCATAATAAAATAATTTTTCCTTGCTGGAAATAAGGATAATCTTGAAGAGCTACTGTTTCTCAAGATTGCCAAAAGGTTTTTGCAAAGAAAAAGCAAGCTCAAGGTTTGCAAAACGAAGAAAAGGCAAAACAGGACAGAATCTGTGAAAAACAGACCAGCAGGTAGTAAATAATTTTTTACGGGGCACTTTTGCAACTCAAATCAAAAAACTCAGAACAGATGCCCGAATGCCAATTGTATAGAGCACGTTGTCAAAAAAATTCAGACCAAAAAGATGATCTGGTGATTTTATACGAATTTTTCTGTCCAAGGACAGAATCTGTTTTCTGGACTGCACGTCACAACTTTTGAACTTTCTTGCAATCAGAGGCTAAACTTGGCACAAAGCTGAAAAGTAAAGATACAATGATGTTGCTACAGTAGTAACAAACATCAAGACCACTAAAACTGAAAGAACAAACTGAAAGCAAAGATAACAAGGGTTGTCTCCCTAGAGCTCTTTCTTTATAGCCATAAAGATAGGCTTAAGATTTAATGATGCTCTCGTAGGAATAAGAGTTGAAGAACAAAAGAGAGCATCAAGAAGCAAATACCTAACACATTTAAGCCTAACATGCTTCCTATGCATAGGAATATTGCAATACAATAATTCATTGAAGCACAAAGCAATAAGCATAGGAAGACAAAACAAGTGCAGCTTCAAAACCTTCAACATAAAGAGAGGGAACTTGATATTATTGAAATATCTATAAGCATATGTTCCCTTCTCATAATAATTTTCAGTGGGATCACGAATAAACTCAACAATATAAGCATCACATAAGGCATTGTTACCATGATCCACATGCAAAAAGGTATCATTACTCTTCATATAAGCAAAATCTTTCTTATTAGGAATATTGAGAGTAAAGCAATCATAACCATCATGGTAATCCTTGTATTTAGGAGGCATATCATAATCATAATAAATTTTGTCCTCAATAGTAGGTGGACTGAAAACATCATATTCATCATTGTAATCATCATATATAGGAAGCAAAGTATCATCAAACTAAATTTTCTCTTCAAAAGTTGGGGGACTAAAAATATCATGTTCATCAAACGTGTCATCCCCAAGCTTAGATCTTTCCATGTCATTAGCAATATTGATATTCAAAGAAAGCATACTTATAACATCACCACCATCATGATTGTTATGCAAATAATAAAGTTCCATAGGTTTTTTAATTTTCTCTTCAAACACATCATGTCCCAAAGCAAGGTAGAGCTTATGAAGCTCTCTCATATTTTTGTTGTTTTCCATTAAGCAAAACTAGTGAAAAGACATAAAGAAAACTGAAAGGTAAACTAACAAGACTAAAAAGCAAAGATAAAAGATAGCGTGCAACTCCCCTATCTTGAAGAGTGGAGTCCCCGGCAACGGCGCCAGAAAACTTTGCTTGATGGCTTCTCGCCCCTCGTTGGTTACCCCAAGTGGAAGGTTTGAGATGTAGCGTAGCGGCAGTTTTCCCTTGGCAAAGATACCAAGGATCGAATCCCGTGAGACTCCGAGGGTCGACAAGAAGGTGTCAATAGCGCCAGAGACTTTTGCTTGATAGGACCTACACACAGATACAAATAACTTTGCTCCCAACGAGTACATAGAGGTTGTCAATCCCTCCGACCTTGTCGTTTACAAAGGATCAAACGCAAGAGATAATAGTGGTAGGTATGACTGCAACTAGGAAATAAGAACAGGAAGTAAATAGATGGTGTGATCAGTGATGGTAATATGGACCGGGGTCCCATGATGTTCACTAGTGATGTCTCTCTCCCAAAAGACGATAAAACAGCTAAGCGAGGTAAACGAATTACAGCTGGGCAATTGACAGGATTATGTGCGCAAACCAATGCTAACTATGCTGCAAAGAAAGGTAGATGCTCAAAAGCATGGGCGGTACGCCAAGGCAAGTAGACCGAAATCCATCTGCATCTACTACTAATCATCCACCTTGAGATATCTATCCAGAACATCTCGCTGGTATTAAGTCGCGAGTCCCACCCAAAGTGTAAACTCAAAGCAACAGACAACTGCATTAAAAGAACTTTGCGTAAAGTAAACAATCCTTGCACCCGCAAGTACAAGCACCGTTGTTTTTCCCCTTGTGGCAACAGCACATCCCCTAGACTCATGTTTCTGTCACTCAAGCTAGTCATCGAGGGGCATGAACCCACAATCAAGCATAACGTTCCCTCTTGGAGTTACTACCTACTACTCGGCCAAAGCAATAAATAGCAACGGAGAACATGCAAGAATTACTCAAGAACATAAATATAAAAGAGGTGAATCAAATATATTACTCACACACAATCTGAACATAATCTCATAATCCATCGGATCCCAGCAAACTCTGCATAGCAACAACATAAAGATTACATATGTGCCTCGATCATGTAGGGCAGCTCACGAGGTCTAATCGATGAAGAACAAAGAGGGGAGGAGAACATCACATAGCTACTGGTCATGGACCCATGGTCCAAGGGGGACTACTCACAACTCATCTGGGAGGCGTCCATGGTGGTGGAGAAGCTCCCGGTGGTGGTTCTCCCCTCCGGCAGGGTGCCGGGAAGAGTTCTCCTGGTGCTCCCGATCTTGGAAGCGCGGCGGTGGCGGAACAGAGATGAGATCGCGAAAAAGGGTTCCGTCCTCGAGGGTTTCGGGACGCGAGGTAAATATATGCCAAAGGGGGTCACTAGAGGAAGTAAGGGGGGCCCAGGCGCCCCCCCGGCGCGGCCAGGAGGGGGGCCGCGTGGGCAGGCCGCCTGGGCTGCCCCTGGCTCCCCTCTGGCCCCACTTCTGGCGCGTGGAAGCTTCTGGAGCGCTGATTTTTGATATATTTTTCCCGGAATTTTTCTGGCAATTTAAGTAATGGGAAAACCTAAAATACAAAAACAGCAGAAAACAGAAACTGGCACTGGGGTGCACTGAGTTAATAGGTTAGTCCAAATATGATCAAAAGTGTATAGAAGTGCATAAATATCATAGCAATATCACACAAAAGAGGCATGGAGCAAGCAGAAATTATAGATACGTTTTGGACGTATCAAGTAGCGTAAGTATTTCCCTCAGTTTTTGAGAACCAAGGTATCAATCTAGTAGGAGACCACGCGCAAGTCCCTCGCACCTGCACAAACAAATAAGAACTTCGCAGCCAACGCAATAAGGGGTTGTCAATCCCTTTACGGTCACTTACGAAAGTGAGATCTGATAAAGATGATAATTTATATTTTTGGTATTTTTTGATTATAAGAACATAGAGTAAAAGCGGAAAAAGTAAAGTAGATGTAGATTGATATGTTGAGAATAGAACCGGGGGCCATAATGTTCTCCAGTGGCTCTCTCATGATAGAGATATTCTACGGCGGGTAAACAAATTACTATCGAGCAATTGAGAGCAAGGCGAATAATTATGAGACTATCTAGGCATGATCATTATATATAGGCATCACGTCCGAGACAAGTAGACCGACTCCTGCCTGCATCTACTACTATTACTCCACACATCGACCGCTATCCAGCATGCATCTAGTGTATTGAGTTCATAAGAACAGAGTAACGCCTTAAGCAAGATGACATGATGTAGAGGGATAAACTCAAGGAATATGATATATACCCCATCTTTTTATCCTCGATGGAAACAATACAATACGTGCCTTGCTGCCCCTACTGTCACTGGGAAAGGACACCGCAAGATTGAACCCAAAGCCAAGCACTTCTCCCATTGCAAGAACTATAGATCTAGTAGGCCGAACCAAACCAATAATTCGACGAGACTTGCAAGGATACTATAATCATACATAAAGAGTTCAGAGAAGAACCAAATATTTCTCATTGATAATCTTGATCATAAACCCAACATTCATCGGATCTCGACAAACACACCGCAAAAAGAGATTACATCAAATAGATCTCCTTGAAGACCGATGAGAACTTTGTATTGAGATCCAAAGAGAGAGAAGAAGCCATCTAGATACTAGCTATGGACCCGAAGGTCTGTAGTAAACTACTCACGACTCATGGTGAGGTGATGATGATGATGTAGAAGCACTCCGTGGTAGATCCCCCCTCCGACGGAGCTCCGGAATAGGCCCAAGATGGGATCTCACGGGAACAGAAGGTTACGGCGGTGGAACTAGGGTTTTCTCTATTGCCCTGATGGTATCGGGGTACGTAGGCTTATATATGAGGAAGGAGGGCACCGGGGGCCTTACATGGGACCCACGAGGCAGGGGGGCGCGCCCTAGGCGGGGCGCCTCCCACCCTTGTGGGCACCATGTGGCCCCTAATCCGTGGTTCTCAAGTCTCCCGTGCGTAATTTTCTCCAAAAATATCTCTCCCAGAGGTTTCATTCCGTTTGGACTCCGTTTGATATTCCTTTTCTACAAAACTCTGAAACAGGCAAAAAACAGCAATCTGGACTGGGCCTTTGGGTTAGTAGGTTAGTCCCAAAAATAATATAAAAGTGTATGACAAAGCCCATTAAACATCCAAAACATCATAAAAAATTATAGATACGTTGGAGACGTATCAAGCATCTCCAAGCTTAATTCCTGCTCGTCCTCGAGTAGGTAAATGATAAAAACAGAATTTTTGATGTGGAATGCTAACCAACATAGTTTTTCAATGTAATTCTCTTAATTGTGGCATGAATGTTCAGATCTGAAAGATTCAAGACAAAAGTCTATATTGACATGAGAAATGATAATACTTCAAGCATACTAACAAAGCAATCATGTCTTGTCAAAATACTATGGCTAAAGAAATTTATCCCTACAAAATCATATAGTCTCGCTATGCTCCCTCTTCATCACACAAAATAGTCATATCATGCACAACCCCGATTTCAGCCAAGCACTTGTTTTGAGGAACAATATGGTGGCTGTTTTGAGGAAGGATATATAGTGGGTTTATGGTACCGGCGAAAGTTGCGTGGTACAAGAGAGGCTAGCAATGGTGGAAAGGTGAGAGTGCGTATAATCCATGGACTCAACATTAGTCATAAGAACTCATATACTTATTGCAAAAATCTATGAGTCATCAAAACAAAGCAATCAATGCATGCTCCTAGGGGGGACGTTGGTAGGAGTTAACCATCGCGCGCCCCCGACCTCCACACAAAGGTTGACACTTTACAAATACCTCATGCTCTAACTTCGTCACATAGCGGTTCACCATATGTGCATGCTACGGGAATCACTAACCTTAACACAAGTATTTCTCAATTTCATAAAAACTCCAATAGCATGACTATAATATCACTATCCTCATATCTTAAAACATTTATCAAGCATCCAACATCTCATCATATTCAATGCACTTAGTGTGAAAGTTTTTACTACATTGATATTGGATGTCTATCATGTGAAGACTAGTTTTATAGCCTAAACACATTACCATGCTGTTTTAATAGACTCTCAAATAGATATAAGTGAAGCATGAGAGTTCAACAATTTCTTCAAAATATTATCACCACCGTGCTCTAAAATATATAAGTGAAGCACAAGAGCAAAAACTATTCAACTCAAAAGATATAAGTAAAGCACATAGAGTGTTCTAACAATTCCTAGGCCATATTTAACTCTCTCAAATAGGTGTTTCCAGCAAGGATAATTGTGTCAAAATATCAAGCAAAGACTGAAATAATACAAGACGCTCCATGCAAAACACATATCATGTGGTGAATAAAAATATAGCTCCGAGTATAGTTACCGATGGATGAAGATGAAAGAGGGGATGCCTTCCCGGGGTATCCCCAAGCTTAGGCTTTTGGTTGTCCTTGAATTTTACTTGGGGTGCCTTGGGCATCCCCAAGCTTAGGCCCTTGCTACTCTTTGTTCCATAGTCCATCAAAGCAATACTCAAAACTTGAAAACTTCACAACACAAAACTTAGACAGAAATCTCGTGAGCTCTGTTAGTATAAGAAAGCAAACCACTACTCAAAGGCACTACAATGAATTCATTCTTTGTTTATATTGGTGTTAAACCTGCTGTATTCCAACTTCTCTATGGTTCATACCTCCCAATATTACTCATAGATGCATTGAGATAAGCAAACAACACACAAAAAACAGAATCTATCAAGAACAGAACAGTCTGTAGTAATCTGCTGGTTTCACATACTTCTGTAACTCCAAAAAATTCAAACTAAATTGGTAAACGTGAGGAATTCGTCTATTAATCATCTGCAAAAAGAATCAACTAAACATGCTCCAGTAAAATCGGATGACCATTCTAGCGAGTGTTAATGATTCTGTTTTTCACAGCAAGATCACATAAACTTCACACAAGTCTTCCCAAAGGTTCTACTTAGCACAAGCACTAAACAAAACACAAAACACAAAACCACATCTAAACAGAAGCTAGATGCAATATTTATTCCCTAACAGCAGCAAAAACAAAAAATATAAAATTGGGTTGCCACCCAACAAGTGCTATCGTTTTACGCCCCTAGCTAGGCACGATACATGATAGATCTAGGTATTGCCATCTTTGGAAGGCAATCCATAAGTGGCTCTCATAATAGATTCATATGGTAATTTGGTTTTCTTTCTAGGAAAGTATTCCATGCCTTTTCTTAACGGAAATTGGAATCTAGTATTTCCTTTCTTCATATCAATAATTGCACCAATCGTTCTAAGGAAAGGTCTACCAAGAATAATAGGACATGAAGGATTGCAATCTATATCAAGAACAATGAAATCTACGGGCACATAATTCCTATTGGCAACAATAAGAACATCATTAATCCTTCCCATAGGTTTCTTAATAGTGGAATCCGTAAGATGCAAATTTAAAGAACAATCATCAAGCTCATGGAACCCTAGCAAATCACACAAAGTTTTTGGGATAGTGGAGACACTTGCACCCAAATAACACAAAGCATAGCATTCATGATCTTTATATTTTATTTTGATAGTCGGTACTCACTCATCATAAAGCTTTCTAGGGATAGAAACTTCCAACTCAAGTTTTTCTTCATAAGATTGCATCAAAGCATCAACTATGTGTTTGGTGAAAGCTTTATTTTGACTATAAGCATGCAGAGAGTTTAGTACGGATTGCAACAAGGACATACAATCAATCAAAGAGCAATTATCATAATTGAATCCCTTGAAATCCAAAATACTGCGTTCATCACTATGCAAAGTTTTAATCTCTTCACTCCCACTTTTAACAATTTTAGCATCAAGATCTAAAAACTCCGAATCATTGGGACACCTTAAAGTAGGATCATCCCCAATCCTATCTTCATCAAGATTTATGCTAGAAAACAAGGATCTAATAGGAGACACATCAATAACTTTCAGATCTTCATTTTTATTTTCATGATAACTAGAAGAACACACTTTTATATGATTCTCTCTTTTAGCACGCATCCTAGCGGTTCTTTCTTTGCATTCATCAATGGAAATTCCCATGGCTTTGAGAGAATCATTGATATCATGCTTAGGTGGGATAGATCTAAGTTTCAAAGAATCAACATCAAGAGTAATTCTATCCACACTTCTAGCCAATTCATCAATCTTAAACAATTTTTCTTCAAGCAAAGTATTAAAATTCGTTTGCGAAATCATAAACTCCTTAACACTCGTTTCAAATTCAGAAGGCATCTTCCCATAAGAGTTGTTGTAAGAATTACCATAATTATTAGAGGAATTACTAGGAAAAGGCCTAGGATTGAAGTTCCCTCTATAAGCATTGTTACCAAAATTATTCCTACCAACAAAATTCACATCCAAAGATTCATTGTTATTTTCAATCAAAGTGGAAAAAGCATATCATTAGGATCAGAAGAAGCACTCTTAGCAGCAAATAATTCCATAAGTTCATCCATCTTTCCACTCAAAACACTAATTTCTTCAATAGCATGCACTTTTTTACTAGTAGATCTTTCGGTGCGCCATTGAGAACAATTAACCATAATATTATCTAGGAGTTTGGTAGCTTCTCCTAAGGTAGTTTCCATGAAAGTGCCTCCTGCGGACGAATCTAAAAGATTTCTAGAAGCAAAATTCAAGCCAGCATAAAAGTTCTGAATAATCATCCATAGATTCAAACCATGTGTAGCGCAATTACGTATCATTAATTTCATCCTCTCCTAAGCTTGTGAACATGCTCATGATCTAGCTGCTTAAACTTCATAATATCATTTCTAAGAGAGATGATCTTAGCAGGAGGGAAATACTTCAAGATAAAAGCATCTTTGCCCTTATTCCACGAATCAATACTATTTGTAGGCAAAGAAGAAAACCAAGTTTTAGCACGATCTCTAAGTGAAAACGGAAATAACTTCAATTTAACAATATCGTTATCCATATCCCTTTTCTTTTGCGTATCACACAAGTCAACAAAGTTGTTTAGATGGGTAGCGACATCTTCACTAGGAAGGCCGGAGAATTGATCTTTCATGACAAGATTCAACAAAGGAGCATTGATCTCACAAGATTCAGCATCGGTAATAGGAGCAATCGGAGTGCTAATAAAATCATTATTGTTGGTATTGGAGAAGTCACACTATTTGTTATTGTTCTGAGCCATAGTGACAAGTAAGCAATCCAACTCACACAAGCAAACAAGAAGCAAGCGAACGATAAACACACGGCAGAAGAAGGGCAAATAAAATGGCAAGGGTGAAGTGGGGGAGACGAAAATGAGAGGCAAAAAATGTAATGCGAAGGATAAGGGTTTGTGATAGGTATTTGGTATATGACTTTTGCGTAAGACTCCCCGATAACGGCGCCATAAATTCTTCTTGCTACTTCTTGAGCTTGCGTTGTATTCCCTCAAAGAGGAAAGGGAGATGCAGCACAGTAGCGTAAGTATTTCCCTTAGTTTTTGAGAACCAAGGTATCAATCCAGTAGGAGACAACGAGCAAGTCCCTCGCACCTGCACAAACAAATAAGAACTTCGCAGCCAACACGATAAGGGGTTGTCAATCCCTTTACGGTCACTTACGAAAGTGAGATCTGATAGACATGACAGTTTATATTTTTTGTATTTTTTTATTATAAGAACAGAAAGTAAAAGCGGAAAAAGTAAAGTAGATGTAGATTGATATGTTGAGAATAGACCCGGGGGCCATAGTGTTCTCTAGTGGCTTCTCTCATGATAGCGATATTCTACGTCGGGTAAACAAATTACTGTCGAGCAATTGATAGAAAAGCGAATAATTATGAGACTATCTTGGCATGATCATTATATATAGGCATCACGTCCGAGACAAGTAGACCGACTCCTGCCTGTATCTACTACTATTACTACACACATCGATCGCTATCCAGCATGCATCTAGTGTATTGAGTTCAAAAGAACAGAGCAACGCCTTAAGAAAGATGACATGATGTAGAGGGATAAACTCAAGCAATATGATATAAACCCCATATTTTTATCCTCGATGGCAATAATAAAATGCGTGCCTTGCTGCCCCTACTGTCACTGGGAAATGACACCGCAAGATTGAACCCAAAGCCAAGCACTTCGCCCATTGCAAGAACTATAGATCTAGTAGGCCAAACCAAACCAATAATTCAAAGAGACTTGCAAGGATATTATAATCATATAAAAGAGTTCAGAGAAGAACCAAACATTTCTCATAGATAATCTTGATCATAAACCCACAATTCATCGGATCTCGACAAACACACCGCAAAAAGAGATTACATCAAATAGATCTCCTCGAAGATCGAGGAGAAATTTGTATTGAGATCCAAAGAGAGAGAAGCCATCTAGATAATAGCTATGGACCCGAAGGTCATTAGTAAACTACTCACAACTCATGGTGAGGCGATGATGATGATGTAGAAGCACTCCGTGGTAGATCCCCCCTCCGGCGGAGCTCCGGAACAGGCTCCAAGATGGGATCTCACGGGAACAGAAGGTTACGGCGGTGGAACTAGGGTTTTCTCTGTTGCCCTGATGGTTTCGGGGTATGTAGGTTTATATAGGAGGAAGGAGGGCACCGTGGGCCTTACATGGGACCCACG
Organism: Secale cereale; assembly: GCA_902687465.1. Lineage (NCBI taxonomy): Eukaryota > Viridiplantae > Streptophyta > Magnoliopsida > Poales > Poaceae > Secale > Secale cereale. Next base: position 784,740,240 of record LR738713.1, on the reverse strand, counting down.
AGGCAGGGGGCGTGCCCTAGGGGGGGCCACCTTCGTGGGCACCATGTGGCCCCTACTCCATGGTTCTCAAGTCTCTCGTGCGTGATTTTCTCCAAAAATATCTCTCCCGGAGGTTTCATTCCTTTTGGACTCCGTTTGATATTCCTTTTCTGCAAAACCCTGAAACAGGCAAAAAAACAGCAATCTGGACTGGGCCTTTGGGTTAGTAGGTTAGTCCCCAAAAATAACATAAAAGTGTATGACAAAGCCCATTAAACATCCAAAACATCATAAATAATAGCATGAAACAATAAAAAATTATAGATACGTTGGAGACGTATCAGTTTCGTACCCTACAAACTATTTCTATCCTTTATTCTCTGCTAATAGGAACTCGGGAGTGATTCTTTATTGCACTTGGAGGGATAATTATATGATCCAACTATGTTAGCATTGTTGAGAGATTGCACTAATGAAAGTACGGACCCTAGGCCTCATTTTCAAGCATTGCAATACCGTTTGTGCTCACTTTTGTTACTTGCTACCTTGCTGTTTTTAATTGTTACTATTACAAAAACCAATATCTACTATCATTACTACACTTGTATCACCATCTCTTCGCCGAACTAGTGCACATATAAAATTTATCATTGTATCCGGTGTGTTGGGGACACAAGAGACTTTTTATTATTTGATTGCAGGGTTGTTTGAGAGAGACCAGCTTCATCCTACACCTCCCACGGATTGATAAACCTTCGGCCATCCACTTGTGGGAAATTTGCTACTTTCCTACAAAATTCTGCGCTTGGAGGCCCAACACGAGTCTACAAGAACAAGTTATGTATTAGACGTCAACATTCAATACGCATCCAGATTGATACTCAGAGTCATCTGGATTAGTGTCAAAGATTTCATTGGGATAACCCTTTATGAGGAACTCTTGATCACCTCCATAACCGAGAAACATTTCCTTATTCCTCTAAGGATAATTTTGACCGCTGTCTAGTTATCCACTCCTCGATCATTCTTGTACCACCTTGCCAGACATGTGGCAAGGCACACATTTGGTCTGGTACACAGCATGTCATGCTTTATAGAACCTATGGCTGAGGCATAGGGAATGACTTTCATTATCTCTCTATTTTTCTGTTGTGGTCGAGATTTGAGTCTTACTCAACTTCATACCTTACAACTCAGGGAAGAACTCCTTTGACTGATCCATTTTGAACTACTTCAAAATATTATTAAGGTATGTACTTATCGAAAGTCTTATCAAGTGTTTTGATCTATCTGTATAGATCTTGATGCCCAATATGTAAGCATCTTCATGGAGGTCTTTCTTTGAAAGATTCTTATTCAAATATCCTTTTATGCTATCCAGAAATTCTACATCATTTCCAATCAATATGTGTCATCCACATGTAATATCAGAAATGCTACAGAGCTCCCACTCACTTTCTTGTAAATACAGGCTTCACCGTAAGTTTGTATAAAACCATATGCTTTGATCACCTCATGAAAGCGTATATTCCAACTGCGAGATGGTTGCACCAATCCATATATCGATCGTTGGAGTTTCCACACTTTGTTAGCACCTTTAGGATCGACAAAACCTTGTGGTTGCATCATATACAAATCTTCTTTCAGAAATCCATTAAGGAATGCAGTTTTGGCATCCATTTGCCAAATTTTATAATCATAAAGTGCGGCAATTGCTAACATGATTCGGACAGACTTAAGCATCGCTATGGGTGAGAAAGTCTCATCGCAGTCAACTCCTTGAACTGTCGAAAACCTTTTGCGACAAGTCGAGATAGTAATATTACCATCAGCGTCCGTTTTCCTCTTGAAGATCCATTTATTTTATATGGCTTGCCGATCATCGGGCAAGTCCACCAAAGTCCATACTTTGTTCTCATACATGGATCATATATCAGATTTCATGGCCTCAAGCCATTTTTTCAAAATCTGGGCTCATCATAGCTTATTCATAGTTCGAATGTTCGCCGTTGTCTAACAACATCACTTCTAGGACAGGATTGCCGTACCACTCTGGTGTGGAAAGTGTTTTGGTCGACCTTCGAGGTTCAGCAGTAACTTGATCTGAAGTTTCATGATCATTATCATTAGCTTCTTCTCTAGTTGTTGTAGGCATCACAGGAATGATTTTCTCTGATGATCTACTTTTCAATTCGAGAGAAGGTACAATTACCTCATCAAGTTCTACTTTCCTGCCACTTACTTCTCTCGAGAGAAACTACTTCTCTAAAAAAGACCCATTCTTAGCAACAAAGATCTTGCCTTCAGATCTGTGGTAGAAGGTGTACCCAACAATATCTTTTGGGTATCCTATGAAGACGCACTTCTCCAATTTGAGTTCGAGCTTATCAGGCTGAAGCCTTTTCATATAAGCATCGCAACCCCAAATTTTTCAGAAACAACAACTTTCGTTACTTGCCAAACCGTAGTTCATACGGTGTCGTCTCAACGTATTTATATTGTGCCCTATTTAACGTGAATGCAACTGTCTCTAATTCATAACTCAAAAGTGATAAAGATAAATCGGTAAGAGACATCATAGAATGCACCATCTCCAATAAAGTACGGTTACGACGTTCGGACACACCATTATGTTGTGGTGTTCCATGTGGAGTGAGCTATGAAACTATTCCACATTTTTTCAAATGAAGACCAAACTCGTAACTCAAATATTCGCCTCCGCGATCGGATCGTAGAAACTTTATTTTCTTGTTACGATGATTCTCTACTTCACTCTGAAATTTTTTGAACTTTTCAAATGTTCCAGACTTGTGTTTCATTAAGTAGATATATCAATATCTACTGAAATCATTTGTGAAGGTGAGAAAATAACGATACCCGCCGCATGCTTCAACACTCATCAGACCGCATACATCGGTATGTATTATTTCTAATAAGATATTAGCTTGCCCCATTGTTCCGGAGAACGGAGTTTTAGTCATCTTGATCATTAGGCATGGTTCGCAGGTATCAAATGATTCATAATCAAATGATTCCAAATGTCCATCAGCATGGAGGTTTTTCATGCACTTTGCACCAATATGACCTAAACGGTAGTGCTACAAGTATGTTGCACTATCTTTATCAACTTTGCATATTTTGGCATCAACATTATGAATATGTGTATTACTACGATCGTGTAACATCCCAATTTTCAATTTGGATGTTATCATAGATCATTCATATGCATTCATCATTTGAGCATCTCTGAAAATGAGTTTATTCGAAAATTGATCCAAAGCTTTAAGCAACTCAAGGACCCAAGTGAGAGAGTTGGAAGTTTTTCCAGAGAGAAGCCCACTATTTTTTTTATTTTCCAAGTGGGGGTGGATCAATAATATTTGGGTTTTTATCATTTATGCCATCGGTTGTGTTTCACTACTCAATTTTGCCACTAGGAATTTCAACCGCTCAAAAATGCCATCTCTTCGTTAGACACATACTAAAAATGCCACTGGACATCATTATTGTGATCTCAAATCTTTTTTGCCATGTTATAATGACATAAATACCTATGGACCAAAATGCCAGCTCTCCGTCCATCTCACTACAATAAAGTGTGGGGCCTACTTGATCCCAACAACATTCTTATTTTCCTGTAAAATTATTCGTTTGGTTACTCCTGACAAGTGGGGCTACACTTATCATTGTGAGATAGAGAGAACTAACATGTGGGTCTAGGCTTATTTTTGTCATATAACATGGTCAACCGGTTTGACGTGAAAATACAATGTCTAATGGCATTTTTGAGCAAACAACTAACAGAACGATGACATTTTTGAGATATCCAATGGCATTTTTGAGCAAGCATCTCACGGATCAATGGCATTTTTTAGTAGTTGTAACTTCTAAGGGCAAAACTGAGTAGTGAGACACAACCGGTGCCATAAATGATAAAAACCCATAATATTTTTGCCAAATTTCATTCTTCCAATATTTAAAAGAAATGAGGAAGATAATATGACTTCTTCGAAAATATACTAAAAATGTAGGAATTTGATTTTTGATTAAAAATAATTTTATTGGATTTTTATTTCGTAGTTTAATATTTAAAAAATTCCTTCAAAAAGTTATTTTATTTTTAGGCATTTTATATCAAAAAAATGTGCACTTTGTTCTAAATATAAGGTTTAGATGGTGAAAATTATATCTGGTATTTTTAGAATTTTTTTATATTTTATTTAGAATTTTTCTGTTCGGGCGATTTAAAAAATGTTTTAGGCCCGAGCCAACTGGGCCGAAGGCCCATCTGCCCGAGCCGGCATAGCCGCTCGCCGCCGCCTCCCTCCCGTGTCCGACCAGGACTCCGGCCGAAGTCCGGCTGCCACACGTCGCCGCGCTGCCTTGGCCCCTCTGCCAAGCATGCCCCCCCCCCGAGGCCTTTAAAATGGGAGCCCCGCCGCCCGCAGCCACCCCGCCTCCAACCCGCCACCGCCGCGCCGCCGCTCGCCGCCTGCAGCCGCCGCAGCCACCCCGCCACCGCCGCGCCGCCGCCCGCAGCCACCCCGGCACAAAACCGCCGTCGCCCGCCACCCTCGCCGCCGACGCCG
>LR738713.1:784715821-784733985 GCA_902687465.1 Secale cereale | reverse complement strand
TAAAATGGGAGCCCCGCCGCCCGCAGCCACCCCGCCTCCAACCCGCCACCGCCGCGCCGCCGCTCGCCGCCTGCAGCCGCCGCAGCCACCCCGCCACCGCCGCGCCGCCGCCCGCAGCCACCCCGGCACAAAACCGCCGTCGCCCGCCACCCTCGCCGCCGACGCCGCCGCCGCCACACGCCGCCACCGCCGACGCCACCGATGCCGCCCGCCGAACCGCCGTCCGCCGTCGCCCGAACCCGCGGCCCGACCCGTGGACCCGACCCGATCCGCGAGGTATTAACCGCCTGTTTTATTTTTTTATTTAGTTTCAGATTTTTGAAAAACCCTAGATAGTTTTTTTAGGAAAACCCTAGTTCATTTTTTGGTTTTATTATTTAACGCACGTCTGCTATTTAGTTATAGAAAACGAACGTTCGCAATTTAGTCTTTTCTTTTTCTGTTTAATTTCCATCGAGGACCTATCCGCGATTTTTTTTACCAATCAGTCCCTGATCTTCAAACCCTTGTTACTTTTTACTCGTTAGTCGGAATTAGATGAAACCAATGCCAATTTCTTCGTTTCGATCTTATCTTTCGAGTAGCGCAACTCAAATTTGATTTTGAAAGTTCTAAATTTTGAATTCAAACAGTTTAGTGCTTGAACTTCGTTTGATCGTAACTTTAGTTTCGTAACTCAGTTTGAGTTGATTCTTTTTTGCAAATCGAAGCTCCTAACCTAAAATTTGTGATAGGGCTAAATACACTTAATTTGGTACTATTAGAAATTGTTTTCTGGTGCAAGAGTTATTCGTTCGTTTCGAAGTCTTTCAAGATCTGTTCTTTGATTCTGTTGCATGATTGCTTATGTATGTTATTGTTTGACTGCGATAGAATTCCCGGAGTGCGAAGCGTGCTACTACGAGTCCCTAGGTTTCAGCGATCGTCAGCAAGACAAGTTCATACTTTGATCATACTTTCCAATACCCAGTTTTCATTACATCAGTTATATCCTCAAACACTTGCATGAGTAGGACTGGTTACATGTGTTCATGCTTTGTAGTTTATGAGGTAGGAACCCAATGACTTGAGTTCAACCCAAGGGAATATACGCTTTGTTACTAATTGCTTAGCCATGCTTGTGGACGTGGATTGGTATGATTTATTTCATGAAATTTGTGAGTCTAATAACCACTACGGGTTTATTTAAGGTGGAAATTTAATACACATCTAGGTGGATTGGTTGCAGGGCACCTAGAGAATCCAGTGTTGTCCTAGGAAATCCCAGAGGACCCGTGTGATTATCCTATGGAATGCCATCCAGGCTCAAAGGGGTCATATATCATTCATGCCTAGAAACTTCCGTGTGCGACCACAAGCCATTATGGGCTCTGGCATAGTTGAGTATGATGTGTGACCACTTTCAGTGGTAGACTAGCAGATGCAGCGGATGTAGGTGTAACCGTCTACCCAGGTTAAAGAGTTAATGCTTCTGGAAGACTGCGTCTCGGTCATTCGTGCAAAAACCTCTGCAGAGTGTACAAACTATTCATGAGTAGAAGTGTCCCCGGTTATGGACTTCTTGAGTATCCTAGTATTTGAATTATGGACTAATCTCATCACTTTATTTAACTTGTTGGGTTAATAATGACTTTGGTTTTGGGATTGAGGTGGAGGAACCATTTCTCAATATTGCTTAATTTAAAACTGAGTAGTAAATAAAATTTATTCCTTTGTTGTAGGAAAAAACTAGCTTTATGCATAAATAAACCTTACAGCCTCCACTAGCCAAATATGCATATAGTTGTAGACATTGCTCTTTATCATTACAGTGTGCTCTTGCCAGCATATTCAATGTGCTGACCTACATGGCTGCAACGTGTCATGTTGCAGAGTTTTCATACAAAGATTAAGGTGCGATAGGTCATTGTCATGTACTCAATGTTTATCGTGGAGTTGGATGGACTCAACTACTCTTCATAGCTTCCGTAGTTAACTTTATTAAGTGGCCTTCAACCATATTCGTGTATTGGATATTGCCTCTTCGAGGACTTTCGATGTAATAAAGTGTGATTGAACCTCTGCTATAAATCCTCGAGTACTATGTGTGTTAGCATACCGATCCAGGGATGACACTGAGCACAGAGACTTCAGTTCATTGGAACCGTGGTCGCTACAAGACGGTATCAGAGCACACGTTGACTGTAGAACGCGACCACTAGGATAAGCCATAGGATGTTCTCCTCTACTCATTCTACTTCTCCTCTACTCATTCTACTTCTTCTATACTCATTCTAATTCTTCTCTATTTCTTTTCTATAGATGTCGGACCCAGGGAAAAAGTTCACTCAGCTAGACGATGACACCCCTTTCGGAAAACACTTGAAGGAAGTCACTAGATATTTGCACATTGGAATACCAAGTGTCACTAGAGATCTCTATGCAACCTCGCTGGAAGAGGAGTGCTGGAAGATCAAAGTTAGTGTACCTGGGAGGACTACTGCACCATTCACGGAGCCACTCGAGCTAGCCTTTGACGCGCCGACATGGAACTTGGGAAAGAGTATGGCAGCTCATATCACATTTGGACGCATATGTAAAGTCTGCAACAAGGACTTTGAAGACACCATCTACCAGATTTGTGGCAAGTGTAGAGTCCGGATGTATCAATTACTTCCTCCCCAAGTCACCCTTGTAACCCTAGGTCCCCTCAGACGTGTATATAAGCCGATGGGTTTAGTGTGTAGATGGGATCATCATCATCTCAATATCCTCATAGGCTAGACTTAGGGTTTAGCCATTACGATCTCGAGGTAGATCAACTCTTGTATTCATATTCATCCATATCAATATAGTAGGAAGTAGGGTATTACCTCGATCGAGAGGGCCTGAACCTAGGTAAACATCGTGTCCCCAGCCTCCTATTACCATCGATCCTCTAAATGCATAGCTTGGCCCCCCTACCCGAGATCTACCGGTTTTGACACCGACAATGGTGCTTTCATTGAGAGCTCCGCTGTGCGCTCGCGATGAGTGATCGATGGCTCGTCTCGCCATCAGTGACGGGATCACCCTCAGGAACAGCCTGGCTGTCGGCCAGGTTCTCCTGCTCGGTGGTTTGGCTATATAAGCCCACATGGCCTCTAGGCCGGCCGCTCTCCCTGGAGCCGTCGAGCACCACCTTTATGACGATTCCGGCCACTCCGATGACGTGACGTCGGCAGAATACTTGTCCTTAAACGAGCTGCTGGATCATCGCCAGGAAACCAGATCGGACCTTAATCCGGCCACAAAGAGACCAATCCCTTCCCGATCACTGACCTCATGGCAACAGTGGAGGACGGAGCCGAAGAGACTCCCCCTCTCGAAACGGAGACTGACATAGTTCAGATCGCCGAACCCATCGAGCCGAACATGCCCCCGTCGGGAGGCACCTTATGTTTTTTGAGCTCTGGGATTAGCGCCGGGCCCGCGGAACAATTAGATCCTGTCGAGCCCGGAACGCCCGCATCAGAGATTGACAAAACTCCGAATACCACCTTGGGTTGGGATTCAAAATTACCAGCACCCACCCACCCTGGCAAAAACCCTCCAAGTAAATCCGTATTCCCGAACATAGATGATCTTGCGAACATACAACAGCAGCCCGAGGAAACGGTTAACCACTTCTGGGCCAGATTCCTTATGGTTAAAAACAAGATCAGGGATTGCTGTGACGACGAGGCAGTCTCCCTATTTTACCGCAATTGCAAGGACGAGGGCATCTTGAACGCCCTCAACCGACGTCGTGTCCTGAGCTTCATAGACCTATCGTAGTTAGTACGGAAGTACTGCACAATGGAAAATACTTGGACAGCACAAAGGACACCTCTGGAACAGTCCATATTCGGACAGTACACTACCAAGGCTAAACGGACATACCATAGTTGGCCATCCGATAGCATTCCTACTGGCAAGAAGAATAAGCCTCTAGCAAGGCACCAGTCCGTACTGGACGAACTACTCGATACACCTTGCCAAATACACGCAACCCCGGATAATGTCCCAAATCGCCGCCTTAGAGCATGTTGGTTACTCCGGCAGGTAGCAAAGAGCGGTATGGCAATTCTCGCCAACACCACATCAAGGGAGAAAGAAATCAATGTCTTCACTGTCTTCGAGACATTCTCCTCAAATAACTGGCGCAAGGGAGCAAATCACGAACTTGCCGAGGTTTACCAAATTAGCTCTGCAAGCCCATGGAGTGACACGACAATTAGTTTTTCTGCCGAGGACGCACCTCGAGTCTGATCGATCTGAGCATCAGAAGCTCTGGTACTAGACCCAATAGTGGACGATTTTCGCCTCAATAAAGTACTTATGGACGGAAGAAGCGGACTAAAGCTCATATATGAGGAAATGCTTGCAAAAATGCAGGTCGAGAAATCCCGCATTGAGCACGCCAACACAACCTTTAGAGGAATTATACCAAGCTGCGGGGCCAGGTGTTCGGGAAGCATTAAGCCCGATGTAGTGCTCAGCACAGCCGACAACTACAGGTCGAAGGAACTACTCTTTCACATTGTGCCCTTTCAAAGCGGATACCACGCCCTTCTAGGAAGGGACGCTTTCTCACGCTTTCAAGCTATACCTCATTACGGGTACATGAAGCTTAAAATGCCAGGGCCCAATGGGGTGATCACATTAATAAGTGATCCAGATAGAGCACTCCGTGCCGAAAACAAAATGGCATCCTTAGGCTTAGAGGCATTATCCGAAGCCCTCGCGGCCGAAGAATTAACCACCCTATGATCAAAGGTAGATAAGGACGATGTAATCCTTGCCAAAAGATCGAAGTCTACCTCCTTCAAACCAGCAGATGAGATCATCAAGTTCCAAGTGCACCCAACAGACCCAAAGAAAACGGCATCCATCGGGGCACAGCAAGATCCGGCGGTAGACAGCGCGTTACACGCCTTCCTTCGGTAAAATCAGGATACATTCACGTGGCACCCTTCAGACATGCCGAGAATCCCACGTAGGCTGGCTGAACATAGCCTCAATATTATCAAAGGGTTCAAATAAGTCAAGTAGTCACTGCGACGGTTCTCCGAACCCAAAAGACAAGAAATTGGAGAAGAGCTAGCCAAACTATTGGAAGCCGGATTCATTAGAGAAATTAAACATCTGGATTGGCTAGTCAACCTTGTCATGGTACCGAAGAAGGGTAAATCCTGGCGCCTCTGCGTCGACTTCACAGACCTAAACAAGGCCTGCCAAAAGGATCCCTTTCCTTTGCCCGGCATTGATCAAATTATCGATGCAACGGCCGGACACGACTCGTTGTGCTTCCTTGATGCTTATTTCGGATATCATCAGATAAAGATGAAGGAATCCGATCAGGCCGCAACGGCATTTTTTACCCCTTACAGTCCATTTTGTTTCAACATTATGCCCTTCGGACTCAAAAACACTAGCGCCACATATCGACGCATGATTCAAACATGCTTGGAAAAGCAAAATGGCAAAGCAGTGGAGGCATATGTGGACGATGTGGTCGTCAAGACCAAACACATTGAGACTTTGGTGGACAATCTACGCCTTACGTTTGCCAAGCTCCGAGAATATGACATAAGGCTCAATCCGGGAAAATGTGTCTTCGGTGTTCCAGCCGAAAAACTATTAGGGTTCATCGTATCCCATAGAGGGATCGAAGCTAACCCAGCCAAAATCCGGGCCTTGTCAGAACTAAAAATACCAACTGATCTCAACAAGTGCAATAACTAGCAGGCTACGTAGCGGCTTTAAGACGCTTCATCTCCAGATTAGGAGAAAAAGCATTGCCACTTTATAAATTCCTACGACGCATTGATAATTTCAAATGGACGCATGCGGCAACAGCTGGATTGGAAGAAATAAAGACTCTACTAGCGAGCAACCCAATCCTAGCCGCGCCCGGTGTTGGCGAACCAATGCAGTTGTATATATCAGCCACTCACCAGGTAGTGAGTGCTGTGCTCAGTGTCGAACGAGCCGAAGAGGGACATAAATTCCCCGTTCAAAAGCCCGTATACTATGTATCCGAGGTTCTCACACCGTGTAAGTCACGGTACCCCCGCTATCAGAAAATTGCCTATGCGGTCTTCATGTCATCTCGGAAACTCCGACACTACTTTCAAGAGTGTTCGATCACAGTGGCATCCGAGGTACCACTCAATGATATCATCAACAATAAAGATGCCACGGGACGCATAGCCAAATGGGCCATTGAGCTCCTACCGTTCGAAATATCCTATAAGCCACGCCAAACTATTAAATCCCAAGTATTGGCTCACTTGGTCACGGAATGGACGGAAGTCGAACTTCCTAAAGTGTACATCTCATATTCCCACTTGACAATGTACTTTGACGGTTCCAAAATGCTAGCCGGATTGGGGGCCGGCATAATATTGATATCTCCAACTGGGGATACAGTTCAGTACGTTTTATAGATCATGTATACAGAATCGAACAATGTGGCCGAATACGAGGCCCTGTTGCATGGTCTCCGCCTAGCAGTATCCATGGGCATACAACGCCTCAAGGTACGAGGAGACTCAAACCTCACTATCTCCCAAATTAATGGAGATTTTGATGCGAAGGATTCCAAAATGGCAGCTTATCGCAATGCTATGCTGAAAATGTCGGCTCGATTTGAGGGGTTGGAATTCCATCACGTAGCCCGGGATAATAACCAGGCCGCCGACGTACTCGCTCGTATGGCGCTAAGTGTGACCCTGTCCCACCTAACACATTTGTGGAAAGGCTATTTAAGCCATCAGTAACATGGTAGGACGCGAGCGGCAATACAAATTCGGATCCGAACACACCCCCAGCCAAACTTAATCACGATGTCATCGGAGACCCACACATGGAGATAACTCCTTCGGCTCACGAAATCATGGCTGTCATAGCCCCCTGGATAGAGCCTTTCCTAGCTTACCATAACAGGCAGGAACTCCCCGGTGATCAAAATGAGGCCCGCCTCATAGTCCGGCGCTCTAAAGCCTACAAAATTCACGAAAGTGAACTACACAAGAAAAGCACAACTGGTATTCTACAACGGTGCATCTCCGATGAGGAGGGAAGGCAAATTCTCACTGACATACACGCTTGAATAGGTGGCCACCACGCTGCAGCACGGGCGCTCGTAGGCAAGGCTTTTCGCGCTTCTTTTACTGGCCGACTGCCCGAGCAGATGCCCAAACCTTAGTCTAACAATGCGTTGGCTGCCAGCTCTTTGCAAATCAAAGTCACATCCCTCCCACCGCTCTGAGAACAATCCCCACCACTTGGCCTTTCGCGGTCTGGGGGCTCGATATGGTCGGACCCCTTAAAGGGGGAAGTCATAACAGAAAATACTTACTGGTCATGGTATATAAGTTCACTAAATGGATAGAAGCCAAGCCAGTAAAAACAGCTGAAGCAGGGCCTGTGATAAATTTTATATCCAGCGTAGTACACCGTCATGGTGTCCCGCATAGTATTATCACAGATAATGGCTCCAATTTCAGAGCTGACGAGGTAAAAAATTGGTGTGCAAAATTGGGTATAAAACTCGACTATGCTTCCGTATACCATCCTCAAACAAATGGTCCGGTCGAAAGGGCCAATGGTTTGATAATGAGCGGCATTAAACCCCGACTAGTGCGCTCCCTACGGGAGTCTGATAAACACTAGGTTGAAGAGCTTGACTCCGTACTCTGGGAGCCGCGGACCACTCCCAATCGTACGACCGGATATACACCTTTTTTCATGATGTACGGCGCAGAGGCTGTTCTGCCCTGCGACATTATTCATGACTCACCTCGAGTGCGCATGTACGAGGAGAGGGAAGCCGAATTAGATCGGTAGGACGACCTAGATGTACTTGAAGAGGAGCGCGATACAGCACTAGCACGTTCCGCATTTTACCAACAACATGCTAGACGATACCAGAGCAGAGAAGTGCGGGCCAAGACATACAACGTCGGTGACCTTGTTTTACACCTCCCGGAGAAGAAAAAGGACAAGCTCAAACCAAAATGGGAAGGCCCCTTCATTATTGATGAAGTACTCACCAGTGGGGCCTATCGCCTTCGCAATGCCTAAGACAACCGCCTTGAACCGAACCCGTGGAACGCTGCCAGGCTCCGACGATTTTATGGATAGTTCGGTAGCAATTTCTTCGTCTTTCCAAGTTAGGTTTTGTCTTTTACCTTTTTGTTTTCTTTCCTTCTTTCCCATTTCATTTTCTTCAATTGACAAGTCTTCGGCTCACCCGAACTATCACATGACAGGTACGTCCTCAAATGTACCTACCTCGAATATACTTGGGGGCTTCTTTAACGAAGCTCGTTACCAATAAATATTATTGCTTAAAAATGTCGCCTGTTTTTATAGTCCATCCTTGCCATTATATGCATAAATATGACTTAAGTTCTGGTCAAGCTGGGTTGCCTAGCTCCTATGCTTACCCCTACATTTCCGATTGTTCGGCTAGGGCGTAAAGGGAGCACCTCTGCGATTTTTACAACCGGGTAATCCGGATATGTACCTTAGACTGGGTGAAGCCGAAAGCTAGCGCTCTTAAAGGCAATAATTGGTCGGCGGATACACGACATATCGCATTCAAAAGCATAGCTTAAACAATAACTGGAGATGGCACTCTACTGTCCTTTCATAGGATAGAAAGCCTAGGCCCGCATCTTTATGCACGCCGACCCAGGGAAAGAAACCCCTAACGGAACTATTCTCTCTGGAAGATGTTTCTTATGTTAAAAAGTAATATAATATAACTCCCCGAACTCAGTTCGTCTGTTCAAGCCATTATGACCAGATTGCCTGGATTCCGATCATATTACGTGTCTTGCCACATATATAGTATTAGGAAACACTCCAGCCTTCGGGTTTATGGAGGTCAAAGCAGATGGTCGGCAATGAAAAACTTTATACAAATTCGGCTAGAGATAAGTTTGATGGTAAAAGTACATTGATACATAGAATCAAATGACTATTCATTTTCTATTCACTCTATAAGGCTGTCTAGCTTACAGTCGTGTTGGGAAAGTTTGGCAACTACTTTTACTTGGTCATATACCAAACGCAAAGGAATTTCCTGTCCATCGGACCCTCGAGGTCCCACGCGGGCCATGTGATTTGGATCAAGATGAGTGTAGCGCATCTTCACCATGGCCCATACTTCTCGAGCACCCATGCGGCATGCTGATGCTTTCCATAGTTCAAAGCGGCGTCGAGCCCCTTTGAACAGGTCCGCCAAATCCTCCATAGTTTTTGGAGGAGAGTCGCCAGGCCATAGAGCTCTGGCCATACTCTTCATGGCCTTCCGAGCCTGTTCATGGACCCTGGAGAGCTCTTGCAGCACATCACCCTCAAAATCGGACACTCCGCCTTCAGGCTGCCTAGTTAACAAACCGGCAGGAAAAGTTTTATGTGAAATTTTCAAAATAAGAGACTATAAGGAGAGCTAGGTATAAGATACATACTAAACATGTCGCATTTTAGCCTCTGGTTCTCTTCCAAGGCGCTGAAGAGTTGGGCCTTTACACCCTTTACCTCCTGTTCGAGCCTAATATTTCTATCCTGCGCTTGGTTCCTTTTTTCCATAGCTTGTGTCAGTGCATGCTCGCCAGCGGCTTTTCCCTCTTCGGCAAATTTCTTGTCCGCTAGGGCAGCTCTTAGCTCCCTCTCTAGTTGGTCGGTCGATCCTGTTGCTGTATTACACATTAGTATACACATCATAGTAATCAGCAGAACTATCATAGCTTCCGGACACAATTATTCTTACAAACAACATCCTTTCCGGATTCCTTCGTATTTTTCAATTCGGTGAGCTGAGTCCGGCACTCTTCAAGTTCCTTGGATAAAGAGTTATTCTTTTCTTGAATGACCTATAAATACAACGATCCTCAAATTAGTTGTACCAACTGCTTTAAGTCTCGGGGGCTACTAGAATGGGAATACTCAAACTAACAACATACCATCATATCTTCCGAAAGCAAATGAGTGGCTCCGACGAGTCTGTCTTGAGCGGCTCGGATATAGGCATGTGCAGAATTGAGGGCGTTAAACGCGTCCTCAGAAAAGTAGGGTTACACATGGCTGCTTTCCGCCGCCGATGAATCATCGCGACCTCCACTTCGGAATTGGTAGCTGCCACTTCATCCAAATCCTCCTAGAGAGGACAACCCGACACCGAATTAGCGTTCACCCTTGACGGGCCTGATGACGGATTGGCTGGAGCTTGGCCTGCGTCACCTCCGGAGACAGTCGTTCGTGTATTCCTCCTAAAAGGAAGAAACAATGCGGAAAGTTATAATAACAATTTCACCACCCAGCACATGATAAAACAAACATACCTCTTTGATGGTCCGCTGGTATTCGTGGTCCTTTTCTGCTTCAAGACCTCGCCCGACGCGGGCGCCGTCCTCTGGGTTGGCGGTTTACGCACAGTTTGGCGTGAGGAGCGCCGTCCTTGTTTAAAGTATGATAGAATACAGTGGGTAAATGCGCACTGGGAATCTTCTCGTTGGTGAGATATGCCCTGAATTACTTACACGGGAAGAAGGAATGAGGCCTGGGTAATCGGCTACTATAGCCACCAAGGTGCCCCCACGGCAGGCCTGATAGAAGACTCCCTCTTCTAACTCTATGCCTGTATCCTGATCTTTTTCATATCTGAGGCCCGTTTTTTTGAACTGGTTCTCTGGCTGCAGGGTAGGACTATCAATCCCCTCGATAACCTTCCTCCACTCGTATTGGGAGAAACCGAACACAATTCGGTCAATACACCATAAACAAAGAAAAATTGTGCGGTCAAAGAGAGGGACTTACCCAGTCGAGAAGATTGTAAATAGAAAAGCCCTCCCGACATGTTAAATGGATGAAGTCCTGCTTCTCTCCTTTATAGAGGCCTTCCAGGACAGCGCCTAGAATGGCACGGTCTTCTAGATCTAGGCGTAGGCAGAGCGAGGCATCATTTTGACCATTGTAATGCCACATCGGAAATCCTCTGGCTCTAAGCGGGTGCAAACATCGCTTCATTGAAATGGCCATCACTTTGATTATAGTTAATCCCGAACTGGCAAGCAATTTGATCTTGCCGGCCAGTCGGCTAACCTTTGCTCTCTCTTCTTCCAAGGGATCACGGGGACGCCAGTTGAAAAGCTTCTTTGGTGGAGCACTGGAATACATGGGGAGTCCTTGCCGAACTGGATCCAGCAAAGCGACATCTTCAATGTAAAACCACTCTGAAGGCAACTCTTCGGAGTACCGGGTAGATAGCCTGTCCCGGCTATGCGCCATACTTCGCTGCTCCCAACTTCAAATATGGATCCTTCTTCCGATCAAGGGACAAGGAGAAAATACCTTCTCCACAGCTCAAAGTGAGGCTCGCAGCCCAACAACAATTCGCATAAAGCGACAAAACTCGCAATGTGCAAGATTGACCCTGGAGTAAGATTGTGCAGTTGGAGGCCGTAGAACTCCAGGAGTCCCCTAAGAAAGGGACGGATAGGGAACCCCACACTGCTACTTTTGGAGCTTGTGTTGTATTCCCTCGAAGAGGAAAGGGTGATGCAGCACAATAGCGTAAGTATTTCCCAAGTTTTGAGAACCAAGCTATCAATCCAGTAGGAGACCACGCGCGAGTCCCTCGCACCTGCACAAACAAATAGGAACTTCGCAGCCAACGTGATAAGGGGTTGTCAATCCCTTTACGATCACTTACGATAGTGAGATATGATAGATATGATAGTATAATCTTTTTGGTATTTTTGGTATAAGCACAGAAAGTAAATAAAGCAAAGTAAAGTAGATTAAAGATTGATATGTTGAGAATAGACCCGGGGGGCATAGGTTTCACTAGTGGCTTCTCTCATGATAGCAGAATTCTATGGTGGGTGAAGAAATTACTGTCGAGCAATTGATAGAAAAGAGAATAATTATGAGAATATCTAGGCATGATCATTATATATAGGCATCACGTCCGTGACAAGTAGACCGAAACGATTCTGCATCTACTACTATTACTCCACACATCGACCGCTATCCAACATGCATCTAGTGTATTGAGTTCATAAGAACAAAAGGTTGCGGCCGTGGAATTAGTGTTTTCTCTGGTGCCTTTATGTTTTCAGGTTACATGGATATATATAGGAGGAAGGAGGGCATCGGGGGAGACAGAGGGGGCCCACGAGGGTGGGGGGTGTGCCCTGTAGGAGGGGGCGCGCCATGGACCCTCGTGTCCGCCTCCTTCATTCCCTCGCGTGTACTCCAAGTCTTCCGTGAAGATACGGTTCCAAAAATAACTCTCCCGAAGGTTTCATTCCGTTTGGACTCCATTTGATATTCCTTTTCTGCGAAACCCTGCAATAGGAAAAAAAACAGCAATCGGCACTGGGCCTTGGGTTAGTAGGTTAGTCCCAAAAATAATATAAAAGTGTATAATAAAACCCATTAAACATCCAAAACAGAATATATAATAGCATGGAACAATCAAAAATTATAGATACGTTGGAGACGTATCACACGCCTCTTAGAAGGTATGGGACGAAACATACCCGCGCTCCATCGGAGGGGTTGGGAAAGCTCTCTGCCAGGGCTTGGTTGTCAACAGAGGTTAGTCCGGCCTGGACGGGGACTAGATCCTCTGGGGGGACATACCCCTGCGCTTGTAGTGTCCGCAGATGCGCGTGGGACACGGAGTAGCTTTTCCAAGCTCCTGCACGAGGGCCATGAGGGCGCGAGGAGGAGCTCGGGGCACTCGCCATGTTTGAAGATTTTTTGCAGGCACTAGGGTTTCTCCGGCGTGGAATGAGATGGAGAAGTAGTTGGATCTATTCTCTTATGTAGGCGCCTTCTCTGAACAGTCAAGGGGGTATTTGCAAAAGATGACCAGAGAATTCGCATTCATTGGATGCATGGAAGCCAAGGCGACGACGGCGAGGAATTGGTGGATTATAATATTTAAAGAAGCCGAACTATCATCCAGGAGGACTCACCTTGCAAGACCGAAGACATGAAGCCGGATACAATCTCGTCCTTGAAGGCAAGTCCGCGGGCTACTGAGGGAGTCTTGTATTCTGGGGTCCTCAGTCATCCGGGTCATTGAAGCTGGGCCGCATGAAGAAGAAGCAGAAGGCCCTCCCCCGTATTCGGTCAGGCCTCCTATGTACATAGAAAGGCAAGTGTAGAGTCCGGATGTGTCAATTACTTCCTCCCCAAGTCACCCTTGTAACCCTTGGTCCCCTCAGGCGTGTCTATAAGCCGAGGGGTTTAGTCTGTAGAGGGGATCATCATCATCTCAATATCGTCATAGGCTAGACTTAGGGTTTAGCCATTACGATCTCGAGGTAGATCAACTCTTGAATTCATATTCATCCATATTAATATAGCAGGAAGTAGGGTATTACCTCGATCGAGAGGGCCTGAACCTGGGTAAAAATCGTGTCCCCAGCCTCCTGTTACCATCGATCCTCTAAACGCATAGCTTGGGCCTCCCTACCCGAGATCTTCCGGTTTTGACACCGACACCTCCCCATGACAACTTGACTCGGTTCTTAAGATTGTAACCACCTGTGTTCTCTCATAGCACCGAGCCGATTGTTGCAGATGACTGGCTCCGCAAGATGGATAGAGAGCTAGCAACTGCAGGATGGACATATGTAGAGAGGGTGTATTTTGCTGCACATCAGCTTGAGGGACCAGTAGCCGCTTGGTGGGAGAATTACACCGCCACCTACCCACTTGGTGCAATTACTTGGGATCAGTTTCAGCAAGCCTTTCGCACAACACATGTCTCAGTAGGAGCCATGAGCTTGAAGAAGCATGAGTTTCCCAACTTGCGCCAAGGAAATTGTACTATGGGACAGTACGTGGATGACTTTAGGCACTTAGCTCGCTATGCGCCAGATGATGTGTCCACTGACGCTGCGAAGCAGGAGAAGTTTCTAGAAGGACTCAATGATGAGATGAGTATGCAGCTGATGCTAGCAACCTACAACAACTATCACGAGCTAGTAGACGAACCTATCATGATAGAAGGAAAGCAGCAACAGATTGACAACCACAAGAGGAAGTATGGAGCTCGGAAATTTAATTCTGGAGCCCAGCAAAAGCCCCGCTATACTGCATACTCAGGAGGACACAACCATCCCACCCATAACCATGGAGGCCATGCCAACAATGGAGGAAATGCACACAACCACAGTGGTGCCAGGAATGGCAATGGGAATGGAGGAAGCAACAATCCAAATCGTTCCACTCCATCCTCACCTGCCAAGAAGGATCTGAGTAATATTACTTGTTTCAAGTGCGGGAAGACTGGACACAAAGCCACCGAGTGCCCCGAGTCTAAGAATGGGAATGGTAATGGAAACTCAGGGAAGAAGCCCAACCCATTAACTAGAGGACAAGTGAACCACGTCAATCTAGAGGAAATTGACGAGTAGCCCGACACAGTTGTCGGTAAGTTTTTGATTAATGCATTTACTGCCCTTGTTCTTTTTGACACCGGTGCATCACATTCATACATATCAAGGGGTTTTGTGGAAAAGTATAAATTGCCCACCGTAGCCCTTAGGACGCCTATGTTAGTAAGTTCCCCTGGAGCAGAGTATATGGCTAGCCAAGGATGCTATCAAGTGCCTTTGACCATTGGAAGACATGTATTTCCCACGAACCTTATTCTTTTGGAATCCCAGGGTTTGGCTGTAATCATAGGAATGGATTGGCTATCCAAGTTTGGAGGAAACATCGATTGCGCCAGTAGATCAATTCTTCTCACCACCCCGGAAGGAAAGAGGATCAAGTATGTGTCGAGGCACACACCCAGGAAAGCACATGTGAATGCACTCACGGGAGTTGTTCAGGAAGAAGTGCCAGTTGTGAAGGATTACTGTAACACTCCAAATTTTTAGATTTCGTTTTCTTCCAACTTTTTGGTCTTTTGGAAGGGGGATATTTGATCTTCTCTTGAAACCCCTTTCTAAAAACTTTTCTGACCAAAGTTTGTGTGTCCTTCTTAAACTTGATTCTGGTCTTGAGGGTTTTCTACTTGTGTTAGCTCAACACAAGTTGTTTTTCAAAAAGGTTTTATTTGTCTATTTTCCCTTCATGAAGAATCTTCATTTAATCAACCATGGACTTGTCTTCCCCATTCAACTATTTCCTTGCGGTGGCACCCAATGGAAGTTTTGCTCTCCAAAACCTCCTTTCCACCTTGAAACAAGTCTCTCATCAGTTCCAGTAGGTTTCAACCTTATTGGGATTTTTCTTCTAATTATTTTATCCCAAAAACAATTTATGTCCTTCAAATTGAACCTTGGTGATTTACAAAGGAACCACCATTTTCATTTTGGTTTTTGATTCCAAACCAACTCCCCTGGCTAGTCCTTAGTACCCACAACATAGATCCATCTTGTTTCACTGGTCCACAGTTCAAAATTTTCAAATTTCACTTGCTGCAAGTTTGGACCAGATTTGCAAATTTTGGTGAAATTCATATTTTCTTTCTTCCTAAAAATCTGTGAAAATTCTGGCAGCCTCTAGATGCATCAAGAGACCACCCAACCAAATATCAGCTCCAGAAAGTTTTTCCACATGCCAAAATCATTTCATCAAACACCTGGCATGCACTGTTTCTGTCAAGTTCAGAAAAGCTACTGAAGATCACAGTCGACAGTGCAGCTTCGTCAGTTTCGTCAGCGTCGCGGCGTCAATCTCACCAGTGCCCGCTCTGGCGCAATGCTCACTGCACCTCGCACTTATCCTGAGCGCCGCACGCTCGCTTGGCCCGTTGCTGGCGTCGATGGCACCCTAGCCCGCCTGCGCCGGCGTCTTCCGCGGCGGCAGAGCCACCCGTGGCGGCCGATAGGGGGCACCCTGTGGCACAACGCCGTTCGGCACCACCCAAGCCACCTGGAAGCTCCGCGTGACCGTCTCCTTGCATGCGCACGCCTGCAGCACCGTCGCCGTGGCCTGGCACGCACAGGGCGCGCTCTCTGCCGCCGACGTGCCCGCACGGCCGTTCCGTTGGGAACAGGTCGTAAACACCCCTGCCTTGCTAAGTTATGCACCGGAATGGATTCAGTACACTGTATAGTCGATGCTCAAGCACCTAAACCAACCGTCCAGCCACAGCACCGCCGTAATCGCTCGCCGGACTTATCCCGTTCACGGCAACCGCCTCGGGCCGGCTATAAATAGCACCTCTGAGCTCGCTCTCGACCCCGCACATCTCCACCACCTCACCAGACCCCACCCAGCCACTAGAAGAGCCTCGAGGGGCCCTTCTTCCTCAACTCCGGCGGCCTCGGTCCGCTTCGGGCTCTGGCAGCGTCATCTCTGGTGAGAGCTCCTCCACCGCCCTAGACTTGCCAGTAGCCTCCTGACACCCCTAGGAGACTAACCCCCGCTCCAATTGACCCCAGCAGCCCTCTCCGACAAGACCCACAACCACCCGAGCCGCCGTCCGCCGGAGATAGGGTCGCCGTCGACGTGGTGCTCGTCGACGTCCAACTCCACCAGCCACCGACGCGGAAGAGCACCAGGAACCCGTAGGTACCACTCACTCCCTCTACCTCGCCGTGGATCGGCGCCGGCGCGACTCTGTTTCTGTTTTCAAACCTGACGAGTGGGACCCCCTCGTCAGCCTCTCAATCTCTTCCGAAACGTTTTTCTGGAAGGTGCTGTCAGGCAAAGTACGTTTTCCTTATTCGGCTGGCGTACTGCGTACCGAATCATTTTCTGTTTTTATATTCTAGCCCCTGGAAACTTTCTGTTTCATTACAGACAAGTCCCTGGACAGAAACTTTAATAACTTTTAAACAAAAGATGATTTTGAGTTGATTCTTTTTCTGTCCTCTTTAGTTTTTTGTCTAGTTGTTTATCATATTTATTTGAAAAATATTTGGGAAAACTTTTATGCACACGCGGTATTTATGTTAGTACTCGTTTTATTTGAATACATAGATACCGAAGGAAGTGACGGAGCCGCGAACTTTACCGAGTTAGACTCCGACTAATCCGAACCAGGCAAGCATGTTAGAACCTTTGATATGATCAGTGTGTTGCATGTTTGCTTGAGTAGTTCTTTTTCATAGCATGGTTATATAAGCATTTGTGGATGATTATATTTCATGCAAGCAAGCTTCGGGTGAGCCCCGAATGATGATGATTGAACCACCCCGATCATGTGGTGACATGATGGGTTGTGAACTGGTATTGTTGGAGCATGCCAGTCATCTGTTAACTCTAGTATCAACGTGGATCAAGTCATGATCCCGTTCGTCTCCTTTTTGGTACTGTCACATGCCTTCTGCAAAGATTACGGTTTAGTCAGTTACAAACCTCTTTCCGTGTAAACACCAAATAGAGGGGCCGGGATGAGGGTTCCATGGCCCTGGATTAAAGCCCGTCATCCGGTCAGGGGGCATGGGTGTTTCCGGTTGGGACCGAGAGGGCTGCACACCTTAGAACATGCAAATATAAATTTGATCCCATGCTATTCGAGGTTGTAGCCTCCCCATCTTAAAGTTTTTCGTGAATGTTATCTCGGGTGATTCCGGGCAACAGGATGTGAATTGGGTGTGTACTGGTCAGTTGTGATTCTGCTAAAACACCGTAGACGGAACTAGTCCTTGTGGCTAGTGGAATCCGTTGGCTGTGATTTGAGTGTACAAGCTCTTTAGAGTCAAAATCTTCCGAGTAGCCATGTCTATGGCCTAGTGTCAATCTTCATGTCAACCCCGGAGACCTCTCGGGTAGTTTATGAGAGTGATAAGAATGGTGATTTAGTTAAAAGTCATTTTGGTAGATGAACTAATCAGTTATTTCTGCACCGATTAATATCTTGAAATATTTCACCATTAGACCAAAGATTATATAAGCCCTTTATGTGATGTCGCTCAGACGTTCAACTGTGGCATTCTTGTCAATTACTTTTGAATATAAGCCCTTTATGTGATGTCGCTCACACGTCTGACTGTGGCATTCTTGTCAATTACTTTTGAATATAAGCCCTTTATGTGATGTCGCTCAGACGTCCGACTATGGCATTCTTGTCATTTACTTTTGAATATAAGCCCTTTATGTGATGTCGCTCAGACGTCCGACTATGGCATTCTTGTTATTCATTTTTGAATATAAGCCCTTTATGTGATGTCGCT
>LR738713.1:784678464-784715754 GCA_902687465.1 Secale cereale | reverse complement strand
CGTCCGACCGTGGCATTCTTGTTATTTATTTTGAATATAAGCCCTTTATGTGATGTCGCTCAGACGTCCGACTGTGGCATTCTTGTTATTTACTTTTAATATAAGCCCTTTATGTGATGTCGCACAGACGTCCGACTGTGGCATGTTTTTATTCATTTTCCCTCACGAGGCGTCGCTCAGACACTCGTTTGGCTTTCTTCTATTTTCCCCTAAGGATTTCGGGAGGACTACCGCCCGACTTCCATTTTTACCTGCAGCGCAAAATTATATTATTCGGTTGCATATGGCTAGATTACTCACATGCATCATGTTTACATTTGTTATATCTTATGTCCGAACTGTCTTGCGAGTACATTGAAAGTACTCACCTGGCTTGTTGATTTGGCCAGATGTTGACGAAGGTGATCTCATGGATGAAGAGTTCGATAGCGAGTGCGACGTCTACTGGAGTCCCAGTCAGTCTCTTGAGATCCTGGAGTTGATCACTGTTTTATAACCACTTCCGCCAACCACCAAATAAATTCATCGGGTCTCACTCCGACACTCGATGAACTGTAAGATATTGGAGTCATGTCACCCACTACACTGTGACATATCCACCACCTCTTTTTATTATGACTTAGTAGTTATGCCAGCCTACCATTGTGTCATATCCGCCCTTATGTATTATATCGGCGTGCTTCTAATAAATTGTTGAGCGACCTCAGCTCAACCATGTATAATATTCAGTACTCTGGAATTCTGTATCAAGGATTTGTCTACCAGTGAGAAGTATTCTTCTATGCTGGTTCGATAAAAAGGTCGGTTCTCTCGGTAATTATTTTACTGGAAAACCGGTCCTGACAACCTTGGTACCAGAGCCAAGCTGACTGTAGGAAGCCACTAGGTGCGATCGCTAATCGGTTATTAGCATATTGAATGCTATTTGAGCATTTTTACATTTGTAGCAATTTTCTGTTAGTCATCATAAATTTATGATTTGATTATTTGGGATTTTTGTCTACTTTTGTAGATGGCCAGCGGCGACTGCGATTCACAAGTGTTCGCCAACATTCCTGAGGGGTTTATCAAGCTCCTCGTCGCCATCACCAAGGTCGCGATCGGGACATCGACCCGTCCAGAGTTCACACTCTACCGGCACAAGATCAGCGACAACGTGTCGATGCACCAGGCCACGGTGCAATTCAAGGGAGGGCGTTCTGAGGCATGCCGCTTTCGATTTGTGGGCAGGGCCATGCCTACGGAGAGGCATGCCATGCAAATGGCTGCCCGTGAGGCGATAGCTCGTCTCTGGGATGCTCTTCCTTCGATGAAGACTCATCGCTACCGTTACCTCCCATGCCACGTGCCTTACATGTGCCACTATCCGTTTGCTTGCGCAAGGGGAGAACGTGATGAAGCCATCGAATCATTGGTTGAGTACCTCAAGGCTCTTGAGTCAGCCTTTGATAACCTTGTGGACGACTTGGTGGCTAGTCGTATGGACTTAGTTCAGAGTGGTTCTGCCAACAGGAGGGAACTTCTCCATACTTCACCACCACTGACATGTTTTTCGTCCTCAGCATCTTATGCACCCGCCATCTTAGCCACTGCTCGCCGCCTACCTACCACTGAGGAGTTTGACTAGGTCATTGCTCCTACTCCTGTCAGAGCTGCACCACCTGCCGCGCCCGGACCATCTCCTCGAACCAGTATTCCACGCCTGGAGCCTATTAGTGAGGAGGAAGTTGAGTCCCCATCACCACTGGGTCTTACCCTCGGCAGGCCGCGGGAAGTCTTCAACATCTCCGACTAGTGCGCCTATCCGCGACGCGATGTGTTTGCTTGTATGATATGTTTTATATGTAAAATAGGTTGATGGGAAGTAGTCTGTTTGCGCATCATGTAGGAACTTGGAGAAGTGCACTAGCATAAATAACATGTCAGGAATGTGTACGCGCATCCTGAGTGACGTATTGTATAATTACGACTCGCGTGTAAGATGTATACTAAGCGGTCCTTCTCCATGCGCAATCAAGTTTTTTATTTAAAAATCTTTGGAGCTTGTGTTTTGCTGCATTTGCAAAATCTTTGGTTTTTTTTTTGCCGCTCAGTTTTTCTCATGATTCTGCAATAATACCCCAGAGTGGAAAATGACTCGTCCCTGGACACGTTCCATGCCAAGTCCGCCAGAGGAAAATTATGGCACACAAACAGGTAACAATTTCACGCAGGGGCAGTCAAGTCAGCAGGGCAGCGAAACAGCATTTTCTCAGGTATGCCGTCTTTACGAGCAAAGCTAGCAGCACCATCAGGAAATGATGAACCATGTTATTAATATGGGGAATCACCGTGAGCGACACCAGCAGCATTCTAAATTGTCTGAATTACAGAAGACACGTCCGCCAACATTTTCTCACACTGACAGACCTCTTGAGGCCGATGATTGGCTTCGAGACATTGAAAGGAAATTGATTGTGGCACAATGCTCAGATCGTGAAAAGGTACTTTATGCACCGCACTATCTTACTGGAGCAGCTGCGTCATGGTGGGAGAATTTTCTGCATATGCACCCCAATGAAAATGAGATCACTTGGGAGGATTTTAAAGAAGGTTTTCGTGGGCCGCACATCCCTAGAAGCATTATGAAGATCAAGAAAAGGGAGTTTGATGACCTCAATCAAAAGGGCATGACAGTGACTGAGTACAACAACCAGTTTACTCAATTATCTCGTTATGCCAACGAAGAGCGTATGACTGAAAATAAGAAGATGGAAAAATTCCTGGACGGTCTGGCACCAGCACTTAAATGCCAGCTAGTCGTACACACTTTTCCAGATTTTATGACACTTGTGGACAAGGCTATTACTTTGGAAAATGAGCATCGCAGTCTGGAAGCTATTCGCAAGCGAAAAAGGGATCAGACCACCCACACTCGCAACAACAGGAATAAGATAAATTTTCAGAAAAATGGGGCGAACAAATCCAAGACCAATGACACGCGTTCGAGAAAAAAATTCATGCAAGGGACAAGTATTTCACGTATCGCCCCGGTGTTACTTGCTACGCTTGTGGAGAAGAGGGACACTATGCCAAATAGTGCCCAAAACCAAGGAACTCAACCCCGAAGCCGAACATCAATGGAAACAATTCAGCGCCCAAGCGTAACAACTTCAACCCCAATAACAACCACAAGAAAGGCCACCTGAACCATGTGACCAAGGAGCAAGCACAGGATGCCCCGGATATCGTACTCGGTATGTTCCCTGTCAACACAATACCTGCCATGGTTTTGTTTGATTATGGAGCTTCTCATTCGTTCATTTCGAAGAACTTTGCTTTGCAACATGATTTTTCGATGCTTCCCTTGGGAAAATCAATGACCATCAAGTCCCCCGGAAGTAAGCAGATCACTCAGAATTACTGCCAAGGTGTAACTATTGAGATTGAAGGATTAAAGTTTCATGCAAACCTCATCATGTTGGAAAGCAAGGGACTGGATGTTATCCTGGGTATGGACTGGCTAACCACCAACAAAGGATTTATCGACTGCTTCAACCGAACTGTGATTCTTACTCATCATCACGGAAAGACAATAAGAGTCGCAGCTCAAGAAAGACCAGTATCGCGGCAACCAAAATTAAACAAGGTAGACACTTCTGAGTTAAGCAAAGTTCTAGTAGTATGTGAGTTTCCGAACGTATTTCCCGAAGAACTACCAGGCATGCCACCAGACAGAGAAATAGAATTCATAATTGAGTTAGCACCTGGAACCACCCCCATTTACAAGAAACCATACAGAATGGCACCGTCCGAATTAGTTGAACTAAAGAAGCAAATAAAGGAATTACTGGACAAAGGATTTATACGGGCCAGCTCCTCACCTTGGGGTTCGCCGGTATTATTTGCCAAAAAGAAGGATGGGACTATGAGATTGTGTATAGACTACCGAGCTCTCAACATGGTCACCATCAATAAAAAATATCCGATGCCACGGATAAATGATTTATTTGACCAGCTTGCTCAAGCCAAGGTTTTCTCAAAAATTGATTTAAGCTCGGGTTATCATCAATTAAAAGTACGGACAGAAGATATCCCGAAAATAGCATTCACCTCCAGATACAGACTATATGAATTTACAGTAATGC
Source organism: Secale cereale (assembly GCA_902687465.1). Classification (NCBI taxonomy): domain Eukaryota; kingdom Viridiplantae; phylum Streptophyta; class Magnoliopsida; order Poales; family Poaceae; genus Secale; species Secale cereale. Next base: position 784,711,627 of record LR738713.1, on the reverse strand, counting down.
CGTTTGGACTGACCAACGCCCCTGCATATTTTGTCCACCTCATGAACAAAGTGTTTATGAAAATTATGGACAAATTTGTTGTGATATTTATTGATGATATCTTGGTATATTCAAAGACACCAGAAGAGCATGCTGAACATCTCCGTATTGTACTGGGAGAATTAAGGAAACAACAACTCTACGCCAAATTCAGCAAATATGAATTTTGGTTAAGACAGGTTGGTTTTCTAGGCCACGTATTGACACAAGAAGGAGTTGCTTTGGATCCGGAAAAAGTCAAGGCTGTGCTTGGTTGGAAGCCACCGGCCAATGTAACAGATGTACGAAGTTTCCTCGGAATGGCTGGATATTACCGGAGGTTTATTGAGGGATTTTCCACCATAGCCAAACCAATGACACAGTTACTCAAGAAGGATAAGAAATTCGTTTGGACTGAAGCTTGTGAGAAAAGCTTCCAAGAACTCGAAAAGAAATTAACAACAGCCCCAGTATTGGTTGTACCAGACATACACAAAAGTTTTGAAGTATATTGCGACGCATCCCGGAAGGGCCTCGGATGCGTACTGATGCAAGAAGACAAGGTAGTCGCATACGCTTCCCTGCAACTACAGAAACATGAAGAAATTTATCCTACTCACGACTTGGAATTGGCAGCACTCATTCATGCACTCAAAGAATGAAGAAACTTTTTTCTTGGGAATCGTTGTGAAATATATACGGACCATAAGAGCCTCAGATATATTTTCACACAACCAGAGCTCAACTTACGACAACGACATTGGTTGGAATTGGTGAAAGATTATGACGTTGGCATCCACTATCACCCAGGAAAGGCAAACGTAGTAGCAGATGCTCTCAGCCGTAACCCCAGCTCGGACAACAGCAGCCTACAAAACTTGAGACCTGAGTTTCAGCAGGAATTCATCAAGCTCAACTTAACGATGGTCAATGAAGGCGAAGTGTCAAATATGGAAATACGGTCTACCCTAATAGAACAAATTAAGAAGGCTCGGCATGGACACCCCAGCATTGAAGGCATAAAAAGAAAAGTGAGTCAGGGCAAGGCCTCAGAATTTACCATAGACAGTGAAGGAATGTTATGGTTCGGAGACAGACTTTGCGTACCCAATAACGAAGACCTCAAGCAACAAATTCTAGCAGAGAGCCACACCGCTCCATATTCAATTCACCCTGGAGGGGCCAAAATGTACAAGGACATTCAAGAAAGATTTTGGTGGCACAGTATGAAGAGGGATATAGCCACGTACATTGCATGTTGTGATTCATGTCAACGCATTAAAGCCGAGCACTAAAAACCCGCAGGATTGTTACAACCAAACAAGATACCTGCGTGGAAATGGGACGATATTGGGATGGATTTTATTCTTGGACTACCATGGTCACAGCATGGAAATGATGCTATATGGGTCATCACAGATAGGCTAACTAAGGTGGCACACTTAACCCAGTCAAGACAACCCACACCACCCAGAAACTTGCCAAACTTTACCTCACCCGTATAGTATGCCTACATGGAGTTCCAAAAACTATAATATCCGACATAGGCACTCAGTTCATCTCCAAATTTTGGGATCATGTACAGCAAGCCCTGGGCACGCAACTTGTATTCAGTACAGCCTATCACCCCTAGAGTGGAGGACAAATTGAACGGGTAAATCAAATTCTAGAATACATGCTGAGGGCATGTGTCCTCACCTATGGGACCAGTTGGGAAGCAAGCTTGCCGTATGCCAAGTTCGCATACAACAATAGTTAGCAAGCCAGTCTGAAAATGGCACCTTTCGAAGCCCTGTATGGAAGAAGATGCCGTACCCCATTAAACTGGTCAGAAACAGGGGACAGTCGTATCTTCGGCCCAGACATGCTCAAGGAAGCTGAGGAAAAAGTTAGACTAATACGGGATCAACTCAAGATAGCCCAAAGCCGACAGAAGAGTTATTACGATCAAAAGCATCGGGAAGTAAGTTTTGAACCCGGTGAAAACGTGTATCTATGTGTATCTCCTACGAGGGGCCTACAACGATTCAAAGTCAAAAGAAATCTAGCACCACGATTTATCGGACCCTTTAATATAGTTGCACGGAGAAGCACAGTGGCCTACCAGTTGGACCTTCCCAAAGAACTATCAGACGTCCATGACGTGTTCCACGTTTCACAGCTAAGTAAATGTGTAAGCATCCCGGAGAAGCATGTGTCGCATGAAAATCTTGATGTGCAACCAGACCTCACCTACCGGGAACGCCCAATAAAAATATTGGAAGAGTCTGAAAGAAGACACGTCAGAAGACAATTAAATTTCTCAAGGTTCAGTGGAGCAATCACACCGAGGATGAGGCAACATGGGAAAGGGAGGATTTCCTTCGGACAGAGTACCCACACCTATTTGAGGATCAGCTGAAATATCGGGACGAGATTTTTCCTAAGGGGGTAGGTGTTGTAACACTCCAAATTTTTGGATTTGGTTTTCTTCCAACTTTTTGGTCTTTTGGAAGGGGGGTATTTGATCTTCTCTTGAAACCCCTTTCTAAAAACTTTTCTGACCAAAGTTTGTGTGTCCTTCTTAAACTTGATTCTGGTCTTGAGGGTTTTCTACTTGTGTTAGCTCAACACAAGTTGTTTTTCAAAAAGGTTGTATTTGTCTATTTTCCCTTCATGAAGAATCTTCATTTAATCAACCATGGACTTGTATTCCCCATTCAACTATTTCCTTGCCATGGCACCCAATGGTAGTTTTGCTCTCCAAAACCTCCTTTCCACCTTGAAACAAGTCTCTCATCAATTCCAGTAGGTTTCAACCTTATTGGGATTTTTCTTCTAATTATTTTTTCCCAAAAGCAATTTCTGTCCTTCAAATTGAACCTTGGTGATTTACAAAGGAACCACCATTTTCATTTTGGTTTTTGATTCCAAACCAACTCCCCTGGCTAGTCCTTAGTACCCAAAACCTAGATCCATCTTGTTTCACTGGTCCACAGTTCAAAATTTTCAAATTTGACTTGCTGCAAGTTTGGACCAGATTTGCAAATTTTGGTGAAATTCATATTTTCTTTCTTCCTAAAAATCTATGAAAATTCTGGCAGCCTCTAGATGCATCAAGAGACCACCCCACCAAATATCAGCTCCAGAAAGTTTTTCCACATGCCAAAATCATTTCATCAAACACCTGGCGTGCACTGTTTCTGTCAAGTTCAGAAAAGCTAACTGAACATCACAGTCGACAGTGCAGCTTCGTCAGTTTCGTCAGAGTCGCGGCGTCAATCTCACCAGTGCCCGCTCTGGCGTGATGCTCACTGCACCTCACACTTATCCTGAGCGCTGCACGCTCGCTTGGCCCGTTGCTGGTGTCGGTGGCACCCTGGCCCGCCTGTGCCGGCGTCTTCCGCGGCGGCAGAGCCACCCGTGGCGGCCGACAGGGGGCACCCTGCGGCACAACACCGTTCGGCACCACCCAAGCCACCTGGAAGCTCCGCGTGGCCGTCTACTTGCCTGCGCACGCCTGCAGCACCGTTGCCGTGGCCTGGCACGCACAGGGCGCGCTCTTTGCCGCCGACGTGCCCGCACGGCCGTTCCGTTGGGGACAGGCCGTAAACGCCCCTGCCTTGCTAAGTTATGCACCAGAATGGATTCAGTACACCGTATAGTCGATGCTCATGCACCTAAACCAACCGTCCAGCCACAGCGCCGCCGTAATCGCTCGCCGGACTTATCCCGTTCACAGCAACCGCCTCGGGCCGGCTATAAATAGCACCTCCGAGCTCGCTCTCGACCCCGCACATCTCCACCACCTCACCAGACCCCGCCCAGCCACTGGAAGAGCCTCGAGGGGCCCGTCTTCCTCAACTCCGGCCGCCTCGGTCCGCTTCGGGCTCCGGCAGCGTCCTCTCTGGTGAAAGCTCCTCCACCGCCCTAGACTTGCCAATACCCTCCTGACACCCCTAGGAGACTAACCCTCACTCCAATTTGACCCCAGCAGCCCTCTCCGATGAGACCCACAACCACCCAAGCGGCCGTCCGCCGGAGATAGGGTCGCCGTCGACGTGGTGCTGGCCGACGTCCAACTCCACCACCCACCGACGCGGAAGAGCACCAGGAACTCGTAGGTACCACTCACTCCCTCTACCTCGCCGTGGATCGGCGTCGGCGACCACCGCAGCTCTCTGGCGCCGGCGCAACTCTGTTTCTGTTTTCAAACCTGACGAGTGGGACCCCCTCGTCAGCCTCTCAATCTCTTCCGAAACATTTTTCTGGAAGGCGCCATCGGGCAAAGTACGTTTTCCTTATTCGGCTGGTGTAAGGGATATTACTAGCAGGTATAAACCGGCCAGGAAGATCCGGATTACACTGACATAGTTGTATTATCACAAGCCCAGTAGAATATAAACCAGAGGTTACGGCCCATAGAGGCTTAGGGTCCATGTGTAAAGCTTACGGTTTATAAACCGTCATATCATGTAACTTGGGGTGTAAGATAGAAAGAGTAGAGACCGAGGCGGACACGATTATGAACCGGGCTCGGGACTCTGTAAACCAGACCGGGCGTCGCCTCCTATATAAAGGGACGACCCGGCGACTGTTCAGGGACAAGAAACAACAGCTCGAGACGAAGGCAAGCGATCCGCTCCCTGTTCATCGACGCACAAGCAATACCACACCAAACTAGACGTAGGCTTTTACCTTCATCGAAGGGGCCGAACTAGTATAAACCCTCTGTGTCCTTTGCGTGCTTTTAACCTCTTCAAGCTAACCCGCGCGATGGCCTCACACCTAAGTCCTCTAAACCGGACATCTGCCGTGCTAATTCCACGACAGTTGGCGCCCACCGAGGGGCTATCGCACGATGGTTTCGAGTTCTTGAAGGGAAGCTTTGAAGGACTCAAGGGTTACGCGGTTGGCCGGATGACCAAGAGCCGCCGCGGACGGATCTACATCGACGACGCAGGCTGGGGCCCCGAGGCCGATTCAATCGAATACGGGTACCGGGTCCCCTTCGGCGGCATCCACGTTTTCATCGGCAAGATTGGTGAACCGGGACCTGAGCCGGACATCTTCCCCAACATCATCGAGCCGGCTCAGCGTGCGAGATCGGCCCGGATTCAGCCCGCCGTGAAGCGTGTCTTCGTTGGAGCAGTACATGGAGTCCAAGCCGAGGACGGATCGGATTCTGGTGGCGAGACAGTTGTCTATTCTGACGATGAATCTTCATCAGGGGAGACCGAATCTTTGTATTTGTTGCAGGACGGCCGATCTGAGGGTATATCCGATGGCGATAGTATTCCGGACCCCTTTGATCCGCCAAACCGGGTGGCTGTTTTCATGGCCGGATCACAGTCTATGCAGCAGCCCTCGATGATCGGGGCGTTCACCTCAGAGGTAGCTGGTGCTGGAGCAAGCAACCAAGCCCCGTCGCCCTCTGATGCCCTATCCACCTTGGTTGGAGAATTGACGGCACTTGCAACAGCAGAAGTGGCCCCTGCCAACAAGGCGCAGCATGATGCGGAGATCCTTCAACTCAAGGGCCGGATTGAGCAGGCTAAACGGGATCTGGACGCAGAGAAAGCCATGATAGCTCCGAGGCAAGCAGAGCTAGACTCCCAAGCTTTCCGGCTCAGGGTGGATCAGACTTCTGCATAGGAGGTAATGTACAGAAGACAGCAAACTCGTCTACCGTTGGTTTACGAGGCGAGGAATCTCTTTGGCACACCAGGGGCGGGAACCAGTAACCGCCTAGAGGTAAACCGGGGAGGAGCCCCAGGGACTGGCACGTCTGTTCAGCCGCCGGCCGTAGAGCGAAATCGTCAAGTTGTGCCAACGCTGCACATACCCACCCCTCCCGGCCATTATTCTAACCCGTTGGACAACATTGTCGCCTCCGCTTCATGACTGGCCGCTTTACCCATTGAGGGGACATCCCCCGTGGCAATGGAAACACGCCGGGCTAAGGAATTGCTGGACACGGCGCTGACACAGCAGCAGGCGTACTCTTACAATAGGGAGAGGATTCATTCAACCCCCCGCCAAAGCCGGAGTTACACTAGGCACTGGGATGAACCGGTTGTGTCTAGCAGCGAGCGGAGACATCACCGTCACAGGCAAGATAATCCGGCAGGAGCAGAGGCGCCCGCCCAAGAGGCGGTAAACCGGGCCAGGCATACTGCCCGCGAGGACACCCGTCAAACGACGCCGGTTCACCCAACCACAGCAGAAACGGGAGTCATGGCGAGTTCCTTTGGAGTACAGTGTCTCGTCCCCGCTTTACGAAGCGTAAAATTACCCAAAGACTTCAAAGGTCCACGCAAGGTACCCAACTATACGGCACACCTGGCTCTAGAGGCATGGGTTGAGAGCTATGAGATGGTCATGGAGATGCTTGATGTGGATGAAGCGACATGCACCAAGTACTTCACCATGATGCTTGAGGGCACATCCAAGACATGGTTAAAGGGCCTACCACCCAACTCCGTCGGATCATGGGGTGAGCTGCGTCGCTAGTTTATCAAAAATTTCAAAGACACGTGTAGGCAACCAATGTCAGTGGTAGACTTAGCAGCATGTGTTCAAGGAGAGCAGGAGCTCACGAGCACCTGGGTGCGACGAGTATCAGAAATCCTGCATTCTTCCGATTGCATCAATCCTAGTACGGCGATAGTGACATTGGAAAACAATTGCCGGTTTGAGTCTTTGAAACTGAAGTTAGGACGGCTCAAGCGAGATTGTAATGACATGGGAACACTCATGAGCGCTCTGGTGAAATATGGGGATTCTGGTAACACTAAGTACCCAGATGGAGATGGAGACAAGTCCGGGAAAGCAAACAAGGCCGGTAAACCAACGCAAGCTAATCCGGTAGGGACAGGTTACAATGGTAAGCGAAAAGCAGAGGGCGGCTCTGATTTTGTGGCCAGTACCAATGTTCAAGGAAACTTTCAGCGCCGCAAGAGTAGGCCACCTCCACATAGCGAGGGGGTATCCATCAATCTAGATCAACAGCTAAATGAGCCTTGCCCTAAACACAGTACGGAGGGACACCCGTCTAAGCATTTATGGAAGGACTGCAAGATCATGATAGAGGCCATGAAGCAAGCTAGATATAACCACAGACCCCCCGGCGGCGGCTCGGGTTCCGGTTTTCAGGGTCCGGGTTACCAAGGTAATGGTTCCGGATCAGGATATCATGGCGGTTACAACAACCAAGGTAATCAGCAGGACGGTCAGGGTGGTTACAACAACCAAGGCAACCAACAACATGGTCAGGGTGGTTACAACAACCAAGGCAATCAGCAGCGCCAGCAGCAGCAATCCGGATATCAGAGTAATCCGAAGGAGCTAAGTAGTGGACAGTACCATGTTTTTACCACGAGTTTGTGCAAACGAGATCAAAGGTTCTGAAGCGGGCAGTGCACGCAGTTGAACCGGCAACGCCACGTTTTCTATGTTGGTCGGAACAACCTATTGTCTAGAGCAGGGAGGATCACCCGCCACGGGTTGATAATCCGGGCCAGTTGGCCCTAGTGGTTGCACCACAGGTGGGTGGCTACAAATTCACAAAGGAACTCATGGACGGCGGCAGCAGTATCAACATATTATATTATGAGACTTTCCGGCGTATGGGGTTGACAGACAAGAAGTTGAGACAATCCAACACGGTATTCCATGGAGTGGTGCCAGGTAAATCGGCTTACCCAGTTGGGAAAATTGATCTAGAATTCACCTTTGGGGATGAGCAGGATTCTAGGTCACAGACAGTGACCTTTGAGGTCGTTAAGATCCGGAGCCCATATCATGCTCTATTTGGGAGACCGGTTTACGCCAAGTTCATGGCAAGACCGTGCTATGTTTATCTACAGCTCAAGATGTTGGGTCACAAGGGAACCATCACGGTTCACGGAAGTCGCAAGATCGCATTGGAATGCGAGGAAGGAGATGCAGCCTATGCAGAGGCAGTCTGTGCTACGGAGGAGTTGAAATTCTACAAGGACAACGTCGATCCGGCAGATATGTCCCCGTTAAAAAAGCCAACTACAGAGCATGATCCGGCGTTGAAGTTTAAATCGGCAGAGGAAACCAAGCAAGTTGACTTTGTACCAGGCGATTCAGCCAAGCAGTTCACTATCAGCGCTAACGTAGACCCCAAATAGGAAAGCGCGCTCATCGAGTTCATCCATGAGAATCGGAATATCTTTGCATGGAAACCTTCTGACATGCCAGGTATACCGAGGGAACTCGCTGAGCACAGTCTTAATATTGATCCGAAGTTTAAACCGGTCAAGCAGTACCTGCGCCGCTTCAATGAGGAGAGGCGCAAGGCCATAGGTGAGGAAGTGGCCAGGCTTTTGGCCGCAGGGTTCATAGTTGAGGTGTTCCATCTGGAGAGGTTGGCTAATCCGATACTGGTGTTAAAGAAAAATGGAACGTGGAGGATGTGTGTGGATTACACAGACTTAAACAAGGCTTGTCCAACTGATCCTTTTGCTCTCCCCCGTATTGATCAGATTATTGATGCTACGGCAGGATGTGAGCAGCTAAATTTTTTGGATGCATATTCAGGGTATCATCAAATCAAGATGGCAGTTAAGGACCAGGAGAAGACAGCTTTCATAACTCCCTTCGGAGCCTTCTGCTATGTGTCTATGCCCTTTGGGCTCAAGAGTGCCCAAGCAACTTACCAGCGTTGCGTACAGAACTGTCTCAAAGGGCAGATCGGAAAAAATGTCCATGCCTATGTTGATGACATTGTGGTGAAGTCAAGGAAGGAGCAGACGCTGATAGAAGACCTAAAGGAAACCTTTGACAACCTCCGGGTTTATAAGATGATGCTTAATCCGGAGAAGTGCGTTTTTGGTGTTCCGGTAGGCAAGCTCCTTGGATTCTTAGTATCAAACAGAGGAATAGAGGCCAACCCGGAGAAGATCAAGGCGATCACATCCTTGACTAAACCGGTTTGTATCAATGATGTCCAGCGCATAGCATGCTGGATTACAGCGTTGAGCCGATTCATCAGCCGTTTGGGAGAAAAGGCGATCCCACTTTATCAGATGTTGAAAAAGACAGACCGGTTTATATGGAGCGATGCTGCAAACACTGCGTTCGAGGATTTGAAGCGACAATTAGCAGAGCCGCCAGTTCTAGCTGCCCCTGTTGATAACGAGCCGCTGCTGTTATACGTGGCCGCCAATGCCCGTGCAGTTAGCGTAGCAATTGTGGTGGAACGTAAGGAAGCAAGCAAGGAATATCCGGTTCAGCGCCCGGTTTACTATGTCAGTGAGGTTCTAATTGAATCAAAGCAAAGGTATCCACACCGGCAGAAGCTGGTATATGGCATGTTCATGGCAAACCGGAAGCTGAAGCACTATTTCCAGGGCCACCCAATGACTGTCGTCAGCTCAGCTCCATTGGGGGATATAATATAGAACAGAGAAGCTACTGGCAGAGTAGCAAAGTGGTCCATTGAGCTTAGCCCACACGGATTGAAGTATGTACCCCGTACTGCTATTAAATCCCAATCATTGGTAGATTTTATCAATGATTGGATAGAATTGCAAGCACCAAAGGAGAAGCCGGATCATACATACTGGACTATCCACTTTGACGGTTCAAGGCAATTAGAAGGCTCGGGGGCTGGAGTCGTGTTAACCTCCCCACGAGGTGACAAGTTTTGTTATGTCCTCCGACTAATGTTCCCTTGCACTAACAATGCTGCTGAATATGAAGCCCTCCTTCACGGCCTACCGATGGCTAAGGAGATGAACTTGAGCCGGGTCAAGTGTTTTGGTGATTCGGATCTAGTGGCGCAACAAGTGTCTGGCAAGTGGGACTCTAAAGATCCGCTCATGGCAGCTTACAGGCGAGAAGTTGAAGCGGTTGCAGGATATTTCAAGGGATATCAGGTGGATCACATAGACCGGCGGAAAAATGAAGCGGCCGATGCATTAAGCAGGCTGGGCTCTCAGCGTAAACCGGTTCCACCAAATACCTTCTTGGATGAATTACGCAGTCCATCGGTTCAGGTACCATCGAAGGAGGATTTGGTTGTTCCTAATCCAGAAGCATAGCTAGTTGCAACGCTTCATGTTATTCCGGATTGGACACTCCCTTACTTGGCGTATCTGAGCCGAGCAGAGTTGCTGGATGATGAGGTTGAAGCTAGGCAGATAATCCGGCGATGCAAATCTATGACTATCGTCAACAGAGAACTTCATCACCGCAGCATTTCTGGGGCATTTCAGCGCTGTGTATCGTCGGAAGAAGGCAGTGATATTCTTCGAGAGATACACGAAGGAGATTGTGGTCATCACGCCGGTTCAAAATCATTGGTAGCCAAGGCTTTTCGTCACGGGTTCTACTGGTTAACGGCCCATGCTGATGCGGAGGATCTAGTCCGGAGATGCGACGCTTGTTAGAAATTTTCACGGCGTGCTCTTGTTCCGGCGCAGGAGCTGCGGATTATTCCTATTACTTGGCCGTTGGCAACTTGGGGGCTTGATATGGTTGGACCTTTTAAACGATCCCAAGATCAGAAAACCCACATGTTGGTGGAAGTGGACAAGTTTACAAAGTGGATTGAGGCAGAGCCTGTCAGTAAGTGTGATGCGGCAACAGCGGTTAAGTTCATCAAAAAGGTAATTTTATGGTTTGGCTTTCCACACAGCATCATTACTGATAATGGCACCAATTTATCTAAAGGAGAGATGGAAGAGTTTTGCCAGAGGGAACATATTTGCCTGGATGTGTCTTCAGTAGCTCACCCTCAATCCAATGGTCAAGCTGAGAGGGCCAACCAAGAGATATTGCGAGGCATCAAGCCCCGGCTTATGACTCCCTTGCAAATAACACCCGGTTGCTGGGTTGAGGAGTTACCTTCTATCCTCTAGAGCATCAACACTACGCCTAACAGGTCTACAGGCTATACGCCCTTCTTCATGGTATATGGTGTTGAAGAGGTTCTCCCTAGTGATATCCGGCATGACTCACCACGGGTGGCAACTTATGTTGAAGCGGCCAATGAGCAAGCAAGGCAGGACAGCTTAGACCGGCTGGATGAGAACGGGGCACAACAGCGGCACGGTCAGCAATTTATCAGCAAGACCTGCGCCGATATCATAGCCGCCGGGTTAAGACCAGGACGTTCCAGGAGGGGTCCTGGTGCTCTGGCTCATCCAAGACCAAACAGATATGCACAAATTATCCCCACCTTGGGAAGGACCCTTTGTGGTCAGCAAGAACCTACACAACGGTTCATACTACCTAGTGGACGTTAGAGAACATAAAGACTCACGGACAATAGAGGAAGAGAAGAAGAGGCCGTGGAACATTGCTCTTCTGCGGCCTTACTACACATGAGCCATGGGCTCCGCTTCATGTATCCTGTATATATTATGATTAATAAATAAACCGGCACCCCCGGTAAACCGGGGGATCAGCCATCTTCTTCAAATATAAGTGTCTTATGGGAATTCACTCAGGTGATATCCATCTAAAGTTTATTTCTCTTGATATATATCATTTTCATCAAGAAAACAGAGATGCTTTGATCTGTCTATTTTGATATGCAGGACAATTATATAAGGGACCAAAGAAGATTAGCCACACAAGCGCAACTCCCATATAGGTACCCTGCCTCTAGGGTCGCTAGGGGGCTTCCTGTTCAAACATAGGTCGTATTCGAACCAAAGAGAACATAGTCAAACTCACTAGGGGGCTTCTTGATCATATTCGAATCCTAGCTTAACCCCTTTGGTCCGGTTTACCGATCGTATTCGAATCAGAAGCCTCATAAAAACTTCTCAAAACCACTGGGGGCTACATGATCATATTCGAATCCTAGCTTAACCCCTTTTGTCCGGTTTAGTGATCGTATTCGAATCAGAAGCCTCATAAAAACTTCTCAAAACCACTGGGGGCTACATGATTGTATTCGAATCCTAGCTTAACCCCTTTGGTCCGGTTTACTGATCGTATTCGAATCAGAAGCCTCATAAAAATTTCTCAAGGCCACTGGGGGCTACATGATCGTATTCGAATCCTAGCTTAACCCCTTTGGTCTGGTTTACTAATCGTATTCGAATCAGAAGCCTTAAATATGGAGCCTGGCAGCTCGCGAAAAGACAAGAGCTTAAAGGCCGCTCTTAAAAAAATGCCTAGAGCTTAAAGGCCGCTCACAAAAAGCCTGTGGCCTGGCAGCTCGCAAAAAGCCTCGAATTTGGAGCCTAGCAGCTCGTAAAAAGCCTCGACTACATGGTCTTATTTGCCAAAAAATGCTTTGTTTATGTGATTTTACAAGTTTTTGTTGTTAGCCAAGTCTATTGATCCGGAATTGGGCAACTTCAAAGTTGACCATATATCTGCAAAGTTAAAAGTTTGGGTCATGAACACCAGCATGAGTTTAAAGTCTGGGTCATGAACACCAGCATGAGTTAAACCGACATTTATCATAACCCGGAACACTCATCGGGCAAACGCCAAGAGAGCCAAGAGCCTCATCAGCATCTACACTTTTAATTATGCCTACTGGATTAAGGACGTCAGGCACACTTAATCAGAGGTATGAGGTATTTTGTTATACAACCAGACATTCCTTTGATATATATATTTTTTGGAGCAGTATAATAGGTTCGGTGGTAAACCATGGCAAAACAAAGGGTTAAACAAAGGGTTAAATTGTCTTTGATATATATATCTTTTTTAGCCTCATTTATGCAGGCACAGATAACAATAACGGATAAACCATGGCAAAACAAAGGGTTAAATTGGCAGACGCCAAGTCAAGCTGTTACATCCGCATTGGAACAAAGACAATGTTTAATTATCCTATTACAAGGCACCTGCAGGCCCGAATAGTTTAATGTTTTGGGCAAAGTTTTCAGCCACTGCAAATTAAACCGGACGGTTTATGATTCCTCTTCACGCTGCGAAGGCTGAGGGTCGGCTTGTTCCGGATCTTCTTCATCTTCAGGTAGTGGCTGGAAATCAGGAACGCGCCAATCAATCTTGGAGAGGGCATGGAAGTACATTTCCTCATTAATAAGATCTGACGGATCAACATCTAGAGCGAAAGTATGGCCACGAACCGGTGGTATCAGATTCTCAGTGTCGTAAACCGGCCGCTCCACCCGTTCATTTTCTAAGTCATAGGCCGGATGATGCCTTGTCAGATCAGCTTCATCGGCAAGTTTGCTGGCGAGTGGGCGCATCTCTTTGGTTATGGCATGGAGGTCTTCGGCAGAGAATGTAGATCCATCCTCTTTATTGCTGGGATATCCGTTCATAGCCTCCTCCGGATCAAAGTCCGGAACCCATGCCTTGGCCCGGGTCAGTGCTATAAGAGAGCCGGCCCGTGCAGCAGATTTCTTCACTTCCACCAAGCGCACAGGCAGGACAGATAGCTTCTCCAAAGTACCTTGGATGGTAGTTGGGGCCGGTTTATGATGGGACATTGCACTTATAACCCTTTGAGCGCCGGAATACAGCTGCTCCACTAGGGTATAAGAGGCCTTGAGCTTCTTCCGGACATCATCTCCAAGATGAGTTATGCGCCGCCCTACATATGTTTGTCAGAGTTAAACCGGAGCGGAACAAAGATTACAAAGATGAAAAACATATGCAGACGAGTGCTCACCGAAGATAGCAGAAGTCATAAGTTCTATTTGCTGTCTTAAACCGGTCAGCTCCTGTGTGACCGGATTAAGCGCAGCCTCAGCGTCCTTTGCTCTTTTCTCAAGAGCATTCCTCTGCACTTCCCATGTGGACTGCTCCGCTTCAAAGTCCTTTTTTTAGTTTCTCCATGTTGGTTAAGGTAAGCACAAGTTCTTCCTTGGCTTTGGCAGAGGCAGTTTCATTAATAGCCAAGCTATTGCGAAGTTCAGTTACCTCTGCAGCCCTCCGGGTCAAGTCAGCCTATAAGGAAACCAAACGGATTAAGAAGGCAGATTAATCAAGTCTCAAGCATATAACAAGTTATACACTTGACACTTGGGGGCTAATGTGCAATTGAAGTCACGAAAGAGATTTTCAAACAAGTCCCAAAGCGCATAAAACAAGTTATACCCCTGGCACTTGGGGGCTAATGTAAGTTCATTTTCAGATACACTGGATGTCCCGGTTCACCTACAATGAAGCTAAACCGGCACTTGGGGGCAACTATGGCCTTAAGACAGGATTGCAAAGAATACAAAACAGAAACAAGTAAAAAGAGGAAATTACCTCATACTTGTCCTTCATCATATTAACCAACCCGGCTTCATACTCGCGGCTGGTAAAGAGCCGGTTCAGATACCCGGAATGAAGCTCCTGGGCACTCAACTCGGCATAACTGGATAAGTCTGTGCTCCACTTGCCTTTGTCTTATTGAAGATTTTCCTCCTTGGCAGTGTGCTTGGCCAAGATGACAGGCTCAATGGGGACAATGAAAACTAATCCGGTTATCTCAACGTCCGGGGACAAAGTGGCAGTTGGTCGGAGAGGGGCAGTGGTAGGCGTCGGGCTGACAGGAGCCGGGCTAGCCCGAGGAGGGCTAACCCAGACAGGACTCACCAGTTCATCTACATTATCTGTATTGTCACCTTCTGGAGCAGCGACATCGTCACGATCTATAACACCCCAAATTTTTGAGTTGGATTTTCTTTCAAACTTTTGGCCTTTTTGAAGGGGGGTTGTTTGATCTTTTCTTTTGCCCTTCAAAAATTCCTTTGGGCCAAAGTTTTTGGGTTTTCTCAAGTTTGGTTTTTTGGCCTTGAAGTTTTTCTTTTGGGTTTGGCTCAGGCTCAAGTTGAGATTCAAAAGAAGTTGTTTGAGTTCTCCTCTTCTTGATTTAAAATTCTCAAGTTTAACCTTGACCTATCTCCCCTCCAACCTTCATCTTGACATGATCCCAACAAGGACAATCCTCTCCAAGACTCTCCTCTCACCATGGGACAAGCATTTCATCAATTCCAGCAAGTTGTGAGCTTATTGGGATTTTTCTCCTATTTTATTTCACTCCAAATATAATTCCGTCTTTTATATTGGCCTTGGTGATTTACAAAGGAACCACCATTTTCATCTACCTATTTGACTCTAAACCAACTCTCCTGGGTGTTCTTTAGCACCCACAACCTAGATCCATCTTGTTTCACTGGTCCATAGTTCAAAATTTTCAAATTTCACCTGCTGCAAGTTTGGACCAGATTAGCTAAATTTGGTGAAATTCATATTTATCTTCATCCAAAAATTCTGTGAAAAATCATGCAGCCTCTAGATACATCAAGAGGCCACTCCACCAAAAATCAGCCCCTGAAACATTGCACACATACCAGAATCATTTCATCAAACACCTAGCCTACACTGAACTGTTAGCTGTTAACTGAAACTGTCGACAGTTCAACACTTCGTCAGTTTCGTCAGGTTCGACAGTCGTCGGGCACGGCGACAAAACCTCATCTGTATCTCCCTTGGCTCAACGCTGCACTGCAGCTTCTCCTTACCCACGCGCCGCACGGTCGCTTGGCAGCTTCTGGGCGTCGGTGGCGCCCTGGCCCGACCGCGCCAGCGACTGCCACGGCCACAGCGCCGCCCGTGGCGGCTGACAGAAGCAACGCCGCAACTCCACGCTGTTTCGCGCCGCCCAGACCACCTCAGTGCTCCGCGTGTCCCTCTCCACAGCCAACGCACGCCTGGCACGCCGTCGCCGTGGCCTGGCACGCGCAGAGCGCCGTTTCTGCCGCCGACAAGCCGCGCGGCCGTTCCATCGAGGACAGGCCGTAACTTCACCCCTACTACCGAGTTAAGCGTGGCAATGGAGCTCCTACAGATCATAGATGATGCTCGAGTCCCTAACCCCGCCGTCCGACCACAGCAGCGCCGTAATTAGCTCGCCGGACTTATCCGTTTGCGGCCGCCACCTCGGGCCGCCTATAAAAGGCACCCCCGAGCTCGTGCTCGAGCACACACGCCTCCACTACTTCCCTAGACCGCGCCCAACCTCTGGGAGAGCCCCGAGAGGCTTTTCTTCCCCGGCTCCGGCCAGCTGCCTCCGCCTCGGGCTCCAGCTCCGTTCACTCCGATGAGGGCTCCTCCGCCGCCGGGAACTTGAACGTAGTACCCTGGCATCCACCTAGTCCTAACCCCAACCCAATTTCTCTCCAGAAACCTTCCCCAACGAGATCCATGAACACCCGAGCCGCCGTCCGCCGGAGATAAGCTCGCCGTCGACGTGGGACTCGCCGGTACCTAACTCTACCACCGTTCGACGCGGAAGACCACCGTGAAGCCATAGGTACCACTCCCTCCCCTATCTCGCCATGGATCGACGAAGGCGATCATCGCAGCACCGGCGCCGGCGCGGCTCTGTTTCTTTTTTTCAAACCTGACAGGTGGGGTCCCTCTGTCAGTCTCTCATCTCTCCCCCTTCGAAGAGTTTTCTATTAGCGCAATCGGCAAAATACCTCTTCCCTCTGCAGCTGGCGTACCGCATACCGATTCGCTTTGTCCTTTTATGTTCTAGCCCCTGGATCTTTTCTGTTTCATTACAAATGGGTCCCTAGACAGAAACCTTAATATCTTTTAAACTAAAAGTGATTTTTAGTTGATTCTTTTTTTGTCCACTTGGGTTTTCTGTCTAGTTTTTTGTCATATTTATGTGGAAATATTTTGAGCAACTTTATTTGCACACGCGGTATTTATGTTAGTATGTATTTTGTTTGAATACTTGGATACCGGAGGCCGTGACGGAGACGCGAATCACACCGAGTTAGGCTCCGACTTTTCAGAACCAGGCAAGCATGTTTGAACTCTTGATATGATCAGTGTGTTGCATGTTTGCTTGAGTAGTCCGTTCATAAGCATGATCATATGAGCATTTGTGTATGGCATATTTCATGCAAGTAAGCTTCGGGTGAGTCCCGAAGGAGCATATTGAACCACCTCGATCATATGGTGATATGATGGGTGGAATGCTGGTATTGTTGAAGCATGCCAGTAGTTGGTTAATTCAGTATCAACGGAGATCATATCATGATTCCGTTCATCTCCTTTTCCGGTACTATCATAGGCCGTCCGTTGGGATTACGGTCTAGTCAGTTGTAAACCACTTCCCGAGTACACACCAAGTAGAGGGGCCGGGATGAGGGTTCCATGGCCCTGAATTAAAGCCCGTCATCCGGTCAGGGGGCATGGGTGTTTCCGGTTGGGACCGAGAGGGGGGCACACCTTATAGCGCGCATATATAAATTTGATCCCATGCTATTCGAGGTTGTAGCCTCCCCGTCTTAAAGTTTTCCGTGAATGTCGTCGCGGGTGATTCCGGACGGCAGGATGTTAAATGGGTGTGTACTGGTTAGTTGGGTTTCTACTAAAACACCGTAGACGGGGCTAGCCCACATGGCTAGTAGAACCCGATGGCTATGAGTTATTAGTACAAGCTCTGCAGAGTTAAATTCCTTCAGTAGCCATGTTTATGGCCTAGGATCTATGTTTGTGTCAACCCGGTGACCGTCTCTAGTATATTCTTGTGAGTAACCAAAACAGCGTTGTCATCAAGTTCATTTTGTAAATGAACTCACCACTATCCCAGTATTGATTTTACTTTCCGAAGTATTTCATCATTATATATTGTTATTTATAAGCCCTTTATGTGATGTCGCGTAGACATCCGACTGTGGCATTCTTGTTATTTATTTTTATTATAAGCCCTTTATGTGATGTCGCTTAAACGTCCGACTGTGGCATTCTTGTTATTTATTTTTGTTATAAGCCCATTATGTGATGTCGCTTAGACGTCCGACTGTGGCATTCTTGTTGTTTATTTACGTTATAAGCCCTTTATGTGATGTCGCTTAGACGTCCGACTGTGGCATTCTTGTTATTTATTTTTGTTATAAGCCCTTTATGTGGCGTCGCTCAGACGCCCGACTGTGGCCTGTTATCATTTATTATTTTCCTACGAGGCGTCACCTAGACCCGCGTTTGGTCTCGTTATTTTATCTTTTGGGTTTCGGGAGGACTACCGCCCGACTTCCATTCTTTACCTTTTGCGCATTCACCTTTTGTTCTGGTTACATTTTTGCTGGAATAATCATATGCGTTCATGTTGGCATTTGTTATATCTTAAGTCCAAACTGTCTCGTGAGTACATTCAAAGTACTCACCTGGCTTGTTGATTTGGCCAGATGTGGACGAAGGCGATCTCATGGATGAAGAGTTCGATAGCGAGTCCAACGCTTAGAGGAGTCCTAGTCAGTCCCTTGCGATCCTGGAGTTGATCACTGTTTTATAACCGCTTCCGCCTACCACCAAATAACTTCATCGGGTCTCACTCCGACACTCGGTGAACTGTATTATTTTGGAGTCACATCACCCACTTCACTATGACATATTCCACCACCTTTTATTACGAGTCATTAGTATGCCACCCTACCTTGTGTCATATCCGCCTCTATGTAATATATTGGCACGCTTGTAATAAATTGTTGAGCAACCCCTAGCTCAACCTTGTATAATATTCAGTGTACTGGAATTCTGTATCAAGGAATTGTCTGCCAGCAGGAATATTATTCCTCGCTGGTTAATTAAAGAGATCGGTCTTCCGGTAATTATTTTATTGAAAGGCCGGTCGCGACAACCTTGGTATCAGAGCCAGGCTGACTGTAGGAAGCCACTAGGTGCGCTCGCTAATGGGTTATTAGCAAAAGTCTGCTCTTCAGCATTTTTACATCTGTAGCAATTTTCTGTTGGTCAGCATAAATTTATGGCCTGACTACTCGGAATTTTTGTGTACTTTTGTAGATGGCCAGCAACGACTCTGATGCACAGGTGTTCGCCAACATTCCTGAGGGGTTTGTCAAGCTCCTCATCACCATCACCAAAGTCGCAATCGGGCCATCCACACGTCCCGAATTTACACTCTACCGTCACAAGCTCAACGACAGCGTGTCTATGCATCAGGTTGTGGTACACTTCAAAGGTGGGCGTTCTGAAGCGCGCCGCCTTCGATTTGTGGGCAGAGCCATGCCTACGGAGAGGCATGCTATGCAGATGGCTGCCCGTGAGGCAATAGCTCGTCTCCGGGACATCCTTCCTTCGATGAAGACTCGTCGCTTCCGTTACCTCCCATGCCACGTGCCTTATACGTGTCACTATGCATTTGCATGTGCAAATGGGGAGCGTGACGAGGCCATTGAATCAATGGTTGAGTACCTCAAGGCTCTTGAGGCAGCCTTTGATAATCTGGTGGATGACCTGGTGGCCGCCCGTATGGAGAAGGTCCAGAGTGGCTCCGCCAACAGGAGGGAGCTACTCCATACTGCACCACCAATGACTTTTGTCTCGTCCGCCGCATCCTATGCACCTTCAATTGTAGCCACCGCTCGCCGTCTGCCTACCACTGAGGAGTTTGACCAAGTCATTGCTCCTACTCCAGTCAGAGCTGCACCGCGTGCTGCACCTGCTTCGACACCTCGTACTCATACTCCGCGCCTGGAGCCCATCAGTGAGGAGGAAGTTGAGTCTCCAGCACCACTAGGCCTTACCCTCGGCAGGCCGAGGGAAATCTTCAACATCTCCGACTATCGCGTCATTTCGCGACGCGCCGCGCTCGCTTGTACTATTTGTGTGATATGTAAAATAGGTTGATGGGAGTAGTCTGTTTGCGCATCATGTAGGACCTTGGAGGAGTGCACTAGTTTCAAATAACATGTCAGGATGTGTACACACACCCTGAGTGACGTATGTATAATTAGGACCGGCGTGTAATATATGTACTAGCAGCCTTCTCCGTGCGTAATCAACCAGTTTATTTCAAAAAAAAAAATCTTTTTCGAGCTCGTGTTTGACCGCTTTTGCAAAATCGTGGTTTATTTGCTGCTCGGTTCTTCTCAGGTTTTTCTGCTTTGTTACCCCCAGAGTAAGAAATGACTCGTCCCTGGACACGTTCCATGCCAAGTCCGCCGGAGGAAAATTTTGGCACCCAGACAAACAACAATTTCTCACAGGGGCAGTCAAGTCAGCAGGGCAGTGAGATAGCATTTTCTCAAGTATGCCGCCTTTACGAGCAAAGTCAGCAACAGCACCAAGAAATGATGAACCACGTCATTAACATGGGGAATCACCGCGAACCATACCAGCAGCACTCAAAATTGTGTGAATTTCAGAAGACGCCTCCAACGACATTTTCACACACAGACAAGCCTCTTGAGGCTGATGACTGGCTTCGAGATATTGAAAGGAAATTAATTGTGGCACAATGCTCAGACCGCGAAAAAGTGTTGTACGCACCGCATTATCTCACGGGAGCAGCCGCGTCATGGTGGGAAAATTTTCTGCTTATGCATCCCGACATAAATAATATCACCTGGGAAGATTTCAAAGAAGGCTTTCGTGGGGCACACATCCCTAAGAGTATTATGAAAATCAAGAAAAGAGAATTTGATGATCTCAAGCAAAGAGGCATGACAGTACAGGAGTACAACAGTCAGTTTGCGCAGTTATCACGTTATGCCAACGAAGAGCGAATGACGGAAAATAAAAAGATGGAGAAATTCCTGGATGGACTAGCACCAGCACTAAAATGCCAGTTAGTCGTACAAACTTTTCCAGATTTCAAGACACTGGTAGAAAAAGCCATTACACTGGAAAATGAACGTCGCAGTCTGGAGGATATTCGCAAGAGAAAAAGGGATCAGACCAACTACCCCCGCAACAACAAGAATAAAATAAATTTCCAGAGGAACGTTGTGAACAGACCCAGGACCAACGACACACGTCCAAATAAGAATTTTCATGCAAGAGACAAGGATTTCACCTATCGCCCGGGTGTTACCTGCTACGCATGTGGAGAAGAGGGACACTATGCTAAAAAGTGCCCTAAGCCAAGAAACTCAGCACCGAAGCCAAACAGCAACGGGAATAGTTCCGCACCCAAGCGTAATAATTTCAACCCCAATAAGAATCACAGAAAGGCCACCTGAACCATGTGACCAAGGAGCAGGCACAGGATGCCCCAGATATCGTACTCGGTACGTTTCCTGTCAACACAATGCCCGCCACGATTTTGTTTGATTCTGGAGCTTCTTATTCGTTCATTTCAAAGAGTTTTGCTTTGCAACATGGTTTTTCAATGCTGCCCTTGGGAAAATCAATGACTATCAAGTCCCCTGGAAGTAAGCAGATCACTCAGAATTACTGCCGAGATTTAATCATTGAAATTAAGGGATTAAAATTTCACGCAAACCTCATCGTGTTGGAAAACAAAGGACTGGATGTTATCCTGGGTATGGACTGGCTAACCACCAATAAAGGATTTATCGACTGCTTCAACAGAACAGTGATTCTTACTCATCATCATGGAAAATCAATAAGAGTCGCAGCTCAGGAAAGACCAGTATCTCGGCAACCAAAATTAAACAAAGTCGATACATCTGAGTTAAGCAAGGTTCCAGTTGTATGTGAATTTCCGGATGTATTTCCCAAAGAATTACCAGGCATGCCGCCCGACAGAGAAATAGAATTCATCATTGAGCTAGCACCGGGAACCACCCCCATATATAAGAAACCATACAGAATGGCGCCCTCTGAGTTGGTTGAATTAAAGAAGCAAATAAAGGAACTGCTGGACAAGGGATTTATACGGGCCAGCTCCTCACCATGGGGATCGCCGGTATTATTTGCCAATAAGAAGGATGGGACCATGAGGCTGTGTATAGACTACCGAGCGCTCAACATGGTCACAATCAAGAATAAATATCAGATGCCACGGATAAATGATTTATTTCACCAGCTCGCGCAAGCCAAGGTTTTCTCAAAGGTTGACTTAAGGTCAGGATATCATCAGCTGAAAGTACGCACAGAAGATATCCCGAAAACAACATTCACCTCAAGATACGGACTTTATGAATTTACAGTAATGCCGTTCGGACTGACCAACGCCCCCGCATATTTCGTCCACCTCATGAATAAGGTATTTATGAAATTCATGGACAAATTTGTGGTGGTATTTATTGATGATATTTTGGTATATTCCAAAACACCGGAAGAACATGATGAACACCTCTGCATTGTACTGGGAGAATTAAGGAAACACCAACTTTACGCCAAATTCAGCGAATGTGAATTTTGGTTGAGACAAGTGGGTTTCCTAGGACACGTGTTAACGCAAGAAGGAATTGCTGTGGACCAAGATAAAGTCAAGGTTGTACTTGGCTGGAAGTCGCCAGCTAGTGTAACAGATATACGCAGTTTCCTCAGTATGGCCGGATATTACAGAAGGTTTATTGAAGGATTTTCCACCATAGCCAAACCAATGACCCAACTACTCAAGAAGGATAAGAAATTCGAGTGGACCGAAGCATGTGAGAAAAGCTTCCAAGAGCTCAAAAAGAGGTTAACGACAGCCCCAGTATTAGTTGTGCCAGACATACAAAAGAGCTTTGAAGTATATTGCGACGCATCCCGGAAAGGCCTCGGATGCGTACTGATGCAAGAAGGCAAAGTTGTCGCCTACGCATCCCGGCAACTGCGAAAACATGAAGAAAATTATCCTACTCACGATTTGGAGTTGGCAGCAGTCATTCATGTACTCAAGGAATGGAGGCACTTTTTGCTTGGAAATCGCTGTGAAATATAGACGGACCATAAGAGCCTCAGCTATATTTTCACACAGCCAGATCTCAATTTACGACAACGACGCTGGCTGGAACTGGTAAAAGATTACGATGTTGGTATCCACTATCACCCAGGAAAAGCCAACGTGGTAGCAGATGCTCTCAGCCGCAACCCCAGCCCGAACAGCGGCAGCATACAGAACCTGAGACCCGAATTTTAGCGAGAATTCGCCAGACTCAACCTAATGATGGTCACGGAAGGCGAAGTATCCAAACTAGAAATACAGCCTACGCTAATAGAGCAAATAAAGAAGGCTCAGCATGGACATCCCAGCATCGAAGGGATAAAAAGAAAAGTAAGTCAGGGCAAGGCCTCAGAATTCACCATAGACCATGAAGGAATATTATGGTTTGGAGACAGACTTTGCGTACCCAACAGCAACGACCTTAAACAGCAAATTCTAGCGGAAAGTCATACCTCTCCATACTCAATCCACCCTGGAGGTACGAAAATGTACAAAGATATACAGGAAAGATTTTGGTGGCACGGCATGAAAAGGGATATAGCCACATTTATTGCATGCTGCGATTCATGTCAACGCATTAAAGCCGAGCACCAAAAACCCGCAGGGCTATTATAGCCAAACAAGATACCAGAGTGGAAATGGGATGATATCGGAATGGACTTCATTGTTGGACTACCACAGTCACAACACGGTAACGATGCCATATGGGTCATAACAGATAGACTGACCAAGGTGGCACATTTCATACCCATCAAGACAACACACACCACTCAAAAGCTCGCCAAGCTTTACCTCGCCCGGATAGTATGCCTACATGGTGTGCCCAAGACTATAATATCCGACAGGGGCACTCAGTTCTTCTCGAAATTTTGGGACCAGTTGCAGCAAGCCCTCGGAACGCAACTAACGTTCAGCACGGCTTACCACCCCCAGACTGGAGGACAAACGGAACGAGTAAATCAAATACTCGAAGACATGCTAAGGGCATGTGTCCTAACCTATGGGGCCAGTTGGGAGGAAAGCCTACCATATGTCGAGTTCGCATATAACAATAGTTACCAAGCTAGCCTGCAGATGGCACCTTTCGAAGAATTGTACGGACAAAGATGCCGTACTCCATTGAATTGGTCGGAAACAGGGGACAGCCGCATATTCGGCGCCGATATGTTAAAGGAAGCCGAGGAGAGAGTAAAAATGATACGGGATCGACTCTAGGCCGCCCAAAGCCGACAAAAGAGCTATTACAATCAAAAGCATCGGGAAATAAGTTTTGAGCCCGGTGACGACGTATACCTGCATGTTTCACCGATGAGAGGACTACAACGATTCAAAGTCAAAGGGAAACTAGCACCACGATTCATCGGACCCTTCCGTATAGTTGCACGAAGAGGCACAGTATCTTACCAACTGGACCTCCCCATGGAACTGTCCGACGTCCACGACGTGTTCCACGTCTCGCAACTACGGAAGTGTGTAAGCAGCCTAGAGAAACATGTGTCACATGAAAATCTTGATGTGCAACCAGATCTTACATACCGAGAACACCCAGTGAAGATTTTGGAGGAGTCTGAAAGGAGGACCCGTCAGAAAACTATTAAATTTCTCAAAGTTCAGTGGAGCAATCACACAGAGGATGAGGCAACATGGGAAAGGGAAGATTTCCTTCGGACAGAACATCCACACCTATTTGAGGATCAGCTGAAATCTCGGGGACGAGATTTTTCCTAAGGGGGTAGGTGTTGTAACACCCCAAATTTTTGAGTTGGATTTTCTTTCAAACTTTTGGCCTTTTTGAAGGGGGATTGTTTGATCTTTTCTTTTGCCCTTCAAAAATTCTTTTTGGGCCAAAGTTTTTGGGTTTTCTCAAGCTTGGTTTTTTGGCCTTGAAGTTTTTCTTTTGGGTTTGGCTCAGGCTCAAGTTGAGATTCAAAAGAAGTTGTTTGAGTTCTCCTCTTCTTGATTTAAAATTCTCAGGTTTAACCTTGACCTATCTCCCCTCCAACCTTCATCTTGCCATGATCCCAACAAGGACAATCCTCTCCAAGACTCTCCTCTCACCATGGGACAAGCATTTCATCAATTCCAGCAAGTTGTGAGCTTATTGGGATTTTTCTCCTATTTTATTTCACTCCAAAAATAATTCTGTCTTTTATAGTGGCCTTAGTGATTTACAAAGGAACCACCATTTTCATCTACCTATTAGACTCTAAACCAACTCTCCTGGATGGTCTTTAGCACCCACAACCTAGATCCATTTTGTTTCACTGGTCCATAGTTCAAAATTTTCAAATTTCACCTGCTGCAAGTTTGGACCAGATTTGCAAAATTTGGTGAAATTCATATTTATCTTCATCCAAAAATTCTGTGAAAAATCATGCAGCCTCTAGATACATCAAGAGCCCACTCCACCAAAAATCAGCCCCTGAAACATTGCACACATACCAGAATCATTTCATCAAACACCTAGCCTACACTGAACTGTTATCTGTTAACTGAAACTGTCGACAGTTCAACACTTCGTCAGTTTCATCAGTTTCGACAGTCGTCGGGCACGGTGACAAAACCTCGTCAGTATCTCCCTTGGCTCGATGCTACACTACAGCTTCTCCTTATCCACGCGCCGCACGGTCGCTTGGCAGCTTCTGGGCGTCGGTGGCTATCTAGCCCGACCACGCCGGCGACTGCCACGGCCACAGTGCCGCCCGTGGCGGCTGACAGAAGCAACGCCGCAGCCCCACGCCGTTTCGCGCCGCCCAGACCACCTCAGTGCTCTGCGTGTCCCTCTCCACAGCCAACGCACGCCTGGCACGCCGTCGCCGTGGCCTGGCACGTGCAGAGTGCCGTTTCTGCCGCCGACAAGCCGCGCGGCCGTTCCGTCGAGGACAGGCCGTAACTTCACCCCTACAGCCGAGTTAAGCGCGGGAATGGAGCTCCTACAGATCATAGATGATGCTCGAGTCCCTAACCCCGCCGTCCGACCACAGCAGCGCTGTAATTAGCTCGCCGGACTTATCCGTTCGCGGCCGCCACCTCAGGCCGCCTATAAAAGGCACCCCCGAGCTCGTGCTCGAGCACACACGCCTCCACTACTTCCCTAGACCACGCCCAACCTCTGGGAGAGCCCCGAGAGGCTTTTCTTTCCCGGCTCCGGCCAGCTGCCTCCACCTCGGGCTCCAGCTTCGTTCACTCCGGTGAGGGCTCCTCCGCCGTCGGGAACTTGAACGTAGTACCCTGGCATCCACCTAGTCCTAACCCCCAACCCAATTTCTCTCCAGACACCTTCCCCGACGAGGTCCACGAACACCCGAGCCGCCGTCCGCCGGAGATAAGCTCGCCGTCGACGTGGGACTCACCGGTACCCAACTCCACCACTGTTCGACGCGGAAGACCACCGTGAAGCCATAGGTACCACTCCCCTCCGCTATCTCGCCGTGGATCGACGACGGCGATCACCACAGCACCGGCGCCGGCACGGCTCTGTTTCTTTTTTTCAAACCTGACAGGTGGGGTCCCTCTGTCAGTCTCTCATCTCCCTCCCTTCGAAGCGTTTTCTGTTAGCGCAATCGGCAAAATACGTCTTCCCTCTGCTGCTGGCGTACCGCATACCGATTCGCTTTGTCCTTTTCTGTTCTTGCCCCTGGACCTTTTCTCTTTCATTACAGATGGGTCCCTAGACAGAAACCTTAATATCTTTTAAACTAAAAGTGATTTTTAGTTGATTATTTTTCTGTCCACTTGGGTTTTCTGCCTAGTTTTTTGTCATATTTATGTGGAAATATTTTGAGCAACTTTATTTGCACGCGCGGTATTTATGTTAGTATGTATTTTGTTTGAATACTTAGATACCGGAGGCCGTGACGGAGACGCGAATCACACCGAGTTAGGCTCCGACTTTTCAGAACCAGGCAAGCATGTTTGAACTCTTGATATGATGAGTGTGTTGCATGTTTGCTCGAGTAGTTCGTTCATAAGCATGATCATATGAGCATATGCGTATGGCATATTTCATGCAAGTAAGCTTCGGGTGAGTCCCGAAGGAGCATATTGAACCACCTCGATCATATGGTGATATGATGGGTGGAATGCTGGTATTGTTGAAGCATGCCAGTAGTTTGTTAATTCAGTATCAACGGAGATCATATCATGATTCCTTTCATCTCCTTTTCCGGTACTATCATAGGCCGTCCGTTGGGATTATGGTCTAGTCAGTTGTAAACCACTTCCCGAGTACACACCAAGTAGAGGGGCCGGGATGAGGGTTCCATGGCCCTGTATTAAAGCCCGTCATCCCGTCAGGGGGCATGGGTGTTTCCGGTTGGGACCGAGTGGGGGGCACCCCTTAGAGCGCGCATATATAAATTTGATCCCATGCTATTCGAGGTTGTAGCCTCCCCGTCTTAAAGTTTTCCGTGAATGTCGTCGCGGGTGATTCCGGACGGCGGGATGTTAAATGGGTGTGTACTGGTCAGTTGGGTTTCAACTAAAACACCGTAGACGGGGCTAGCCCACGTGGCTAGTAGAACCCGTTGGCTATGAGTTATTAGTACAAGCTCTGCGGAGTTAAATTCCTTCAGTAGCCATGTTTATGGCCTAGGATCTATGTTTGTGTCAACCCGTTGACCATCTCTAGTATATTCTTGTGAGTAACCAAAACAACGTTGTCATCAAGTTCATTTGGTAAATGAACTCACCTCTATCCCTGTATTGATTTTACTTTCCGAAGTATTTCATCATTACATACTGTTATTTATAAGCCCTTTATGTGATGTCGCTTAGACGTCCGACTGTGGCATTCTTGTTATTTATTTTTGTTATAAGCCCTTTATGTGATGTCGCTTAGACGTCCGACTGTGGCATTATTGTTATTTATTTTTGTTATAAGCCCTTTATGTGATGTCGCTTAGACGTTCGACTGTGGCATTCTTGTTGTTTATTTACGTTATAAGCCCATTATGTGATGTCGCTTAGACGTCCGACTGTGGCATTCTTGTTATTTATTTTTCTTATAAGCCCTTTATGTGGCGTCGCTCAGACGCCCGACTGTGGCCTGTTATCATTTATTATTTTCCTACGAGGCGTCACCCAGACCCTCGTTTGGTCTCGTTATTTTATCTTTTGGGTTTCGGGAGGAGTACCGCCCGACTTCCATTCTTTACCTTCAGCGCATTCACCTTTTGTTCTGGTTACATTTTTGCTGGAATACTCATATGCGTTCATGTTGGCATTTGTTATATCTTAAGTCCGAACTGTCTTGCGAGTACATTCAAAGTACTCACCTGGCTTGTTGATTTGGCCAGATGTGGACGAAGGCGATCTCATGGATGAAGAGTTCGATAGCGAGTCCGACGCTTAGAGGAGTCCTAGTCAGTCCCTTGCGATCCTGGAGTTGATCACTGTTTTATAATCGCTTCCGCCTACCACCAAATAAATTCATCGGGTCTCACTCCGACACTCGGTGAACTGTATTATTTTGGAGTCACATCACCCACTTCATTGTGACATATTCCACCACATTTTATTACGAGTCATTAGAATGCCACCCTACCTTGTGTCATATCCGCCTCTATGTAATTTATTGGCACGCTTGTAATAAATTGTTGGGCAACCCCTAGCTCAACCTTGTATAATATTCAGTGTACTGGAATTCTGTATCAAGGAATTGTCTGCCAGCAGGAATATTATTCCTCGCTGGTTAATCAAAAAGATCGGTCTTCCGGTAATTATTTTACTGAAAGGCCGGTCGCGACACGATCCGTAGGGAGAGAATCATTAAACTGAGCATCAGGGATGTCTTCTGGAAGGATGGCCGCTTCAGGATCATCAGTCGGTTCAGCGGCAGTAGTTTCAGCAGCCGCTTTATTTGCCTTTGCCTTCTTGCTAGGCTTCGGCTTTCTGATGAGATCAAAGGAACAATAAGAATCATGAAGTCAAAAACATGAAGATAAACCGGATGTTGAAAAGGACTTACCCAGGCACGGTCTTCAGCACAGGAACCTGTGTAGCAGTCGACTCGCCGGAAGAGGACAAAGGAGCCTCATGATAGTTAGGATCAGACGGTTTAAGCGGTTTACGTATGAGCCCGGCTTTTGGATGAAGAAGAGTTGGAGAAAGTAAAACCTCGGAGCGGCGCCTGCGAGCCGGAGTAAGAGGTATTCCGGATGATTCCACCACGTGGCCACTATGGCGCGTGGTCCGGCGTGCTTCATGCTGCTGCTTCTTCAAAAGAAATTTGGGGTCCAATTGAGCGTAAGGATGAGAAAAAGGGTATTTCCGGGACACCCGGCGGATTTTGGGGGGCAACGGTTCTGAGTTTGAAGAGAGAGAAATTACCTCAACTTCCGCCACTTTACTTCCTTCCGCCAAATCCTGTGGAAAGACACTGTTAAACATAAATTTGGACAAAGGGAGGATAAAGCGTACAAGGTTTGATTCATACCTCTGAGTCCGGATCATCTTCCTCGGGGTGTGAACCGGAGGCGGCAACAGCCTTTTCTTTTAACAGCATAAGTTTTCCGGCGTGGTTGCTTGGCTGCTTTATCTTGAGATTTCCTTTTCCAAAAGGGGTCGGTGGCCTGTGCAGAAGATAGGAAATAAATGGAAGACAATTGATATGGCTGGATCAGAACAAACAGAAAAGATCAGAAAGAACTTACTGATGGCGGTTTATTGTTTTCGCAGAATGGAGCTAAACCAGTCCGGCTGCACTCTTCCAGAGAGATGTTGAGCATTTTCTTCGCGGATTCAGCGACTTCTTTTTCAGGAAGTATTATATCAATGTGGCGCTGAGGATCATCCGGTTTACCAGTATACTCGCACATCAGGCCTGAGCGCCGGCTCAGTGGAAGAATGCTCCAGGCAAGCCAACAGCGAACAAAGTCTACTCCGGTTAAGCCGTTGGCCACAAAGGCCCTAAGCTTAGAAAGTTGAGGCGCAAACCGGGCACGGTCCGGGGCGCTGAGGCGCTGCGGCAGGGGATGATCCTCATGTAGGCGATATGCGCGGTAACCCGGCAGTGGGTTTTCTCCTTCAGGCGAAGTATCTATACAATTGAACCACGCTTGGTTCCATTCCTTGGGGTGCGTGTGAAGGGCAGCGTGAGGGAAGCTCACATCCTTTCTCTTTTGAATGCTGACGCCGCCCAACTCTTGATGCGGCCCGTCAGTAAACTCTGTCCGCCGGTTTAAATGGAAAAGTCTCTGAACAAATCCACTGATGGTTCTTCTTGAAGATATGCTTCTGAGAAGACTTGAAAATTGCAGATATTTGATATAGAATTCGGACCTACGTCCTGAGGATGGAGCTGAGAAGCGGCTAATACATCCCGGAAGAATTTTGAATAGGGAGGGCTGAAACCCCGGGCCAAGTGATCAAAGAAAACAATGACCTCTCCTTCTTTAGGAGTAAGGGGACATTCATCTCCTGGGGCCCGCCAGTGCGGAACCTCTTTAGGACCCAGAATACCGATTGAAGCGGCGTTCGTTAGGTCATCCTCAGTAATGCGGGAAGGAGCCCAGTTGCAAGCGACGAACTGCTTGGCCATCGTTCGGAATAAGGAAATGCTGAAAAGTACAGTACAAAATTCGGTTTACCATTTGCTGAAGCATAAAACCGGAGCATGGTATAAAATTATAGACCTAATCGACGGTTTAGACAAGGGACTAATGGCATTGACTACCCGGAAGCAGATGCGAGGCGAACAGCTACCGGTTTATGATAACAGGAAAAGAGGAAGCTAAACCGTCAATTATGGATACAGGCTTACTTCTAACGCGTCAAAGAAAGCGTATGATTGACTAAACCGGAGAAGATAATCTACAGATCTATAGTATGAAGAAACAACTCCTACAAAGAGCTGAGGTAAATCTAGATCTAAGGCACAAGGAAAATATGGAATAAAACGCAAGTAATATACAGGAAGGGCTGCGGAGGTCTCTCTACAGATCTAATATAAACTGATAAAGTTCGAAGAATTAGGGTTATAATGGAAGAACGGAAATGCATGGATACAGGTCAAAGCTAAATCTATCTGAGCTTACAGCAAGGTTGGCCTATGGGGACGAACGGTAAAAGCTTCATGGTTTCATGGCGGAAGCTATAGAAGGAACCCTAGTTTGAGATCTACGGTGAGGAAGAAGGAGTACCTGACGAAGAAGAGGGCGGCGGTGAAGTGTTCTGGTCACGATCAGGGTGATGCAATGGCCTGGCTCAAGGACGACGACGAGCTCGAAGAGCGGCGGCGGAGCTTCGAGCAATGAAGATGGAGAAGACGAAGGCAGAAGGGGAAAAAAGAGGCAGACCCCAGCGGTATTTATAAGCGGAAGAGGTGAAACGGTAAGCGCGGGAATTGAGGAGTCAGAGATTGGTTAAAGATTGCGCTGTCGCCTCGATTGTCGGGATGGCATTTAACAAAGGTAACAAATAGAGGTGAGTAATAAATGCGGAGGTGATGTCACGATGGGTGAAGGTGATTCCCGGAGATGACGTCATGGCCGGTTTATGAAGCAGATAAACTGCAGAGGAGAAATTTATGCAAAGACTTAGAAGACTGACATGAACAAGTTCAAATCAATCTAGGGCCTAATGTCAGGGATATTACTAGCAGGTATAAACCGGCCAGGAAGATCCGGATTACACTGACATAGTTGTATTACCACAAGCCCAGTAGAATATGAACCAGAGGTTACGGCCCATAGAGGCTTAGGGCCCATGTGTAAAGCTTACGGTTTATAAACCGTCATATCATGCAACTTGGGGTGTAAGATAATAAGAGTAGAGACCGAGGCGGACACGATTATGAACCGGCCTCGGGGCTCTGTAAACCGGACCGGGCGTCGCCTCCTATATAAAGGGACGACCCGGCGACGGTTCAGGGACAAGAAACAACAGCTCGATTCGCAGGCAAGCGATCCGCTCCCTGTTCATCGACGCACAAGCAATACCACACCAAACTAGACGTAGGCTTTTACCTTCATCGAAAGGGCCGAACTAGTATAAACCCTCTATGTCCTTTGCGTGCTTTTAACCTCTTCAAGCTAACCCGCACGATGGCCTCACACCTAAGTCCTCTAAACCGGACATCTGCCGTGCTAATTCCACGACAGCTGGCGTACTGCGTACCGAATTGTTTTCTATTTTTATATTCTAGCCCCTGGAAACTTTTGGTTTCATTACAGACAAGTCCCTAGACAGAAACTTTAATAACTTTTAAACAAAAGATGATTTTGAGTTGATTCTTTTTCTGTCCTCTTTAGTTTTCTGTCTAGTTTTTTATCATATTTATTTGAGAAATATTTGGGACAACTTTTATGCACATGCGGTATTTTTGTTAGTACTCGTTTTATTTGAATACGTAGATACCGAAGGAAGTGACGGAGCCGCGAACTTCACCGTGTTAGACTCCGACTACTCCGAACCAGGCAAGCATGTTTGAACCTTTGATATGATGAGTGTGTTGAATGTTTGCTTGAGTAGTTCTTCTTCATAGCATGGTTATATAAGCATTTGTGGATGATTATATTTCATGCAAGCAAGCTTCGGGTGAGCCCCGAATGATGATG
The DNA here is from genome assembly GCA_902687465.1 of Secale cereale. Classification (NCBI taxonomy): domain Eukaryota; kingdom Viridiplantae; phylum Streptophyta; class Magnoliopsida; order Poales; family Poaceae; genus Secale; species Secale cereale. The sequence continues at coordinate 784,679,458 of LR738713.1, read as the reverse complement.
ATTGAACCACCCCGATCATGTGGTGACATGATGGGTTGTGAACTGGTAATGTTGGAGCATGCCAGTCATCTGTTAACTCTAGTATCAACGTGGATCAAGTCATGATCCCGTTCGTCTCCTTTTTGGTACTGTCACGTGCCTTCTGCAAAGATTACGGTTTAGTCAGTTACAAACCTCTTTCCGTGTACACACCAAATAGAGGGGCCGGGATGATGGTTCCATGGCCCTGGATTAAAGCCCGTCATCCGGTCAGGGGGCATGGGTGTTTCCGGTTGGGACCGAGAGGGGTGCACCCCTTAGAGGGCGCAAATATAAATTTGATCTCATGCTATTCGAGGTTGTAGTCTCCCCGTCTTAAAGTTTTTCGTGAATGTTATCTCGGGTGATTCCGGGCAGCAGGATGTGAAATAGGTGTGTACTGGTCAGTTGTGTTTCTGCTAAAACACCGTAGACGGAACTAGTCCTTGTGGCTAGTGGAATCCGCTGGCTGTGATTTGAGAGTACAAGCTCTGTAGAGTCAAAATCTTCCGAGTAGCCATGTCTATGGCCTAGTGTCAATATTCGTGTCAAGCCCGGAGACCGTCTCGGGCTGTTTATGAGAGTGATAAGAATGGTGATTTAGTTAAAAGTCATTTTGGTAGATGAACTAATCAGTTATTTATGCACCGATTAATCTGTTGAAATATTTCACCGTTAGACCAAAGATTATATAAGCCCTTTATGTGATCTCGCTCAGACGTCCGACTGTGGCATTCTTGTCAATTACTTTTGAATATAAGCCCTTTATGTGATGTCGCTCAGATGTCCGTCTGTGGCATTCTTGTCAATTACTTTTGAATATAAGCCCTTTATGTGATGTCGCTTAGACGTCCGACTGTGGCATTCTTGTCATTTACTTTTGAATATAAGCCCTTTATGTGATATCGCTTAGACATCCGACGGTGGCATTCTTGTTATTCACTTTTGAATACAAGCCCTTTATGTGATGTCGCTC
>LR738713.1:784587075-784673833 GCA_902687465.1 Secale cereale | reverse complement strand
CCTTTTAAAGGGGAGCCCCGCCGCCCGCAACCACCCCGCCTCCAAGCCGACGCCGCCGCGCCGCCGCTCTCCGCCGCCCGCCGCCGCGCTGCCGCTCGCCGCCGCAACCACCCTGCCTCCAGCCGAGCCGCCACCCCTCTCGCGCGCAACCGCCGCCGCCCGCCACCCTCGCCGCCGCCGCCGCTGCCCGACAAACGGACCCGACCCGATCTGCGAGGTATTAACCGCCCGTTTTGTTTTTTTATTTAGTTTCATTTTTTTAAAACACTAGACCTTTTTTTAGGAAAACCCTAGTTCGTTTTTTTGTTTTATTATTTAGCGAACGTCCGCTGTTTAGTTACAGAAACGAACGTTCACAATTTAGGATTTTCTTTTTCTGTTTATTTCCCGTTGAGGACCTATCCGCGATTTTTTTTTACAAATCAGTCCCTAATCTTCAAACTCTCATTACTCTTTACTCGTTAGTCGGAATTAGATGAAACCAATGCCAATTTCTTCGTTTCGATCTTATCTTCCGAGTAGCGCAACTCAAATTTGATTATGAACGTTTTAAATTTTGAATTCAAACAATTTAGTGTTTGAACTTCGTTTGATCGTAACTTGAGTTTCGTAACTCCGTTTGAGTTGATTCTTTTTGCAAATCAAAGCTCTTGACCTAAACTTTCTGATAAGGCCAAATACACTTAATTTTGGTACTGTTAGATTTTTTTCTGCTGCAAGAGTTATTCGTTCGTTTTCGAAGTCTTTCGAGATCTGTTCTTCAATTCTGTTGGATGATTGCTTATGTATGCTATTGTTTGATGGCGATAGAATTCCCGGAGTGCAAAGCCTGCTACTACGAGTCCTTTGGTTTCAGCGATCGTCAGCAAGGCAAGTTCATACTTTGATAATACTTTCCAATACCCAGTTTTCATTGCATTAGTTATATCCTCAAACACTTGCATGAGTAGGACTGGTTACATGTGTTGATGCTTTGTAGTTTATGAGGTAAGAACCCAATGACTTGAGATCAACCCAAGGGAATATACGCTTTGTTACTTATTGCTTAGCTATGCCTGTAGACGTGGATTGGTATGAGTGATTTCATGAAAGTTGTGAGTGTAATAACAACTAAGGGTTTCTTTAAGGTGGAAGTTAATACACATCTGGGTGGATTGGTTGCAGGGCACCTGGAGAATCCAGTGTTGTCCTAGGAAATCCCGGAGGACCCGTGTGATTATCCTATGGAATGCCACCCAGGCTCAAACGGATCATATATCATTCATGCCTAGAAACTTCCGTGTGCAGCCACAAGCCATTATGGGCTATAGCATAGTTGAGTATGATGTGTGACCTCTTTCAGTGCTAGACTAGCAGATGTAGCGGATGTAGGTGTAACGGTCTACCCAGGGTAAAGAGTTAATGCTTCTGAAAGACTATGTCTTGGTCATTCGTTTCTCAAACACCATGCAGTGCAAGAAATTAAATGGATGCGATCAAGTCTTGTGGGGAAAAGTGCACAAACCTCTACAGAGTGTACAAACTATTCATGAGTAGCCATGTCCCCGGTTATGGACTTCTTGAGTATCCTCGTCTTTGAATTATGGACTGATCTCATAACTTTATTTAACTTGTTGGGTTAATAATGACTTTGGTTTTGGGATTGAGATGGAGGAACCATTTCTTAATATTGCTTAATTTAAAACTGAGTAGTAAATAAAATTTATTCCTTTGTTGTAGGGAAAAACTAGCTTCATGCAAAAATAAACCTTACAGCCTCCACCAGCCAAATGTGCATATAGTTGTAGACATTGCTCTTTATCATTATAGTGTGTTCTTGCCAACATATTTAATGTGCTGACCTACATGGCTGCAACGTATCATGTTGCAGAGTTTTCAGACGAAGATTAAGGTGCGATAGGTCGTTGTCATGCACGCAATGTTTGCTGTGGAGTTGGATGGACTCAACTACTCTTCATAGCTTTCGCAGTTTATTTTATTAAATGGCCTTCAGCCATATTCGTGTATTGGATATTGCCTCTTTGAGGACTTTCAATGTAATAAAGTGTTATTGAACCTCTGTTATAAATCCTCGAGTACTGTGTGTGTGAGCATACCAATCCAGGGATGACATCGAGCACAGAGACTTCGGTTCATTGGAACCGTGGTCACTACAGATCGAGATTCAATAAACCAGTAACATTGGGTGCATGAGCATAGAAGGTTGTATACATGTAAATAGAATAACAATTATTCTCTGACTTAAATGAGTAATAGTATTACAATAAACACGATCCTATCATGTTCATGCTCGACGCAAACACCAAATAACATTAATTTAGGTTCAACACTAATCCCGAAAATATAGGGAGTGTGCGATAATAATCATATCAATCTTGGAACCACTTCCAACACACATCGTCACCTCACCCTCAACTAGTCTTCGTTTATTCTACAACTCATGTTTCGAGTTACTAATCTTAGCAACCGAACAAGTATCAAAATACCCAGGGGCTACTACGAGCACTAGTAAGATACACATCAATAACATGTATATCAGATATACCTATGTTCACTTTGCCATCCTTCTTATTCGCCAAAATATTTGGGGTAGTTTCCCTTCTAGTGACCATTTCCATTGCAGTAGAATCACTCAGTTTCAGCCTTAGATCTAGCTTTGGGCTTCTTCTCAGGAGTGACAACTTGCTTGTCTTTCTTCTTGAAGTTCCCTTTTTTTCCCTTGTCTTTTTCCTTGAAACTAGTGGTCTTGTTAACCAGCAACACTTGATGCTCTTTCTTGATGTCTACCTTCGCCGATTTAGCATCATGAAGAGCTCGGGAATCGTTTTCATCATCCCTTCCATATTATAGTTCATCCCAAAGTTCTAGTATCTTGGTGATAGTGACCAGAGAATTCTATCAATCACTATCTTTTCTGGAAGATTAACTCCCACTTGATTCAAGTGATTGTAGTACCCAGACATTCTGAGCACGTGCTCACTAGCTGTGTTATTCTCCACCATCTTGTAGGCAAAGTATTTGTCGGCGGTCTTATACCTCTCAACATAGGCATGAGTCAGAAATACCAATTTCAGCTCTTTGAACATCTCATATGCTTCGTGTCGTTCAAACCGTTTTGATGTCCCGGTTCTAAGCCATGAAGCATGGCACACTAAACTATTAAGTAGTCATCATATTGAGCTTTAACAAATATCATAATGTGTGCATCTGCTCCGGCAATAGGTCTGTCACCTAGTGGTGCATCAAGGACATAATACTTCTGTGCAGCAATGAGAATAATCCACAGATCACGGACCCAGCCGCATCATTCCTAGTAACATCCTTCAACCTAGTTTTCTCTAGGGACGTATCAAAAACAAGGAAGCTAAATCGCGAGCTATTGATCTACTACATAGATATGCAAATACTATCAGGACAAAGTTCATGATAAATTAAGTTTAGTTAATCAAATTACTAATGAACTCCCACTTAAATCAACATCCCTCCGGTTATCTAAGTGATACATGATCCAAATCAACTAAACCACGTCCGATCATCACGTGAGATGGAGTAGTCATCAATGGTGTACATCTCTATGTTGATCATATCTACTATATGACTCACGTTCGACCTTTCGGTCTCTAGTGTTCTGAGGCCATGTCTGTACATGCTAGGCTCGTCAGGTTTAACCCAAGTATTCCACATGTGTAAAACTATCTTACACACGTTCTATGTGAACGTAGAGTCTATCACACTCGAGCATCACGTGGCGTCTCGAAACGACGAATTGTCGCAACGGTGCATACTCAGGGAGAACATTTTTATCTTGAAATTAAGAGATGGGATCATCTTATAATGCTACCGTCGATCTAAGAAAAATAAGATGCATATAGGATAAACATCACATGCAATCATAATATGTGACATGATATGGCCATCATCATCTTGTGCTTTTGATCTCCTTCTCCAAAGCATCGTCATTACCTCCATCGTCATCGGTCAACACCTTGATCACCATCACTGCGTCGTGGTCGTCTCGCCAACTATTGCTTCTACGACTATTGCTAACTCATAGAGATAAAGTAAAGCAATTACATGGCACTAGCATTTCATACAATAAAGAGACAACCATAAGTCTCCTGTCGGTTGCCGATAATTTACAAAATATGATCATCTCATACAATAACGTATAACTCATCACGTCTTGACTATATCAAATCACAACATGCCCTGCAAAAACAAGTTTGACGTCCTCTACTTTGTTGTTACAAGTTTTACGTGGCTGCTACGGGCTTCTAGAAACTACTGTTCTTACCTACGGCACAAAAACAACAACGGTGATTTATCAAGTTTGCTATTTTAACCTTCGGCAAGGACCAGCTACAGTCAAATTTGATTCAACTAAAGTCGAAGAAACAGACACCCGCCAGCCACCATTATGCAAACAAGTTGCACGTAAGGGTGGAACCGGTCTCATGTACGTGGACATGTAATGTTGGTCCAGGCCGCTTCATCTTACAATACCGCCGAATCAAAATAAGACGTTGGTGGTAAGCCGTATGAACATCACCGCCCACAATTCCTTTGTGTTCTACTCGTGCATATCATCTACGCATAGACCTGGCTCATGATGCCACTGTTGGGAAACGTAGCATGCAATTTCAAAAAAATTCCTATGCTCACGCAAGATATATCTAGGAGGTGCATAGCAACGAGAGGGGAGAGTATATCTGTGTTCCCTCGTAGACCAAAAGAGGAAGCGTTTAGTAACGCGGTTGATGTAGTCAAACTTCTTCGCGATCCAACCGATCAAGCGTCGAACGTACGACACGTCCGCGTTCAACACACGTTCAGCTCGGTGACGTCCTCGCCTTCTTGATCTAGCAAGATGGGCGAAGTAGTAGATGAGTTCTGGCAGCACGACGACATGGTGATGGTGGGTGATGAAAAACAATCTCTGCAGGGCTTCACCAAGCATTACGGAAACTAGACGGAGGATAAACTAGAGGGTCGGGGTTGCCGGCACACGGCTTCATGAATCTTGATGTGTCTTGGGTGCTAGCCCTGCCCCTCTATTTATATGTTGAGCAATGGGATTGAAACTTGGAGCAAAAGCCTCCTCAAAGTCGGTTTTGCCTGAAATGCAAGAGTCCTACTCGGACTCCAGGGCTAGACGCCAGGGTTCCCGGTGTCTACCCCCTAGATGCTAGGGTTCCTGGCGTCTAGCCTCTGGTCTCCGCAAAACTCCCTTTTGCACTTTCCAAAAGCCCCGTGGGCTTTTCCCTTTGGCCCAAATAAAGTGTTCTCGTAACGAAACATTTCGGGAAACATTCGGAACCCCTTTCGGTGAATTTTGGAACCCTTCCGGAGATCAAACACTATTATCCCATATATCATTAATTCTTTACCCCCGAACTATTCTGGAGCTCCTCGTCATGTTTGTGATCTCATCCGGAACTCCGAACAATATTCGGTCACCATCAAACATAACTCATATAATACTATATCATGAACGAACGTTTAAGCGTGCGGACCCTACGGGTTCGAGAACTATGTAGAGATGACCGAGACACCTCTCTGTTCAATAACCAATAATGGAACATGGATGCCCATGTTGGCTCCTACATATTCTACGAAGATCTTTATCGGTCGAATAGTTATGACAACATAGATAATTCCCTTTGTCCGTCGGTATGTTACTTCCTTGAGATTCAATCATTGGTATGTCCATACCTAGTTCAATCTCGTTACCGGCAAGTCTCTTTACTCGTTCCGTACAACATCATCCCATGACTAAAATATTAGTCATTTGCTTGCAAGGCTTATGATGATGTGCATTACCGAGAGGGCCCAGAGATACCTCTCCGATACTCGGAGTGACAAATCCTAATCTCGATTCACGCCAACCCAACAAGACACCTTCAGAAATACCTATAGAGCATCTTTATAATCACCCAGTTACGTTGTGACATTTGATAGCACACAAGGCATCCCTCCGGTATCCGGGAGTTGCATGATTTCATAGTCAAAGGAATATGTATTTGACATACATGAAAGTAGTAGCAATAAACTGTACGACCAAATGCTAAGCTAACGGATGGGTCTTTTCCATCACATCATTCTCATAATGATGTGATCCCATTATCAAATGACAACTCATGTCCATGGTTAGGAAACCAACCATCTTTGATCAACGAGCTAGTCTAGTAGAGGCTTACTAGGGTCACGGTATTTGTTTATGTATTCACACATGTATTTAGGTTTCCTGTCAATATAATTGTAGCATGAATAATAAACCTTTATCATGATTAACGATATATAATAATAACCATTTTATTATTGCCTCTAGGGCATATTTCCATCACATAGGTCTGTGGTGAATTGCACACGCATCATTAGAAGGCATGAAGGATGATGTAGAAGCCCTCCATGATCAATTCTCACTGAGGCAGTGTACCAAAAAAGGCATCTAGATGGGGTTGTGGAAGAACAGAAATTTGCGGGGCCAAAATAAGTGTTTGGTGTGGCTCTATGTTGGTTTCCGAATATTAAGGAATTTGTAAAAGTGAAATTAGGTCAGACGAAGCCACGAGGGGCCTACATGGTTCTGTTGCCTTGCCATCTCCTTGTTCGTCCTCTAGTCTCCTCCTGAAGCTTCTAGGGTATCTTTTGTCTAAGAAAAAATCATGAAAATTTTTTGTAGCGTTTGGAATACGTTTTCTACTGATTTTTGTTGGAAAACCAAAAACAACAGCTGGCACTAGGCACTGGGTTATTAGCTTAGTTCCCAAAAATGTTATGAAATAGCATAAAGATGCATATAAAGCATCCAAGATTGATAATATAATAGAAAGGAATAGTCAGAAAATCATATATATGTTGGAGACGTATCCGCATCCCCAAGCTTAATTCCTGCTCGTCCTCGAGTAGGTAGATGATAAAAATAGAATTTTTGATGTGAAATGATACCTAACATGGGTATCATGTAATGTATTTATGGTATAATTGATGAGAAATGATGAAGTAAAAATATGAACATAATAATATCCATGAATACAGGAAACATAATCATCACTTTTTGAAAATATACGATCCTTAACAAATTTTGTCCCCCTCATCTTATCATGTTAACATGGCATGACTCCGCCTTCACCGCATAAATATAAATCACGAGCACCTTGGTGTTAAACCAATCAATTGGATCGTATTTCTAACGCACTTCAGCATATTCAACTTCACTCAATACACGAGGATGGGCCATGGGCATAGCACTAGGTGGAATATAATGCGGTGGTAGGGATCAATATCAGACGTCAAATGGAAGAAAGTTTCGCATCAACTTGGTGGATCAACGGGCTATGGAGATGCCCACCAATCGATATCAATGCGAGGAATATGGATTGCCATGCAATGGATACACTAGAGCTATAAGTGTATGACTGCTCAATGTAAACTAAATGGCTGTGCATCCAACTCGCTTGCTCATGAAAACCTCGGGCATTTGAGGAAGCCCATCATTGGAATATGCAAGACAAGTTCTATAACAAAAACATTCCAACTAATATATGAAAGTGACAAGTCAGGGTACTCTCTACATCAAGAACATGGTGGTACTCTAAAGCAAAAGTGTGGAAAAGGAAAGTAACATTGCCGTTCTCTCTTTTTCTCTCATTTTTCTTCTGTTGGGCTATTTTTGGCCTTTTTTATTTTCTTCGAGAGTCTCATCCCAACTTGTGGGGTAATCATAGTCTCTATCATTTCCTCAATGGGTAAATGCTCTAATAATGACGATGATCACACTTTTATTTACTTATAGCTTGATAACTAGAAGAATATGACTCTATAAGAATGGCTCTGGTAGTGTACCAGGATGTGCAATGATCTAGCATAACATGTATAATAATGATGAATAGCTGAGCCACAAATATCATGTCAGCTCTATGATCATGCAAAGCAATGTGACAATGAATATGTATGTCATGAAAACGGAAAGGTGGAAGTTGCATGGCAATATGTCTTGGAATGGCTATGGAAATGCCATAATAGGTAGGTATGCTGGCTGTTTTGAGGAAGGTATAGGGAGGTTTATGTGTAATAGACCACATCATACCTTGGGGTTTGGATGTAGCAGCTAAGTTTGGGCCAACTCTTGAGGTTACAAAGTGCATTGCACGGTACTAAAGAGGCTAGTAAATTGCGGAAAGATAGGAGTGCATATAATCCATGGACTCACATTAGTCATAAAGAACTCACATACTTAGTGTAAACGTATATTATTCATCGAGGCAAAGTGCTCCCCTCATGCCCATACGGAGGTGGTTGGTAGGAGTTGACCATCACGTGCCCCTGATTATAACAACACATAGGATTTCAATCAGACCTAATAATGCTCAGAGTTCTCCACCGAGCAACTCTTAGATGAGCACATAATAACAAGCTTTAATACCGATATTTCTACTAACCAATGATCATGAACCTATATTCTTTCATACTATGACATCAATATAATTAAACCATGTGTTTAATATGTAGTTATCTACATGAAAGTTTTTATTATACCCCCTTGAAACCATGTGTTCTATCCTTATCCTCTCAAGCAAATCCACCACATAAAGACCCTTTAGTTTCCGAATCGTTGAGTTGAAAGACTCTGCAAGATTATTGTGCACATACTCAACTTTGCTCAGTTCACTGAATTGGCTTCAGGCACATAACATGGAGTGGTGTGTTTCCAAGTATTCCTTCACTTTGAGATTCGTGGATAAGTGCCTCAAGTGGTAGTTGTGCTTCTTCACACTTCAAGTCAAAGATGCTAGCCATGAATTGTCGGTATACACATTTCCTTTGTATTTGTTCACAAAATTTGCAGCAAGGTGACGCATGCATTCCCTATGCTCAACTCCGGGGAACACATTGTCCACTGGCCACTTCTAAACCTTTTCAGGCATCTGTATGAATTACCATCCCATTGGGATGTGCAATAGCTGTGCGCAGATTATGCAAAAACGAAGTACATGCTCTCCTCAGACTCTGTCTCCAGCACACTGTACACAACTGGAAATACGAAGCTGTGTGCATCAACTGCACAAGCTAGTACTAACTATCCTTTAAACCTCCTAGTGAGAAAAGTAGCATCAATAGCAAATTATGGCCTGCAGCCTGCCAGAAAACCCCGACGACAAGCCTCAAAGTAGGCAAAAACCCTCCTAAAGCATTCCTTGGCCTTTGTCACTCCCCTAAACTTATAATCCACGGTGTGGTGGTCAATATCTACAATACAACCTGGGCTGGTCCTCTCCACTTCACCTTTGAATGAATACAACAATTGAAAACTTTCCTACCAGTTACCATAAATAGAATCCATAGCATGTTGTTTACCATTGAACACTCTCATGTATGGTAACTCTATCTTGAACTTGTCTTTGATGTTCTTCTGCAATTTCTTTGCACCCACTTGCTGGTTTTCTTTCACCCAATTATTGACTTCTTCAGCCACCCATCTTGACTTGGCTCTACTGATTGTTTCCTTCCTAGGGGTTGATTCCTGTCATGTGTGCCTAAAAGGGTTCACTTCGACCTGAACATTCATGCCATTTCTCATTTTAGATGCGAGAATCCTCCATGGACAACCCTTAGTTGGACAGTGCACTCTGTAACGTAGTTGATCACTCTTGTCAACTTTGAAAGTACATTCTGCCTTGAAGCAGTAAGTCGCAAGTGCATTTCTACACTCACTCATGGATGCAAAAATGGAACCTTCTTCCATATGAGGATTCGAAGGGTCCAATTCAACAGCTGCAAGGTGATGACCCACAAGTGTAGGGGATCTATTGTAGTCCTTTCGATAAGTAAGCGTGTCGAACCCAACGAGGAGCAGAAGGAAATGATAGGCAGTTTTCGGTAAGGTATTTTCTGCAAGCACTGAAATTGTAGGTAACAGATAGTTTTGTGATAAGTTAATTGGTAGCAAGTGACAAAAGGCACAAGTAAATAAGGTGCAGCAAGGTGGACCAATCCTTTTTGTAGCAAGGGACAAGCCTGGACAAACTCTTATATAAAGGAAAGCGCTCCCAAGGACACATGGGAATTATCGTCAAGCTAGTTTTCATCACGATCATCTGATTCTCGTTCAGTACTTTGATAATTTGGTATGTGGGTGGACCAGTGCTTGGGTGCTGTCCTTACTTGGACAAGCCTCCCACTTATGCTTAACCTCTATTGCAAGCATCCGCAACTACAAAAGAAGTATTACGGTAAACCTAACCATAGCATGAAACAAGTGGATCCAAATCAGCCCCTTACGAAGCAACACATAAACTAGGGTTTTAGCTTCTGTCACTCTAGCAACCCATCATCAACTTATTACTTCCCAATGTCTTCCTCTAGGCCCAAATAATGGTGAAGTGTCATGTAGTCGACGTTCACATGACACCACTAGAGGAGAGACAACATACATCTCATCAAAATATCGAACGAATACAAATTCACATGACTACTAATAGCAAGACTTCTCCCATGTCCTCGTGAACAAATGTAACTACTCACAAGACATAATATTGTTCATGATCAGAGGGATATTAATATGCATACTGGATTTGAACATATGATCTTCCACCAAATAAACCAACTAGCATCAACTACAAGGAGTAATCAACACTACTAGCAACCCACAGGTTCCAATCTGAGGTTTGGGTACAAAGATTGGATACAAGAGATGAACTAGGGTTTGAGAGGAGATGGTGCTGGTGAAGATGTTGATGAAGATAGCCGTCCCCAAGATGGGAGAGTTGTTGGTGATGACTGCGGTGACGATTTCCCCATCCGGGAGGGAAGTATCCCCGCCAAGGTTCCGCCTCGAGACGGTGGCGTCTGGTCCCGAAAGCTTCCTCCTGATTTTTCCAGGTCAAAACACCTCATATAGGAGAAGATGGACATAGGGGGGCCGTCGGGGGGCCCACGAGGCAGGGGGCGCGCCCCCCACCCTCGTGGACAGCTGGTGGCCCCCCTGGTGATCTTCTTTCGTCAGATATTATTTATATTTTCTGAAACGATGTCTTGTGAAGTTTCGGGGCTTTTTGAGTTGTGCAAAATAGGTTTCTAGAGTTTGCTTCTTTTCCAGCCCAGAATTCCAGCTGCCAGCATTCTCCCTCTTCATGTAAACCTTGTAAAATAAGAGAGAAAAGGCATAAGTATTGTGACATAACGTGTAATAACAACCCATAATGCAATAAATATCAACATATTAGCATGATGCAAAATGGACGTATCACAAGGTCTAGTCTTCACCCACTGCGTCATCCTCCACACAGACATCATTGTCAGCCTCATATTGGTTTTCAGCCCGAGGTGCCCATCGTAAATTCTGAATTACATCAGAATATAGGTTCTCTTCATCAACCCCAGAATTTTAGGCATCAGGCTCCACTTCAAGCGGGACCCTTCTGCCGGTGCCCATGCTTGTCGAGCCACCACGTCGCCGTGCACTAATTGAACTGTTCGGGCTAGAGTTGCCAGTATGATGACATGGTTCTGCCCGAGAAGGTGCACTTGTCATCCTATGTCCAAATGTCTGCTCAAGGACATCAATTTGGAGCCTCACATGAAAATTCTCTTTCTCCTTATGCTTAGCAAATACGGTAGCAAGCTCTTAATCATTACAAACTGCCACCCATTTATTTCCCCATCTTAGTATTTGTATTCCACTTCATCAAGCAAACCCAAAGGATATTGGCTGCAAATTACCTCTCCAAATTTTCGGAAACTTCAATAACAAGCCATTGGCAACAGATAATCGAAACCTCCTTGGAATTTCTTCTTATTCTTTGTATTAAGGATTTATCAGTCCCTTCTAATGTGCACCAAGAAATCAAACCCCAACTCCATCCTAACCTACGAGAAACAAAGACACAATCACCACACCCATAGCAAAATCGACCGCAAACTAACTCGAATCGACTGTTGAAATGCACAAGGAAGCTCAATCTAAACAGGAGGCATGACCACCCCTTGAGAACCCAGTCGTGGACGTGGTGGATCTCCGGCCAGATGCCTGCCTCGCCAAATACTCCGGGGTCGCCGCCGCTTGCCATTTCACCCTGGAGTTCACCGTCCTACTTCATCTTTGTGCACCAGCCCCCCACCTATCAATGCTCTGGACGGGCGCATGGAAGGAGGCCATGCCGCGGGTCGAGCAGGTGGCGAGCGCAGTGGTGGAACAGGCACCTCACTCGTGGCATCGTAGGAAGGTGGCGCGTGGAGCATGTAATATTAGATCAGGTGGCAGTGGAGCAGAACGGCCGTAGCTACGCAGGTGGGGGCCGCGCAGGTGGTGGCGGCAGCACAAGACGGCCGGGCGGTGCATAGGAGAGATCAGCATCGGGTGTACCTAATTAGATACTAGGAGTTGTCGTCGTTGCGCGGTCCCACATGTAAGCTCCGGACCCACTTATGACCCACAAGTATAGGGGATCAATTGTAGCTCTTTTCAATAAGTAAGAGTGTCGAACCCAAAGAGGAGCAGAAGGAAATGACAAGTGGTTTTCAATAAGGTAATGTCTGCAAGTGCTAAAATTTGAAGTAGCAGAGTAGTTTCATAGCAAGATAATTTTGTAACGAGCAAGTAACAATAGTAGTAGCAAAAGTTTAGCAAGATATCCCAATCCTTTTGAGGCAAAGGACAGACCAAGACGGTCTCTTATAATAAGCAAAGCATTCTTGAGGGTACACGGGAATTTCATCTAGTCACTTTCATCATGTTGGTTCGGTTCGTGTTCTCTAATTTTATAATTTGGTATGTGGGTGGATTGGTGCTTAGGTTCTATTCTTACTTGAACACACCTCCTACTTATGATTAACCCTCCCGCAAGCATCCACAACTACGGGAAAAGTATTAAGAATAAATTCTAACTATAGAATTAAACTTTTGGATCCAATCGGCCCCTTACGAAATAGCGCATAAATTGGGTTTAAGCTTCTGTCACTCTCGCAACCCATAATCTAATTACTTCTCCACAATGCATTCCCTTAGGCCCAAATATGGTGAAGTGTCATGTAGTCGACGTTCACATGACACCACTAAGGGAATCATAACATACATATTATCAAAATATTGAACACACATCAAATTCACATGATTACTTGCAACATGATTTCTCCCATGGCCTCAAGAACCAAGGTGACTACTCATAAATGATAAACATGCTCAAGATCAGAGGGGTATTAAATAGTATATTGGATCTGAACATATAATTTTCCACCAAATAAACCATAGAGCAATCAACTACAAGATGTAATCAACACTACTAGTCACCCACAAGCACCAATCTATAGTTTTGGTAACAAGATTGAACACAAGATATGAACTAGGGTTTGAGATGAGTTGGTGCTGTTGAAGAAGTTGATGGAGCTAGCTCTCCCCAAGATGGAAGAGTTGTTGGTGATGATGATGACGATGATTTCCCCCTCCGGGAGGGAAGTTCCCCCGGCCGAATCGCTCTGCCGGAGGGCAAAAGTGCTCCTGCCCAAGTTCCAACTCGAGACGGCGGTGCTCCGTCCTGAAAGTATTCTGCTTATTTTTTCTAGGTCAGAATGGCTTATATACCAAAATATGGGAACCGGAGGTGGGCCTGGGGACATCACAACCCACCAGGGCGTGCCTGGGCTCCCTAGTGCGCCCAGGTGGGTTGTGCCCACCTGGTGGGCCCCCTCTGGTACTTATTTGCTCCAATATTCTTCAAATATTCCATAAAAAATATCCATGAAGTTTCAGCTTGTTTGGAGTTGTGCAGAATAGGTGGCCTGAAGTAGCTTTTTCAGGTCGACATTTCCAGCTACCGGAATTCTCCCTGTTGGTGCATACCTTGCAAATTATGAGAGAAAAGGCATTAGAATTACTCCAAAAAGCATTATTATATATAAAAACAACATAAATAACAGCAAGAAAACATGATGCAAAATGGACGTATCAACTCCCCCAAGCTTAGACCTCGCTTGTCAAGAGAAAACCGAATTTGAAAAACATGTCCACATGCTTTGAGAGAGAGGTGTCGATAAAAACCAAATATGGACATAGAAGCATCATGTTGGTTATTAAATTTAAATATAAGACTTTTATCAAAGGACTTTTATCATAGACTTTTCATGAACAAGTAACAGTTCATCACACAATTGAAGTATAAAGCATAAACTCTATTATAAACCAACAAACTATGTTCTTAGTGAACTTTGCAACTACAGTTCATCATCTTTTCTAGAAGGGTCATGTAGCGGAGCCTTTAGGCAAGTCAACATACTCAACCATCATATAGTCTTCTATGATTGCTAACACTCACCGCTTACACATGAGCAAAACGTTTCAACCGGACACATAGAAAGATAGGGGCTTATAGTTTTGCCTCCCAACATACTCACCTCAAGGTGATGTCAACAATAATTACTCATGCCACCCATATTCAACTGGCACTTGTGTGCATCGGTCCTAAACAAATGGTTTAAAACCCCTTTCTGCAACGGCATTTGGAACCGTCGCCAAGTGAGTGTGGGCGATAGGGGGTCCTCCCCACACGACCCAGAAACCGTCGGGGATAGGGAGCCTTGATGCATACAGTTGTCCCTATATAACCATTTGCGATATCTCGAATATCCCAAACGCTTCATCCTTGCTACTCGTTTGTGCTCACATTGCCATCGCAGTCGGAGTTTTGTGGTTCTGCCTAAAACCAGGCAGATTCTAGGCACGGGAGCTTTCCACGCAGATTCTACGCAAATTCTAGGCACGGTAGATTTGCGATGCCAAGCACATCACAAACAGTTCATGATTATAAACCGTGTACGATAGGTAGACAATCACAAACATTTAGTTTTCCTGCACTGTATGTGATATTGTCTGACATCACACACGCTTTGCGAACGGCAACTTTGTGCATGCTTGCACACGTTTCCTCTCTGTGAACCATCTCGGATTATGGTGTATATCGCAAACGTTTGTGTTTTACCAACCGTGTGTGCCGCAATGACCTGCACAACGTAATTTCTCCCTAATTTAATTGCTGCTATTTATAATTGTACCTAATTTAAACTTGAAACTAGGCTATAGTTTTATTCATATCCATCAGGTTCAAACAACCAATGCATTATTCGATTCACAGGTACATATGTTTAAGAATTACAGAAGCACCATATAAAGAATGATGTACCAGGTTTATATACTTGTACTATTACAGATGGTAAAAAAAGAGACGACATACATTCTAGTTGCTAAACAAGGTGAAGCGGAATGGCCCTATTGTGCTCTCCTGGATGCAGAAGGCATGCAGGACTCTACTCCAACCCCTTGTGATGGCCAGCTACCAATCATGTAGTTTGAGAGGAAATCTTGAATAAACTGCTTCAGGATCCACTGCAAAAGAAAAAAGATTCATATATTGTCATCTAACAGAACTCATTACGGACAGTAAAAACAAGGCTATAGGGTTCTTACTTACCATCCTTCAGTTCACTGTTGTCTTGCATAAAGTGTAAACAAATAGTTCGATTGACATCTTTTGACCCATTTAAGTAACAATCTTTATCAGTTTCCTCACTTGATGCTGGTTCATGAATATCTAATTGCCCCATACGCAGAAAGGGTCGAAGTGTGGATCTTTGGCAATAATATATGTACCTAAAAGCACCAAGTTAATATTAGAAGCTAAACAACAATTGAAAAATGATGTAGTACAACACTCCATCCATCCCATTATATAAGATTTTATTACATGTATATGTGGAGATCATCAGAACATTAAGGTAACACTCTTCCTTGTTGCTATGTAGCCTGGGATTGCATATTTAGTCATTCAGTACAATGCATGTTGCTAAACAACAATTGAAAAATGAAAAGGCATGTTAACTGCAATATCCGTAACAACAACCAATTATAGTAATTCATAGTGGTATTGTTGAAACTGTTATTGATGAAATTGAACTGCACAGAAAATAGTTGCACATATAGAGCATCACACTGTGAAGAATTGAAATAAACAAGTCATAAGGACATCTCTAGGCGATCCTTAAAAATTTAAAGGACTGAAACCCTTAGTGGATATATATGTATATACTCCAGCAATTTTTGGCCTTTTATAATCGATCCCCCAAACTTAAGGTTGTAAACTTCAATTTGATCAAGTTCAAAGAAGATTCAACCGAAAGTAGCATGCATTCAAACATAAACATACATAGTTTTGCATAACCGAACATAAAACATAAATTTAAACTAAGCTAAACTGCTTCCGGTCGAAGTAGAGGTCGAGCCAATCCTTCCTCGTCATTTATGGTGTGCCGCGAGCCTGGTCCGGACTAGTACCGTCGTCGGGGTCATTGGGGAAGGCACTCCTCCACTCGTCGACGTTGATCTCCTCATCCCCGGGGCCCACCTCGACGCCCTCCGCGCCGCCGTCGTCGGCGCCTTCGACCTCGTCATCCTTGGAGAGCGCGATAACCTCGCCGCCCTCCGTGCTGTCGTCCTCGCCGCCTTCGACCTCGTCATCGGAGGAGAGCATGATAACCTCGCCGCCCTCTGCGCCGGCAAAGATCGCCCGCTCGGCCTCCACGAGCTCCGGGTGCTGGCAGCGGAGCTCTTGCATATAGGCTTCGTAGGCGGCGGCGGCCTCGAGGCGCTCCCACGCCACGCGGTCCTCCCGCGCCATACCCGAGCTCACCACGCCTGGCTCCGGCAGAACAAGGTGGACCGGACGTTGTCGGGGAA
Source organism: Secale cereale (assembly GCA_902687465.1). Lineage (NCBI taxonomy): Eukaryota > Viridiplantae > Streptophyta > Magnoliopsida > Poales > Poaceae > Secale > Secale cereale. The sequence continues at coordinate 784,657,110 of LR738713.1, read as the reverse complement.
ACTGATCCACGAACACCTATGGGACCGGCAGACCGAGCCCCTTTCGGTACGGCGGGGGCGGAGATCGTGCGAAGAGCAGATCGAGGCGAGGCACACGAGCAGTTTACCCAGGTTCGGGCCGCACGGATGCGTAAAACCCTACTCCTGCTTTGTGGTTTGTATTGAGTTCTTGCTCGGGAGCGCTGAGTGCTATAGTACACTCTAGCAGCTAAAGAGACCGAGCGTGAGAGTTTTCTTGCTTCGAACCACCCCTCTACGTTGCGCATGGGCCTCCTTTTATATGTTCAAGGGGTCATCGACAGGTGGCAACGCAGATAAGGGCAAAAATGGAAAGGTGTTGCGGTTGGTACAGCTACCTGTACAGTGTATCATACCTAACCCTGACGGCATGGGACAAGGGCATTAAATGCCCATCGGCGTCGCCCAAACAGTGCAAAAAGGGACCGCCAGGGGCGCCACCGCTCGCCACAATGGCGATCTTGTCAGCGCCGCTTGCCACCGTGTACCGCTGGCTGCATAGCCTCCCGCCACGTACGCCTGGAAGGGTCCCAGGGCGACACGTTGGTGGATGTGCTGGAGCGCCGGTACAGAGTGGAAGCTTGCCACGGGAAGCGCCTTGCCGCGGTCGTTGTCTTGTCGCGTCCGGGAGCTTGCCGCTCACCGGGCCTTGCCGGGACACGTGCCGCGTCGTGGCAAGTTCCTTGAGATGCCTTGGTTGGCCTTCCCGGCAAGCTCCTCTTGCCGGGGTCTTGTCTCCTTGGCTTAAATACTTTGTTCTTGAATGGCTCCAAAGGAACCACAAAGGACCTTGGCGGTCACCCGGCAAGCCTTGCCGCGGGACGCTGTGACTGCCCGTGCACAAGTTCGGGATACTAGGGTACCCCTACTCTAGTACACCGACAGGAGCCCCCGGGCCTGGGCCATACACGGTGCCGAGCGCTCACTAGTAGATAAAGGGTCATCAGACCCGGTTCGTTTGGGCCTTTAGCCCCGGTTCCTGAACCGGGACAAAAGTGTCGGTACTAATGCTCTGACCCTATAGTCCCGGTTCAATCCAGAACCGGGGCAGATGGGTGTCCACGTGGCCTGTGCGCCGAGCCCAGGCAGGAGGGGCTTTGGTCCCGGTTGGTGGCACCAACCGGGACCAAAAGGCATCCACGCGTCAGCATTTCTGTGGCTGTGGTTTTTGTTTTTTTTTTAAAGGGGAGTGGGGTTGGAGGTTTTGGGGGGTTAATTTAGGTGTCATATTGTGTTAGCTAGCTAATTAATAGAGAGAAGTGTCCTCTCTTATGTCTGTGCTTGGTCGACGCTACGTAGTACACATACGTATAGAGAGGACTAGACACGCTAGCTAGCTAGCTAGCTAGTAAAGCAAACGAAGGAAACAGAAGATCGTATAATCAACATATATATATATATATATATATATATATATATATATATATATATATATATATATATATATATATATATATATATATATATATATATATATGCATACAGAGAGAAGTAATATCGACCACCTCTCGTTCTCTGAGAGATTGGTCGAACAACAAGTTCTCGTATATCTATCCGACACTACCGGGTACATATATACAATAATTATCTCTTACAAATATAATCTCCTATAGGATGGACGCATGGTCCACATAGTATTCTCCGTCTGGCGCGATCACGTGTTCAAGGAAGAATGCCGCCAATTCCTCTTGAATTGCTCGCAGACGATCTGGTGTTAGGAGTTCATCCCGCATCCGAAACAACTAATTTGAAGTAGGAGGTCAATACATGAAATGATGCTATAAAATTGTGAATATTATTAATTGCTTACGCACTTCAAATTGTGCTTCAGAGTAGCCCCGCTCACAGGTCGTGTGGCGGATGGACTCGCAAATGTAGTATCCACAGTAATCATTCCCAGGTTCCTGCCACAACCACTTTACAAGAAATAGAGGTCAATCAAACTGATAAGCAAGAATGCCAAATGGTATTGATGAAACTAGCTCTTGAATCAAGATATAGGAGATGCGCGCGCGGAACATGCTACTATATATTACTTACTTTCGGGTATATAAATTCTAGCTTCTTCGGCAGTCCCGGAGCTTTTTTGGTGAATTTTCTCCAAACCCTGCCAGACAAAGAAAACAATTACTTGATTTTAGAAATGAAGTTGCTGATATGCATGGTGGATAATATTGATCGATTTAACTTACCTGTCGAGCATTTGAGTCATGTCCGCATACTCCTCGGGATCTTTACGTTTAGAGTCCAAGACAGTTACTACTCCCTTCTCAAGCTTAATCTCTAAGAGAATATAGTGGAAGCTGCGCATGCATGCATGAACTCATCAATTACATTACTATAACCTTGACTGATATATAAGGGAAACCAAATATGCACAAGACAGTAACACTCACTTGAAGTTGTAAGGAAAGAGTATTATATCTTTGTTTTCATTTACCACCAACGATCGCAGCAAGTTGGTCTCGGTATCTAAGGGACGCAATTTAACATCGGTTGCATCTATGAGGTATGTGCTAATGAACCCAATATCACCTACTTGTCTTTTCTTCAATTCGACGATCTTCAATCTGCATAATATAGTGAGGATAATTATAAATACATGCAATGAAGATCAGCTATATAGAGAGACTTAATGACAGAAGTAGTACTACTTACAGACAGTAGCAGGTGACCGTTGTTTTATCGAGGGCCAATTGATTCAAAAACTGATAGAACTCCTCAAATGGAACAAGCAACAGTTCAATTCCAACGAGGTCATGCTCCGGTTTAACTCTCAAATACAAGCTATCCCTCCCCCCAGACTCTCTGGAGATTTTCAAGTACCAATCATGCAATCTTCGCATATTCGTTGATAGAGATCTTTCATTTTTGACGAGAGGCTTTTTGTACTCGTATCTTTCTATCTGCACGTCCAAGAAATCATATTGTACATCATCGGACACGTAATCTCCAAGATTGGTATAACCGGGCACCATCCTCGGATCATTAGTGACCATGTCGCTAGACACCTTGAGCGGGGGGCACGATTGGTCCGCTTGTTCGCCGAGATGGGCAATTTGTTTCCCATCTCGTCCTTCTGCTAACCTTTGATCACTTTTAGTACTTCCCGACCGCTTCGCTGCTTGAAATGACTTTTGAATCATGCGGTCATAGTTGTCCTGCGGCTTACTTTTCGCTGGTTGCTTCAGGGCAGCAAGAGTGCGCTTTGCTTTCACCGGATCTATCTTCTCCTCTGGAGGTGGATGTCTCTGTGCTTTCAACCCTTCAAGCCAGTCCTTCACTTCGCCTTGAGCTATCTTCGTGTTTTCCTCGTCGGACCTCTCATATGGTAACTTCTCTAGAGGCGTGAGAGAAGGACCGAATCTACATCGCCTCCCGCCTCTGGCTGTACTGCTAGACGTCGCCAGACCAGACGAAGCGGCTGTCTTCTTTCCTTGCTTACGCGCCGGAGCAGGAGCAGCCGGAGCGGCGGCAGGTCTCTTCCGCCCTTGCTGACTAGGCGGAGAAGGAGGAGCAGGCTGGCTGCTCGGGCGCGCCGGCGGCGAAGGAGGAGGAGTGCCGCCACGCGCCGGCGGCGAAGGAGGCGGAGTGCCGCCACGCGCCGGAGAAGGAGCCGGAGTGCCCTGATCGTCACTCGCCGGAGGAGGAGGCGGTGGAGGAGGCGGAGTGCCCTGACTCGCCGGAGGAGGAGGAGGAGGAGGCGGAGGCGTCCAGTTGAGAATGTTGATGAGGTCCTTCCGCCATAGGCATGGAGTCTTCTGTGAAGAACCCAGCCGAGTCTCCCCTTCACTGGTAGGGTGGTCAAGCTGGAGCTCCTCAAATCCCTCCGTAATTTCATCCACCATCACCCTAGCATATCCTTCTGGAATCGGCCAGCAGTGAAAAGTGTCGCCGGGTCCAGTAGGATAAACAGAGCCAGCAGTCGCCTTGACCTTCAGATTCATCCACTGCTTCATAAGGTGGCAATTTTGTGCCTCCGTGATAGCATCCACGGGATACCTGGCAGTAGCCGTCAAGACAGGCTCCGGCTGAAGCAGCTCGGTGGAAGCCACGCTGCTTCTCCGCTGAGATGGCGGGGTAGCTTCGGGGGAAGCTTCGGCAATTCTTTTGTCCCGATTTGCTTCCCGTTCCTCTATCGCTTGTATTCTGGCCCGCAGCGCCTGCAGTTCAGTCTGCTCCATTTTCTTCCTCCTCTCATGGCTTTTGTAGCCGCCTGCGTCCGGAAACCCAGCATGCCACGGAAGGGAGCCTGGCGTGCCTCATGTCCGTCCAGGGTGCTCAGGATTCCCGAGGGCCATTGTCAGCTCGTCGTTCTCTCTGTCGGGGAAGAACGTCCCTTCATGCGCTGCTTTGATATACTACCGCATCTTCCTGAGTGGTGTTTCCAATTGCTTGTCCGTCCAAATGCACCTCCCTGATACAGGGTCCAAGGTTCCGCCAGCCCCAAAGAACCAAGTCCGGCAACGGTCTGGCCATTGCATTGTCTCTGGTTCAATCCCTTTCTCAAGCAGATCATTCTCAGCCTTGGCCCACTTAGGCCGGGCTCTGAGGTAGCCACCTGACCCCGTGCGATGGTGATGCTTCTTCTTCGCAGCATTTATCCGGTTTGTCTCCGACATCTTCTTACTCTTTTCCGATGTCTTATAGGCCACAAATGCGGGCCATTCATCTTTGATCTTCTGATATATGCCCACGAATTCTGGAGTCTTTTTATCTTTGACAAACTTATTCAGTTTTTTCTTCCATGCCCTGAATTGGTCTGCCATCTTCGAAAGAGCAGCAGACTTGATTAAGTCCTCTTTAACTGGGTTCGCCGGATCATCCTCTAGCGGTAGGATGAAATTTGACTTCAGCTCAGTCCAATGATATTCTTTCTGCATATCAGTGACATAAGACACCTGAGCATCTTTTGCAGCCGGCTTTAACCATTGATGGATGCTGATCGGGATCTTGTCCCTAACCAGAACCCCGCACTGATTAACAAATGCGTTCTTTGTCTGGATGGGTTCAATCGGCTCGCCGGAGCGCGAGATTTCTGAGATCTCAAACTTTTCATCCGGCCTCAACTTTTTCTTCGCGCCTCGTCTCTTTACCAAAGATTTGCTCGATCCGGAGGGCTAGAAAAAGGAACAAAGACGAGAGTTAATGAATGCATCAATTAACTAGTCAGCACAGGCTTAACTAACATATATACCTCCTGGCCGGACTCGGTTCGTTCACCGGAGCCAGCATCACGGTCTCCTTCTTGCACCGGCATTGGGTCACCGGAGCCGTCCTCACGGTCTACTTCTTCCATGTGCATTGGGTCACCGGAGCCATCAATATCATAGCCTAGATCTTCCAGCTCCAGCTCTCTTTCCACCTGCTCATTGGTGTCGTTGAGAAACGACAAGACGGCATTTTGTCCGTCTGCGATTATGTCCATCAACATCGCTTCTTGTGCTAGGTCTCGGGTGTTGTCGTCCATAGTTTCTACAAATATTTACAACATGCCAATTATTATTCAAACATGACAGATGGATATATTAATGGCAAATGTAGAACTAGCTTCGACCCTAGACCCCTGGACGACCCTCGACTGCTCGGCGATCCACAACCCTAGACCCCCTCATGTCACATTTTGTCTAGTGTGAAAGGATTCAACAAAACAAATACTTCATAATTAGGCGAAAGTAACAGTCGCATGATGGTACGAAGCTCTCCAAAGTGGTTTTGGAATGGAGTCCCAGAAAGGATAATTCGTAACAAAAGACGGATTATCCTATCAGGAACTCCGTTCCAAAACAACTTTGCATAACTTCGTACCAACATGCCCCGGTTACTTCTGGCAAATGATGAAGTCATGGATTTCTTCAATACTTTGACACTAGCTAGGTAACCTCTCGACCCCTTGACCCTCGGTCCCTCGACGACCCTCGGCCCCTCGACCCCTCGACCCTCGGCCTCTCGACCCCTCGACGACCCTCGGCCCCTCGGCGATCTCTCGACCCTTGACGACCCTCGGTCCCTCGACGACCCTCGACCCCCCCTAATGTCGAAGTTATCGGGGAGGGTGTATATCGACAATGACATATCCGATAAAAAAAGAGGAAGAAGAAGAAAAAAGGAACCGCTAGAGGAGAAGATCGAAGAAAAAAAAAGAAAAAAAAGGAGAAGAAGAAAGGAATATAGGTGAAGAAGAGAAAATTTCTCTTCTTCTCCTCTATTCCTTTCTTCTTCTCCTCTTTTTTTTTCTTTTTTCTTCTTCTTATTTCTTTCTCCTCTTCTTCCTCTCCTCTTCCTTCTTTCTTTCCTCTTTCTTATTTTCTTCTTTCCTATCCTTCTTTTTCTAAATTTGTAACTTTTGCATATATAAAACTTTCTATATATATTTAGCATATATAAACAAAAAACTATATAGCCACATACACATATATATACATCACATACACATCACATACATCAACTATATACATCACAATTGTAACTATCTATATATAAACAAAAAACATTCTATGAAAAAAAACATTTTTAACATATATATTTAGCAAATTCCTAAGAAAAAAAAATATATATACACATACAAAATATATATACAGCAACTATATACACATAACACATATACGTACACATAACACATATACATACACATATACGGCGACGGCGACAGGGCGGGGCGGCGCGGGGGCGCGGGGCGGGGCGACGGCGCGACGGCGACGGGACGGCGTCGGGGGCGACGGCGACGGCGCGACGGCGACGGGGCGACGGCGACGGCGCGACGGCCGGGGCGACGGGGGCTGGGAAGGAGAGAGGAGGCGTCGGGGACGGGGAAGGAGAGAACTGAACGAAATTTTGCAAGTGTTGGTTATATAGGAGGGGCATTAGTCCCGGTTCGTGGCACCAACCGGGACCAATGCCCCCCTTTAGTCCCGGTTGGTGCTACCAACCGGGACCAAAGGTCCCTTTTCAGCAGCCCAAAGGGCGGGAAGGAGGGGCCTTTGGTCCCGGTTGGTGGCACCAACCGGGACTAAAGGGGGGTATTTGTCCCGGTTGGTGCCCCGAACCGAGACCAAAGGTGGGTATTGGTCCCGGTTCGAGCCACCAACCGGGACCAATAGCCTGTGCACAGCGGCGTGGCGGTGGGAGTTTAGTCCCACCTCGCTAGCTGAGAGCGCCCATCACCAGTTTATAAGCCCCGCTGCCTCCTCCATCTCGAACTCCTCTTAACTGTAGGCCTAAGGGCCTAAACTGACACTGCTTTGCCTGTGGGCTTGCTGGGCTTTCTACGGGCCTGAATCCTGGCCCATGGTTGGGTTTCTAGTCGTATTCAGGCCGTGTGGGCCCAGTAGGTGGCATTTTTTTATTTTTTTCTTTGTTGCTTTATTTTTTAGTTTTGTTTCTACTTTCAACAAAATACTTACTTTTGCAATTTTTATTTATTTGTTTTCTTTGTTGCTTTATTTATTTTATTTTGTTTCTACTTACAACAAAATACTTATTGTTGCTATTTTTTTTGCAAGTTTTTTTGTTTTGTTTTCTGCATTATTTATTTTCTTTTGTTTTTTGCTTTATTTTTTAATTCTTTCTGGTAAAACCAATTACAAACTTTCTGTTAGTGCAAGTAGTATTCAAATTTGAATAGTTTAAATTTGAAATTATTTGTTTTCTTTGTTGCTTTATTTATTTTATTTTGTTTCTACTTACAATGAAATACTTATTGTTGCTATTTTTTATTTTTTTGCAAGTTTTTTTTGTTTTCTGCATTATTTATTTTCTTTTGTTTTTTGCTTTTGTTTTTAATTCTTTCTGGTAAAACCAATTACAAACTTTCTGTTAGTGCAAGTAGTATTGAAATTTGAATAGTACAAACGGACAATGGTATCATACTCGTTTGTTACAAAGTTGGCATGGTATCATCATAATAGTTGCGGAAAAAAGTCTTCACTTTTTCTTCGCTTGTGTCATTTGCTTATTGCGCCGTAACCATGGATAATCTTCATCGTTTATCAGGATGCTTGGGTCAGCCTTGACTTTGAAGGGAGGAATTTCATGAAACTTTTCATAATCTTCAGACATGTCTGTCTTGCCCTCCACTCCCAGGATGTCCCTTTTTTCTGAAAGAGCTATGTGGCGCTTTGGCTCATCGTATGATGTATTCGCTTCCTTATCTTTTCTTTTTCTCGGTCTGGTAGACATGTCCTTAACATAGATAACCTGTGCCATATCATTCGCTAGGACGAACGGTTCGTCAGTGTATCCAAGATTTTTCAGATCCACTGTTGTCATTCCGTACTCTGGGTCTACCTGTACCCCGCCTCCTGACAGATTGACCCATTTGCACTTAAATAAAGGGACCTTAAAATCATGTCCGTAGTCAAGTTCCCATATGTCCACTATGTAACCATAATATGTGTCCTTTCCCCTCTCGGTTGTTGCATCAAAGCGGACACCGCTGTTTTGGTTGGTGCTCTTTTGATCTTGGACAATCGTGTAAAATGTATTCCCATTTATCTCGTATCCTTTGTAAATCAATACAGTCGAAGATGGTCCCCTGGACAACAAGTACAACTCAACACAAACAGTGTTGTCACCTCTGAGACGTGTTTCCAACCAACTGCTGAAAGTCCTGATGTGTTCACATGTAATCCAGTCGTCGCACTGCTCCGGGTGTTTGGAGCGCAGACTGTTCTTGTATTCATCGACATACGGGGTCACTAATGTAGAGTTCTGTAGAACTGTGTAGTGTGCTTGAGACCAAGAATATCCGTCCCTGCATATTATTGAGTCCCTTCCAAGCGTGCCTTTTCCAGTCAGTCTCCCCTCGTACCGCGATTTAGGGAGACCTATCTTATTAAGGCCAGGAATGAAGTCAACACAAAACCCGATGACATCCTCTGTTTGATGGCCCATGGAGATGCTTCCTTCTGGCCTGGCGCGGTTACAGACATATTTCTTTAGGACTCCCATGAACCTCTCAAAGGGGAACATATTGTGTAGAAATACGGGCCCTAGAATGACAATCTCATCGACTAGATGAACTAGGACGTGTGTCATGATATTGAAGAAGGATGGTGGGAACACAAGCTCGAAACTGACAAGACATTGCGCCACATCACTCCTTAGCCTTGGTACGATTTCTGGATCGATCACCTTCTGAGAGATTGCATTGAGGAATGCACATAGCTTCACAATGGCTAATCGGACGTTTTCCGGTAGAAGCCCCCTCAATGCAACCGGAAGAAGTTGCGTCATAATCACATGGCAGTCATGAGACTTTAGGTTCTGGAACTTTTTCTCTGCCATATTTATTATTCCCTTTATATTCGACGAGAAGCCAGTCGGGACCTTCATACTGAGCAGGCATTCAAAGAAGATTTCTTTCTCTTCTTTCGTAAGAGCATAGCTGGCAGGACCTTCATACTGCTTCGGAGGGATGCCATCTTCTTCGTGCAAACGTTGCAGGTCCTCCCGTGCCTCAGCTGTATCTTTTGTCTTTCCATACACGCCCAAGAAGCCTAGCAGGTTCACGCAAAGGTTCTTCGTCACGTGCATCACGTCGATTGAAGAGCGGACCGCTAGGTCTTTCCAGTAGGGTAGGTACCAAAATATAGATTTCTTCTTCCACATGGGTGCGTGTCCGTCAGCGTCATTCGGAACAGCTAGTGCGCCGGGGCCTTTTCCAAAGATTACGTGTAAATCATTGACCATAGCAAGTACATGATCACCGGTACGCATGGCGGGCTTCTTCCGGTGATCTGCCTCGCCTTTGAAATGCTTGCCTTTCTTTCGACATTGATGGTTGGTCGGAAGAAATCGACGATGGCCCAGGTACACATTCTTCCTGCACTTGTCCAGGTATATACTTTCAGTGTCATCTAAATAGTGCGTGCATGCGTGGCATCCTTTGTTTGTCTGTCCTGAAAGGTTACTTAGAGCGGGCCAATCGTTGATGGTCACGAACAGCAACGCCTTTAGGTTAAATTCCTCCTGTCTGTGCTCATCCCACGCACGTACACCGTTTCCATTCCACAGCTATAAAAGTTCTTCAACTAATGGCCTTAGGTACACATCAATGTCATTGCCGGGTTGCTTAGGGCCTTGGATGAGAACTGGCATCATAATGAACTTCCGCTTCATGCACATCCAAGGAGGAAGGTTATACATACATAGAGTCACGGGCCAGGTGCTGTGATTGCTGCTCTGCTCCCCGAAAGGATTAATTCCATCCGCGCTTAAAGCAAACCATACGTTCCTTGGGTCCTTTGCAAACTCCTCCCAATACTTTCTCTCGATTTTTCTCCACTGCGACCCGTCAGCGGGTGCTCTCAACTTCCCGTCTTTCTTACGGTCCTCACTGTGCCATCGCATCAACTTGGCATGCTCTCTGTTTCTAAACAAACGTTTCAACTGTGGTATTATAGGAGCATACCACATCACCTTCGCAGGAACCCTCTTCCTGGCGGGCTCGTCTGATCTTATACCGCAATGCACCGCATACCGGGCATGCATTCAGATCCTTGTATGCACCGCGGTAGAGGATGCAGTCATTAGGGCATGCATGTATCTTCTGCACCTCCAATCCTAGAGGGCATACGACCTTCTTTGCTGCGTATGTACTGTCGGGCAATTCGTTATCCTTCGGAAGCTTCTTCTTCAATATTTTCTGTAGCTTCTAAAATCCTTTGTCAGCCACAGCATTCTCTGCCTTCCACTGCAGCAATTCCAGTACGGTACCGAGCTTTGTGTTGCCATCTTCGCAATTGGGGTACAACCCTTTTTTGTGATCCTCTAACATGCGATCGAACTTCAGCTTCACCTTTTGACTTTCGCATTGTGTCCTTGCGTCGACAATGACCCGGCAGAGATCATCATTTGGTTCCTCTTGATCTTAAGCAGCTTCACCCGTTGCAGCATCATTGGGCACATCGTCTGGTTCCTCTTGATCTTCACCAGCTCCCCCCATTGCAGCATCACCGTATTCAGGGGGCACATAGTTGTCATCGTACTCTTCTTCTTCGCCGTCTTCCATCATAACCCCTATTTCTCTGTGCCTCGTCCAAACATTATAGTGTGGCATGAAACCCTTGTAAAGCAGGTGGGAGTGAAGGATTTTCCGGTTATAGTAAGACATCATATTCACAAATTTAGTGCATGGACAACACATAAAACCATTCTGCTTGTTTGCCTCAGCCGCATTTAGAAACTCATGCACACCCTTAATGTACTCGGAGGTGTGTCTGTCACCGTACATCCATTGCCGGTTCATCTACGTTTATTATATATAATTAAGTGTGTCAAAAACCATTACAGAACATCATAAATAGATAATTAAGTGACCAAATGGATAAAAGTTCATCATCACATTAAAACCAAAGTACATACATATATAGTTCTCATCTAACAATATATAGCTCTCCATACACATCGAAACTATGTAAAACATTTCAATGCGAAAACAAATGCGATCATAATCGCAACCAAGGTAACAATTGATCCAACGGCATAATGATACCAAGCCTCGGTATGAATGGCATATTTTCTAATATTTCTAATCTTCAACCGCATTGCATCCATCTTGATCTTGTGATCATCGACGACATCCGCAACATGCAACTCCAATATCATCATCTCGTCCACAATTTTTTTTATTTTTTCCTTCAAGAATTTGTTTTCTTCTTCAACTAAATTTAACCTCTCGACAATAGGGTCCATCTTGATCTTGTGATCATCGATGACTTCCGCAACATGCAACTCCAATTCCATCTTCTCCTCCTCCATTTTTTCCAATTTTTTCTTTAAGGAAATGTTTTCCTCTTCAACTAAATTTAACCTCTTCACAAGAGGGTCGGTTGGAATTTCCGGTTCAACTACCTCCTAGACATAATAAAACATCTATGCATGTCGGGTTGGTCGACATAACTATCATAAACACTAAAACAAATAGTTATAAATTAAAGATAATATACCACATCCGAATCGTAGACAGGACGAGGGCCCACGTGGGCGGATATCAAAACCATCGCACTATATAATAACAAGCAATAATAAACGTAAGAAAATTAGACAAATATTTATCTAAAGCAATAATAACAAGCAATAATAAAAGTAAGAAAAGCATGGACATAACAAGAGGCTCACCATGGTGGTGCCGGTGACGAGATCGGCGGGGGCGATCGACGGCGGCGAAGACGGGGACGGGACGTGACGGACCGCTAAACCTAGACAAATCTCGAAGAAAATAGAGCTTCGAGAGGAGAAAAGCTTAACTAGTGTTCCTCGGGCATTCCACCGAACACGTTGCGTGCATAGGAGGTGAGCTAGAGCACCACTAACCCCTCTCCCCCTCGGCCAGAAAAAAAACAGAGCAGTGAGCTCTGCTCTTGAGTGAGGGGGTATATATAGGCACCTCATTAGTCCCGGTTGGTGCTACGAACCGGGGCTAAAGGGGTGCCTTTGGTCCCGGTTCATATCACCAACTGGGACCAATGGTGGTGGGCCAGGAGCAAGACCCATTGGTCCCGGTTTGTCGCTCCAACCGGGACCAAAAGGTCCAGACGAACCGGGACCAATGGCCCACGTGGCCCGGCCGGCCCCCTGGGCTCACGAACCGGGTCCAGTGCCCCCATTGGACCCGGTTCTAGATTGAACCGGGGCTAATGGGCTGGACAGGCCTGGACCAAAGCCCTGTTTTCTACTAGTGGCTGTTGGGCCAGGCCCAAAACAGGGCACGGGCACGCGCGGCCTGGTTCACGTCGTATCTTTCTCCGTATCCACCGCGCCCTCCCCGAACGGCACGTGTTGATTGCGGCGTCGTGGGAGAGATCATGGGTGGTTTCTTTAATCGGAAAGGCGGAACGTCCGCCACCTCCCTCCTTATAAGCAGGGGAAACAAGGGCAGTTCGCCCATCCGCCCGTCGCTACTCCAACCTTGAAATCCTCCGCCGCTCCCCTTCTTCCCAGAGCTGAAAGAAAGCAGCGCTCCGCCCCCCATCGCCACCAGCACCACCAACGCCGTCGACCTCCCTCACCACTTCCGCAATGGCTCCGAAAACCGAGAAGGGGAAGGGCGCGAAGTCGGCCGAGGCGCAGCGGCTCGCGGCGCTGCGAAAGGAGCGGGATATCTTCCCCCCCCAAGCTTGCCGCGAGGGAGCTGAGGGAGAACTACTACCTCTTCTAGTCGGGGGAGACGCGGGAGCACCCACGCACGAAGGTACTTCCAGCCGTTGCATGGAAAAAAGATCCAACTGGATACCCTTTCTTCGCCTTGTTCTTCTACTGCGGGCTCTGCCCGCCTTTCTCTGAATTTTTCTGCGACATTATGAACACCTACGGGCTCCGCCTCCTTGACTTCACCCCCAACGTCGTTCTGACCATGGCAGTTTTCGCACATCTCTGTGAAAACTTTGTCGGAGTCCACCCAAATGTAGCCCTTTTTCGCCACTTCTTTATGCCCCGAGTTGAGAGAGGAGAGCCTTTATCCGGCGGAGTCTCCTGGATCTCGAGGGCCCACAAGTAGGAAGCTTACCTAGAGGGAGAGCTCCGCGGCAAGTGGGAGGAGTGGAGAGCGAACTGGTGCTAGATTGTCGAGGAGAACCCGCAGCCATTTACCGCCTGGAGCCAAACCCCAGTAGTGCGCGGCAGCGACTGGAGCAACGTGGCCCCGGAAGACGATAGGCTGAAGATTGCCGTCGCCCGGATCCAACGACTCAGGATTGTCGGGCTCACTGTAGGCGCAGTTGGCGCAGATTTCCTTCGCCGCCGCATCGCCCTCCTGCAGGAGAGGAAGAGACCCGCCTGGGAGTTTGAGAATGCGGCGGACATCATGAGGCTGCGCCCGGGCCTCAACTTCAACTTCACTGTCCTGGAGCTCAACGCGATGCTCCAGGAGCTGTTCAAGTATGACCCTCAGCATCCCAAAGTGTTCAGGTTGCCGAGGGGTGTAGTTCCGCTGTGCAACAACTCCGCGCTCGGCCGCATTCGCGCAATGATGCCGCTGTGCAACTCTCATGGGATTGACCCAACTTGGCAAGAGCCTGCAGATGACGCCGTGCAGGCGTTCTTTGACAGCTTGGAAGAAGTGCCGATTCGCTCCGATGAGAAGAAAGGCCTCACCCGCGACACCACTAACACGGAGCTGAAGCGCATCGCCACTAGGCTGGAAGAGGCGGCGGCAGCCACAGCAAAGGCGGAGGCAGAAGCAGAGGCAGCAAAGGCGGCAAGCCTTGCCGAGCGAGATGAATTTGCCGGCGAGGGAGAGCTTGCCGGGCATGACGCCGAGTCGAGCGAGCCCGCCGAGCAGGGCGTCGAGTCGAGCGAGCCCGCCGAGGATACGAGCGGCTCGCTGGAGATCGACTCCTCTTCCTCCTCATCTTCGGACAGCTCGCCGTAAGCAGAGCCCCCAGCTCCACCAAGAAGGCGTCTCCGCAAGGCCGGGGACGTAGCGGAGGGGCAGACGAGTCGACAGCCGTCGCGCCGCACGACGCGCTCCACCGCGGCAAGCACTGTTGCCGCGGGAGCCCCTCGCGCTGCGGCGGCAACTGGAGCAGGGTCTTCCCGGACCACCGCTTCTGCTCCTGCCGCCTCCCACGCCACGGCGCCAGCCAGAGCGGGGTCGTCTCAGACCACCGCTACTGCTCCCACCAAGCGGCCAAGGGAGCCTACTCCTCCGCCTCCTCGCGCCGGACGCGAGCCGGACTTCGACTTCTCCGCGCTCAGCTCCAACGAGGAAGAAGAAGAGTAAGATTCTTGTTGTTCTAGTATTTCTTCAATTTTTGCTGTTTTTGTCTTGCATCTCATTTGCTTTACTCTGAACTTATTCCTTTTCAAGACTCTGGCCCAGAGAGCGGCAAAGAGAGCCAAGGTCCCGGCGAGGAGAGAGGAGGTGATCATCGTCGAGGACGAACCCACCGAGACCACCTTGCCAGACTCGGCAACTAATCTTCAGAGCAGCCCCCAGCATAAGTGTATGGTTCACTTTCCGCTGTTAGGCGCGTGTGGGTGTTCTTTCTTTGCTGATATCTTGATTGTTGGTTTGTGTAGGAGTAGAGCAGCCGCACCAGGAGCACCCGGAGAACGCCCCCGAAGTGCCACCTGCTTCAACTACGCCGCCAAGGGGGAGTTCTCCGGCAAGGGTCTCCCCGGCAAGAGAGAGTTCTCCGCAAAGGGAGAGTTCTCCGGCAAGGGAGAAGTCTCCGGCAAGGGAGAAGTCTCCTCCAAGGGACAGCACCAGTGTCCCCCTGGCGGCGGGGCCTAGAACTGCAGAACCCGGCACAGGTAACCCTGTTGCTTCAAAACTTCCCTTGGGTTCTTCTTCTTTTGATCTTCTTTTTGGATATTTGCTTGACTTATTTTCCTTTTCCGGCTGTAAGATCCATCTGCTGCTGAGCCGATGGAGACCGAGGTTGTTGCTGACGACGCCGCTGCCACCGAAGAAGCAGCCGGCGCTGACGATCCCGCCGGCGCAGAGGCCTCCAAGGCTGCCGCCGTAGCAGCTGGCGAGGGGTCTGGCGATCGCACTGACGACCCTAGGGCCGCAGGAGCACCAGGCGCTACGCCGACCGCCGATCCCTCCGCCGCTGCCGCAGCCCCAGGCTCCGAAGAGCCCGAGCCAGGCGCCTACTTGAAGGCCGATGATGGCGTCTTCATCAAACTCCCCTGGGCGTCAAGCTCCAGGGCGTTTGAAGGAGAAATCTTTGACGGAGAGGTGCTCGCCTCCGCCGGGCTGACGCTCGTTGACGCGCCGAGCAGCAGTAGCGGTGAGCCTGAGGAGGAGCGGCTGCTGCGGAAGCTGTTGTCGCTCTACCGCGCTCGGCAGGCCAAGCTGGAGTCCCGAGAGGCGCTTGCTGCAAGGGCGGGAGCTGACATTGAGAAACGCGTGGAGGAGCTCCGGGCCCTCAACCAGGTAGCTCTCCGGTCCCTGGTAGAGGAGCGGGAGCAAGTTGCCGAGGAGCAGCAGGCCTTCTTCCTCGAGAAGGCTGAAGTCGAAGAACAGCAGCGGCTTGCCGCTGAGAAGCTGTCCGCGCGGGAGGGTGAGCTGGCGCAGCAGAAGGTTAACCTCGACAGTGGCGGGGCCCTCAAGCAAGCAGAGGACGCTGCCGCAGCTACCGAGGCCGCCAAGAAGGAGTTGGAGACGAGGGTGGCGCAGCTGGAGGCCGATCTCAAGGCGAGAGGCGAAGAGGTTGCCGTGCTCAAGCATGAGTGGGAGAAGGACGCCCACAGCAACTCAGAGCTGCAGGTTCGTCTCGCCGAGAAGGGCAAGGAGCTCAGCGCCGCCAAGGACTCCAACGCAGATCTTGAGTTGAAGCTGACCACTTTGACCAAGACGCTGGAAGGCGCCAAGGAGCGGGAGGCAGCCTTGAAGGAGGAGATCAAGGCCGAGAAGGCGCTGCTGGCGAGTGCTGCTGTCGCCCAAAACACCTTTAGGGAAACTGTGGAGCACTGGACGGAGGGTCTCGTCAATGCTGCCACAGATATCGACAGGGAGCTGGCGCAGCTGTGGATGGAGTATCTCGGGTATTCCTTCGATGAGAACCTCCACCCCAGTGCCAAGCTCACCCTGTTCTTCAAAGGCGTGGCGACGACCCTCCAGCGGCTCCGGGAGACGACTCCAAAGCGGCTGGCCGACGAGTCGCGCAAGATCTGCGCGGGAGCTCTTCAAAAGGTGTTGGTGAAGGTGGCCTTCCGCAATCCGGGCCTCAACCTCACCAACGTCCTCAAGTCCCTGCCGCTGGACGCTGATCAGGAGGCGCTCAAGGCCCTTGTCGCACCCATTGTGGACAAGGTGAGCGGAATCAAGAGGGTCGAGGGCGATCGCGTAGACTAGGCTGCCCGTTTTCTTCTTTCCTTGTCGCTGCTTGTCACGTTATGAAAACAGTCTATTAGAGCTGTGACAAGCTATCTTGTATTATAACTCTATTTTGGGTGATGATTGCAATGTTATTTCCTTTACTTGATCCCTTTCTTTGTATGTTATTGCCCTACGCTTTTAGGGAACTTGCCGGCGCAGGCACCCTAGCCGCGAGCGTTGAGTGCGGGACGTCAGCAGCCTGCTGGCGGTGCCGTTGCCGACAAGAAACCTTGTCGCAACTAGTTGCAGCACACTTAAGTTGTTGAGCAGACTCGAAACAAAGTAAGGGCGCGACTCTAGTCGCAGCGCACTTAAGTTGTTGAGCGGACTCGAAAACAAAGTAAGGGCGCAACTAGCTACGAGTTGGTTCCTCCACGCACATATTTTCCATACAAAGTGCGGTCGTTCAAGGAAGATAACTTAAAAATTTAAAAATCTGATTGCGCAAACTTTGGCAACTTAGCTTTTGTGTTGTTTGCTTCCCGGCAAGGCGAAACTTTCTTGAACGACGCTTGGTCCATACCACTATCTTCTCCTCCCCCTCGGCAAACTTGTGCGCGAGGGAACCTTCCTTTCCTTGAGAAAAAAGAAAGAAGAGAAAATAAAGATATGGAGCCTTTGGGCTCGTTATTGCTTACCGAGGGTAGGTGCTGCACAAAGTGTCAAATAACACATGCAAAAAATAGAAAGCATGAAATTGACAAGATGTGCAGAGCACATGAGCTTTACTTATGCTCGGGGTCTGCGCCCGGCTTTGTACAAAGAATTACTTGCAACAGCGGCAAGACTTGTACAAAAGGTGGTTGCCGGAACAGGGTCCGGCAACCGCGCCTTACGGGTAAAACTTACGAAGATGCTCGATGTTCCAGGAGTTGCTCACCGGAATGCCATCTTCGGTCTCAAGGCGGACAGCGCCAGGCCTAGTGACTCGTTTCACCCGGTAAGGGCCTTCCCACATCGACGTCAACTTGTTGGAGTTCTTGGCAGACTAAACGCGCCGAAGAACAAGGTCGCCTTCCTCGAGACTTCTGGCATTAACTTTGCGGCTATGGTAGCGGTGCAAAGCTTGCTGGTAGCGAGCAGCTCGTACAGCAGCCTGAAGACGGTTTTCCTCAAGGAGCAGCGCGTCATCTTGTCGCAGCTGCTCTTGCTCAAGCTCATCATAAGCGAGCACTCGAGGTGACCCGTATACGAGTTCCGTGGGGAGAACTGCCTCTGCTCCATAGACTAGAGCGAAAGGTGTCTGGCCAGTGGCTCGATTTGGTGTCGTCCCGATCGACCAAAGAACCACCGGCAGCTCCTCAATCCAGTTTCTTCCGCACTTGTGCAACCTGTCGAAAGTTCTGGTCTTGAGGCCACGCAGCACTTCAGCATTTGCCCTCTCCGCTTGACCGTTGCTTCTTGGATGAGCAACAGAAGCGAAGCAGACCTTAGCGCCAAGGTCTTGGACGTACTGCATGAAGGTGCGGCTCGTGAATTGCGTACCGTTGTCGGTGATGATCCTGTTAGGGATCCCGAAGTGGCAAACAATCGACCTGAAGAACTTGACTGCTGACTGTGCTGTCACCTTCCTCACTGGTTCCACTTCCGGCCACTTTGTGAACTTGTCGATTGCAACGTACAAGTACTCAAAGCCCCCGGCTGCGCGGGGAAAGGGGCCGAGGATGTCGAGCCCCCAGACCAAAAATGGCCAGGATAAAGGGATCGTCTGGAGAGCTTGAGCTGGCGGGTGTATCTGCTTGGAATGGAACTGGCACGCTTCACACTTGGTTACTTGTGCAGTTGCATCCTGGAGGGCAGTCGGCCAAAAGAAACCTTGCCGGAATGCTTTGTCGGCAAGTGCTCTTGCGCCAATGTGGTGACCACATATGCCTCCATGTATCTCTGCCAACAGCTTTTGTCCGTCTTCCCGGTGAATACACATCAATTTCACACCGTTGAGTATCCTTCTGTATAGTGTGTTGTCAACAAACTGGTACATACTTGACTGCCGGGCTACTCTTTCCGCTTCTTCTTGCTCTTCAGAAAGTTCTCCTGTCTGGATGAAACGGACAATCTGCTGCACCCATGCTGGAGCTTGTGGCTCGACAACAAGGACTAAAGGCACATCTGCTGCTGCGGGAACGTCCGCTTCTACGGCTAGAACCTGTGTCTCAGCCGGAGTTTGATGTTCCCCGGCAAGCTTGCCGGAGCAAAACTTGTCGGGAGCCTCTGCTGCAACAGAACAACCAATAGGGCTTGCCGGAGCAGACTGCTCCTCAGCACTCTTGGTGTTGATCTTGGGGACCTTCTTGGCGGCGGCTTCGGGGAGCTCTGCCGGAAAATAGTCACCAGAAATAAACATCCTCTTCTTGCTCTGTCCAGTTGATGGTGTTACGGACGGTTGAGTCAGCTTGAGCACAAAGATCCCTGGTTCCACAGGTAACTTAAGTGCGGCGCACTTTGACAGGCCATCGGCGCTGTCGTTCTGAGCTCTTGGAACATGCTCCATCTATAAGCCGTCAAAGTGCTCTTCTAGCTTTCTCACTTCATCAACGTAGGCTTCCATCAACGGAGTCTGATAACTCTTGTTCACTTGGCGGACGACAAGCTACGAGTCACCCCTGACAATCAGCTTCTTGATCCCAAGGTCTGTCGCGATCCTGAGACCGGCAAGCAAACCTTCATACTGTGCGGTAATGTTTGTTGCTTGCTCCTTGGGAAAGTGCATCTGGACAACGTACTTGAGGTGCTCTCCGGTGGGTGCGACAAGCAGCACACCAGCACCGGCGCCTTGCAGCGAGAAGGCACCATCAAAGTACATCAGCCACTCTTTGCTTGCTTCCTTGACGGGGATGCTCGTTTCTGGAATTTCTTCATCTGGTGTTGGCGTCCACTCTGCTATGAATTCTGCCAATGCTCTGCTTTGGATAGTTGAAGTGCTCTCAAACTTGAGGCCAAAGCTTGACAGTTCCAGTGCCCACTCAACAATCCTGCATGTTGCTTCTGGATTCTGCAGTATCCTCTTCAGCGGAAAGCGAGTGACAACTGTTATCTCATGTGCTTGGAAGTAATGGCGCAGCTTTCTCGAGGTCATGAGAAGGCCGAAAAGCAATTTCTGCACACCAGAGTACCTTGACCTAGCCCCCTACAGAAGGGAACTGACAAAGTAAACTGGGCGCTGCACCATTCTCTTCTGTCTCTCTTCGCACGCCTACCAAGATCCATCCTTGTCGGGACCAGAGCTTGTCGGGGAAGCCCCCTGCTTGTCGCTGAACGGGCCTGCCGTGGTTGCTGGCTCATCATCCGCCTCCCTCTCCGCTACTAACGCAGCACTAACCACTTGATTGGTTGCTGCTATATACAGCAGCAACTTCTCTTGTGGCTTAGGTGCGACAAGTATTGGAGTGGAGGACAGGTATCTCTTCATGTCTTGCAGCGCAGCCTCCGCTTCCGGAGTCCATTTCATTGGACCTGCCTTTTTCAAAATTTTGAAAAACGGCAGGGCACGCTCAATAGACTTGGAGATAAACCTGCTGAGAGCAGCCACGCAACCGGCAAGTCTTCGTATATCCTTGTCGCGCTTTGGTGCTTCAATCTGCTCAATGGCCTTGATCTTGTCGGGATTGACTTCAATTCCCCGCTAAGATACGAAGAAGCCGAGAAGCTTGCCAGAAGGGACTCCAAACACACACTTCTCGGGGTTGAGCTTAAGCTTGATCTTGCGCAGATTTGCAAAGGTCTCGTCTAAATCTTGAATCAGAGTCGCCATGTCCTTGCTCTTGACCACTATGTCATCCATGTAGGCTTCCACATTTCTGTGTATTTGAGGCTCAAAAGCGGTATTGACTACCCTTGCGAATGTTGAACGATCATTCTTCAAACCGAAAGGCATCCGTTTGAAACAGTATGTGCCACATGGAGTGATGAATGCGGTCTTCTCCTCATCCTCTTCTGCCATGAAGATCTGATGGTATCCTGAGTATGCGTCAAGAAATGAAAGCAAGTCACATCCGGCCATGGAGTCAACAATCTGGTCAATGCGCGGCAAGGGAAATGGGTCTTTGGGACAAGCTTTATTGACATCGGTAAAGTCAATACAAAGCCTCCATTTCTCGTTTGCCTTGTGCACGACTACAGGGTTGGCCAACCACGTGGGATGGAGCACTCCTCTGACAAGGCCTGCTGCTTCCAACTTCTTGATTTCTTCTGCTATGAATTCTTGGCGCTCCACTGCTTGTTTCCTGACTTTCTGTTTGACGGGCCGCGCATGAGGACAGACGGCAAGATGGTGCTCAATTACTTTCCTGGGAACACCGGGGATGTCAGACGGTTGCCACGCAAACACATCGACGTTCGCCCGCAGGAAAGCAATGAGCGCGCTTTCCTATTTAAGGTCAAGAGTGGCACTGATGGTGAAGGTACCACCAGTGCCGTCTTCCTTGGCGGACACCTTCTTGGTCTCTGGCGGAGCTGCCACTGTCTTCTTACACTTGCCGGTGTAGCTCGATGGTGCGTCCTCGACGGTAGCGCAGCACTCCAAAGAGGTGCGCTTGCCGGAGTGGGCATCAGAGCTCTTGCCGGACTTGGTCTTCTTCTTCCCCCCGGGAGCTTCAACGGCAAGTGACTTGCGATCTGTTGCTGCTGCTGCTTCCCGGTAGATCTTGTCGGCGCAGATAAGAGCATCCTTCTTGTCGCCAGGGATAGAGATGACACTCGGGCCTGGCATCTTCAGCATGTTGTATGCGTAGTGAGAGGCTGCCATGAACTTGGCGAGTGCTGGACGGCCGAGTATCCCATTGTAAGGCAATGGAAAATCAGCATCGTCAAAAGTGACCCTCTCAGTCCAGAAGTTTAACTCGCTGCCAAATGTCACTGGCAACGTCACCTTCCCCTTCGGCTTGCTTCTTCCCGGGTTGATTCCTTGGAATGTGCCGGTCTCTTCAAGCTCGCTGTCAGGGATCTGGAGTTTCTGGAGTACAGCGGAGGAGATCAGGTTCAAGCCGGCCCCGCCGTCAACTAGCATCTTAGTGACCTTGAGGTTGCGGATAGTTGGTGAAACCAACATCGGCAAGCACCCGACCGCAGTTGTGCGATCAGGGTGGTCCTCAATATCAAAGATGATAGGCGTGCTGGACCATCTCAGAAGCTTGCGTGATTCGACAGGTGGTTCTGCCGCATTGACTTCCCGCACCCACTGCTTGAGTTGGCGGTGTGAAGTATGCAGAGAAGCACCACCGTCAACGCACAAGACTTCTGTGGCTTTCTGGAACTCCTGCTCACTGGTCTCGACATCATCCATATCTTCATCGTCGTCGTTATCTTCATCCTTGTCGCGTCCGCGGGGAGGTCTGTCTCCTTGCCGCTGCTTGGCCTTGCCGCGGCGTCCTCCCCGGCCAGTATTCTTCTTGTCGGATCCTCCAACACCTCCTTGGGCCTTCTCCTTGTCGCGCCACTCGTACTCAGCTTTTTGCTGCTCGACAAGCTGCTCGACCCTCTTGCAGTTCTGGAGGTCATGACCCTTGGTGCGGTGGATCTTGCAGTACTGCTTGTCGGTGCCGTCCTGCTTGTCGGCGGCCGCCACAGCCTGGCAGTTGGTGCAAGTGGCAATCTCCTTGCCGGAGCTACCAGCTTTGGCTTTCTTGGCGCCACCTTCATTGCCGAACTGCTCAACGACTAGCACACCTTTGCCTCTCTTCTTCATGTTGTTCCGCCGCCGGTTTTTCTTCGCCGGGGCAGCATCCTCGCTGTTAGATCCTCCTGCTCCTGTATCCTCTCCGGGGAGTTTCCTCCCCTCCTCAGCACGTGTGCACTTGTCGGCCAGGGCATACAGCTCACTGACGTCCCTGATCTTGCACATCGCCCTCTCCTCCCGCATCCTGCGGTTACGCACGTTCTGATGGAACGCGCTGATGACCGTGGCAGGGTGGACATCTGGGATGTTGTGCTGTACACGACTGAATCTCTGTATGTACTTGCGCAGGGACTCTCCTTCCTTCTGGGCGAGCAGATGAAGGTCACTCTCTTGGCCATGGGGTTTGTGGCCGCCTGTAAAGGCGCCGACAAACTGATGGCATAGGTCTGCCCAAGAAGATATGGAGTTGTCCGGCAAGTGCATGAGCCAGGATCTAACGTTGGGTTTGAGCACCAGCGGGAAGTAGTTGGCAAGGATCTTGTCGTCTCGCCCCCCGGCAGCTTGCACCGCGATGGTGTAGATGCTGAGGAACTCCGACGGATGCGTCTTGCCGTCGTACTTCTCTGGTACGTCTGGCTTGAAATTTTTCATGCTGGGCCACTGGACTTGCCGCAGCTCACGAGTAAATGCAGGACAACCTACCGCGTACGGCAAGTCGCCTGGTCCCCCTGGCGCATGCATGTCGACAGCGGGCCCAGCGCGCTAGTCTGATTGACGCCGCGCTTCTCTTCGGCGCTGGATGCGAGTACGAGCGTCCTCTTGCTGTCGTTCATGAAGAACTTGGCGCTGATAGCGACGAGCTCGTGGATCTGATGACGTGGTGGAGTCGCTGTCGAGGTGGATCCGGCGAGTCGACGATCTTGGCCTTCGGGGCGGAGAGTGCACGGTGGTTGCACCCCCACCGGTCTTGTCGCCATCGGCTCGTGCCTGGCTGACTTGCCGCGGCTGCGACGTATTCGGCTGCCGCGGAGTGTCGCCGTTGGCGAAGCCGATGAGACTCTGAATGGTGGCCCTCCAGTCGTCGATCTTGTCTGCCGTTGGAGGGAAGTCTAGGAGCAGTTGAGCTCGCGCCAAAGCTTCTGCTGGAGTGGCGGGTAGCGGTGGCGAACGGTGCGAGGAGCGGGATATGCTCGGACTTCTAACTATGTTAGAAGGAGCAGTATCCTGTCCAGGCGACCGTGCCTTGCTCGTGCCGGCATGTTGGCGTGCATGCTGGTCTTGAGCATCGCGGGATCCACCTGCTCGATCTTGGTCCAGCAAACGTATGGTACCGTGAGTACCATGACGCTGCCGGTCTCGCGCCTCCTGAGATGGGCGCGGTGCATGTATGGACGCCGAGGTCTTGGAGTGTGCCCGGTCGTTGTGGGAGTCGACTACGCCGCCGATGGGCAGTGCAGCCTTGTCCTTGGACTTGGCGGCACCATGAGCTCCCTCGTCGACGCCTATTCTTCCGCCGGCGTCTACCCCACCAGCCGTTGGCTCCGGCGGTGGTGGAATCGACGCGGACGGAGCAGCCGCCTCCGAAGCCTTCTTCTTCGGCGGCATGTCGATAAAGATGATGAAGATCTAGCTCGTGTGAACGCCGGACCAGGTTCTCACAACCTCGACGCACCCCTACCTGGCGCGCCAAAGATGTCGGTGAAACTGATCCACGAACACCTATGGGACCGGCGGACCGAGCCCCTTTCGGTGCGGCGGGGGCGGAGATCGCGCGAAGAGCAGATCGAGGCGAGGCACATGAGCAGCTTACCCAGGTTCGGGCCGCACGGATGCGTAAAACCCTACTCCTGCTTTGTGGTTTGTATTGAGTTCTTGCTCGGGAGCGCTGAGTGCTACAGTACACTCTAGCAGCTAACGAGACCGAGCATGAGAGTTTTCTTGCTTCGAACCCCCCCTCTACGTTGCGCATGGGCCTCCTTTTATATGCTCATGGGGTCACCGACAGGTGGCAACGCAGATAAGGGCAAAAATGGAAAGGTGTTGCGGTTGGTACATCTACCTGTACAGTGTATCATACCTAACCCTGACGGCAGGGGACAAGGGCATTAAATGCCCATCGGCATCACCCAAACAGTGCAAAAAGGGACCGCCAGGGGCACCACCGCTCGCCACGATGGCGATCTTGTCAGCGCCGCTTGCCACCGCGTACCGCTGGCTGCACAGCCTCCCGCCACGTACGCCTGGAAGGGTCCCAGGGCGACACGTTGGAGGATGTGCTGGAGCGCGAGTACAGAGTGGAAGCTTGCCGCGGCAAGCGCCTTGCCGCGGTCGTTGTCTTGTCGCGTCCGGGAGCTTGCCGCTCACCGGGCCTTGCCGGGACGCGTGGCGCGTCGCGGCAAGTTCCTTGAGATGCCTTGGTTGGCCTTCCCGGCAAGCTCCTCTTGCCGGGGTCTTGTCTCCTTGGCTTAAATACTTTGTTCTTGAATGTCTCCAAAGGAACCACAGCGGACCTTGGCAGTCACCCGGCAAGCCTTGCCGCGGGACGCTGCGACTGCCCGTGCACAAGTTCGGGATACTAAGGTACCCCTACTCTAGTACACCGACAGACGTGGGTCTCTTGATCTGTATCTCGGCGACCCACGTCCCCCACCGCCGCTACCGAACCCCGAGGTAAGACTTTCATCGGCTGCCGGGTCCGAGGGAGGACGAGGAAGTCCTCGAACCGATGTTGGGGCGCGGCAGCAGGCGGATTGGGGGACCGGCGAAGGCTGATCGGGCCCGCAGAGGACGACGGGGACACCTCGCCGGCGTCGGGCAAAAATACCTCGAGCTCCCCGGCACACAGGCAGAGGTTCAGGATGGAGGCGCCGGCGATGGCGGCGACCTACCAATGGTTTCTAGGGTTGTGTGTGTCTATGGGAGCGGAGGTTTTGGGGTGTTTGTGGAGGGGGGAGGGGCAAGGTTGTGTTTGAGGAAATATTGCAGCAACTAAAAATTTTACTAGGCGGGAGTAACAAGGCAGGGCTACTAAAAATTTGGATCAAGGGCGAGCAGATATTTTTGAGATTGCGAGGGATGTAGACACTACTAGGAAAAGGCCTATTAATGGCGCACCTAATTTGGCCATTAATTGCGCATTAGTGGTGCACTTTTCTGGTATACTAATGGCGCACCTGGGATGCGCCATTAGTGTGCACCTTAATGCGCCATTAGTATGCCTCCCAGGGGCCAGGTGCTATGGCATACTAATGGCGCACTAAGTATGATGCGCCATTAGTGGTATCCGCATAGTAATGGCGCACTGCCTATTAATGCGCCATTACTATGCTTTGGCATACTAATGGCGCACTTTTCTCTGATGCGCCATTAGTATGAATATTAGGTTTTTTTTAATATTATTTTTTTGTTTTTTTTGCACAGATTACAAAATGTATAATTGCACAGAATATAGACAGCACACATCAACAACACATTCATCGAATACAATAGAAGATTAATCTCTGAATACAATTCATCATATTAGTCTCCGAATACAATTCATCGATCATATTAGTCTCCGAATTGAAAAGACCGAACAAAGATAGAACAATATATTACAAGTCTCGAGATCGCGAGTAGCGAGTTTGTCTTCGCATTACAAGTCGATATCGATCATCTAAACTACCATCACATAGAAGAGAGCTGCGGTCGTCACGATGAGCATCATCAGGATGAAACTCGTTTTCATCCGGTTCCTCCAACGCTCCCTCCCCTCTCCCGCTAGATAGCGGGCGTATCTAGATTCGGCCTCGGCCCTAGTGGTGTACCCTTTGTAACTGTTACCGCTGAATCGGTGAACCTGTCTCCGACACTCCTCCCAGTCGTCGTAGACCCCGGGAACCTTACCCTTGTACACGACATACGACGGCATTTGCTATATATATGCACTAGCCAAACGAAACGTTAGTATCAATTCACAGACAATTCATAAGCAATATATAAGTATGCAACAGAACGATCGAAAGAGAAAAGCAAGACATTAATAGCATCGATTACATCTAAGTTGAACGACTCTCGAAACCAAAGAGACATACTACAAGTTCATTAAAGTTTAATTACAACAAGAGCCAATCGATGTTTCAGAACTAGACACAGCATCACTGCTTTCGACTCGACTCAATGCACCGGAGCGTGGAAGAAGCCGCCGTCTATCGTCGGAGTCATGAAATCACGGGCGTTGTCAGCCTGCATTTGTAGCATTGTGTCGGTGTCACTGTTCGACGGTTTATTCCTGAGGTAGAACAGCCCCGAGGTACGAAGGACATCTTGATGGATGATTTCCGCAAACTCCGACTGGATGCGAAAGAAATCTTGTCTGATGTACGCGTCCTGGATTGCCGACACGCGCGCGGCCCAATCTTTGAGCTTACTCGGTAGCAGAAGTTGATGATGGTCCCGTACGATCGCCCGCATGTGATGGATGGCGTAGTAGGCACCCTTCTGACCGCCAGGCGGCTGCTTGACGCAGCAGAACGTCGTGTTGTGGGAGAACACGTGCTTGCCGTACTTACGAGTTGTCCTGTTGAAGGTGCCTCCAGATTTGGCGTAGCCGGCGAGAACATCATCAAGAACCTTCTTGACATTTGTGTAGTCTACAGCCGACTTACGGTCCGGGTCGAAATACGTGGCCATGGAATATTTGGGGCTTAGTAGGATGAGCGTGCACTGTGTGTCACTGCATAAAACACGGAATGTTAAAAGAAGAACGATCGAAATCTAAGAATTCATATGTTACGGGGCGGTTGAGGCGGAGGACTTACTCGGGAAAGTAAGGCACGAGGAAGTTATCCTTATCTCGGTTTGCCAGAATGACGCCTCCGAGGTAAGAACTCGCGACTTGCCGGTCCCCAGCGCTGCCCAAGATCTTGGCACGCATGTAGAAGGGGTCGACTATCACGATGTCCGGGGTCTTGTCGCGAATGATCCGCATCTCCATACTCAGCGAAAATAGCCGAACGAAGGTGTAGTGCAGCGGATGAAGGTTCAACATAGCGTGGATGTCATCAAACCGCAGCACGATCGTACCCCCGATGGAGTTATCCACAAAGCCCTTGCCCTCCAGCACCTTGGCCGCGAAAACCGGGTACGCCACATCCTTCTGTGTGAGACGCCGCTACTCCAAAGAAAGAACACTGTCATGCAGACTCCGCATGGCACCGGTTGCAGCATCGAGCATATTTGTCGGTAGCATCGGCCTACCCGCCACATGCACCCTCCTCATTACATCCTCAGGTGAAGGTGGCCCGTCCTGAGCACGGATCGTACTCGGTGCCGGCTGGCTCGCACCCTTGTTAGTTTTTCTTTTGCGTGCCTTCTTCTTGATCTCCATAATTGGGACCGAGTTCTGCTCAGAGACCGCCTTCTTTAGTGTGTTGGGGCTGATCATATTTCGCACCTCGCCTATCTGAGGCTCGGTGAAATCGGCAGCTGGAGGCGTCTCCTGAGAGCTGAACGGCAGACGACGCCTGTTGCAACTTGGCTTCTCCGCGGTACCGGCTTGATCGCGCACGTCTTTTGTTGGGTTGGGTTCTTGAGAAGGAGCCCCCATGAAGTCGTCACCGTACCCATGATCGGCAAAGTAATGATCGACGTTGGCAAATGTATCGTCGTCGTCGTCGTTCTGATCCTGTGCCATATGCATGTTTGGATCCAGTGGCATAGGGATGTCCGGCACCGTTGCGGCGGACTTGCCATGGGGACGACTTGGCGCCGGCACGACTGGCGGTGTTGTCTTTGGTGTGGTTTCCCCCGCCCCTAAACGAATCTGGCTCTTCGGCCAAAGCAGGGGCCAGCTCAGGCAGGCGCTGAGGGTCATGACGTCATCATCGTCGGCCCCGACGGGTCGAATCGGAGGTAACACGTCGTCGCAGCCTGGCAGCACCCGAACCAGTTGAACCCTAAACAAGTTGGGTGGCATCTGGGTACCGTGGAACAAGGGCTGGCCCGGTTGAACGATTTTGCCCTTGGCGACATCGACCAACTCGTTGTTCAAGAAGTGCAGTAGAGTGCACGGAACGTCGGCGGCGCCCTGCGAAAACATGTAGGGCGTCAGGGATGCCCAGTCAAAGGCAAGGAGATGAAGTCCTCAGCCGAGAGAGGCTTAATTAGTTACCGTGATGATGGCGTCGAGCTCGGCTAATGTCGAGGCACCGCCAACGGCGGGCGTGCAGTTGACGGAGGGGCCGCTTGCTGCAGAGGTGCCGGCCGGCGTACACACGGGTGCATTAAGCTCCCGTGCCGGCGTCGGAGACACCAATGCCGCCTCCGCCGAAGACACCAATGGCCCCGCCATCGCGTTCTGCGAGTTGCTGGCCGTGAAGCTGGGAATCGGGGGCGGCCCCTGTTGGCCGCCAGCAATCCACGCACTCAACCCCTCGATCAAGCTAGGCACAATGGCGGTGATCGGCGCTCCGAGCTGTTGTTGCACTTGCTCTTGGACAATTTCCGGAATCCGCGCCACCTGTGCCTTGAGTTCTTGAACCTCGCGCGCCTGGCTTTCCGAGCTGGTCTTTTTCTCCTTTCGCCCACCAGCGTTATAGTATGACGACCATTTTGTCGACAAGCCTTTGCCGGCCACACGACCAGCTGACGTCGGCTTCTCGAGCTTATCCTTGTTCTTCATTACATTCAACGCCCTATTTAGAGTCGTGTCCCAAGGGCCGCTCTTAGTCGACCCCGCGCTACTGCTTTCAGTCGCCTGTGGAAGGAATGTCAATCATTTAGAAATTTGGCTTCATTAATTAGAATGCAACCATATGGAGCTAATTACGCGGGGGTGTATTCCTTACCAGAACAAGCTCAAGCGCCCTGGTCTTCGGATCCGTGGTCAGCTCCTTTGTTTTCGGGTCCTTCTTGTACTGGGCCCTGATAAAGTTCCTGGTCTGCTTGTCATCGTATTTATCGAAGAGGGGCGGTAGGCCTTGCTCGGCACGGTCCGCCTCCTCCTTGTCCCATATAGGCTCCGCCACTCTGTAACCGCCGGGACCGAGTCTGTGTTCCCCTATGTTGAGCTCCCGCATTTCTTTCCCCCACTGACTTGATTCGGAGTGTGAGGCGCTCGAGCAAGTGATCTTGAATTCGTTGTAGTCATCTTCGGTGATCGAAGGATGTTTCTGCTTGATCGTTTCATAACTCTCACCTTTCTTGATCATTATCTTCACATTGGTTTTCCAAGTAGACAGGGCCTTGCTCATCTTCGTGAGGGAAGCATTGTTCACTTTATTCCCTTTGAGGCTTGTGTTATCAAATTGAGCGGTGAACTTGTATCGTTCGTGCAGCTTCGTGAAGAGGAGGTTGCCGTAATTCGCGTTGTCAGGATGCCTCAGGTTCTCGCTGTTGATCGAGACGGTGCTCCGGAGAATGCACCCGAGCTGAATCGAGTACCCCTTGACTATTCGTTCGGGCGCCGTTGGATTCCCGTCGGGGTCCACTTCAGTAACTTCCTCCTTGAGGGTGCGGAGCACGGTCGGGCGCCGGTCCTTCCGTTGCCTCTTCGGTTGGCTGCCATCTGTGCGTGCGCCGCCATCATCAGTGGTGGCATTCTCGGCGGCACCATCAGTGGTGGCATCAGTGGGGTCATCCTCCGCGGTACCATCAGTAGTCTCAGGATCGGTGTGGAAGGCGGCGTCCTCATACAAGTGAGGTTGTTCCTCCATCTCCTGGGACAGCTCCCAGAATGCCTTCCCGCCCGAACCGCCGGCCTCATCGTTGTTGGCCATGTTTCTCTCTAAATAGGAACAAAGTTTGGTCAAAAAGTTGGTTATTGTCAAGGAACAAGATCATGGTCTCATCATTTAGGGTTTGTCGACACCGGGGCATCCTAAAAGCTAAGCTTTTATAATTGAGGGTTTTTCGACGCCGAGGCACCCTAAAAGCCTAAGCTTTCATCATTTCGGTTTTTATCGACACCGAGGCACCCTAAAAGCCAAGGTTTTATAATTAATGGTTTGTTGACACCGAGGCATCCTAAAAGCTAAGCTGGGCCTAATCACTTGGCTCTATTGCCGCCTATGGTTTAATGCAGCTAGAACAAAGGGGCACTTGATCCTACTTAATTAACTACTAAGATACCCCGGCCGATGGATTAGTCACAAGTACCCCATATGTCCTATTTTTTAGCAAAGTCATGCTAAAATTCACGGAAA
This sequence comes from Secale cereale, assembly GCA_902687465.1. Taxonomy (NCBI): domain Eukaryota; kingdom Viridiplantae; phylum Streptophyta; class Magnoliopsida; order Poales; family Poaceae; genus Secale; species Secale cereale. The sequence goes on along the minus strand of LR738713.1, from coordinate 784,626,467 downwards.
ATTTAAGCATGACCTTTGCTGAAAATAGGACATATGGAGTACCCGAATTTGCCGGAACGGAAGTTAATCGACATTCCAGCAAACTCAAGGGCCTCTCGGGGTACCTGCAAAGTCATTATCCCTGCCTAATGAAATCGCCAATGGGTCATTTCAGAAGATCACAAGTAGCATCATCACAAGTACAACATCATCACAAGTACAGCAGCAACAGCAGTGAATACAGGCATAACAACAGCATCAACAGTTAAGAAAAAGTTGCAGAAGCTTGTAAAACAATACTTTGAAGTTCAAATATTTACAACAAGGAACCAAATACATGACCACCATTATTATCATTGTGCTAGTGTGACATACAAGTAGTACTAGTGTACATGAAAAAAAAAACCTAAAACCTAAAACCCCAACAGCAGCATCAGCAGTGAATTGCCATATATGCAGCAGTAATTAAAAGGAGTCAAATGGAACAGGCTGCTACCTGAGAGTAAGAGCACAACAACCAGATCAGACATAGCCTAGTCTGAGAAATACTAACTAGGACTAGCCCCTTGTAAGCCTTGCAAATAAAGGTTAGTATCGCGGGGTGGCTCCCGCTAACTGCTAACTGCTCTCCCCGATCTAGATGAACAGACATGCTAGTATCGCGACACAAACATGACTACCATAGTATTGATTTGGACAGTTCTTAGGAATTATTAAGCCATCTTTTAGATTTTAGTCTCAGTCATTCACAATTATTTTGTGGTGGTGATTTAGAGAGAAATTTAGCTGCACCTCGGTTTACCGCACAAGTGTTGGATGCCACTACTCTTTCACTGAATCTGCATATATACCTTAGTTGCTAATTGAGGTGTAGTTAAGTTTCAACTTCGAAGACAAGTAGTGCATTGCAGGTTAAGCATATGACATGAGTAAAAGCTTGGTGAAGCAACCTATTTGCTTCCAACACAAGGCAACTGGGTGTAGTACTGCTGCATCTCAAATATATTACTCTGTTCCTAAATAGTATAGGTCTTTCTAGAGATTTTAAAAAGGACTACATATGGAGCAAAATGAGTGGATCTACACTCTAAAATATGTCTATATTCATCCATATGTAGTCCCCATTTGAATATCTAACTGAATATTTATATTTGGGAATGGAGGAAGTATATATTCTTGTCATAAGAGTGCATTGTCTAGTTGACCAGGCCTCTGCTTCGTTCAAAAATAAATAAATCCTACACCTACACATAAACTTACAAAAGTTTTATTGTTAGTTTATATTGAAAAAAATCCCCTTAGGCCCAATCCTAATCTTCCACGTATGTCTTCCTGTTAAATTCCTACAACTCACTGCTCGTACAAAAAAAAATAAAAAATAGGCAGCAGATCGTATGCTAAAACTAGGATGGCCTTGCGATGACAATTGCAGCTTCTGCAACCAAGTGCTAGTAAACGAGGCAAGAAATCGAGCACTAGTAAACGAGGCAAGAAAATTCCTTAAAGTAGCATCATGGATGAACTAACAGAGAAGAGGCAGAGGGAGATGGCGAGCTTGGGGAGGTGGGGATAGACGGCAGCTCCAAGTCTCCGGCGGCGGCTCCAAGGACGTGGGGCGGCTCCGAGGCTCCGAGGCTCCAAGTCTCCGGCGGCGGGGGCGCGTGGGGCGGCGTCGAGCGCTAGGGCTAGGGCTCGGGGGCACGGGGGCAGCGGCGTCGTCGAGCGCTAGGGCTAGGGCTCGGGGGCGCGTGGGTCGGCGTCGGCTTGGGCGTCGGCGAGCGCTAGGGCTCGGGCCGGGGCGCGGGGGGCGGCGACGTCGGGGGCACGGGGGCGGCGGCGGAGGAGAGGGGAAGGGGATCGAGGGCGAGGCGAGGGAGAGAGAGGGGGGAGGTGTAGTGGGCCGGGGGGCATCAATATGTATGGGGCACAATACTAATGGCGCACTGCGCCCTGGTGCGCCATAAGTACGTCCATACTAATGGCGCACCTCCCCCTGGTGCGCCATTAGAATTTTTTTGATTTCCGCGCGAGCCAACAGTTTATCTCCCACCATACCTCATACACATCAAGTCCCCCTAGCTAGCTCGACTGGTCAGCCCCTAGTTCTCCCACCAGGAGGTCCTGGGTTCGATTCCCAGGCTCCACAAATTTTTTCATGCATTTAAAATGCTGTTTGATACTTATTTGTGTTTAAATATGTTCATACTTGTTTAAATCATAACAGTAATATTTTTTTATAAGACAAAAATAATTTTTTAAAAAATATCATCAAATTTGCTATTTGAATATATTTATGAATCATGTGAGTTCATGGGTCGGCGGCGGCGGCCGGTGGAGCGGGGGAGGGTGCGGGGGGTCGGCGGCGGCGGTTGAGTAGGGGAGGGGTACGGGGGGTCGGCGGCGGCGGTTGAGTAGGGGAGGGTGCGGGGGGTTGGCGGCGGCGGCCGGTGGACCGGGGGGTGCTCGGCGACGAGGGGGATCGAGATCGAGTGTCCACGAAATTTAAAAATATTCATGATAGTTCAAAAAGTGCCCATGAAATACAATCGAGAAATGAAGGCTACGATTTAAATACAAACGATCTTAGCTAGCTATCTGTTCACAATCTTCTTGCCCTTATTTTTCGCAAATGGAGTTCTTTTGTGGAACGGACGTCCTTTAGGTAGGGTGGTCCTGCTTCTTCTTGTGGTGTATGCTGCTACTTCATCATCGTCGTCATGTTCGATCCTCGGGTCGCCGTACTTGTCGAAGTCTTGCTCATTGGCTACTCCATCCATTCCGATGATCTTCCTTTTGCCTCTCCTCACGACAACACGACTGGGCTTTGACGGGTCGGTAATGAAGAAGCATTGGTCAACTTGGGAAGCCAGTACCCATGGCTCATTTTTCGCGGTGACGTTTGCGCCCGCGGTCTTGGATTTGACTTCGGGTATAACCATGGTGGTGAAATACCGGTCTTCTTTTAGGACGCTCTTGGCCCATCTGACATGAAACATCGGGACCTTCTCTCCAGCGTAGCTCAGCTCCCAGATCTCCTCGATCCTTCCGTAGTATCTGTCCTTGTCATTACCGGTGTAGGATTCCATCGTTATCCCGGAGTTCTGATAACCATCGCTCTTCATGTCCTTGGCCTCGGTGTAGAATGTGTAGCCGTTGATATCGTACGCCTCATAGGTCATCAGGTTGTGCTCGGCGCCCTGTGACAAGGCGAATATGAGTTGTTCTTCCGCGGAAGAATCATCATGTAAAGGGTACGACAGAAGCTTCTGCTTGAACCAACGCGTGAAACATGAGTTGCGCTCTTTGATTATATCTCCGTCCATCCTCTGTTGGCCTCGGTCATTGTATGTCTTCTCAATAAAGGTTTTGTGCTGAACCACCCAAGGATCGACCACGTCTATGTGTTGTAGCGCGACTAGGTTTGCTCTTTCAAAGTCGGCGAGTCGACCCTCGAAGTCGACATGCATTTCGCGGCGACCCTCACGGTGACCCGATCCAGCGATCCTGCCGAGGTGCCTGTTGATGGGCAGACCAACAGGGTTCTCAATGCCTAGATAATTCGTGCAGTACGAGATGCACTCTTCGGTCAGAAAGCCCCTGGCTATGCTTCCCTCTGGACGTGACATGTTGCGAACGTATCCTTTGATGACACCATTCATCCTTTCGAACGGCATCATGCTGTGCAGGAACGTCGGCCCGAGTTGGATGATATCGTCCACGATATGGACCAGCAGATGCACCATAACGTCGAAGAATGCGGGCGGGAAGTACATCTCAAGCTCGCATAGTATCACCACGATCTCTTCCTGTAGCCTTCTGAGTTGCCTCACGCCAACAGACTTCCGAGAGATGACGTCGAAAAAGTTGCATAGGCCAAATAGGGTTTCACGGACGTGCGCGTCCATGATACCACGGATTGCAACTGGAAGTATCTGCGTCATCAGCACGTGACAGTCGTGAGACTTCATCCCGCTGAACTTCAGCTTCGCCCGGTCTAGGTATCTGCTTATCTTCCCCGCGTAACCGTAAGGAAGTTGTACTCCTACGAGGCAGGTGAAAAACTGCTCGATCTCCTCCTGACTTAGAGTGAAGCACGCGGGAGGGTAGTCATTTCCGGTCTTCTTGGCCTTTTTGCCTTTGCGATGACTTTCCGTGTCCTGCTTCGCCTCATCATCATCATCATCGTCATCATCATATATAGCATGAAGCTCCTGCCTGATGCCCATTGATTTCAAGTCTGCCCTTGCTTTCGGCCCATCTTTGGTCCTCTCTGGCATGTTGAGCAGGGTACCAAGCAGACTCTCGCACACGTTCTTCGTGATATGCATTACATCAAGGCTGTGAGGCACACGGTGGATCTTCCAATACGGCAAGTCCCAGAAAACAGACCTCGTTTTCCATACCTTCAGCAGCGGCTCTGGCGCCTTTCGCTTCTTTCCTGGCTCTGGCGCCTTTTGCTTCTTTCCCGGCAGTGGGCAATCTTTCCAATTTTTCAACAGCTCGTCTATTTCCTCGCCGCTCCTCGTACGCGGGCGTCCTCGGGGTTCGGTTTCACCATCGAACAGATCCTTGCGTTTTCTCCACAGGTCATCGTCGCGAAGCCACCATCGATGTCCCATGAACACGGTTTTCGAAGACCCGGGATCTCTATCTAGCTGGCGATACGTTGTGTCATCCATGCACCTGACGCATCCAGAAAATCCGTGGACCACCTGCCCCGCGACATATCCGTAACCGAGATAGTCGTGCACCGTCGTGAGCAGCGCGGCTCTCATAGGGAAATATTCTTTCTTTGCGGCGTCCCACGTATTGGCTGGCGTTTTCCATAGCGTGTCTAGCTCCTCTTTCAGCTGCCCCGGATACAGATTGATGTCGTTCCCTGATTGTTTCGGTCCTTCAATTAGCATACTCATGTGAATGTACTTCCTCTTCATGCACAACCAGGGGGGAAGGTTGTACATCCACACAAACACAGGCCAGGTGCTATGTGTGCTTCTCTGGCTGCCAAACGGGTTGACACCATCGGTGCTCGCGCCCAGCACGATGTTCCTTGGATCGTTCCCAAATTCTAGGTCTTCGAAGTTCAACGCTTGCCACTGGCTCGCATCCTTAGGGTGACTCAGCATCTTGTCTTTTTTATCTATCTCCGGATCATTTGCGTCATCTTCTCGCTTCTTCTCCTCCCCATCCGCGTGCCAACGCAGAAGCTTTGCTACCTTAGGGTCCGCGAAATACCGCTGCAGACGAGGAGTGATCGGAAAGTACCACACCACTTTTCGAGGAGCTTACTTCCTCTTCTTGCATCGAGTTACGCCGCACACCGGACATATGGTAGACTCCGCGTGCTCGTCCCGATAAATGATGCAATTGTTCATGCACACATGGTATTTCACGTGCGGTAAATCCAGAGGACACACGATTTTCTTCGCCTCCTCCAAACTGGTGGGGCACTTGTTCCCCTTGGGAAGACGTTCGTGCCAGAATGACATGTTCTCGTCGAAGCATGCGTCGGTCATTTTGTGTTTTACCTTCATCTCCAGAGCCATGAGCGTTACTTTCAGGCGGGTATCCTCGGGCCTGCATCCTTCATACAATGGAGTAACCGCGTCTAACTCAAGTTGATCCATCTTGGCTTTCTCTCGGGCGGCAGCCCTTGCGTTATCGGTCTGCTTGAGAAGCAGCTCTTGAATATGAGGGTCCTGCACCCAGCCCATCGATGGTTCAGCGTCGTCTGCTCCGCCGGCATCATCATCTTCATGATCATGCCCGTCGTCTGCTCCGGCATCTTCCTCATCATCATGTCCTGCATCTTCTACATGATGACTGTGTACAACATCACCGTCGTGATCATCTCCTGGGGATTCTTCGTCTTCTCGCCCGCCCGAGCCGCGGTGGTTGTCTTGCTGCCCTTCCTCATTTCTTGCCCGGCCCCCATGGACGACTTCGTAGTCATCTTCATCACCTTGCCACCGATAGCCATCCATGAAACCACGCAAGAGCAGGTGGTCCCGCACCTGCCTGGAATCCGGGTCCGCAATAAGGCTCTTCAGCTTGCATCTTCGACACGGACATCTTATCTCCGTCTCATTCTTTTGAAGCATCTCGGCCTTCGCGGACCTCAAAAACCTATTCACGATGCCTTCGGTCATCGTGCGCACCATGGTCGCCCTGCGGGGTAGAGCAAAACGATATTTTAGAACCAAGAAAAAATTTGCCATGACTTTCCCTAAAAATAGGACAAAAATGAATGCTTAATGCCAAAATTCTCACCGAAACGGAAATGAATCAACATTCCGGGAAAATATTGGCAACTATCGCATTTCAAATACCGGTACACCTCCAAACACAAACACATATGCAACACAACAAACCTATGCAACACCACAAACATACATAGATCTAGCTATAGGCCATAAAAGTGCATGTGCACATTGTTTGTATGGAGAACAACATAAATATAGCTTCCCCCCATACTTACCTACCAAAACAAGGTAATTTGACCACTTAATTTGAATGAATATATGGTGGAAATGAGGTGGAAAAGAGGAGGGACCCGAGAGGAGAGGAAGTGGAGAGAATGAAGAAGGGGGGGGGGAAAGTGAGTGTGGTAGAGAGGCTGTCCAAAATATCTTGTTGCTGCCCGCATACTAATGGCGCACCAGCTACAAATGCGCCATTAGTAATCAAGGTTACTAATGGCGCATTTATAGTTGGTGCGCCATTAAAAGTTTTGCAAAAAAAAAAACATACTAATGGCGCACTGACACGCAGTGCGCCATTACTAGTTCAAACTAGTAATGGCGCACTGTGGGACAGTGCGCCATTAGTAGTTTTGTAAAAAACAGAATAAAAAATATCATACAAAAAAAGAGCATTAATGGCGCACATGACTGCAGGTGCACCATTACTATTTACAACTAGTAATGGCGCACTATTCATGGATGCGCCATTAGTATGTTTGGACAGGCGCGCTAGTTAAAAAAAAACTTCTTGATACTAATGGCGCACTCCGGGCATGGTGCGCCATTAGTACTTCGAACTCTAATGGCGTATCTGTTGCTGGTGCGCCATTACTATATACTAATGGCGCACCTCCTGTCTGGTGCGCCATTAGTATCAATTTCATCTATAGCCCTTTTCCTAGTAGTGAGAGGCCGGAGTAAACTACCGGGGCTACTGAAAATTTGAATCAAGGGGCTGAAGCAGAGCGGGAGTAACAGACATCGCACACGGTCCGCACATACTAATCGTGTGCTATCGAATATTAAAACCTTCCAGGTGGTAGATACTTTTGAGATTGCGAGGGATGCAGAAGCAGGAGTTTTTGGGGAGTGAGCTAGTGTGCTTTACACACTGGCTGTGGACTGTAGCCGACGCACCTTCTCGCGTACTATACACCGACGGTGCTCCAAGATAATTTGTACTACATCTCACACGGTTCGTGATAATAAACTGTGTGGGATCTACTTGATTTGAATTACAAAATGGGGTCACAGCGGCAATGGACGCTGTTTTGATTGCTAGACCATTTATCTGAAGTGAACATGCAACTATATGTGTGTCGTAAAAGAATTGGAATTATTCAGGGTTCGTTTGGACATTTTATACATTAAACTGGTTTTCTAGCCATTTCACGTGCACAATTAAAAATTAAACTACCTGCACATGCTCCGGTGCATACAAATTGGTTGAAAAATCAAATCTGTGTCCTTCAGTGCATGCTTAGGTCCCATGCAATGAATGGGAATGAGTTTTTTTGGTTTCGTTTGGCATTTTTTATAAATTAACTGGGTTTTCTAGGCATTTTGTGTGCATAATTCAAATTTGAACTACAAGCACATGCTCCAATGCACCAAAGTTGGTTGAAAAATCACATGTCTGTCCTTGGGTGAATTTATAGGTCCCATGCAAGAGATGGGAATAAAATTCAAACACCAGGGCACTGTTGATTGCCGGCAAAACATTGAGATGCCTAGGTTTTCAATTCTAGTAAATCCAAAACTCGTCTGAAATTCATGAAACTTGGCATGCTATCATGGAGCGGCATCAGCATAGTTTTTCAATTTATGGGTCATTTTGCTCTATTTTTTTAGTAAATGCATGAAAAATACCAAATGAACTCATAAAGGGTTGATAATTGATGATGTGGATTTGAATGGTGCATTTTGAACGCACAAAAAGTCTGGACTTCAAATAAGTTCAAAAAATGAAATGCCTTTGTAACACATGAGTTTTCGTCCGAAACCCTAAAAATTCGAAAGAGATTGTCTATTTTGTACACGAAGTGCATCCAGTTTTTTCCGTAACCCTCTCTACTTTTTACACATGCTATGTGGGTGAAATGATGATACGATGCCAACTTTCAACCTTTTCAAAGTTCATTTGAAGTGTTTTTCAATTTCAGGGTCATTTAGCTCTAAAAAATTCAGTAATGCATGAAAACTACCAAATCAATTCAGAAAGGGTTGATAATTGATGATGTGGATTTGAATGGTGCATTTTGAACACACCAAAAGTCTGGACTTCAAATAAGTTCAACAAAATGAAATGCCGTTGTAACAGATGAGTTTTCGTCCGAAACCCTGATACTTCGAAAGAGATTGTCCATTTTGTACACGAAATGCATCCATTTTTTGCCGTAACCCTCTCTACTTTTTTGCGCATACTATGTGGGTGAAATTATGATACCATGCCAACTATCAACCTTTTCATTTCATAGTTCATTCGAAGTGTTTTTCAATTTCAGGGTCATTTAGCTCTAATTTGTTTTCAGTAAATGCATGAAAAATATCAAATGAAGTCACAAAGGGTTGATAATTGATGATGTGGATTTGAATGGTGCATTTTGAACACACACAAAAGTCTGGACTTCAAATAAGTTCAAAAAATGAAATGCCTTTGTAACAGATGAGTTTTTGTCTGAAACCATGATACTTCGAAAGAGATTGTCCATTTTGTACACGAAGTGCATCCCGTTTATGCCGTAACCCTCTCTACTTTTTTGCATCTGCTATGTGGGTGCAATGATGATACCATGCCAAATTTCTACCTTTTAGAGTTCATTCGAAGTGTTTGGACATTTTTATGCATTAATTGAGTTTACAATGCATTTATGTGCATAATTCAAATTTGAACTACATGCACATGCTCCAGTGCATATAAATTGGTTGAAAAATCAAATGTGTGTCCTTGGGTGCATGCTTAGGCCCCATGCAAGAAATGGGAATGAATTTCAAACATCAGGGCACCATTGATTGCTAGCAAAACATTGAGATGCCTGGTTTTTAAATTCTAGTAAATCCAAAACTCGTCTGAAATTCATGAAACTTGTCATGCTATCACGGAATGGCACCCGACAAGCTGTGGCATTTTTCTTGTCCATTTTGAGAGAAGGCGCAATCGAATAATGACAACCAACAGAGGCATTTTGAAAAAATAGCTGCCACCTTAATGTTTCAAACGTTTGTAGAATTCAAACTGTGTGCGTTTTGTTAACCATTCACGTGACGCCATGTGTCTTGGTTTTAATGGCTGTAGGAGGTGTCGTGCGGACAGCTGCTTGACCTTGACTGAACGGGAGGCGTGCGAGTGCAGTCCGGTGCGCAGGCTGACCGAGAGGTGTGCAAGCTGTCCTCCAATGCGCAGGCTCACCGGGAAGCGTGCGAGCTATAGGCTGCGCAGGCTCAATAGGAAGCGAGCCCTTTGACTTCCATGGCCGCCTACCTTCCTCTCCATTAATGTCACCCAAGCCGCTATTTAATACGGGCGGCCTTACAGTTTGCCTCCCATTCCCCTCCCTCTCGCAGACCTCCACCAATGCCATGGTGCAGAACGATCATCTCCCACTAGTCTTCAAGTTTGGTGAAATCGGCTCCGAGCCGGAGGAGATAGATAATAAGGAGGAATGGGGCCTCATGGACATGGCCCAGAATGAGCTGGCCGCGGCGGTTGCTGCCCCCTCTCCCGTCCTAGCTCCCTTCCTCGCGCCCGCGCCAGCGACCATCCCCGTAGCATTGACGGGCTGGTCGCCGAGCACTATCGTAGAGTTGGAAGCCGCGGGCATCAACGAGGTCTCCGCGGACCCGCGCGAGCTCATGTACATGCCAGCGCCACCGCCCGTGCCCGTTCCTGTACGTGCCCCTCCACGCACCGTGGCGTCGCCCCCCATGCATTTGGCTGCACCCACCGCGCCCGTGCCCATACCCGCGCCCCCCTCAGCGGCATGGGACGCTGCCGTCGACCGCTACCTCTCAGGGGCGCCAGTTGCCGTCCTCCCGCGCCCCGCCCGTCGATCGCGCGATGACATGATGTTTGATTTACAAGTGAAGAACATTTTGTGTTGCCTTGAAGACTTCCAAAACGGCGTCCCGGAGGATGACAACGACAACGACGGCGCGGCACGCCGCCTCCGCCACCGCCGGAAATAGTTTTTTTCTGGTTTAATATTGTATCTCGAATTCGCAATCATATGAATATAAATTCGCAGTGTGACTGAATGAATGATATGGTTTGAACGAACTTGCGTTTCTCTCTCTTAATGTACAGACTTATCAAACGTTTTTCTTTTGAAAAAAAACGTCAATGGTTTTGAAATATAAAACACTCATCGCAAATGTTTTAGTTAGAACACCCGGATGCAAACCGACAGCTTCCCCAGGAAGCCAATGGAAAATGTGCCGAGCAGGATTTCTGCACCCCTACAACACAAACGGTTGTTTTGCGTGACCCGTGTGCAAGCATGTACAAACAATTGGGTAAGATTTGCATATCTGCCATTTTGGGTATTGTTGGGGATATAACTATTTGATATGACTCGCCAAGGAGGGGCCGAGTTACCCCAATGGCGGTTCATGGGCCAAGCCCAGGAGTGTGTTGAAGATGGCGGTTCAGGAAGATAGACGTATAAAGGGCCCAAAACCCTGAGCGGCTTAAGGCCCGTAAGTGTAAACCGCCATGTATGTTTGGCTTGTACTGTAAGGCATGTAAGGATAAATCACCTGGCCGGACACATTTGTATGAGCCGGTCGGGACTCTATAAGCAGCAGGGCGTCAACGCGTGTATATAAGGGGACAACCCGGCAACAGCTTAGGGCAAGAAACAACAGATCGAAAGCCAGGCTAGCGTATTCGCTCCCTAGCAATCGAAACCCTAGCAATACCACCTCAAACTGGATTAGGTTTTACCCTCACCGCAAGGGGCCGAACCAGTATAAACTCCCCGTGTCCTTTGTCCCGTTTTAACCCCTTTAAGCTAACCACGTCGCAATAGCTCCACATCTAAGTCCTTCCCCTAGGACATCTGCCGTGAAAACTCCACGACAGTTGGTGCCCACCGTGGGGCTTACGAACGGTGGTTTCAAGTTCTTGAAGGGCAACATTGAAGGGATCAAGGATACGCCGTGGGCCGGATGACCAAGAGTCGTCGTGGCAAGCTCTACATCAACGATGCATGCTGGGGTCCTGAGGCCAGCTCAATTGAGTACGGGTAACAGGTCCCCTTCAGCGGAATCCACGTCTTCATCGGCAAGATCAGCGAACCGGGCTCTGAGCCGAACATCTGCACCGACATCATCGAGACGGCTCAGCATGCGTGACTTGCCCGGGTTCAGCCCGCTGTGAGCTGTGCCTTTGTTGGATATATCCATGGGGCTGAAGGCTCTGGATCTCGCAGTGCGATAGCCGTCTACTCTGATGGTGAATCATCCACGAGAGATACCAATTCATTGTATCAGCTGCAGAACGAACGGCTAGGGTGTTGGTCCGATGGTAACAGTATTCTGGACCCCCGTGAGCTGCCGAATAGGGTGGCGATCTTCATGACTGGCACCCAGCCGGCTCTCGGCTCGACAGCCATCATGGCCATAACACCCAGCGCAACGGCGATTACAGCAGCAGGCGCGGGCGGACCAGCACGCCCGTTCACTCAAGTATTAATATATCTATTGGAGGCTCTAGCGACTCTGATGGGAACAGAGGTAACCCCAGACAACCAGGAGCAGCACAAGGTGGATGTGGCTAAACTGCACGAGGAGATAGCACAAGCAAAAGAAGACCTGGCGACGGAGAATGCTAGGATGACTGCAAAACTGGCAGTTGTGGATGCTCAAGCTCAGCGGATTCAAGGGGATTCGTATTGGCTCACGGTGGATCTGAATGCTACCAATGAAGTCTTGAGGAGAAAGCACCGGAGTCGTCTGCCTTTTGTTTATGAGCCGAGGAATCTCTTCAACACAACTGGAGCAGGGACCAGTAACCCGCCGGGGATAAACCTAGCGGCTGAAGCGCTAGGGGGTGGAGCACCGGTTCAGCCACGCGTGTCAGGTTTTCCATATATGAATCACGCCGCACATCATCACCCGGCGACGCCGGCTTGTCATTATTCCAACCCTATGGATATCATGATTGCAGAAGGAACACGATTGGCGGCTCTACCAGTCGAGAGAGAGACTCCGGTGGCAGTTGAAACCCAGAGGGCCCGGGAACTTCTTCAGATAGCGTTGGCACAACAGCAGGCTTATTCTTATAGTCGTGACCAGATTCATTCGACCCCTCGTCCAAGTGTCAGCTACAGCAGGCACATTGACTCGCCAGCCGTTTCAAGCACGAAGCGGCACCGTAATCAGCCTCGCGGGCATGACCCGGCGCACAATGGCATCAACGCGCATGATTTGGTGGATCAGGGCAGGACACACTGGGAGGCCGAGCTGGCGGCTCAGGCAGCAGGTCATCAGCCGGCGTCGTTTTACCCAACAACTTCAGTGGAGACGGATGCAGCTTCTAGAACATGGGGCGCGCCGTGTTTAATGGCGGCTCTGCGGAACGGGCATTTGCCCAAGGACTTCAAGGGCCCTCGTAAGGTGCCTAATTACACAGCAGATCAACCCCCTGAGGCTTGGGTGGAGAGTTACGAGATGGCTATGGAGATGTTGGATGTTAGTGAGGTTGCATATGCTAAGTATTTCACCATGATGCTGGAAGGCGCAGCCCGTAATTGGTTGAAAGGACTGCCTCCCAACTCCATTGGGTCATGGGCAGAGCTGAAGGCCATGTTTATTCAACATTTCAAAGATACATGCAAGCAGCCGATGTCAATTTTGGATTTAGCTTCTTGTGCTCAAGCCGAGGGTGAATCAACGACCAGCTGGGTACGCCGGGTCTCAACCATTATACATTCTTTAGATAAGATCAACACCGTCTTAGCAATGTTGATGTCGGAGAAGAACTGTTGTTTCCTTCCACTCAAGCAGAAGTTGGGGTGGCTTACACGTCATTGCGATGATATGGGGGAGCTCATGGCGGCTCTTGTCAAATATGCCGACTCTGATAGTACCATGGACCCCGACTCTGAGGCTGAAAGATCGGGAAAGGGAAAGAAGAGTAATGATATGAGGGGACAACAGTTTAACCCAGCCAATCAGAGTGGTGGCGGTAAGCACAAGGCTGATGATTTTGTAGCTAACACTGCGACACGGAATTTTAACCAGCGTCGCAAGGGGAGGCCGGCTCAGAGATATAACCTTGACGAAATAATGAATCAGCCGTGTCTGAAGCACAAAACCGAGGAAAGGCCGTCTACCTATATGTGGACGGATTGTAGCATTAAGAGACACTTCTGGGAGTCTATCCAGCACAACCATGGTCCGAACGGCGGTTCAGGTTCTGGCTCTCATGGTCCGGGTCATGGAGGCGGCTGCTCAAGTTCCGGGTTTCAAGGCCAAGGCAATCAAGGCGGTAACAATCAATAGAATAATCAAGGGAATCAGCAGCAACAGTCTGGTTATGAGAGTAACCCAAAGCAACTGAGCAGTGGGAAGTACAACGTTTTTACCACAAGTCTATGCAAGCGGGATCAGAAGATTCATAAAAGGGCTGGGAATGCTGTCGAACTGGATATTCCCTGTTTCTTGCGATGGTCTGAGCAGCCCATTATGTGGAGTCGTGAGGATCACCCGCCCCGGGTTGATAATCCGGGTCAATTGGCTTTAGTGGTGGCACCTCTGGTTGGAGGATATAAGTTCACTAAGGTGCTCATGGATGGAGGCAGCAACATCATCCTTTACTATCATACTTTCCGTCGTATGGGATTAACTGCCAAAATTCTTAAAACATCCAATACTGTTTTCCATGGAGTGGTGCCTGGTAAGTCGGTGTACCCAGTGGGAAAATTAATTTGAAGGTAACCTTTGGGGATGAGTATGATGCTAGAACAGAAACTCTAACATTTGTGGTTGTTAGGATCCATTGCCCGTATCATGCTCTGTTTGGACGACCGACTTATGCTAAGTTCATGGTGAGGCCATGTTATATTTATCTGCAGCTTAAGATGCCGGGTAACAAAGGCACCATAATTGTGCATGGGAGTTGTAAGATCGCCTTGGAGTTCGAAGAAGGCGACGCGGCTTACGTGAAGTAAGTTTGTGTCACAGAGGAGCTGAAATTCTACAAGGCTAATGTTTACCCGGTGGACATGACGTCTTTGAAGAAGTCAACCACATAGCATGACCCTTTGTTAAAGTTTAAATCGACGGACGACACCAAGCTAGTTGACTTTGTTCCTGGCGACTCATCAAAGCAGTTCAGCATCAGTGCTAATCTGGATCCGAAATAGGAAAGCACGCTCATCGAGTTCATCCATGAGAACCGGGACATCTTTGCATGGAATCCTTCAGACATGCGGGTGTACCGAGGGAACTCGCTGAGCACAATCTTAATATTGATCCGAAGTATAAGCCGGTCCGACAGTTCCTTCGTTGTTTCAACGAGGAGAGGCGGAAGGCCATTTGTGAAGAGGTGGCCCGGCTCTTGGCTGCCGGGTTTATTGTTGAAGTTTTTCATCCCGAGTGGTTGGCTAACCCGGTTTTGGTGCTTAATAAGAATGACACTTGGCGAATGTGTGTGGACTACACAGACTTAAACAAGGCTTGCCCGGCTGACCCGTTCGCCCTCCCTCATATTGATCAGATCATTGATGCTACGGCGGGTTGTGAGCATTTGAGTTTTTTGGATGCTTATTCTAGGTATCATTAGATCAAGATGGCAGTTAAGGACTAGGAGAAGACAACTTTCATCACTCCATTTGGATCCTTCTGCTATGTGTCTATGCCTTTCAGGCTCAAGAGTGCCCAGGCGCCTTACCAGCGGTGTGTACAGAATTGCCTTCACGACCAGATCGGGTGTAATGTTCATGCTTACGTGGATGATATTGTGGTGATGTCCAGAAAGAAAGAGACCCTGATCGATGATTTGAAGGAGACGTTTGACAATCTCCGAGTGTACAAGATGATGCTCAACCCGGCCAAGTGTGTCTTCTGTGTACCCACAGGCAAGCTTTTGGGTTTTTTGGTTTCCGAGCGAGGTATCGAAGCTAACCCGGAGAAAATCAACGCTATCACTTCCCTGGCTAGGCCAAAATGTGTTAATGACGTCCAGCGCTTGGCAGGACAGATAGCGGCTTTGAGCGGGTTCATAAGCCGCCTAGGAGAAAAGGCTATCCCTTTGTATCAGATGAAGAAGAAGACAGATGACTTTGTCTAGAGTGAGGCTACTAATGAGGCGTTTGAGGCACTTAAGAAGCAATTGGTTGAGCCGCGGTTCTTGCTGCTCCCATTGACAAGGAGCCTTTGTTGTTATATGTGGCTCCAAATAGCCGGGCTATCAGTGTGACCATCGTTGTTGAAAGGAAAGAGGCCGGCAAGGAGTATCCAGTTCAACGGCCGGTTTATTACATCAGTGAGGTACTTATTGAGTCCAAGTAGAGGTATCCGCATTGGCAGAAGCTGGTGTATGGGGTCTTCATGGCAAGCCGGAAGGTCAAGCAATATTTTCTGGGTCATCCTATTACTGTGGTGAGTTCTGCTCCCTTAGGGGATATTATCCAAAATAGAGAAGCCATAGGTCGGGTAGCCAAGTGGGCCATAGAGCTTGGACCCCATGGTTTAAAGTATGTGCCTCGTACGCCATCAAGTCACAAGCGCTCGTGGATTTTATCAATGACTGGACAGAGTTGCAAGTGCCCGAGGAAAAGCCGGATAACACATATTGGACTATTCACTTTGATGGGTCCAAGCAGTTAGAAGGCTCGGGGCTGGAGTTTTCTTAACTTCCCCGCGAGGTGATAAATTTTCTTATGTTCTCCGGTTAATGTTCCCTTGTACTAATAATGCAGCTAAGTATGAGGCCTTGCTCCACGGTCTTCGGATGGCTAGAGAGATGAACTTAATCCGGGTCAGATGCTTCGGCGATTCAGATCAGGTAGCCCAGCAGGTTTCTGGCACTTGGATTCCAAGGATCCACTCATGGCGGCTTATCGTCAAGAGGTTGATTCTATTGCGGGTAACTTCAAGGGTTAACAAATTGAGCACATTGATCGAAGGAAGAATGAGGCGGCTGATACCTTAAGTCGGTTAGGGTCTTTGCATAAACTGGTGCCACCCAACACATTCTTGGATGTTTTGATTAACCCGTCTGTCAAGTTACCTACAGAGGAGGATCTTACTATTCTTGACCCAGAGGCGCAATTGGTGGTAGCTCTTCATGTCATTCCTGACTGGACGGTTCCATATTTAGCTTACATGACCCGAGGCGAGTTACCTGAGGATGAGATTTTAGCCAGAAAGATAACCCAACGGTCTAAGTCAATGACGATTATCAATGGGGAACTGCATCATCGCAGTGTCACAGGGACGTTTCAATGTTGTGTCTCTCCTAAGGAAGGTTCTGAGATCCTGCGAGAGATTCATGAAGGAGATTGTGGTCATCATGCAGGCTCTAAATCTCTTGTGGCTAAGGCTTTTTGTCATGGGTTCTATTGGTTGACGGCTCATGCTGATGCGCAAGACTTGGTCAGCAAATGTGACGGTTGTCAGAAGTTTTCACGACGAGCTCATGTTCCGGCTCAAGAATTGAGGATGATTCCAATAACTTGGCCGTTTGCGACTTGGGGGCTTGATATGGTTGAGCCTTTTAAGAGGTACAAGAATAAGAAAACCCATCTTTTGGTGGCAGTGGATAAGTTTACCAAGTGGGTTGAGGCAGAGCCGGTTAGCAAGTGTGATACATCAACGACAGTTCAATTCACCAAGAAGGTGATTTTCCGTTTTGGCTTTCCCCACAGCATCGTAACAGATAATGGCACGAATCTATCCAAGTGTGCTATAAGAGAATTTTGTCAATGAGAGCATATTTGACTTGATGTCTCCTCCGTGGCTCACCCCCAGTCTAATGGTCAAGCGGAACGAGCTAATCAAGAGATTATGCGAGGCATCAAGCCCCGGCTTATGGTTCCTTTGAAAAGAACGCCGGGCTGTTGGGTGGAGGAGTTACCTTCAGTGTTATGGAGCATCAATACAACACCCAATAGATCAACGGGTTACACACCTTTCTTCATGGTCTATGGAGCAGAGGCGGTTCTCCCTAGTGACATCCGCCATGATTCGCCTCGTGTGGCGGCTTATGTTGAAACTGATAATGAGAAGGCACGTCAGGATGCATTAGACTTGTTGGATGAAGAGTGTGATCTTGCGGCGGCTCGTTCATCGATTTATCAACAGGATCTACGACAATATCACAGCCACCGGGTCAAAACCAGAACCTTTCAAGAAGGCGATTTAGTACTCTGGCTCATCCAGGATTAGACTGATATGCATAAACTATCACCACCTTAGGAGGGGCTTTTTGTCATCAGCAAGAATCTGCATAATGGGTCATACTATCTTATCGATGTTCAGGAACTCAAGGATTCACGCACATCAGAGGAGGAGACCTGTCGGCCGTGGAATATTCCTCATCTTCGGCCCTACTATACTTGAGCCCCCGGCTCTCATGATGTACACAGTTTGATGATGTATATATTAGCAAACAATATATTAAAGCCGACACCCCAGATAATTCAGGGCCTCTGTCGTTTCATTTCCGCAAAGCTAAGTCTTTATCATCATCTTCCATGTTTTACTGAAGAGGCTTGACGCCCACATTGCAGGGACCAAAGAGAGTTGGATGCAAAGCACAACTAAAACATAGGTCCCCGACGAGCACAATTAGTAAGTATGTCACTTGGGGGCTTCCTGTTCAAACATAGGCATATTTGACCAAAAAGAACATAGTGTTACTACCATGTTGACCAAGTTATCTCGTTCAAACATAGGTGTATTTGACCAAAGAGGAGATAACTCGTGGGTCATCCTACATGTATACCAGCTGCTTAAACTCCATCAGGTCATCCTGATTGACCCGATGAACTCTTGGCGATCAATCTTCTATGGCGTATCCGACCAAAGATTCTGAACTTGCGAAGGTTAAAACGCCAGTTTGTCACGTGAGAGCATGACTTACAGATAGTCAGGATAGATCCAGGCTCAAAAAGCCGCCTTCCTTGAAACTTGGATAAATTGTCCTGTGATGCAAGATGCCACTCTGACCCCGCGTACTCTAGATAAGACTATGTTTAACAAAGACCTGCACTTGTCTAGGTTCAAATGTCGATTGGGTACTGTGAGAGCCAGCTCACAGCAAGTGCGTACCTTCCAATGGCCAACAGGCTAGTTTCATTGAAGAAGAACCTTTGTCTTGGCGGCTTGCAAAAGCCTCGGATGTTTTTTGATCTCTTCTTGTTTGGGTTTATCATTCTTAGGTTTTCTTTTGCCGTATGTTTTTTTTGCAAATTAGGCAAAGATGCCTCTATTTATGGATCATATTTGCATCATCTCTAGGTCTCGGCAATCCGACATAATGATAGACTCTAAGTTGCCATAGGATAATAATCTCATATTTGGAGTGATAGCTCCAAAAGACTCTCACTGCATGGAGCAGATAAGCCGGCAATCTAAGCACACACCACAGGATAATGATTAATTTGATCTGCATAAGTCAACGCTATCATAAGCATAAAGTGGTGTTTCTTCAACTGGAGGATCAACAGTATTGCGCAGAAGGAGAACCATGCACGATGGCACGACAGATTAAAGTTTTACTACCCTATTACATGACTCCGTGAGCCAAACAAAATCAAGTGTTTTTTAAGGATCAAATGTGTAAACCGCCCAGCGGTTCACTCTTCCCGGCCTTCCTGACTTGATATTTCTAGATTACCCTTCTCCGGTTCTTCGTCCTCCTCCATCTGAAAGTTTGCAGACGACCAATTAATGCCAGAGAAGGCTTCAAATTCAGCTTCGACAAGTTCAGACGGGTCAATTTCAGGGGCGAAAGTATGCTTACGGATTGGATGGATTAGCTCCATCACTTTGTAAGCCGAAGTGGGCATCTTCTGCTTTTCCAAGCTATAAGCCGGTTTATATCTTGACAGATCTGTTGCACTGACAATCAGGATGGCTAGAGGGCATATATCTTTTACACATGCAGCAATGTCTTTTTGGTCAAAAGCCCAGCCATCTTCTTTCAGGCTAGGATAGCCAGTGGCTAAGTCATCCGGGTCTAGCTCTGGTAGCCAGGCCTTTGCCCGGCTTAAAGCTGTTATGGCACCGGCTCTTGCAGACGACCACTTCATTTCATCAATCCTAGCAGGCAGCATAGAAAGTTTTTTCAAGATATCTATCAAGTGAGTAGGTTTCTGATTGGCCAGAGAAATTGTCACCTATGCGCGCTGAGCTCAAGTGTATAGTTGTTCAACAAGTGTATAAACATCTTTAAGCTTCACGAGCACCTCCTGGTTAAGATTACTGCTCCAGCGGCCTGCATAAGTCATAAATTGGTTAGCGGCGGTTTATGCTATCAAAGGAAAGATTCAATTTTTAACAAGGCGGCTTACCAAAGATAGCCGAAACCATTTGGGATACATGGTGCTTTAATCCAGTGAGCTCCGTGGTCACCTCTTCAAGGGTTGCCTTCGCCTTTTCAGCTCCCTGTACCAAGGCAGTTCTTTTTTAGCCCAAGCAGTTTTTTCAGTCTCAAATTTGGCTTTCAGTTTTTCCGTTTCAGCCACGCTAAATTGGAATTTTGTTTCACCTTTCTGGGTCTCAGATTCTTGAAACTTTAGCCGGTTCTTTGCATCATCTAATTGTGATTGCAATTCACCAATGGTATTCTGTATAAACAAGGAGTTACAAAATATATTATTATCCGGGTTACAAGAATTGAAGTCCCAAGCCTTTTGCAACCAACAACACTTGGCACTTGGGGGCTAATGACTGCCAAAACATTCTTTATTTGCCGGTTCATATCAATAAATTCCCAAGCACTTTGCAAGCAAGAGTACTTGGCACTTGGGGCTAATGCATATTGCTTGTATTTTTATTATTCATTTTTTAACCCGATGGTACTATAAACAGTCTCCGCCGGCTTATGGAGGCTATACAGGCAAGCTCTATACATGCGCAATGTTGAATAGGACCGACTCATTCATAATGATTAAGCCGTCCCTTGGGGGCTACATGTGCAATGTTCATCAAAATCAGGTTTCCTATAATGGTGAGTGTCGGCTTTGGAAGGATTCTATTAAAGATGCTCATGTTATTCTAAGTCTACACCATATTCAATTCTATCATATCCAATAGACTTGGGGCCTGGAAGGCTGTACATAACTTAGTCAAGTTCATACCTCAATTTTTTTATGCATCTGCTTCACCATGCCAACTTCAAGATCACGGCTGGTGTCGACTTGATTGAGATTGCTAGAAAGCACTTCGCTGCTGCTCAGTTGCGCATAATGAGTCATGTAAAATCTTGCCTTCCGGTTTTCAATAAGTTCTTGTTTGGCGGTGTGTTTAGCCAGATCAGTTGGACTGCCCGGTTCTCTAAAGCCGGTGCCAGTGATCATCACATCTTCATTAGGCTTTTCTGGCGGCTTAGTTGGGCTTGATGATTCAGTGTTTAAAGAAGGAATATTGGTGCAGTCAAGAGAGACATCAGGAATTTCAGGAGGAGCATCGTGAGCAGTTTCCTCCGTTGGTTTTTTAGCATCTGTCGTTGGGAGTTGCTGCTCCTGCTCAACGGTTTTAGGATCAGCTGCCGGTTTAGTCACTTTTGCTTTCTTGTTGAACTTGTATTGGCCACTACACAAATTATGAGAAAAGTACAAAGTTATAAAGGTGCAAGGAAGAACAGAACAGGGAATAATTGTTACCCAGGGGCAATCTTGAAAGCCGGCAGCTGAGTCTGAGATGAATCGCCAGAAGAAGAGCGAGGGGCCTCCTGGTAGTTTGAATTAGAAGAATTCAGTGGCTGGCGAATGAGATCCGCTGGCGGGTAAAAAGAGTTTAAGTGCAGACTGACCTCATTTGGACGTTTCCGTCAGACTGGATTATTCGGTAAGCCGGAGGACAGTTCTTCACCTTCGGTGTTCCGAGATTGACGCCGGTTCTCGTGCTGTTGTTGCTTCAAAAGAAAGTGAGGATCCAAATGAGTCAAGGGGTGTGAAAATCTTACTTTTCGGGTTACTCGTCGAATATTCTGTATTGGCAAGGGTCCTGAGCTGGAGGAAATAGTAATTTCCTCTTCTTCTAAAGCCTGGCTGGCCCCTATGTCGTCCTGACAATAATCAGTGTCAATAAAATAATTGAAAAAGGAGCCAAGAGAGTCAAGGACTACATCTAACTCAGAGTTGTCATCCAGTTCAAGCAAGTCAGAAGCACTTGGTTTCTTCTTTGTCTTTTTGGCGGTTTTCTTAGCGGCTTTCTTGGCAGCCCTAGCCGTTTTGGCAGCTTCATGATCATATTTCTTCTTACAGAAATCTGATTTAGCCTGTGAAAGTTGGCAAAGTTGAATTAACATGAGGTCTAAATGATAAAGCAAGGTAAGTTGAAGTTAAGAGTCACATCCGGTGCTGGATTAAGTTTGTAGAAAGGGTTCAGAACCACTTTGCTGCATTTTCCCAGGCCTTCATTTGGAAAGGTCTTGGTCATTTCAGCGACTGTATCCTCAGTCAACTCCAAGGGGCTGTGTCGTAATGGATCATTTGTCTCGCCAGTATAATCACACGTTAAGCCGGACCGGTGGCTCAAAGGTATGATCCACCAAGAAACCATCACCGCACCAAGTCAATTCCGGTTATCCCGTTTCCTAGTAGGGCCTTGACCTTTGCAAAAGTGGGAGCAAGTTTTTTACGTTCCGCGGCGGTAAGTTTTTCAGCAAGAGGATGCTTCGGGTCCAGACGTTGGACACGATAACCTGGTAGTGGATTTTCATCAGCCAGAGATGCATCTTTGCAATAAAACCATGTTTGGTTCCAATCTTTGGGGTGACTCGGCAAATGAGCATAGGCGAAGATGGCATCTCTTCCTCGTTGAATTGAGATGGCACCAAGTTCCTGTTGAGGAATGTAGTATTTCAAAAAAATTCCTACGAGCAAGCAAGATCTATCTAGGAGAAGCATAGCAACGAGCGGGGAGAGTGTGTCTACCTACCCTCATAGACCGAAAGCGGAAGCGTCTAGTGACGCGGTTGATGTAGTCGAACGTCTTCGCGATCCAACCGATGAAGCACCGAATGTACATCACCTCCTCGATCAGCACACGTCCAGCTCGATGATCTCCCACGAGCTCTTGATCCAGTTGCTCATCATGGGACAGTTTCGTCAGCATGACGGTGTGGTGACGGTGATGATGAATCTACCGACGCAGGACTTCGCCTAAGCACTGCAACGATATGATCGAGGTGTGTACCTATGGAGGGGGGCACTGCACATGGCTACAATTGATGTTGAATTGTGTGTTCAAGGGTGTCGCCCTGCCCCTGTACATAAAGGAGCAAGGGGGAGGCCAGCAGGCCCTAGGGCGCCCGGGAGAGAGGAGGAGTCCACCTCCTAGTAGGAGTAGGACTCCCCTTCCCTACTCCTACTACGAGGGGGAAAGGAAAGAGGAGAGGGAGAAGGAAAGGGAGGAGCCGCCCCCCCTTCCCTAGTCCAATTCGGACCATAGGGGGAGGGGGCGTGCGGCCTGCCCTGGCTGGCTCTCTCTCTCTCCACTAAGGCCCATATGGCCCAATAGTTCTCCCGGGGGGTTCCAGTAACCCTCCGGCACTCCGGTTTTCTCCGAAATCGCCCGGAACACTTTCGGTTTCTGAATATAGCCGTCCAATATATCAATCTTTATGTCTGAGACATTCCGAGACTCCTCGTCATGTCTGTGATCACATCCGGGTCTCCGAACTACCTTCAGTACATCAAAACACATGAACTCATAATACCGATCGTCATCGAACGTTAAGCGTGCGGACCCTACGGGTTCGAGAACTATGTAGACATGACCGAGAATCATCTCTGGTGAATTTCCAATAGCGGAACCTGGATGCTCATATTGGTTCCTACAAATTCTACGAAGATCTTTGTCGGTCAAACCGCGTAACAACATACGTCGTTCCCTTTATCATTGGTACGTTAATGTCGGTGTACTAAGATAGGGGTACCTTAGTACCCCAACTTGTGCACGGGCAGTAGCAGCTTCCCGCGGCAGGGTTTACCACGTGCTTGCCGGAAACCTTTCTGGTCCCTATGAAGCCATTCAAGAACAACGTATACAGGTCAGAAGATCAAGGCCCCGGCAAGGAGGAGCTTGCCGGGAAGGCCGTACCAGGCTCAAGACTACCACTTCAGCACAAGGCCCTGGCAAGAGGAGCTTGCCAGGAAGACCAAGGAATGCACACCTCAAGAAATGCCTCGGCGCATCACGCGCCCCGGCAGGACCCGGAGAGCGACAAGCTTCCGGGGCCGGCAAGATCAAGCCCCCGGCAAGGTGCTTGCCAGGGAAACCTACGTTGTGTGCCCGCGCTCCAGCTCATCTGCCCACGTGTCGCCCTGGGGCCCTTCCAGGGACGCATGGCGGACGGCTGTGCAGCCTAGGGGACGCGGTGGCAAGCCACGGTGACGAGGCTACCGCCGTGGCGGACGGAGAAGCATGGACGGACGCTTTTGGGGTCGACGGCGACGGGCATTTAATGCCCTTGTCCCCCACTGTCAAGGTTAGGTGAAGTCCACTGTTCATCCACTGTTCACGCACTATTCCCGCACTGTTACAACTACCACCAAAGTTACATTTTTTCCCTCCTCTACGTCGACACCTGTCGGTGACCCCTTGAGCTATAAAAGGAGGCCCATGCACAACGTAGAGGGGGTTCGAAACCTAAGCAACTCGCTCGCTCGGTGTAGCTGGTACTGTAGCTCTTCAAGCTCCCGAGCTCAATACAACCAAGGCAGGAGTAGGGTTTTACGCGTCCGCGCGGCCCGAACCTGGGTAAACTGCCCGCATGCGTTCCTCGATCCGCTCTTCGTGCTCCCTCCGCTCCCTTACCGCAACGTAGAAGGGGCTCCGGTCTCATAGGTGCTCGTGGGAGGACAGTTTCCCCCGACATCTTTGGCACGCCAGGTAGGGGAGCGTCGAGGTTGTGCGAACCTGATCCGGCGCTCACGCGGGCGCATTCTTCATCAACCTCTCCAGCTTCATCAACTTCATCAGCAACACTAACATGGCTCCGAAGAAGAAGGCTTCGGAAGTCGCAGGCCCGTCTGCGTCGATCCCACCGCCACCAGAACCAACGGTTGGTGGAGGAGACGCCGGCGGAAGGGTGGTCGCCGGTGAGGAAACTCACGGCGCCACCAAATCCAAGGACAAGACGGACGACCGGGCTAACTCCAAAGCCTCGGTGTCCGTAGACGCACCACGTCCCTCTCACCAGACGACAGGCCAGCAGCGCCGTGGTACAGGAGGTACCATCCGCTTGCTGGGGCAAGGACAAGCCGGAGGCTCGCGGGATGCTCAAGGCCATCGTCCTGGCACGAGCAGGGCGCGGTCGCCGGGGCGAGAAACTGCTCCTTCTAACCCTGTTAGAAGTCCGAGCATATCTCGCTCCTCGCACCGCTCGCCGCCGCTCCCCTCCTCACCGGCAGAAGCTCTAGCAAGAGCACAACTGCTCCTCGATTTCCCTCCAGCGGCAGACAAGGCCGAAGACTGGAGGGCGACGATCCAGAGTCTCATCGCCTTCGCCAACAACGACACGCCGCAGCAGCCGGCGACATCGCGGCCACGGCAAGTCGACTAGACGAAGGTCGATGGCGACAAGACCGCCGGGGGTGCAACTACCGTGCACTCCCTGCCGCGGAAGCAGAAGACACCACCCCGCCGGATTAACGTCGACGACGACTCCACGGCGTCGTCGGATCCGCGGGCTCGTCGGGACCAGCGCCAAGTCCTCGACGACCGGCGACAAGAAGATGCTCGGACGCGCATCGAGCGCCGACGAGAAGCCCAACGACAATCGGACCAGCGCGCTGGGACCGCTGTCGACACGTACGCGCAAGGAGCCTGCCCCTGTAGCGGCAGCCGACAAGCAGGACGGCTCCGACAAGCAATACTGCAAGATCCACCGCACCAAGGGCCACGACCTTTCGAACTGCAAACGAGTCGAGTACCTCTTAGAACAGCAGAAGGCTGAATACGAGCGTCGCGACAAGGAGAAGGCCCAAGGTGGCGGGGGTGAGCCCAGCAAGAAGCGGCCGTTCAATGGCCGGGGAGGACGCCGCGGCAAGGCCAAGCAGCGGCAAGGTGATCGACCTCCCCGGGGCCGCGACAAGGATGAGGAAGAAGACGACGACGACGACATGGAGGAAGGAGATAACAGCGAGTAGGAGTTCCAGAAGGCCACAGAAGTCCTGTGTGTCGACGGAGGCGCCTCTCTGCACACTTCCCACCGCCAACTCAAGCAGTGGGTGCGGGAAGTAAGCGCAGCTGAGCCGCCCGTCGAGTCACGCAGGCTCCTGAAGTGGTCCAGCACGCCCATCATTTTTGATCTTGAGGATCACCCTGACCGCACAACGGCGGTCGGGTGCTTGCCGATGTTGGTCTCACCAACTATCCGCAACCTCAAGGTCACCAAAATGTTGGTTGACGGCGGGGCCGGCCTAAACTTGATTTCCTCAGCTATGATCAAGAAACTCTAGATCCCAGACGGCGAGCTCGAAGAAACCGGGTCGTTCCAAGGAATAAACCCGGGAAGGAGCAAGCCAAAGGGGAAGATTACTCTGCCAGTGACCTTTGGCGGGGAGCTCAACTTCAGGACGGAGAGGATAACCTTTGACGTGGCCGATATCCCATTGCCATACAATGGGATACTTGGACGTCCTGCCCTCGCCAAGTTCATGGCAGCTTCCCACTACGCCTACAATGTACTCATGATGCCGGGGCCGATAAGCGTCATCTCTGTCCCTGGCGACAAGAAGGACGCGCTTGTCTGCGCCGACAAGATATACCGGGATGCAGCAGCCGCAGCAGAGAGCAACACACTTGCCGCTGAAGCTCCCGGGGGGAAGAAGACCAAGACCAAGTCCGGCAAGTGCTCTGGGGCCCACTCCGGCAAACGCACCTCTTCGGAGTGCTGCGCTGCCGTCGAAGACGCACCATTGAGCTCCACTGGCAAGTGCAAGAAGGGGATGGCCGCTCCGCCGGCAACCAAGAAGGTGTCCGCCAAGGAGGACGGCACTGGTGGTACCTTCACCATCAGTGCTACGCTCGACAACAAATAGGAAAGCGCGCTCGTTGCCTTCCTGCGGGCGAATGTCGATGTGTTTGCATGGCAACCATCTGACATCCCCGGCGTTCCCAGGAAGGTAATTGAGCACAAGCTTGCTGTCTGTCCTCATGCGCGGCCCATCAAGCAGAAGGTCAGGAAGCAAGCCGTGGAGCGCCAAGAATTCATCGCCGAAGAGATAAAGAAGCTAGAAGTAGCAGGCCTGGTTAGAGGCGTGATCCATCCCACGTGGTTGGCCAATCCAGTCGTCGTACGCAAGGCCAATGGGAAGTGGAGACTTTGTATAGACTTCACTGATGTGAATAAAGCATGTCCTAAGGATCCATTTCCCTTGCCGTGTATTGACCAGATTGTGGACTCCACCGCTGGATGTGAGCTGCTTTCCTTCCTTGATGCATATTCAGGCTACCACCAGATTTTTATGGCCAAGGAAGATGAAGAGAAGACTGCATTTATTACTCCATGCGGCACATATTGCTTCATACGCATGCCCTTTGGATTGAAGAATGCAGGCTCAACATTTGCAAGGGTGGTCTACACTGCTTTTGAGCCACAGATCCACAGAAATGTAGAAGCTTACATGGATGACATATTGGTCAAGAGCAAGAGCAAAGATACCCTGATCCAAGACTTAGAAGAAACTTTTGAGAATCTGCGCAAGATCCAGCTCAAGTTGAACCCCGAGAAGTGCGTCTTCGGAGTCCCCTCTGGCAAGCTTCTCGGGTTCTTTGCGTCCCAGAGGGGGATTGAAGCAAACCCTGACAAGATCAAAGCCATCGAGCAGATCGAAGCCCCGAAGCGCTTCAAGGACGTAAGGAGACCTGCTGGTTGTGTGACTGCCCTCAGCAGGTTCATTTCAAAGTCCGCAGAACGCGCCCTGCCCTTCTTCAAAATCTTGAAGAAGGCAGGTCCTATGAAATGGACTCCGGAAGCGGAGGCAGCGCTGCAAGACTTGAAAGGATACCTGTCCTCCACTCCAATACTTGTCGCACCTAGACCACAAGAGAAGTTGCTGCTGTACCTAGCAGCAACCAATCAAGTGGTTAGTGCTGCGTTAGTGGCGGAGAGGGAGGCAGATGAGGAACCCATGCCACCGGCAAGCGAATCCAGCGACAAGCGGGGGGCTTCTCCGACAAGCTGTGGCACCGACAAGGACAAGTCTGCGCAGGAACAAGGACTAGTGCGAAAGAAGATGGTGCAGCGCCCAGTGTATTTTGTAAGTTCCCTCTTGCAGGGGGCTAGATCAAGATACTCTGGGGTGCAGAAGTTGCTTTTCGGCCTCATCATGGCCTCAAGAAAGTTGCGCCATTACTTCCAAGCACACGACATAACAGTGGTCACTCGCTTTCCGTTGAAAAGGATATTGCACAATCCAGAAGCAACAGGAAGGATCGTCGAGTGGGCACTGGAGCTGTCAAGCTTTGGCCTCAAGTTTGAGAGTACTTCAACTATACAGAGTAGAGCTTTGGCAGAATTCATAGCGGAATGGACCCCAACGCCAGATGAAGAAGTTCCAGAGACAAGCGTCCCCGTCCAAGAAACAAGCAACGAATGGGTAATGTACTTTGACGGTGCTTTCTCGCTGCAAGGCGCCGGTGCCGGCGTGGTACTCATAGGGCCCACCGGAGAGCACCTCAAGTATGTTGTCCAGATGCACTTTCCCAAGGAGCAAGCGACAAACAATACTGCTGAGTATGAAGGTTTGCTTGCCGGCCTCAGGATTGCGGCCGAACTTGGGATCAAGAAGTTGATTGTGCGGGGAGATTCTCAGTTGGTGGTCCGACAAGTGAACAAGAGTTATCAGAGCCCTTTGATGGAAGCATATGTTGATGAAGTGAGGAAGCTTGAAGAACACTTTGAAGGCCTGCAAATGGAGCACGTCCCAAGAGCTCGGAATGATATTGCAGATGGCCTCTCAAAGTGTGCTGCGATGAAGTTACCTGTGGAACCAGGGACCTTCCTGCTCAAGCTGACTCAGCCATCCGTTACACCATCAGTTGGGCAAAGCAAGAAGAGAAAGTTGGTCTCCGGCGACTACTTGCCGGCGGATCTTCCTGAAGCTGCCGCCAAGGTCTCCAAGATCAACAGCCAAGATGCTGAGGAACAGTTTGCTCCTGCAGAACCAAGGGTCTGTACAGTTGAAGCAAGCGTTCCCGACAAGCCTTGCCCCGGCAGGCTTGCCGGGGGATCATCAGCTCCGGCAGAACCGCAGGTTCTTGCCATAGAAGCTGAGGTTCCCGCAGCAGCCCACACGCCTTTAGTCCTTGTTGTTGAGCCTCGGGCTCCAGCATGGGCACAGCAAATCGTCCGTTTTCTGCAAACTGGAGAACTTCCCGACGACCCAGAAGAGATAGAGAAAATAACCAGGCAGTCAAGTATGTACCAGTTCGTTGACAATGAACTGTACAGAAGAAGACTCAATGGTGTCAGGTTGAAGTGCATTTCCAGAGAAGATGGACAGAAGCTGTTGGCAGAGATACATGGAGGCATATGTGGCCACCACATTGGCGCAAGGGCACTTGCCGGGAAGGCATTCCGGCAAGGGTTCTTCAGGCCAGAAGCCCTCCAAGATGCAACTGCACAAGTAACCAAGTGTGAAGCGTGCCAGTTCCATGCCAAGCAAATTCACCAGCCAGCTCAAGCTCTCCAGACGATCCCTTTGTCCTGGCCCTTCTCGGTCTGGGGACTCGATATCCTCGGCCCTTTACCCCGCGCAGTCGGGGGCTTTGAGTACTTGTACGTAGCAATCGACAAGTTCACAAAGTGGCCAGAAGTGGAACCGGTGAGAAAGGTGACAGCACAGTCAGCAGTCAGGTTCTTCAGGTCAATTGTTTGCCGTTTCGGGATCCCTAACAGGATCATCACCGACAACGGTACATAGTTTACTAGTCGCACCTTCATGCAGTACGTCCAAGACCTTGGCACCAAGGTCTGCTTCGCTTCTGTTGCTCACCCGAGGAGCAATGGTCAAGAGGAGAGGGCCAATGCTGAAGTGCTGCGCGGACTCAAGACAAGAACTTTCGACAGGCTGCGCAAGTGCGGAAGAAACTGGATAGAGGAGTTGCCGGCGGCACTTTGGTCAATCAGAACGACGCCAAATCGAGCCACCGGACAGACACCCTTTGCTCTTGTCTATGGAGCAGAGGCAGTTCTCCCCATGGAACTCGTATACGGATCTCCTCGAGTGCTCGCTTATGGTGAGCTCGAGCAAGAGCAACTGCGACAAGATGATGCATTGCTCCTTGAGGAGGAACGTCTCCAGGCTGCTGTACGAGCTGCTCGATACCAGCAAGCCTTGCGTCGCTATCATAGCCGCAAGGTCAAGGCCAGGAGTCTCGAGGAAGGCGACCTTGTTCTTCGGCGTGTTCAGTCCGCCAAGAATTCCAACAAGTTGACGCCGAAGTGGGAAGGCCCTTATCGGGTGAGACAAGTCACAAGGCCCGGCGCTGTCCGCCTTGAGACCGAAGAAGGCTTACCGGTGAGCAACTCCTGGAACATAGAGCATCTTCGCAAGTTTCACCCATAAGGCGCGGTTGCCGTGACCCGCTCTGGCAACCACCTTTTGTACAAGTCTTGCCGCTGTTGCATGTAAACCTTTGTACAAAGCCGGGCGCAGATCCCGTGCATCAGTAAAGTTTTTGTGCTTCGCACCATTTGCCTTTTCCATGCTTTTCTTTGTTATTTGCATGCATTGTTTGGTACCTTGTGCGACACACATCCCCGGTAAGCACTACCAAGCCGTGAGGCCCTATACTTGTTTTTCCTCCTCTTTTTCTTCCTCTCTTAAGCAGAAGGAGTATTCCTCGCGCACAAGTTTGCCGGGGGAGAAGGAGATGGAGGTATGAACCAAGTGCTGTTCAAGAAAGGAGCCTTGTCGGGGAGCAAACAATATATGAAAGCTAAGTTACCAGAATTTGAGCAGTTCAAATTTTTAAATTTTAGTTATCTTCCTTGAACAACCACATTTTGTATGGAAAACCTGTGCGCGGAGGAACCTGCCCGCGGCTAGCCGCACCCTTACTTTGTTTTCGAGCACGCTCAACGACTTAAGTGAGCTGCGACAAGTGTCGCGCCCTTACTTCGTTTTCGAGTTCGCTCAGCAAGCTAAAGTGCGCTGCGGCTAGCTGCGGCAAGGTTACTTGCCGGCGAGGTCCTTTTGCCAGCAGGCTGCTAAGAGTCCAGCACTCAGCGCTCGCGGCAAGGGCCCCTTGCCGGCAAGTCCCCTAGAAGCGTAGGGTAGGAAGCATACAAAGTGAAGGACCAAAAGCAAGGGAGATAACACCGCATTTATTGATCATAAATAAGATAGTATATTACAGAGATAACTTGCCACAATAACTAATTGATTCATGTCCATAAAATACTTTGCAGCGGCAAAGAAAACAGAAAGAAAGAAGCCTAATCTACGCGGTCGCCTTCACGCCTTGTGACCTTGTTCACCTTGGCGACGATGTGGGCGACCTGCGCCTTCAACGCCTCCTGATCTGCATCGTCCGGCAAGGAGCGGAGGACGTTGACAAGATTGATGCCAGGGTTGCGGTAGACGATCTTCGTCAAGACGCGCTCCAGAGTGCCCGCGCAGAGCCGACGCGACTCGTCGGCCAGCTGCGCGGGGAGCTTCTCCCGCAGTCGTGCAAGCGCCGGCGCGATTCCCCTGAAGAAGAGACTTAACTTGGCGCTGTGGGGGAGGTCCTCGTCGGGAGAGTACACGAGGTGCTCCGCCTTCAGCGCCATCATCTCCTTGTCGATGCCGGCAGCGGAGGTGACCAGCTCGTCGGTCCATTGCTCCACCGCCCGGCTGAAGTTATTCGCTGAGACGGCGGCGCTCTCCATCAAGTTCCGCTCCTTGCGGAGCTCGTCCTTCAGCTTCGTCTCGCGGTCCCGGGCGGCGTCGAGCGAGTCGGTCAGAGTGGAGACCTTTAACTCCAAGTCAGCAATTGAATCCTTGGCGGCAGTGAGCTCGTCGCCCTTCTTGGAGAGACGTACCTGCAGGTCAGAGTTGGTATGGGCATCTTTCACCCGCTCCATGTTGAGCGCGGTGACTCTGTCCTCGCTCGCCTTCAGGTACCGCTCCAGCTGCTCCACCTTGAGCTCCAAGTCCCTCTTGGCGGTTTCTGCGGCGGCTGCGGCCTCCTTTGCCTCCTTCAGGGCCCCGCCAATGGCCTGCTCCCGGGCGGTGAGTTCGTCGTCATGGGCGTCGAGCTCAACCTTCTGCTGGTTGAGCGCCCCCTCCCGCCGAGACAACTCCTCGGCGGCCAGCCGCTACCGCTCTTCGGCCTCAGCCTTCTCCAGGAGGAAGGCTTGCTGCTCCCCGGCAAGCTCTTCCCGCTCCTCCGCCAAGTTGTGGAGGGCTGCCTGGTTGGCGGCGCGAAGCTCCGCGGCGCGCTTCTCCAAGTCAACTCCAGCCTTGGCGGCAAGAGCTTCCCGGGAGTCCAGCTTCGCCTGCCTGGCCCGGTAAAGGGCCAGGAGCCGGCGAAGGAGCTTCTCCTCTTCGGGCTCGTCGCTTCCGCCGGGCGCTTCAACAACCTTCAACCCCGCGGAGGCGAGGACCTCTCCGTCATAGGTCTCTCCCTCCACGGGGGCTCGCGACGAAGACCCCCACGGGACTTGTATAAAGACACCGTTGGGGGCCTCAAGATAGACGCCTGGCCGCTCCGTGGTGGCGGAGGGGTCGGCGGCCGGTGCAGCGCTTGACGCTCCTGCTGCCTCCGGGCCAGCAGTGTGGTCGCCGGTCCCCTCCCCAGCCGCGGCGTCTGTGGACGGGGCGGTCTCCTCAGCGGCAGGCTCGTCGGCTCCGGCCATGCCCTCAGCGGCACTGGCGCCGCCGCCGTCGCCGCGCACCTCCTTCTCCTCGGCCGCGGTCTCCATCTCCATCCGCTCCGGTGCAGGAGGATCTATTAGAAAAGAAAGAAAAGAAAGAGTCAAGCAAAAATCCAAAAAGACAAGTTCAAGAAGATGAAGTTGCAAGACTTACCTTCGCGGACTTCTTCAACGACAGGCTCCCTCGCCGGGGAGTCCTCCCTTGGCGGTGGGGCAGTGGCCCCTGCTGGCGGAGGGCCGCCCGCGCCCTCCCTTGGCGGGGTGGTCACCCTTGTCGGGCTGCTCACCCTTGGCGGGGTGCCCGCCCTTGGCGGGGTGCCCGTCTTTGGCGGAGCGTTCTCCCTCGCCGGGGAGTTCACCCTTGGCGGGGAGGGTGGAGCAAGTGGCTCGTCGGGGGCAGTCTCCGGGCGCTCCTGCGGCTGCGGCTCCACTTCTGCACAAGACAAACAAGACGACAAAATATCAATACAGATAACAACCTCAAGCGCGCCCGCCAAGCAGAAATATAGCTACCAGACTTACGCTGGGGGCTGCGCTGGGGGCTGCTCCTCGGAGCAGCAGGTTGATTCGGCAAGCCTGCCGCTGGCGCGTCTCCGGTCGCCGCGGCGGGCGAGTCGTCCTCAACCTCAACCACAGGGATCTTGGCCCTCTTCGCCATCCGCTGGGCCAAGGTCCTGAAAGCAAAACAAAAACGAGATCAGAATCATCAAGGAAGATCAAGACAAAATCAAAGAAGTTACAAGCTACGAGTACTTACTCCTCTTCCTCGTCGTCGTCGGAGCTAAGGGTGGAGAAGTCGAACTCCACCTGAGATGCTCCCGCGCGAGGAGCAGGAGGAGAAGGTTCCCTCGGGCGCTTGGCGGTCTCCGGGGCTGCGGGCTGCGAAGACCCAGCCCCCGTTGACGCCGAGGCCCGAGGAGCAGGAGGAGCGGCCGTTCCACTCCGGGAGGATCCCCCTCCACTTGGGTCTGGTGCGCGGGGCACCTCCGTCGCGGCTTGGCTCGCCCTGGTGGTGCGCGCTGCCCGGCGCGCAGGCTGCTGTCGAGGCGCCTGCGGCCTCGTCGCTGTAGCCACCTTGCGGAGGCGTTTCCTCGGCGGTTGCGTAGGACTCGCCGGAGGCGGGGAGTTCTCTGAGGACGAGGAGGCATCGTCGTCAAGTCCCAGAGATCCACCGGTGTCTTCGTCAGCTTCGACATCCTCCTCCTCCTCCCCGGCAGGCCCGCTAGGCCCAGCACCATGCCTGGCGGCCTCGCTCCCTCCGACGGTCCCGCTCCCTCCGGCGGCCCCGCTCCCTCCGGCGGCCTCGCTCCCTCCGGCGACCTCGCTCGCCCCGGCAACCCCGGGTATCCCGGCAATCCTCAGGGAAGGCACCCCGGAAAACTCCTCGGGCAGAAGCTTGAGCAGCCTACGGATTTCTGCCTCCTCCGCTTGGCACGCCGCGTCCGCGGCCTCTGCATCGTCCACGGTGTATCCAAAATCTCCCGTCGCCGCAGCTGCGGCGGCCTCTTCCATCCTGGAAGCAATGTAAGCTATGTCCCACGCCGTAGTGGCCCGGGTGAGGCCCCTGTTCTCCTCGGAGTTCTTGGGCGTCTCAACTAAGTTGTCGAAGAAGCTCAGCACAGCATCCGGCGGAGGCTCGATCCAGGTGGGGACGATGCCATGGGAGTCGCACGCCAGCATCATTGCACGCAAGGCATCATAGGCGGTGCTGTTGCACAGCGGCACCACTCCCTTGGCAGGTCTGAACCACTCCGGATGGGCTGGGTCATGCTTGAAGAGTTATCGGACCATTCCTTTCAGCTCCAAAGCAGTGAAATTGAAGTTTAATCCAGGGCGCAGCCTCATGATATCCGCCGCATTGCCGAATTCCCAGGCGGGCCTTTTCCTTTCTTGTAAAGGGGCGATGCGGCGGCGGAGGAAATCTGCCCCAACCTCTCCGATGGTCAGATTGGCTACCCGGAGACGGATAATCCTGACGAGGGCAATACTGAGCTTGTTGTCCTCCGGGGCCAATTCACTCCAATTCCTGCCGCGCACTATGGCAGTTGTGCGCGGCGCGGTGAAGGGCTCCGGCCTATCCTCCACTATCCAACACCAATCTGCACGCCATTCTTCCCACTTGCCGCGGAGTTCTCCCTTCAGGTATGAATCCTTCTTATTCAGCCGGAAGATCCAGGAGATGCCGCCGGAAAGGGGAGCGCCAGCCTCTACTCTAGGCATAAAGAAATGGCGAAAGAGGGTGACGTTTGGATGGATCCCAACATAGTTTTCGCACAGATGTGCGAAAACGGCCATCGTAAGGATGGCGTTGGGAGTGAAATCTAGGAGGTGGAGGTTGTATGTGTTCATAATATCGCAAAAGAACTCCGAGTACGGAAGGCACAATCCACAATGGAAGAAAGCAGCAAAGAAGAAGTACCCGCCGGGAAACATGTCTTTGGTGACGGCGGGGAAAGCTCTGGTGCGGGGATGAGCTTTGGTCTCCCCGGACCAGAACAGATAGTACTTGTTCCGCAGCTCCTTCGCGCCAAGCCTCGGCGCGAAGACCACATTCCTCTTCCGCAGGGCGGCCAGCTTTGCCTCCTGCTCAGACTTCTCCCTCTTGGCCTTGTCCGCTTTCGCCTTGTCGCTCTTCGGAGCCATGGCGGAGGCGGCGAGGGAAGAGGCGAGGAGCTCGACGGCGCCGCGGATGCAGAAGACGGCGGAGGAGGAGTGGAGGCAAGGAGCAGCGGGGGTTTCTGGAGAGTTAAGACGCAATGAAGACGAAGGAGGAAACTGCCCCTGCTTCCTCTGCTATAAAGGGGGAAGTGGGGGACGCTCCGCATTTCCCATTAAAGAACAGGCCACGATCTCTCCCACGACGCCGCAATCGACGCGTGCCGTTAGGGAGGGATGCGGCGGATGCGGAAGGAGATACGACTTGCCGTGGGCCGCGCGTGCCCGTGCACTGTTTTGGGCCTGGCCCAACAGCGCTTGGCACCGTGTGTGGCCCAGTCCCGGGGGCTCCTGTCGGTGTACTAAGATAGGGGTACCTTAGTACCCCAACTTGTGCACGGGCAGTAGCAGCTTCCCGCGGCAGGGTTTACCACGTGCTTGCCGGAAACCTTTCTGGTCCCTATGAAGCCATTCAAGAACAAAGTATACAGGTCAGAAGATCAAGGCCCCGGCAAGGAGGAGCTTGCCCGGAAAGCCGTACCAGGCTCAAGACTACCACTTCAGCACAAGGCCCTGGCAAGAGGAGCTTGCCAGGAAGACCAAGGAATGCACACCTCAAGAAATGCCTCGGCGCATCACGCGCCCCGGCAGGACCCGAAGAGCGACAAGCTTCCGGGCCCGGCAAGATCAAGCCACCGGCAAGGTGCTTGCCGGGGAAACCTACGCTGTGTGCCCGCGCTCCAGCTCATCTGCCCACGCGTCACCCTGGGGCCCTTCCAGGGACGCGTGGCGGACGGCTGTGCAGCCTAGGGGACGCGGTGGCAAGCCACGGTGACGAGGCTACCGCCGTGGCGGACGGAGAAGCATGGACGGACGCTTTTGGGGTCGACGGCGACGGGCATTTAATGCCCTTGTCCCCCACTGTCAAGGTTAGGTGAAGTCCACTGTTCACGCACTATTCCCGCACTGTTACAACTACCACCAAAGTTACATTTTTGCCCTCCTCTACGTCGACACCTGTCGGTGACCCCTTGAGCTATAAAAGGAGGCCCATGCACAACGTAGAGGGGTTTCAAAACCTAAGCAACTCGCTCGCTCGGTGTAGCTGGTACTGTAGCTCTTCAAGCTCCCGAGCTCAATACAACCAAGGCAGGAGTAGGGTTTTACAAGTCCGCGTGGCCCAAACCTGGGTAAACTGCCCGCGTGCGTTCCTCGATCCGCTCTTCGTGCTCCCTCCGCTCCCTTACCGCAACGTAGAAGGGGCTCCGGTCTCATAGGTGCTCGTGGGAGGACAGTTTCCCCCGACAGTTAATCCCCCAAATTCAATCGTCGGTATCATCATACCTAGTTCAATATCGTTACTGGCAAGTCTCTTTACTCGTTCCATAATATATCATCTCGTGATTAACTCAGTAGTCATTTTCTTGCAAGGCTTATTATGATGTGTATTACCGAGAGGGCCTAGAGATACCTCTCCGACACTCGGAGTGACAAATCCTATTCTCGATCTATGCCAACACCACAAACACCTTAGGAGATACCTATAGAGCATCTTTATAATCACCCAGTTATGTTGTGACGTTTGATAGCACACAAGGTGCTCCTCTGGTATTCGGGAGTTGAATAATCTCATAGTGAGAGGAACATGTATAAGTCATGAAGAAAGCAATAGCAGTAAAACTAAACGATCATAATGCTAAGCTAACAGATGGGTCTTGTCTATCACATCATTCTTCTAATGATGTGACACTAGTAGAAAAAGGGTCAAACGTGAAGCACATTAGTCCCGGTTTGTAACAGAACCGGCACTAATGTGACCGTTAGTGCCGGTTCCAACGGCTAGGCGGGCGGAGATCATTAGTACCGGTTCGTGGGCAACCTCTAGTACCGGTTCATGCCACGAACCGGTACTAATGATGCTGTGTCAGGCTGTTTTCAGGCTAGGTACCTTTAGTACCGGTTCATGGCATGAACCGGTACTAGAGTATCTTAGTAAGCTGATTTTTAGTCCCACCTCGCGAAGAGAGAGGCACTAGGAGCGGTTTATAAGCCTTGAGTGCACAGACAATGTGGGAGAGGCGCAATGTTCACCTGCACGTTGCTTAGCTTCAAACCTCGAGGAATAGTGTAGACTGCACGGAGCTATGTGCAGTGCTTTGTACACTCTTCCGAAAGGCTTGAAGCTAATTAACGAGCATTGCGCCTTTTTTTGAACTTATTTGAACTCCAGACTTTTTGTGTGTTCAAAATGCACCATTCAAATCCACATCATCAATTATCAGCCCTTTCTGAATTCATTTGGTATTTTTCATTCATTTACTTTTTTTTTGAGAGAGCTAAATGACCGTGAAATTGAAAAGCACTACAAATTGAACTCTGAAAAGGTTGAAACTTGGCATGGTATCATCATTTCACCCACATGGCATGTGCAAAAAAGTAGAGAGGGTTACGGCCAAAACTGGATGCACTTCGTGTACAAAATGGACAATCTCTTTCGAAGTATCAGGGTTTAGGACGAAAACTCATATGATACAAAGGCATTGCATTTTTTTGAACTCCAGAGTTTTTGTGTGTTCAAAATGCACCATTCAAATCCACATCATCAATTATTAGCCCTTTCTGAATTCATTTGGTATTTTTTATTCATTTACTAATTTGTTTTGAGAGAGCTAAATGACCGTGAAATTGAAAAGCACTACAAATTGAAGTCTGAAAAGGTTGAAACTTGGCATGGTATCATCATTTCACCCACATGGCATGTGCAAAAAAGTAGAGAGGGTCACGGCAAAAACTAGATGCACTTCGTGATCAAATGACAACTCATGTCTATGGTTAGGAAACATAACCATCTTTGATTAACGAGCTAGTCTAGTAGAGGCATACAAGGGACTCTCTGTTTTGTCTATGTATTCACACATATACTAAGTTTTCGGTTAATACAATTCTAGCATGAATAATAAACATTTATCATTATATAAGGAAATATAAATAACAACTTTATTATTGCCTCTAGGGCATATTTCCTTCAGTCTCCCACTTGCACTAGAGTCAATAATCTAGTTTACATCGCCATGTGATTTAATACCGATAGTTCACATCGTTATGTGAATAACACCCATAGTGCACATCGCCATGTGACTAACACCCAAAAGGTTTACTAGAGTCAACAATCTAGTTCACATCGCCATGTGATTAACACCCAAAAGAGTACTAAGGTGTGAACATGTTTTGCTTCGTGAGAGAAGTTTAGTCAACGGGTCTGTTACATTCAGATCCGTATGTATTTTGCAAATTTATATGACTTCAATGCTCTCCATGGAGCTACTCTAGCTTATTGCTCCCACTTTCAATACACATCCAGATTGATACTTAGAGTCATCTGGATTAGTGTAAAGTTTGCATCGGTGTAACTCTTTACGATGAACTCTTTATGACTTCCATAATCGAGAAACATTTCCTTAGTCATCCAGTAACTAAGGTTAATTTTTGACCGCTGTCAAGTGATCTACCCCTAGATCAAAATTGTATTCCCTTTCCAAACTCAGCGCAGGGCATACAATAGGTCTGGTATACAACATGGCATATTTTGTAGAACCTATGGCTGAGGCATAGGGAATGACTTTCATTCTCTCTATCTTTTCCTGTGGTCGGGCTTTGAGTCTTACTCAACTTCACACCTTGCAACACATGCAAGAGCTCTTGCTTTGACTGTTCCATTTCGAACTACTTCAAAAACTTTTCAAGGTCTGTACTCATTGAAAAAACTTATCAAGCGCCTTGATCTATACCTATAGATCTTGATGCTCAATATGTAAGCAGCTTCACCGAGGTTTTTCTTTTAAAAACTCCTTTCAAACACTCCTTTAAGCTTTCCAGAAAATTCTACATCATTTTCGATTGACAATATGTCATTCACATATAATTATCAGAAAGGCTGTAGTGCTCCCACTCACTTTCTTGTAAATACAGGATTCACCGAAAGTCTGAATAAAACTATATGCTTTGATCAACTTAGCAAAGCGTATATTCCAGCTCCGAGATGCTTGCACTAGTCCATAGATGGATCGCTGGAGCTTGCACATTTTGTTAGCACCTTTAGGATTGATAAAACCTTCTGGTTGCATCATATACAACTCTTCTTTAATAAATCCATTAAAGAATGCAGTTTTGTTATCCATTTGCCAGATTTCATAAAATGCGGCAATTGCTAACATGATTCG
The DNA here is from genome assembly GCA_902687465.1 of Secale cereale. Taxonomy (NCBI): domain Eukaryota; kingdom Viridiplantae; phylum Streptophyta; class Magnoliopsida; order Poales; family Poaceae; genus Secale; species Secale cereale. The sequence goes on along the minus strand of LR738713.1, from coordinate 784,587,324 downwards.
GATAGACTTAAGCATTGCTATCAGCGAGAAAATCTCATCGTAGTCAACACCTTGAACTTGTCGAAAACCTTTCTCAAAAAGTCGAGCTTTGTAGACAGTAACATTACCATCGGCATCAGTCTTCCTCTTAAAGATCCATTTATTTTCCATGGCTTGACGATCCTCGGGAAAGTCAACCAAAGTCCACACTTTGTTCTCATACATGGATCCCATCTCAGATTTCATGGCTGTCATGGTTTTCTCACGGGG